>CM070620.1:42334296-43534296 GCA_036346255.1 Ampelocalamus luodianensis | reverse complement strand
TCCATTGAAAATGTCTCGTAGGACTTAGCCGTGCCAGCATACCAAAGGAAGTGTGCTTAATAGCTTGGCAAAAAGGCGGTCTGAAGTGTGGGTACATTGGTACACCCCTGTAGGGTTATGAACTATTCGAATAGCCTTGTCCTAGGTTATGAACATGCTCGGATACGCCCGTGAGAACTAGACTACAACATTTTAATTAAAACTTGATGGGTGGTACGAATCGGGGATTCGTGCTATTTTGTGGTGGCTATTGGGTTAGTCACCTCTAGGTGGTTACTTGATTATTTTATTATTACTCGCTGTTATTTTAATGCTTAAACACATATTTTATCAATTGCCTTCAATCTATTACATTATTGCAAATGAAACTTGCTTTATGCGTCCAAACAACCATATAACCATTTCCTTTGAATTCAGCTCGCATGTAGCTATATATAGGCTTGTTACTCGTAAGTCTTCCGAGTACATTATTGTACTCATCTGCATTGCTTGTTGTGTGCAGAGGAAGAGGGTGAGCCCTAAGGGCCTTACTTTTGTGAAATGTGCGGCTTTTGGGACGACTAGCTCGGCGGTCCGGTTGGTTGTCTTGTGGGTTAAGGCACACTAATTGGCTTTTGTTTATAGCCATCTCATGGCACTTTTGCTTCCGCTGTTACTGTCTCTTTTATCTCATTTTGGCCGGTCGGCCCACTCTGTAATAACTTATATTATGTATGTCTTTTGGTAGACTTGTTATTATGTGATGTATGGAATTGATGCATGCTTTTGTAAAGATGTATATGTGCTGCATTTCTGAGAAGCACATGTCCATCGAGGCACGGGTTATTTTGTTTGTAATGCTAGGACCAATGGAAGGCTAAGTGTTACAAGCTAAATAAACTTGCGTCTCACAAAGTTGGTATCAGAGCCAGGTTGACCGTAGAAACCCCTAGCATGGTCGTCCTTAAGGATATTTTGAAAGCTTAGTTTGCAAATGTCAAATGATTTACGAAAAGTCTAAGTAGAGTCTCAAATTTTACTGCTTATCTATCTTAGCTTGCTCACCTTACCTTGTCTTGCTAAGTTTTGGAATGCTGATTTTATCCTCTCATCTCCTTTCCAAAGATAGTGGTTATCGGTTAAATTGGTTTTGGGAAAACTATGAGGGCTTTAAATTGAGTCTTGGTTGTCTGTTGGAGAAGATTAGGAGCTGCTGGAAGTGAAGATTTCGGCCAGAGAAGGTGTAGGCGAAATCTGGACAGCAAGCTTCAGATTCTGGACAGCTAGCTTTTAATGAGTAAATAGTGCTGAAAATGAGAGGTTAATTCAAATAAAACTTGTGGGAATCAAAGGGTAAGAAGTGATATGAGTTAGCTAAGTGTCTAACCTTTCTTTAGGTAATTTTTACCTTGCTTTCTAGCTGTGTTAAACCAAGGATTGTATTCTGAAATTGCCTTCCTAACACTGATTGCTCGTTCTTCCATACGAGTTAGTCATATTGGGGAGTCGGTTTTATAAATTGTGATCTTGCTGTGAGTTTGTGCTGGTTCTTAAGCTTTCAGAGTTTATCGTGTAGAGTTGTTAATTGTTTTCCATGCCTTCTATTCCAGGGTTGTTGCTAATTTACTTTGTGGAACAGGATGGCTGGAAGAAAGCGTGGCAGTCAGCCGGCTGGTCATGATGAGGAGCTTCCCCCTCCTCCGACCATGGCTGAGGTTCTCACTCAGATCAAGCGGAACCGGATGGATCAAACACGGATCCTGGAGGTCATCGCGAGGAACACCTCCACTCCCTCTGGTGCCTCGGGATCTGGAGGTGATGGACATTAGTCTCGTGGGGGACTCTCGGAGTTCCTCCGCACGCAGCCGCCCACCTTCTCCCCATCCGAGGACCCACTCGACGTAGATGATTGGCTGCGTTTGGTTGCGCGAAAGCTCAACATCGCTCAGTGTCAGGAGCACGAGAAGGCCCTCTTCGCATCCCATCAGCTGGAGGGTGCGACACTCTCATGGTGGGAGAATTTCCTCGCCATGCAGCCCGCAGGCCACGTGGTCTCGTGGGAGGAGTTTAGGTCTTCTTTCCGTTGGGCCCACATCCCCGCCGGCCTTACGAAGCTGAAGAAGAAGGAGTTCCTTGCGCTCAAACAGGGGCGCAAATCTGTGACTGAGTACCTCCATGAGTTCAATCATTTGGCGAGGTACGCTCCTACTGAGGTGGCCACTGATGAGGCCAAGCAGGAGAAGTTTATGGTGAGCTTGTCTGAGGAGCTACAGGACAAGCTCTCTATTGTTGACTTCCCCGACTTTCAGACTTTGGTGGACAAGGCCATCGTCAACGAGCATAAGGCGAGAGCGCTGGGCGAGTCCCGCAAGCGCAAGTGGGAGGCCCAGAGGTCTGCACAGGCTAGCCTCTCCTGTCCCCGTGTTGGGCCTGCACGGGGCCTGTTCTCTAACTTCACCACCGCCGAGGCCATCGGCGCCAGCTCCTCGTCCACCGCAGTCGTGAATCAGTCACGTGCACCTGCGACCCAGCAGCAGGGTGGTCTCCGCAATCCGGCTGCCGAGGTCACCTGCTTTTCCTGCAACAAGAAGGGTCACTACGCCAACGTTTGCCCTCAGAGGACTGGAGCGGCTCCTCGTCCTAATGGAGGACGCGGGCAAGGGAGTGGTCACCCACCTGACCAGAAGGTAGTCCAGAAGACCCAGGGTGTGGGTAGTGGCCGAGTCAACCACATCTCGGCTGAGGAGGCACAGGAGGCGCCCGACGTTGTGTTGGGTACGCTTTTTGTCAATTCTTGTCCTGCTGCAGTATTATTTGATTCAGGAGCATCACATTCTTTTATTTCGAGGTCTTTTGCTGCTGCTAGTGACCTTCACTTTGTTCCTTTGGGATTCCTTTGCTTATTCGCTCTCCGGGTTCGGAAATGAGAGCTGACCAGAAATTCCGGGATGTTCCTATTGAGATTGAAGCAGTGGGATTCTTGGCGAATCTCATCCTACTCGACTCGGCGCGTCTGGATTTGATTCTTAGCATGGATTGGTTGTCCCAACACTTTTGGCAAATTGATTGTGCCAGAAAGATGGTCTACCTCACCAGCCCCTCAGGCGAGCAGGTTGGATTTTCACCACAGCTGCAAGGGCTACATCTTTGTGCCCTTGAAGCCGATCCAGCATTGGAGATTCAGGATGTTCCCACAGTGTGTGACTTTGTGGATGTTTTTCCTGAAGATTTGCCTAGGATATCTCCGGTTCGAGACCTAAAGTTCGTCATTGAGTTGCTGCCCGGTACCGCTCCAATTTCAAAGGCGCCGTACCGAATGCGTCCTAATGAGTTAGAGGAGTTGAAGAAGCAACTAGGTGAGCTTCAAGCGAAGGGTTTTATCCGTCCTAGCTCATCTCCTTGGGGTTGTCCTGTGATTTTTGTGAAGAAGAAGGACAAGACCTTACGTATGTGTGTTGATTACCGTCCGCTTAATGAAGTGACGGTGAAGAACAAGTATCCTTTGCCCCGCATTGATGATCTTTTTGACCAGTTGACTGGAGCCCGTGTGTTCTCCAAGATTGACTTGAGGTTGGGGTATCATCAAGTAAGGGGGTATCATCAAGTAAGGATCAGGGCTTAGGATATTCCGAAGACGGCTTTCACTACTCGTTATGGTCTTTACGAGTACACTGTCATGTCTTTTGGCTTAACCAATGCTCCTGCCTTATTCATGAACCTTATGAACTCAGTATTCATGGAGTATTTGGATAGGTTTGTGGTGATATTTATTGATGACATTCTTACCTACTCCAAGAGTGAAGAAGAACATGCTGAGCATCTGCGATTGTTTTGGGAAAGCTGCGTGAGCATCAGCTGTATGCAAAATTCAATAAGTGCGAGTTCTGGTCGAAGGAAGTGGCATTCCTAGGCCATGTTCTTTCAGCAGGAGGTGTGGCTGTGGATCCCAGCAAGGTCAGTGATGTGCTATCTTAGGGTCAGCCCAAGTCAGTCACCGATGTGCGGAGTTTTCTTGGTTTAGCGGGTTACTACCATCACTTTATCGAAAACTTCTCCAAGATTGCGAAGCCGATGACTGAGTTGCTCAAAAAGGACAAGAAATTTCTGTGGTCCTCTACTTGTGATGAGAGTTTTTGGGAAATCAAGAAGCGGTTGACTTCAGCCCAGTGCTTGTTCTTCCCGATGTCCACAAGAGCTTCGATATCTTTTGCGATGCCTCTCGTCAGAGACTCGGTTGTGTTCTTATGCAAGAAGGCAAAGTAGTGGCCTATGCATCAAGGCAGTTGAGGCCTCATGAACTCAACTATCCTACTCATGACTTGGAGTTAGCTGCTATGATTCATGCACTCAAGATTTGGCGACATTACCTGATTGGTAATCGTTGTGAAGTGTATTCTGATCACAAGAGCTTGAAATATTTGTTCACCCAGTAAGATCTGAACCTCAGGCAAAGAAGATGGTTGGAATTGATCAAAGATTATGATATGGGCATTCAGTATCATCCGGGCAAGGCTAATGTTGTTGCGGATGCACTTAGTCGGAAGGTGTATTGCAATAGTTTGATACTCCAAGAGCAACAGCCTGCCCTTTTGGAAGAATTTCAACAGCTCAATTTGGGCCTGGTTGAGCACGGTTCTCTTGATACCTTGGTTGTGCAACCAACCTTGGTGGACCAAACCAAGGCGGTGCATCAATCAGATGTTGGTGTGAGTCACATCAAGCAGAACATCAGGAATGGGACAGCCTAGTGCTTCTCAGAAAATGAGCATGATGTTGTATGGTTTGGACAGCGCCTTGTCGTTCCAAAGGTCGTGGAATTGCGGGATTTGATTCTCCGCGAAGCCCATGACTCCCCCTTGTCTATTCATCCCGGGGCTACCAAAATGTACCAAGATCTTCATCAGAAATTCTGGTGGACCCGAATGAAGCGCGAGATTGCCAGGTTCGTTGCCAAGTGCGACATGTGTTTTCATGTTAAGGCCAAGCATCAGCGTCCAGCGGGGCTTCTCCAGCCTTTGCCAGTGCCAGAATGGAAATGGGATTCAGTTGGCATGGATTTCATCACTGGTCTGCCCCGTACTTCTTCGGGGAAGGATACCTTATGGGTTATCATTGATCGGTTGACCAAGGTGGCCCATTTTCTTCTAGTGCGAGCGAAGATTGATGTGAGCCAGTTGGCGGACCTCTACATATCCCGTATTGTGAGCTTGCATGGTGTGCCATGAACGATTGTGTCAGATCATGGTTCTCTATTCACCTCTCGCTTTTGGCATAGTCTGCTAGAGGCTATGGGGACTCGCCTTACTTTCAGTTTAGCTTATCATCCCCAAACTGATGGTCAGACGGAGCGAGTCAACCAAGTGTTGGAAGATATGCTCCGTGCTTGTTTTCTTTCCTATGGGAAGAATTGGGAGAAATGTCTACCGCTTGCTGAATTCTCCTACAACAACAGTTATCAGGCTAGTCTCGGTATGGCACCATTTGAGGCTTTGTATGGGAGGAGGTGTAGAACCCCTTTGAACTGGTCAGAAACTGGTGAGAGATAGTTCTTCGGCCCAGACTCAATCAATGAGGCCGAAAGCCAGGTTTAGTTGATTCGTGAGCATTTGCGCGTGGCCCAGTCCAGGTAAAAAAGCTATGCGGATCGTCATCGTCGTGAGTTGAGCTTTGAGCCCAATGACTTTTTTTATCTCAAAGTCTCACCTTTGAAAGTCCATCAGCGTTTTGGCATCAAGGGCAAGTTGGCTCCTCGATATGTTGGGCCTTATCGCATTATCAAGAAAGTGGGAGCTATTGCGTACAAGTTTGAGTTGCTAGCTACACTTGAGGGGGTGCATGATGTGTTCCATGTGTCCCATTTGAGGAAGTGCCTCTGTGCTCCAACTGAGGAAACCTCGTTGGAGACTCTTGATGTGCAGGAAGATTTGACCTACCGCGAGCATCCTGTTCGTATTCTTGAAGAATCTGAACGAAGAACAAGGAACAGTTTCATAAAGTTCCTTAAGGTTCAGTGGTCGAATCATTACGAGGATGAGACAACTTGGGAGCGGGAAGATCGCCGTCGTGCTGACTACCCGTCTTTCTTCTCCGAGTAAAAGGAATCTCGGGACAAGATTCTTGTAAGGAGGGGAGATTTGTAACATCCCAAGTTTGGACTTGTGTTTCAAATGTAAGAAAATGAGTAGAAATTAAAACTTTTCTTACATCATGTATTTCCTGTATGTTGTAAACAATTCCTGTACAAGAATTGTGGAAATACAAAGTCACAAGTCTTTTGATTCAAAACCCTTGCCTTCCAAAAACAATCTTGCCAAATCTTGTGATCATCTCCTGGAAATATTTTTTCTAAGTTCTAGGGATGGTATGTGACCCCCCCCTGAAAAATTTCACAATTTTTAGAAATTGTTTGAATACTCTTAGAGGGCAGTCAAACATGTTTGACTTTTAGTCAAACCCTAAACCAGAACCTTTCAGAATTTTTGGAAAAAAAAATGCACTGCATAAAAACCTTTGAAAAATTTATACAAGGTTAATATCTAAGTTAGCAAGCTCCTGTAAAAATTTCAGAATTGTTGGAGTTAGTTTGCTACCTTTAAAAACCTTTCAAAGCTCTCAGCTCTTATTTAAAACCCTAAGTCAAACTTATG
The DNA here is from genome assembly GCA_036346255.1 of Ampelocalamus luodianensis. Classification (NCBI taxonomy): domain Eukaryota; kingdom Viridiplantae; phylum Streptophyta; class Magnoliopsida; order Poales; family Poaceae; genus Ampelocalamus; species Ampelocalamus luodianensis. The sequence goes on along the minus strand of CM070620.1, from coordinate 43,527,670 downwards.
TTGGACTCGAGTCAGACTCGAGCCCAACCTCACTTCCTGGTTGAACCCAACTGCCTAATTGCACCAGCGGGCCAGCCTAAGGGCGCGTGGCTTTTTCCGCCGTTGGATTAAAATCGAATAGCCCACGTTGATTGGGCCGTTCGGAACTCGCGATGCGCCAATCCTTTTGCACCGTTGGATTAAGATCCAACCGTCCTGATTCATTGGGCTGTTCGGGTCGCTCGAATGCCCCAATTGATCTCAGCCATTCGATCTTGATCGGGCCGCCCTGATTGTCTTGAGTGTTAGAAACCCTCAGCCGGCCCCTTTTAATCGTGACCGTCCATCTCAGTTCTGATGGTCGCAGTCTCTCTTCTCTGTTCTTCTTCCTCCTCTGGCTCCCGTACCAGCGTACGCGCCATGACAGGGAGTAGGAGAGAGCAGTGCCCCGTCCCCTCGCACGTCAACGGCTCTTCACATTAAATGTGACCTAGGCTTTCGGCTCCCATGTCCTGATCTTCACTTGCCCCCATCATTTCCTTTGGTCCAAGGTCGCACCATGAACCGAGCTCACCCTTGAGCTCTTGCTTTTTCCCTAACCCTAATCCTTCCTCTATATAAAGCCCCCCAAGAAACCTCCTGGTGTTCCCTTACACCACCCCTAGCTCTTTCTCTGCTTTTGGAGCTCAACACCACTGAAATTCTCAAATCACCATTGGAGGTCGTGGAGCTCCATTGTGAACTTGGGTGCTCCATTGGTTCATCTTCAAATTTTTTGCACCCTTTCGAGCTCCTTACCCTCCTATGCATTTCCCCTAACTTAATTTGGTTTGACATTCTCCGGAATTGACAAATTTGGGGTTTGTTCAAATTCGGCCGAAATCGTCCCCTTTCTTCCTCAGCTCTGGTAAGTGGTTCTTTTTGCAATTAATTGCTTGTGGAGCTTCTATGAGCTTTAATGCAGCTATTTTGACCACCCAGTGGTGTTCATTTTGCTCAGTTATCATTTTCATATCTTCTTCCCCAACTCCGGTGGACTCCTCCGCTGTCAAAGCTTCTCCGTCCATCTTTGAAGCTCATCTTGCTTAAGGTAGTTTCTTATTAGCTCTTAGATGTTGTGGCACACGCTTCTTTGGACAATGCGGAGCTTTTTGGCTATTTTCATTTTCGGCTGAGTTGGTCACCATCACTATTTTCCGGCTCGCCGGCGTTTTAGGCCGCCGCCGTCGGCGAGGTCATCACCATCGAGACCGCAAGCCTATTGCGGACCCATTTTAGCCTTTAGGTCGCGCCTCTGTGGCCGGAGCCACCGGCGGCGAGCCTCTTTTCTCACTCGAGTTTTGCCGGACGAAAACCTCCTCTGTGCCATTGTCATTAGGACATCATTAATGGCCTAATCATTGCTAATCATTGGTTAGTAATTAATATGTCTTAAGTCGTCTTTTACAGTCATTGCCTTATGGGCCTGTTGGCTTTAAACCACAGTCACTGGTTCATTAGGACAAATCTGGGGTCATTAATTGCTAATCATTGGTTAGCAATTAATGTGTCTTAAGCTGGCGAAATGTCTCACTGCCATGTGGCCCTCAGCCGCTTGACATCCTCTCTGTGCGATATTCATTAGGACACATTTAATGCTAATCATCACTAATCATTGGATTTAGCATTTATTAGCTGTCCTAATCACTCTCTGTCTCACTAACATGTGGGACCAGGCACTTAAACCTCCCCCGCACTTAATATCCAAATGTGTTGTTTGCGCTAATCGTGGACCGTCGATTTCAAGATCTGCGACCCAGGTCTTCTGGGATTTTCGGGCCCCCGAAGGTTCCACGTCACTAGCGACCATCGATCTCACGATCAACGGCCGAGATCTATGTGTTGATTGGGTCACCCGAAGCGCACATAGATCTGGGCCGTCCATCTCTAGATCTTCGGCTGAGAACGCTTGGCCGTTCGGACCACCCGCGCTCCAAATCGCGCGTGTCGTCCATCTCGCGATGAGCAGCTGAGATGGATTGGGCCGTTCGGGTCGCCCGAAGTGTGCAGCGCTCAGAGCCCTCCATCTTGAGATCTACGGCCGTGGTTGTTCGCGACAATCACGTCGCCCGAACGGCCCATTTCACGTGGACCGTTGGATCTAAATCCAACGGTGAGCCTCGGTAGGTTTGCCCGCGTGCGCTATTCTCCGTGCGCGTAGACCGTTAGATTTCGCATCTAAGGCCCACGTTCGTCCATGTCACTTTATTTACGATAAGATTGATTATATTTCGGTAAGCATTTATTTATCAACTGAAAATTATATTAAACTTTGAAAACTCATAACTAATTCATTTTAAATCCAGCTGGCATAAATTCGTGTTTAAATAGAGTTTAATCTAAAAATGCTTTTAGGCAATGTTCTATGCCAGAAAATTTTGTAAATAATATTAACTTGTTTTCAGCCATTTTAGCATATTCCAGAAATTGAATTGAACTTTGTTAAATGCATATCTTTTTCTGTATAACTCCAAAATGTGCAAACTCAATTTTGTTAAATTCCTCTGTTAGCAAACTTTAATATGAAATAGGTTTTGACCATGATTTCTTTTCTGTAAAGTAATATATGCTAGGTTTACAACTTAGAAAAATCATAAGTAATTCATTATAACTCAAAATTTAGTAAACTCAGCGTTGCTAACCTTAGGATGCCATTATCTACCTAGCATAAAAATTTCAGACCTTAGATCATTCTGGAAATTTTTGCTATGAACAGTAGTACCCTTAATTAATTTCATTGGAATTAACAGTGAAAGAAATTATTTTAGCTATAACTTTTTCATACTTAGTCCAAATGACCTGATTCTTATTTCTAAATTTATTTAAAATCATAACCTTGCTGCTGTATAAATTTCATAAGATTTGGGTGACTTTTGCAGTTGAGTTTTATTTGGTGTTCTTCGTTCTTATTGGTTTATCGTCTTTTCACGTTAGGTTCCGAAGACATTATTGATATTGAATCGATCCTCGAGAACTTTGACCACTGCCTCCAACAAGGCAAGCAGATATAGCATCATTTGATCATGTTGTTCCTATTATTTTCAAATTCTAATATATTGTTTGCAAATTCTATGTATGCATTGCTATCTTGTTTTTAACTATTGTCGATTAGTTGACATATTAGATGCATAATCTGTAGGCCAATGTTTATCCTCTACTACCGAGCCTAGGGATAATTGTTGTGATTTTGGGTTCGATGGAAGAGCCCTTGTCACTTGTCGATAACCTTGATCACACAAACTTATTATGATCCGTATATTTCAGTTTTGTGCTATGTCTTATTGCAAAAACTAAAAACAAAAAACAAAATGATTTGGACTTGGGCACAATGGTATGTTGGTGTGCTTTTGGGTGTGACTGGAATGGTGCCCGAGTCATTAAGGACCGAGTTACTTACGCCATCGTACTGAGAAATTCACGTGCTTACCACACTAGAGATATATGGGACCTCTCTTGACTAAGTACTTTGGGGGGGTGTTAATTAATGAGTCGCATGTGGGTTGTATATTTAACTATATGCAACGTGGACATGTTTGTGGGGAGTGGAGCACCCGCCAAGGCCAGTGCCTCCTACTCCACGTATGGGTCCTTGTGATCCATATTTCGTCGGCAGATCACTAAGGGTTAACCCCCATACGTGCGGCTCTTGATTAGCTCAATCCATTGGAAATGTCTCGTAGGACTTAGCCGTGCTGGCATACCAAAGGAAGTGTGCTTAATAGTTTGGCAAAAAGGTAGTCTGAAGTGTGGGTACATTGGTACACCCCTGCAGGGTTATGAACTATTCGAATAGCCTTGTCCTAGGTTATGGACACACTCGAATACGCCCCGTGAGAACTAGACTACAACGTTTTAATTAAAACTTGATGGGTGGTACGAATCGGGGATTCGTGCTATTTTGTGGTGGCTATTGGGTTAGTCACCTCTAGGTGGTTACTTAATTATTTTATTGTTAGTCTTTGTTATTTCAATGCTTAAACACGGATTTTATCAATTGCCTTGAATCTATTACATTATTGCAAATGAAACATGCTTTATGCATCCAAACAACCATATAACCATTTCCTATGAATTCAACTCGCATGTAGCTATGTATAGGCTTGTTACTCGTAAGTCTTGCGAGTACATTATTGTACTCATCTGCATTGCTTGTTGTGTGTAGAGGAAGAGGGTGAGCCCTAAGGGCCTTACTTTTGTGAAATGTGCGGCTTTTGGGACGACTAGCTCGGCGGTCCGGTTGGTTGCCTTGTGGGTTAAGGCACACTAATTGGCTTTTGTTTATAGCCATCTCATGGCACTTTTGCTTCAGTGTTACTGTCTCTTTTATCTCATTTTGGCCGGTCGGCCCACTCTGTAATAACTTATATTATGTATGTCTTTTGGTAGACTTGTTATTATGTGATGTATGGAATTGATGCATGCTTTTATAAAGATGTATATGTGCTGCATTTCTGGGAAGCACATGTCCATCGAGGCACGGGTTATTTTGTTTGTAATGCTAGGGCCAATGGAAGGCTAAGTATTACAAGCTAAATAAACCGGGGTCTCACATTTGGTCTTGAGGTCTTCTTCCTTCTCCCATGTGGCTTCACTTTCTGGGTGATGACTCCACTGCACCTTGTATGATCGGATGATCCTGCTCCTGGTAACACGTTCCGCGACATCCAGAATTTTAATTAGTCGCTCCACATAGGTGAGGTCTTCTTGGAGATCGCAGCTCTCCAGGAGGGTGTGATCTTCGGCACTCGAAGGCATTTCTTTAACTGTGACACGTGGAAGACATTATGCACTACTGACAAGGCTTCTGGCAGCTCAAGCTGATATGCTACTTCACCTCTTCTGACTAGAATCTTGTATGGTCCCACAAATCTGGGTGCAAGTTTTCCCTGTTCGAAATCTTCTTACTCCTCTGAGTGGAGTAACTCTGAGATAGACAAAATCTCCTACCTCAAAGTTTAATTCTCTCCGACGGTTATCAGCATAACTCTTTTGTCGGGATTGGGCCACTTTCAGGCGTTCCTTTATAGCTTTTACCTTACTTTCAGCTTCTTTGATCAACTCAGGTCCATAGAGCTGATATTCTCCTACCTGATCCCATAGGAGTGGAGTTCTGCACTTTCTGCCATACAAAGCTTCAAATAGAGACATTTGTAAGCTGGCTTGATAGCTATTGTTATACAAGAATTCTGCATATGGCAGATTCTTGTCCCAACTTTTTCCATAATCCAGGGCATAGCTCGAAGCATATCTTCAAGAACTTGGTTGGTACGTTCCGTCTGGCCATATGTTTGGGGATGATAGGCTGTACTGAAATTGAGTTTGGTCCCTAAAGCTTCATGCAAACTCTGCCAAAATCTTGATGTAAACTGGGAACCCCTGTCGGACACGATCTTCTTGGGTACTCCATGTAGACAGACGATCCTGGCCACATACAACTCTGCTAACTGACTGTATCTGTATGTAGTCTTGACTGGGATGAAGTGAGCTACTTTAGTCAACCGGTCGATTATCACCCATATAGAATCATATCCTGATTAGGTCCTATGAAGTCCGGTGATGAAGTCCATACCAATTTCTTCCCACTTCCATTCTGGGATTGGTAATGGTTGCAACAATCCAACTGGTCTCTGATGTTCCACCTTAACTCGCTGACAAACATCACAATGAGCGACAAACTCAGCAATCTCTCACTTCATGCTGACCCACCAGTATTTTTCCTTTAGATCCTGGTACATCTTGGTACTTCTAGGGTGAATGGAGTAAGGCAATTCATGAGCTTCCTTTAGAATCGACTACTTTAAGTCCTGTTGGTTCGGTACACATATGCGGTTCCCAAACCACACTGTTCCTTGCTCATCTTCGGAAAATCCTGGGGCCTTGCCTCTTCGCATATTTTCTTGATTTCTTTGATGTCTTCATCTTCTAGCTATTTTTCTCTGATTTGACTCTAAAGTGTAGGTTGTACCTCCAAAGCATTCACACAACCCTGGTTGACAATCTCTAAGTTCAGATGCTTCAATTCCTCATACAACTCGGGCTGGTCCTCCTGCACCATAATGGTGTTGCAATAAGCCTTTTGCTCAGGGCATCTGCAACTACATTTGCTTTGCCTGGATGGTAGTGGATTCCGAGATCATAATCTTTTATCAACTCCAGTCATCTTCTCTGTCGAAGGTTTAGTTCTGCCTGCATGAAGATGTATTTCATACTCTTATGATCCGTGAAAATCTCACAGCGATTACCAATGAGATAATGCCACCAGATTTTCAATGCATGCACGATCGCTGCTAATTCAAGATCATGTGTTGGATAATTCCCTTCATGTGGCCTCAACTGCCTGGATGCATAAGCCACGACCTTGCCTTCTTGCATCAATACACATCCAAGACCTTGACGGGATGCATCACAGAAAATCTTGAAATCCTTACGGATGTCAGGTAAGATTAGCACAAGTGCTGAGACTAGCCTCTTCTTCAGTTCTTGAAAACTTTCTTCACAGGCATCTGTCCATTCGAACTTCTTTTCTTTCTTTAGGAGTTGGGTCATGGGTCTTGCAATCTTAGAGAAATTTTCAATGAACCTGCGGTAATAACCCGCTAGTCCAAGAAAACTTCTTACTTCGGTGACTGTCCCGGGTTGCTTCCAATCCATTACTGCCTCAACCTTGGTGGGATCTACTGCAACTCCTCCTACTGACACTATGTGTCCAAGGAAAGCCACTTGACTTAGCCAGAATTCACTTTTGCTGAACTTGGCATAGAGCTGGTGCTCCCTGAGTTTGTCCAGAATCATTCTGAGATGCTTCTCATGTTCTTCTTCATCCTTTGAGTAGATAAGAATGTCATCGATGAAAACAACCACAAACTTATCCAAGAATTCCATGAACACTTTGTTCATCATATTCATGAAATAAGCAAGGGCATTTGTCAAACCGAAAGACATTATTGTAAACTCGTACAGTCCATATCTGGTGGTGAAGGTTGTCTTCGGAATATCTTCTGGCCTAATCTTCAGTTGATGATAACCAGATCTCAGATCAATCTTCGAGAAGACACCTGCTCCTTTCAGTTGATCAAACAGATCGTCGATCCTGGGTAACGGATACTTGTTCTTGATTGTCACCTCATTGAGCGATATGTAATCTACACACATCCTCATACTATTGTCCTTTTTCTTGACGAATAGTACCGGAGCTCCCTAGGGTGATGAGCTGGGTCGGATATATCCCTTGTTCTGCAACTCTTCAATTTGTTTCTTCAACTCTGCTAACTCATTGGTTGGCATTCTATAGGGTCGTTTCGAGATTGGGGCTGTCCCGGGGACTAAGTCAATTAAGAACATTATGTCCCTATCCGGTGGCATGCTAGGTAGATCATCAGGGAATACATCGGAGTATTCTCGCACTACAGGTATGTCTTCAAGCTTTACTTCCTTCATGCTGGTGAGGATGGAACTTCCTTTAGTACAGGTCTTGGGCTTGAATTCGACTGAAATTCCTTCTTCATTAGTGAGGGTGATAGACCTATTGGCACAGTCTATTTGTCCATGATTCTTGGCTAGCCAGTCCATTCCAAGAATGACATCCAAACCTTGGGAATGTAAGACGATCAAGTCTGCCAGGAAGGATACTCCGGATATTTCAAGGGTGAGGTTCGGGCATAGAGAACTAGTTCTAATTTCTGAGCCCGGGAATGAATTATCATAGGATTGGTCAAGGAGGATATAGGTAACCCATATTTGCCCACAAACTTATTTGATACAAAAGACTGTGAAGCTCTGGAATCAAATAGAACTGAAGCTAGTACCGAGTTGACAAGGAACATACCAAGAACGACATCCGGTGTTGCCTGGGCTTCTTCAGCTGTGACGTGGTTCACACGTCCCTTGGTAAACTGAACCGTCGGCTTTGAAGTGCCACCGGGACTGTGGCTCTTGGTGCTGGCTTGGAAGATGTCGCTGCCTGCTGTGTGAGGACCTAGGGTATTTAACTAGTAATACTTAACCTCCATATGGTTCTAGCATTACTAATTAAATATCCTAAGCCTCGATGGACATGTGCTTCCCAGAATTGCAGCACATGCTCATCATCACAAAATTATACATCATTTCCATACAACATTTAACACTAAGTTCAACAACGACATACATAAAGTAAAGTTATTACAAAAGAGCCGACCGGCCAAATAACACAATATACAAGAATGACAGCGGAAGCAAAAGCGCCATAAGATGGCTAAGAACAAAAGTCGACCGGTTAGCCAACACAACCCACAAGGCAACCGACCGGGCCGCCAAGCTAGTCGCCAGAATCTTTGCCACAACACAACTCACAAAAGTGAGGCCCTTGGGGCTCACCTTCTTCCTCTGCAACAATTAACATTTAAGCAAGAACAATGAGTATACTAAGGTACTTGCAAGACTGACGTGTGGAATAGCAGACCTACTCATAAGCTACATGCAGGCTTATTTAAGTGGGGGGGTCATATGTCCCATTTGCACAAAGCCAACTTTATTTGCAATAATGTAGTACACTTTAAAAGCAAGTTTGCAAATCTGTTTTGTTGGTGAAATAACAGCGAAATAATGATAAATACAAGTAACCACCTGGAAGTGACTAACCCAATAGCCACCACAACATAGCACGAATCCCCGATTCGTACCACCCATCAAGTTTTAATTAAAAGGTTGTAGTCTAACTCTTGAAAGCTTACTCAAGCGTGTCCATAACCTAGGACGAGGCTATTCGAATAGTTTTAACCCTACAGGGGTGTACCAATGTACCCACACTTCAGACCGCCTTTAAGCCACAAAAGCACACTTCCAAAGGTATGTCGGCACGGCTAAGTCCTACGAGACATTTCCAATCTTGTGCATTAACTACAAGCCGCTCGTATGGATAGAAACCCATACGCTTACATTGCAAGCCGAAAGACAATAAATCCCATCACGGGTGAAGTCTTTCAGACACTACAATGCTCCCAACACCATCCCTCCTGCGACTCCCTGCGACCCGAAGCTAATACACGCCAATGTACTAAGTCAAGAGAGGTCCCATACCCTCTAGTGTGGTTAGCACGCACAAATTGCCTGGATAACAGGTACTCACAAGATGTTCGGTCCTTAATTGACTTGGGCACCATTCCAGTCACACCCAAAATTCACACCATCTTACCATTGTGCCCAAGTCCAAATCATTTTGCTTTTAGCTTTGGTTTTTGCAATAGAACATAGCACCAAGCCGAAATATAGATACATAGTAAGCATTTGTGTAATTAAGGTTATCGACAAGTCGATAACCGCCCTTTTCTACCGGAAGCTAAGCATGGCTAAGCAATTAATCCGCCAGACTACTAAGTGACAAGAGCTCATCCATGAACTCTAAATCACAGCAATAACCTAGGCTCATGGTAGTAAAGGATAATCATTTGCCTAAGAAAATGCATCTACTAGGTCAACGAACGACAATAGTTAAACACAAACTAGCAATGCATACATAGAATTTGTAAACAACATAAATACTTGAAAATATAGGGATTAACACGATCAAACTGCTTGCCTTGCTGGAATTGCTCTTGCTGCAGAGGAGGATTCTCAGGTTCAATATAATCTTCGGAACCTAACGCGAAAATGCGATAAAACCAATAAGAACGAAGAACACCAAACAAAACTCAACAGCAAAAGACATCCAAATCCCATGAAATTTACACAGCAGCTAGAGGTTGATTTTAGACAATTTTAGGAACAAGAATGACTTCATTTGGACTAAGCATGAAAAAGTTATGGTCAAAACAAAATCTCTCAGCCAGAAAAATCCTAATTAAATTAATTTCGGTTACTGTTCATAGTGAAAATTTCTATAATGATCTAGAACCCAAAATTTTTGTGGTAGGTAGTTTATGTCATCCTAATCACAGCAAAGTTGAGTTTACTAGATTTGGAGTTATACTGATTTACTTATGATTTTTCTAAGTTGTAAACCTAGCACATTACATTTTCCAGAAACATAAACATGTTTAAAACCTATTTCATATTAAAGTTTGTTAATAGGAGGATTTAACAACATTGAGTTCACACATTTTAGAAATTCAGGGAATTACTTGTGTCTTTTACAACATTAAAGAAATTTTTAAATGCTACCAATAAGGTTAAATCTATTAACATATTTTTCTGGTGCTGATTTAAGCCTACAATCACTTATAGATTAAAGTTTAGTAAATAACAAAATTAACAAAGTTGAAATCATTTAATTTGCTGATATACAGAAAAAGATATGCATTTTCCAAGTTTTAACTCAATTCTAGAATATACAAAAATGGCTGAAAACAAGCTATTAAAGATTACAGAATTTTCTACCACAAAAGCATAGCTAAAAGTATTTTTATATTAAACTTTAGTGAAATTCAAATTCATTACAGTTGGATTCATTTAAAAAGGATCTATTTTGAATTAGACATGAATTTCTAAAGTTTTTATACAATTTTTCAGTTGACAAATAACTATTTACCGAAATAAAACAACATTCATCAGAAGGGAATCGACGTGGACAACTATGGGCCCTTGATTTGGAATCAAACGGCGCGCGCGAGGGGTGCGCGAGATCGACCCGAACGGCCCAAAGGATCTCAGCCATTGATCAAAGATCTGATGGCCAAGAACGAGGGTGGTTCGGACCTCGCGAACGACACAAAAATCAGGACCGTCGATCATCAAATGAACGGTCCACGATGATGGGAGGATCGGGCGACCCGATCGGCTTAATTGATCCGGACCGCAGATCACGAAACGAACAGTGGCTACTGATCGCGGTGCAAAATGGAGCGCTGACAGGTGGGGCCGCATGTTAGTGACTTCAAGTCACAAACACGAGTTTTTAACCCACGCGCACAGTGCACAAGGCCCACCTAGCAGTGACTTAGGGTGGCGGCTTAGGACAACTTAAATGCTAACAATAATTAACATTTAATGAACCCACAGTTGCCCTAAAAGCCCCCGGGACTGCGGTTTAAGGCCTACGGGCCCACATGTCAGTGACCCAAAGGCATTTTCAGACACATTAACGTTAAGGCAGTGATTAATGATAATCATCAGCATTAATGATGTCCGAAAGTGACCACTGAGCGCCAGTGGGGATTTTTAAAAGGGCTGGGCCCACAGGTCAGTGACACATTTGGCCATATTAGGACATATTAATGACATCTAATGATTAACAATGATTAGATAGTTAATATGTCCTAATGACAACGGCACAGAGGTGGTTTCCGTCCGGCAAAATCCCGAGCGAGAACAGCGACTTGCACGGAGGCTCAGCTCTGGCGGCGCCACAAATACCAAAATGGGTTCACAATAGTGTTGCGGACCCAATGGTGATGACCTCGCGCGGTGGTGGTTTTGAGCGCCGCGGCGCCGAAAATGGAGATGGGAACATGTACTGCCCAAAAATGAAAATGGCAAAAAGCTCCGCTGCATTCCAAGAAAGCGGGTGCCACGACTTCTAGGGACTAATAAGAAGCTACCTCAGCCAAGATGAGCTTCAAAAGTGGCCGGAGAAGACTTGAACCCGATGGAGTTCACCGGAGCCGAGGAAGATGAAGTGGAAGATGAGGTTCTGAGCAAAATAAGTGGAACCAAATCATTACCATAGCTTCATTATAGCTCAGAGAAACTCCAAAAGCAAGTAATTGCAAAATGAACCACTTACCGGAGCTGGAGAAGAAAGGGGGGTGAAATCGGCCGAAAATCTCCAAACTTAAAATTGAGTGATTCCTGTGAATGCAACCCAAAATTAAGTTAGGGGAAATGTAAAGGAAGTTGAGGAGCTCAAAAGGGTACAAGAAAGATCGAAGATGAATCACTGGAGCACCCAAGTTCACAATGGAGCTCCACGGCCTCCAATGGTGGTTTGAGAATTTCAGTGGTGATAAGCTCCGAAAATAGAGAAGAGGCTAGGGGTGGTGTAAAGGAATACCATGAGGACATGGAGAGGTTTATATAGAGGAAGGATTAGGGTTTTGAGCAAGAACCAGAGCTCACGGTGGGCTCGGTTCATGGCACGGCCATGGACCATGAATTTGACGGGAGCAGCTGAGAAGAGGACCTTGAGCGCGAAAGCTCACTTAGAGCATTAAATGCCGAGGACCAGAGCCATTCAACGGTGACACAAAGCGTTGAAAAAGGGCTCTTCAACGCCATGTCCTGTCGCACGCGCGTACGGGAGCCAGAGGAAGAAGAAGAACAGAGAAAGAAGGCGGTGACCGTTGGATTTAAAATAGACGGCCACGATTACACGGTGACGATCGGAGGTTTTAACGTCACACTCAATCTGGAGCGTCCGATTAAGAACGAACGGCTGAGATCAAATGAGACCTTTGGGTGACCCGATCAACCCATTCAATAAGGATGGCAGATCTTAATCCAACGGCTCAAATGGATGGGCTCTTCGCGGCGGCCCGAACGACACAATCAACGCGGGCCGTTTGATTAAGATCCAACGGATGATGTCAACCGCACGCTAGAAAAGGGCCAGGTGCAGTTAGTGGGTTCAACCGAGACAAGTGGCTCGAGCCCAAGCCCGACTTGAACCCAAGGAACAGTGAAACCAAGTTTGATTTTAACTTAGACAGAGACTTTTGAGGATTTCTTAGAGGTAGCCAAATGACTCCAAAAATTCTAAAATTTTTACAAGAGCTTGCTAGATGAGTTATTGACCTTGTGTAAAATTTGCAGAGGTTTTTGTGATATGCATTTTTCTCCAAACATTCTGCAAGGTTAGTTTAAGTTTAAGGTTTGACTTTGAAAGTCAAACAGTTTGATCCCTCTAAAAATATTCAAACAATTTCTAAAAATTGTGAAATTTTTGAGAGGGTCACATACCATCCCAAGAACTTAGGAGAAAAATTTCGAGAGATGATCAAAAGGTTCGACAAGATTGTTTTTGAAAGATCAAGATTTGGATCAAAAGACTTGTGACTTTGTATTTCCATAACTCTTGTACAAGAATTGTTTAGCACTCACAGGAAACACATGATGTAAGAAAAAGTTTTAATTTCTACTCATTTTCTTACATTTGAAACACAAGTCTGAACTTCGGATGTTACATGCTGCTTCTTGGGGCATCTGTTGGCATAGTGCCCTATTTCGTTGCATTGGAAACAGGTCACTCATGTGGCTGAGGGAGTGGAGTTCTTCTGCTGATATTGCCCTCCAGACGAGGTGTTGCGGAAGTTGGAGGTGTTGGGGCCCTGATTCTGCACTGGGACTCTGGATGTGGAGGACTGGAACTTCCCACGCTGCGGTGGTTGTGGCTGGGTGAATCGAGGCTTGGGAAGGCCTCCTGCATTAAACCTCTGAGCGGCCATCCTCCGCTTGCGGTTCTCCATCTCTTGATGCTTGGCCTCTTGACGGATCGCCTTATCCACCAATTGCTGGAAATCGGTGAAGTTCTGGGAGATCAGTTGGACAGAGATGTCATCATTCAGTCCTTCCAGGAACCTCTCCTGTCAATTCTCATCTCGGGCTACGTCGGCTGGAGCGTAGCGAGCCAGCTGGTTGAACCGATGTATATATTCGCTCACTGAGCGACTGCCCTGACGGAGTGCATGGAACTCTTTCTTCTTCAGGGTCATCATCCCAGCAGGGATGTGAGCATGGCGAAAAGCTCTCACGAACTCACCCCATGAGATGGCTTGGGCATTGGTGTGGGAGATGCAATAGTTGTCCCACCACTCTGAAGCTGGTCCATTAAGCTGGTGAGAGGCGAACAGGACCCTCTCACGGTCGGTGCATTGGGCGATGTCTAGTTTCTTCCTGATTGCACGAAGCCAATCGTCAGCATCCATTGGCTCGGTGCTGCTAGAAAAGGTCGAGGGACGCATGCGCATGAATTCTGACATGGTCACCCTTTGTGGAGGTTGCGTTGGTGCATGAGTCGCCGCGGCGGCTGCTGCTGTGGCCTGCATGTTCTGGGAGTTGCTAAGCGACTGGGCCAGCAAGTCGATAAGATGATTCTGGTTGGCCATCATTTGTCGCCAGTCAGGCCCTTCCGTTGGCGGTGGGGGAGGCTGCTGGGTAGGTTGCTCCTGGTAGTCGGCGTTCTCGTTGCCCTGGCCTCGGGCACTGCCACTTCCGGTGTGAGTGGTCATCATCTGCTGAATTCCCAAAGACTTAGAAAAGAGAGAAAAAAGATAGCACTAAGGGGGAAATAATTTATATTAGCCCAAAAAGCACACAAACACAAGGCAAAAAAAAAACAAATTTTTGTTTTTCAAAGTAGTTCTTTATTTTATTCATTGATTATGGCTACCACAAAAGGTTAGTAGCTCATAATTCGCAACTAACAAACGAAACAAAAGAGAAAAAGGATCTATGGCGTGGATGGGGTGTAATCGGGGGAGTTGTAGGTACTAGCTTGGCCCGCCTTGTAGAGAGCCAATTCTGCTTCAGCTGCCTTTAGCTTCTCCTCCGTGGCTTCTAATCTCCCCTGAACTAGGTATAGCTCGTCCAGGGTGTTGCCATAGGCGTAATCCATCGCCTTGGCTAGCTCTACCTGATGGGTAATCTCCGGGGAATCCTCATTATCCGCTGAGCAGAAAGCACTGCCCAGTCGGGTGGGGATGTGCATCGGGTAGTAGTGGAACCCGGTGTCCCGGAGGCGAACGTCATAGGTATATCGGAGTCTGGGAAGACCTCCCTTGCTGTGTCCTGGATGTCGTCAGTGAAGGTCTCCCGACGCATTAGGGTGTCAAGATGTGGAACGCCGTATCATGTGCCAGGTTAGAGTATAGGATAACCTCCACTCTCCAGCGTTCTTGTTGTCCCACTATATACTTATAGCCTTGATACGTGGGTCTCTTCTTAAAGTCCAAATGCTGCATCATTTTCCACAGTATGTCGGCCCATTCTCCAGCAAAGATTCCGTGGGAGATGCGGGTGGGTGTAACATCCCAAAGTGTTGTTACCAAAATAAAATAAAATAAAGTTATTGTTTTATTGGATTTTCTGAAATTTGATAGAGTTTCATTGCTTTATTTGAATCTTTGAAATTTTAAAAGGAAAAAGTAAAATTCATTTGAAGTTCTTGAAGTTTTATTTGGTTTGTCCTGAAAAATGAAAACTTATTTGATTTTGAGAATTTTCTGAGTTTTTAAAAGCTTTTTCCTAAATATTTTAAAGCCAAAACAATTTATTTTGCAAAATTAATAGCCCATAATAAGTTGGAAATATTTTTATTAAGTTCAAAATAAATAAGGGAATTTATGTGAATTTTCTCTAAATTTTTGAATTTATTTTGCTATTTTCTAAAGTCCTTTCTAATTATCTGGATTAAATCAATTTAAAATAGCCTAAAACCTTATGGGCCGAAACCTCCTTCGGCCCATTCCTCCCACGCGCGCACCGGCCCAACGCCCACACGCCCCGCCCTTTATCGCCACCGTCGGATTGAAATCCGACGGCCAGCACGCCATCACTCCCGCGCCCTTCTCCTCTCTCTCTCTCTCTCGCCTCTCCCTCCCTCTGCCACTGGGGCCCACTTGTCATCCCCTTCCTCCACCTTCCTTTCTTCTTTATTTTGATTCCGTGCGCACCGCCATTAATGGCCGCACAAACCTTCCAAAAATCGAGCATTTGCGCCCGGATTCCCTATGATCTCGCCGTCGTAATGACACTCCGCCATCACCGCACCCGACACGGCCTTGCCCTTTCCATCTCCGGCCCTGAATTCCTAAAATCTCGCCGCCGTTACGGCCTTCGTGCGCCACACGTAGCTCTGCCCTCGCCCGCGCCTTATTTAAGCGCGCACCCGCATCGCCTTCTCCGCTCATCCCAACGCCCCTACTCACCTCGTCCTAATCCCCTCAAGCTCACCGGAATTTGGAGTTGAAGCTCAACGCCCGAAGCTCCTTCCGCCGCAAAATTACTCGTCGTCGACGACGTTCTGGCCACCCCGACCACCCCATCGACATCACCTCGACGCGGCCTACCTCGTGCGCACGCTATATACGCCGGAGAACCACCCAATCGTCGCCGCCTCGTTGACCTAAAACCGCCGCCGCCTTTGGAGTTCGCCGCTGGCCAAATCCCCGCATCCCTGAACAACCGTGGTAAGCATCATGACCCTCTCGCTCTCCTCTCTCCGTTGCGCACCTTGTCGGAGCTCGCCGTGGCGCGAAGCGCCGGCGAGCTTGTAGACCGAGCGCCGTCGGTGCAAGGTGACGTGGCAACGCCACATCACACCACTTGGCTGCCACATAGGCCATTTGAACCCTATCACCGCCCGCGTGTCGCGCATATGTGGCAAAGCCACGGTGCTATGGCACCGGTCCACCGTGGACTTAGTCCATGCGAGCCGTGAGACCGACATGTGGGTCCCACATGTCAGAATTTCTTTAAATTCTTTTAAATTCCGAAATTCTAAAGGCTCATGTCACCCTTGCGCAATAATTAGGATTTCCTTTAGAAAAATAATTCAGAAATTCATAAAAATCTGAAAATTAGGGTTTCTTATATTTAGAACTTCCCGGGGTTCGTTCTCCTTCATACGAACTCCGATTTCGTTGATTCAAATTCCTAAATTCTTATAAAATCAAGATCTAGCCATCTAAACCAAAATTATTTAATTTTGAGTTCATTTGACCAATAATTTCTTTAAACCCTAAAACTATCATTTCATGTAATTTGAATCTTCCAAAGCCCATATCTTTTGCATCCAAACTCCGATTGAGCCCATTCAAATTTCTAAATTTGTCTAAATTCAATATCTAGCTAACCAAACCAAAGTTATTTAATTTGGAATTCATCTGATTGGTTATTTGAATTTTATTTGAATTTGTCTTATTTCGCGATTAGATTTCGACGACTTCGGAGAGTCAGATTTCGATGCCGTTTGAAGAGCACATAAGAGGATTGATTTTGACTGTATGATCATAGTGATTGTACACCTAGACTGTCCGGAGAAAGTACTTGGGAGTACTAGGTCACCTGTTAAGAAAAACAACATCACCTCAGTATCAGGTGATCTGTTAAGGAAAACAACATCACCTCAAGCAAGGCAAGTTATACCCTTGATCATATTGATCCTATTATTTTAAATTATTTATATTCTGTTTTAAATTATTATTGCATGCATATGTTTATACAATTATTTAAATTCCCTGTTTTATATTGCCTAGTTATTTCAATTTCCTTTGTATGGCCAATTTGAATGTTGAACATGAATACTTTGTCACCATTAGAGGAAATGGTACTAAAATTAATCATATGTGTCACAGCCCCAAAAATTAAAATGGATTAATGTGTATTTCATTAGCATGCATTATTGATTTCAAAACATTTCCATGTTATATTGTACTTGGAAAATCTAATTTGAGGTGAACATACACATCAAAATTCACATTTCACTTCAAATAAGTGATACAAAATTGTGATCATCATCTGGAACCAATTTATTTAAATACTACATTAATTATCATGAATTAATATAATTTTTCCAAAATTTTTGGGACTAGTTTGAACCTAAATAAAATTCAAACAACCTACATAGACATACAACATGTTTGAATTTAAATGTCTCAAATTTTAATATGAAAAGTGGTGTTCAATAATTTTTATAAACACTAGGTTGTCCCAGGAACCCCCACAAATTATTTCATGATTTTAGGAATTTTATTTCTAATATTTAAGCCCTGGTCAAAGTAGGAAGAACAAATTAAAAATCAGTGAAATCCTAAACCCTAACCGACCGTTACTATTCCTTGGGCTCGAGCGGCACCGACAATTTGACTCAGCCCAACCACCTAAGCGCACCTCCGCACGCGAGCCATCCGATCGAAATCAATGGCCCAGATCGCGCACCCCTCCGACCTGTCCGAAGTCCCCACAAATCTCCTCCGTCCGTTCGCCATCCAACGGTCCCGATTTCATCTCTGTTTTGCACCGAGCCGCGCCACCCTGAGCCACTAACAACTCGGGCCCAGCGTGAATCGTCCCTTCGCTGGGCGGCGCGCGCTCGGTATTTGCAAGCCACGCGCCGCGACACTCTGCTCCGGCCGTTGGAGCTCCGTCAGCTCCGTCACCCACCGCCGCTTGCGACCAATCCTGGAGACGCTCCACTTCACGCCGCCTCCATCCCCGTCAACGCACGAGCATAACACCCCTCGGAGCCCCTCTTCTTCCCTCACTTCTCCTCTGGCCGCCGAGGAGAGGGAAGCTCACTTGAGCTCTGTTCTTCGGTAAGGTCCTCGGGACCTAGTCCTTTTTATTCTATCTTGCATGCCGTGTCCATTTTAGCTCATCTGAACTCTTGTCGTTGTTTATAGATCCAAAGGCACCAGCGTGTTCTCACCGCTCTGGGCGTGCCAGCGGCTAACCTTTGTCACCATCTTCATCTCCAGTAGAACTTCTTCATTTCTTGCGCGTCACCTCATGTTCTAGACTATAAGGAGTAAAACCCTCACCTTTTGGCACTAACGACTCACGGGATTGTGGAAATGGAACTTCCCTTTTTGGCCGACTTTGCCCTTTTCGTCTCCATCTTGGTGGGTGAGCTATTTTTCTATTCCCTCAATATTAGCATCTTATGGACCTCCTTTACCTATTCCAATCACCTTTGTTGATTTCCTTGCTCGAGTTGCGTGACATCGTGAGCCTCTCTTTGCCGCTTTTCGGTCACACGTCGTCGGCGAGTTCCAGTGCCTCTCCGGTCCTTTTCCCGACTCAGGTAGCTTCCTCTTGTCCCCTAGGAGCTTAAGCATGCGCTCGTTTGCTTGATGCACTATCGAATCCCGGCGGGCGTTTATGCCGTAAAGTTTAGCTCCGCCCATCTCCGGCTAGCCGCCGTTTCAGCCCATTTCGGACCTCGCCACCACTACCAGGAGATGCGCATGGCTATTGCGGTCCTATACTAGCTTTCAGTTTGCGCCGCCTTAGACCTCAACTCCAGCAAGCCGCCGGGCAAGCTCGGCGGCGCTCATTGTTGTCGTTTTAAATCCGCGCGTCTTCGTAGCATGGCGTTTCGTTTAGCGCTAACGATCGTAGTTAATCGATTATGAGTCTATGACCGTGGCCCCTAATGCGATTTAAGTGGATGCGTAGTTCTTAGCGATGCGTTTTCACAAAGAGAACGTATTCTTTGAGGGCACAAAGTAGAATTGCGATGGGAGTTGGGAAGCGTATTTTATAGAATACGTCTTCAACCTATTGCGGTCGAGACCGAGTCTTGTTGACGTGTCAAAATCTTGACCCGGTCCCACCGTCGTAGTGCGGCTAGCGCAAGGTCTGTATGAAAGGTAGTAAATGCTTTATGAAATTCGGAATCGATTATTTTGCTGCTGAAAATTGGTATTAACTTTGAAAATGCATAACTATTTCATATTAACTCCAAATCGCATGGAACCACTTCGATAATTTTCTTATTCAATCAACTTTATATTAAAATTAGTTTCAGACTGTCTCTATAGCAGAGCTTTATTTTGGAAAATGAGTCATTAATCCTATTATTTGTACAATAGAAAAATGATTGATAACTTTAAAAATTCATAAGTAATTATTGGAAACTTCAAAAACAGTGAGACCACTTTTGATAATTTTCATTTCCAGTGAACTTAATTATAAAAATGATTTCGAACTTACCTCTGTCACAAAAAGTATAGTTTGAGAAATATGATCTTGAAAGACATTATTTTTGCATTATTAATGCTGATAACTTTATAAATCAATAACTAAATCAGGAAAACTCCAATTGGAGCAAACTCAACTGTTTTGAACTTGTGATAATATTGTACATTTATTCATGTAACCCTTGTATCTACCCCTACTCTACAAAATTTCACCTCATAATTAAATTGCTTAATGTAAAGGCATATCGAAATCTGAAATTCAAATTACCATAACTTTCACATACTAAATCAAAATGAAATAATTCTTTCACCAAAAATCATCTAAAATCATGACTTAGATACTGTAGAAAAATCATGCATTTTGAGCATTTTTATTTTTGAGGTATTTCTCGATGTTTATTCGGTATTGTATTTATCTAGATACCGAGCTTATTGATATTGACTCCTACGCAAGCATCCTTTGAACTTTCTTTTTGCATCATATTTGATCCCAATTTTGTAGGATAGATGCAATGATAATTGCTTGCATGCTATTTTGATAATGTCGCTATTTTTGTGATGAATAGTTAGACACATCCTATTATGTTGTCATTGTGGCTATCCATGAATTATTCCATTGCTGAAATGATAAGATAGGAGGTGTGAAGTTATATTGTTTCGAGTTTGCTTAGCCATGCAAGTCTAGAACCGGTAGTTGATTGTCGGAATAACCCGACAATTATGGGATAAACACAACTCTCATTATGTACTTTTGTTTCAGATCTTAGTACTGTTTTACAAGTTAAATTTTGTCATTTTAAATGAGCTTTTGGTCTGGACAAGTGTTGGCTAGTGATGGTGCTTTGTGCACGAGATTTGGGTATGTGGTTGGACTTATGCGGACAATTAAGGACCGAACTTTAGTAACGTCGTTGATTCAAGTATTTCGTGCTACCATACAGTATATGGGTCTTTGTATGGTTAAGTAGGGGAAGGTTCTATTGTGTTAAGTCCCATGGTGGTGTAGGGGCATTTGTGTTTGATCATTTGTCCTTAGGAGCCGATGTAATGTTCTATAGTGTGCATGGTAGCACCAATTACCCTTTATGTTGCGTCGGTATTTCCAATATAACTTGTGAGCCCTTAGCAAGTGCTATCGTTGCTTGTACTAAGACCGGAAACATCTCACATGGGGACTTAGCTCAATAGGGTTTTCTTCTGAAAATGGCCGTATCTCGATTCTCCCGACCACATACCAAAGGAAGTGTGCCATTATCAGGAGGCTTACGGGCTAATCGAGTCGTGTGGGTAAAGTAGTACACCCTGCAGGTATAATCTATTCGAATAGCCGTGTCACGGTTATGGACAACCGCTTGAGTTCGGGAGTTACTATTGTTAGACTTGAAATTAAAATTGTGGTTATAACTTTCGGTAATTAGCATGAATGGGATGTTCATGCTCGTTGTTGTATCAAAGTGGGCAGCCACTTTGTTATTTGTATGTTTTAATTTGTTACCTAGTTCATTACTTATTCACATGATTTACTTCTACTTCAAATCTGATTTTGAAATGGCACTTGAAAAACTAGTATGTGTAGGTTGTACATTGTTGCGTCACTTTACGAAAACTAAGCCAATATGAGCCCTCCTTTGAATGACCTTATGCATAACTATTTTTATTTGTGTAAGACTTGCAGTACTCCTTGGTACTCGGCGGATGTTTCTTGGCTTTTACAGGTGAGGACGATATTGAGGTTGAGGAGTTCGCGGTGTCGATTTAGGTGACAAGCGAGTAGTATGCTATCTTCTAACTCCCGATCGGTTGCCGATGGGTTGTGGGCATACCACTGTTGGTCCTTTGGTTTATTTACTTGCTTCCGCTTTAAACTTGTTAAATTTGGCGGTCGGCCCTTATGCAGTGTACACTTAGAAGCGTGTTGTAACTTTTGTACTATTTTATGTATGATGGTTGTATGGATGTGACCAACGTTGGAATGAGGGTATGATTATATTGGTCGCTGATCTTGGGAGCCAATATCGGTCATACTCGCTGTTCTTGGATTCCCATTTAACTCGCTAAATGTCGTGCTTGACTTGTTGGAGAACCGACAATCATGTAGTGCTCGCAGAGGAGCAGCGCGCATGATCGTCGGGGCTCTAGATTTGAGTTGAGCCTCTCATTTAGACTGAGTTAAGTTGGAATCCATTTACCGGAGATCCCGAGTTATGTCCCTAAGACCTTGATTAGTCTCGGTTTTAAGGAGATAACCCCGGGGTCCCCACAATATGCTTGGCCAATTCTTAGATCAAATCTTGTATTTGGGAAATTTTAGCCAAATCTTCCAAATTTGATTTAAATTGGGTCTATGGTATTGTTTTATCATGGAAGGTTTATAAAATGCCTTTGCTTAGAAAATAAAATGAAAATGGTTTGGACTTGGGCATAATGGATGTTTGGTGGGTGCATGTTCCTGCACGGGCTTAATCTGGTTAGGGTTAAGACCCAGGGTTATTCTGGAAAGTTGCCCAAGTCAGTTAAGGACCGGTCTTCGAGCGCATGATGCTACGCCTTACCGTACTACCACAAGTCTGGTGTAGGACAGATTTGGCTAAATAATTTATGATGTCTTAGTGTCATTTGTGCTATATTGTTGGTGTGGGTTTCGGACAGACAGTAGTCCCACCTGGCACAAGAGGGGGCTCCCGGAGGATGGTTAGTCCAATGGCAGCGAAACCTTAGCGGGCATAAATACATTAGGACAGAACATTGTAAAGGCCTCATGATAATCACTTAGTCGCACACATACGGAAGTGTGTGAGCGAGATAGTACAAGTTGATTATCTCTTGTGGGTAAAGTTGTACAACCTCTGCAAAGTGTAAAACTATTCGAATAGCCGTGTCCACGGTTATGGACATGCTAGCACAAACTATTCAAAGTTAGACTTTGATTTTGTTTTCAAAATAAAAACTGTTTATGACATGGATGGGTGTCCATGAGAAAAGTTATGGGTTGAAGCTCCGGGTTGATGCCCGTGTTTATATTAGTGTTAGGTTGATGCCTACTGTAACATCCCAACTTTAGGCTTGTGTTTCAAATGTAAGAAAATCAGTAGAAATTAAAACTTTTTCTTACATCATGTATTTCCTGTTGTGCCAAACAATTCTTGTACAAGGGATTATGGAAATACATTGTCACAAGTCTAGTTGATCCAAATCTTGATATTCCAAAAGATAATCTTGTCAAAACTTATGATCATCCTCTGGGAATATTTTTCCTAAGTCTCTGTGATGGTATGTGACCCCTCTGAAAAATTTCACAATTTTTAGAAATTGTTTGAATATTTTTAGAAGCGATCAAACTGTTTGACTCTCGATCAAACATTAAAACCGAGCCTTGCAGAATTTTGGAGATTTATTCATAGTATAAAACCTCTGAAAATTTTACACAAGGTTAATATCTGAGTTAGCAAGCTCTGTAAATATTTCGTAATTTTGGAGTTAATTTGCTACCTCAAATAAATCTTTCAAAGTCTCGTTCTTATTTCAAAGTCAAACACAGTTTTCTATTACTTGGGTTCGAAGTCAGACTCGGGCTCGAGCCAAGTGACTTGGTCCAGTCAACTAACCGCACCGCGCCCGTTTGAAAATCGCGCGTTGGATCTCAACCGTTGGATCTAAATCGCACGGCCCGCGCGCGTGTAACCTTTCGGACCTTCCGGTTGCTTGCGTGAATTTCGACCGTTAGATCTCCATCCAACCGTCGAGATTCCCCGAAACCTTCGGACCCTCCGGTTGCATTCTTGAATCAGAGCCGTTGGATTAAGATCCAACGCCCGCGTGTTCTTTCGTTGTAAACCGCGTTTGCGGCGTGGAGCAATCTGAGCCGTTCGTTTCTAATCCTAGGCTCGAAGCGTTCGTTGTGTTTTAAAGCCGGGCGTGGCGCTATCTCACCGTCCGTGTCTCATCCAGCAGTGAAAATCACCGAGCCTTTTCACCGGTCATCTTCTACCTCCCGTGCGAGCACAGATAAGGAAGTAATGGCGGTGTCATTTCTTGCTCCTAAAGCCACCTAGCCGACGTTTAGGGTATGGGAGGTACTCGAGCCAAGCCATGCCCTAATGCACGTCTACACCTTCTTTTCCTTGTCGCACGCACCTTGTGCTCTGTGTTTTGCCGAAAGATGTGTGGTGCAAACCCTAATGCTTTCATTGCTTTATAAACACTCTCAATACCTCTGGTATTTCTTTAGACCACCATCAAGCCCCATTCACAATATTGGAGCTTAACACCTCAAAAATGGCAAATCGCCATTGTTGACCCGTGAAGCTTCTCTCGTGTTCTTGGTGGTCCAAAGGTCCTCCTTCACGTTTCTTTGCCCTAACCTTATCTATTTACTTCCTTGAACATTTCCCCTCACTTAATTTTGGATTTGATTCTCGAAATTGTCCAATTTGGGGTTTGTTCAAATTCAATAAATTGGTCATCTTCTTCCTCATTTCGGTGAGTGCTCCATTTTCAATTACTTGCTCATGTAGCTTCATGGACCTTATTGAAGCTATTTTGATGCTTTGGTATCACTCATTTGGCCCAGGTGTCATTTTCAAACCTTCTTCTCCAAGTCCGTGAGCTTCCTCTGTGATCAAGCATCTCGGCCATCTTTGAAGCTTCTCACACCGAGGTAGCTTCTTATTAGTCATAGAAGCTTTGGCACCCTTCCTTGGACGCGGTGAGCTTTTATTATTTTCGCACTTAGCGATAAAGCTCCCATTTTCGTTTCGGCTGGCGGCGTTCTAGTCCTCACGCCGCGAGAATGCCACCATTGGGTTCGCGATGCTATTGTGATTCCATTTTGGGTCTTGTTGGCGCCGCATGCCGGTGTCGCCGCGATTAGCCGTGCAAGTCGCTCGGTTTCTTGACGACCGCAGCTCCCATTTTCGTCACGTAATTAGGACACATTAATCACCAATCATTAGTTAATTAATTGTGTCCTAATTGTTGTCGTTGAGCCAGCGACCGATGGGCCCAACATCCTTCACTCTGCGGTTCAATCCGCATCGTTCGACATCATTAATGCTTAATCATTGGTTAATTAATGAGTCGGCATTTAATCCCTGTCGGAAATTACCTCTGGGTCGCTGACTTGTTGGCCCGAGGGGTTAGAATCAAATTTCAGAGGTCATTACTGTTTATTTAATGTTAATCATTAATGGCATTAATTTGGTCTTAACCGCCACTCTTAGTCGTTGACATGTGGGCGGTGCATGCGTGCGTGGGTTAAACGCTTCGCGGTCGTGACTCTAGGTCACTGACATGCGGTCCCACGTGTCAGCATCTCCCTTTGAACTGCGATCAATAGCTACCGTTCATTTTTAGATCTGCGGCCCTGATCTTTGTGTGCGTTCGGACCCTCCGGATGCCTTGATCGTTCTCGACCGTCGATCTTTCGATCAACGGCCAAGATCGTGTATGCAACCGCACCGTCCGAATGCATACACTCGTGTGCGCCGTTGGATCGTGATCCAACGGTGGGCTCCGTTTCGAATTGGCGCGCGTGCGCTGTTTTCGGCGCGCGTGAGCCGTAGGATTTTAGATCAAGGGTTGGGAGTTGTCCACGTCGTTTTCTTTTTTTTTGGGTTTGTCAGTTTATCGGTAAGTATTTGTTTAACAACTGGAAATGATGTAAAAACTTTAGAAACTCATAACTAATTCATTTTAACTGCTTTTTAGATAATTCCAACTGTAATAAATTGTGTTATCACTTTAGTTTATTATAAAAATGGATTTAAGCATATTACCGTAGCAGAAAATTGTGTAGTTAGAAATAACTTGATTTCTGTCATTTTGAATATTCCAGAAATGGATTTAATCTTGAAAAATGCATATCTTTTTCTGTATAAATCCAACTTGTGCAAAATCAACTGTGTTAAATTCATCTGTTAGTATACTTTCATATAAAATAGGATTTGAGCATGTTCATAATTCTATAAAATGACTTGCATTAGATTTACAACTTAGAAAAATCATAAGTAAATGTGTATAACTCCAAATTTAGTAAATCCAACTTTGCTGTTATTAGGATGTCATAATCTACCTACTATAAAATTTTCAGACCTTAGATCATTCTGGAAAATTTTGCCATGAACAGTGTTAATTATTAATTAGGTTGATATAAGGCTGAGAAAGAGCATTTTGCTCATATCTTTTGCATACTTAGTTCAAATTGCATAATTCTTGTTCCTGTCATTGTCTTAGATCATTCCCTAGCTGTTGTGTAGATTTTATTAGATTTGGATGTGTTTTGCTGTTGGGGTTTATTTGGTGTTCTTCGTTCTTATTTGCTTATCGCCTTTTGGCGTTAGGGTTAGAAGACAATATTATTAATCTTGATATTGAGCCACAAAGAGACCATCGGACTCTGCACTTGGCCGAAAGCGGATGTAGCATTCATTTGATCATATTGTTCCTACTATTTTCAAAGTTTAATATATTGTTTGCAAATTCTATGTATGCATTGCTATGTTGTTTTAAACTATTGTCGATAGTTGGCCTACTAGATGCATTATCAGTAGGAAATGTTTATTCCTCTACTACTGAAGCCTAGGTTACTTGCTGTGATTTAGGGTTCGCTGGATGGACCCTTGTCACTTAGTAGATTACGTGTCATTATGCTTAGCCATGCTTAGTTATCGGTAGAAATGGGCGATCATCGACTTGTCGATAACCTTGATCACACAAATTGTTATAACTCAGATATTTCAGCCTTGTGCTTTGTCTAAATTGCAAAACTAAAACTGAAAATGAAAAACAATTTAGACTTGGGCACAATGGTATGATGGTGTGCTCTTTTGGGTGTGATTGGAATGGTGCCCGGGTCAATTAAGGACCGAGCTACTTGTTACACCAAACCAAGCATTCGTGCGTGCGAACCACACTAGAGGATATGGGACCTCTCTTAGCCGAGTACTTTGGGCTGTGTTAATTAATGAGTCGCGTGGTGGGTTGCATATTTGATTATATGCAACATGGACACGTTTGTGGGGGGGAACACCGCCGAGGGCGGTGTATCTTGCTCCACGTATGGGTCCTTGTGATCCATATTTCGTCGCAGATCACTAAGATTAACCCCCATACGTGCGTCTCTTGATTAGCATGTTCCATTGGAAAGGGTTCGTAGGACTTAGCGTCTTGGCATACCAAAGGAAGTGTGCTTAATAGCTTGGCAAAAAGGCGATGCAAGTGTGGGTACATTGGTACACCTGCGAGGATTAAAACTATTCGAATAGCCTCGTCCTAGGTTATGGACACACTTGGGGAAGTCTTTCAAGAGCTAGACTACAACCTTTTAAAATTAAAACTTGATGGTGGTATGAATCAGGGATTCATACTATGTTGTGGTGACTTTTGGGAAAGTCACTTCTAGGTGGATACTTGTTACTTATGATTACTCGCTGTTATTTAAAATGTTTAAAAACAGATTTTGCAAACTGCTGTTCAATCTATTACAATATTGCAAATGAAACTTGCTTTATGCGTCCAAAGAACCGTATAACCACATTCCTTTGAATCTGACTTTCATGTAGCTATGTATGGGCTTGCTACTCGTAAGTCTTGCGAGTACATTTTGTACTCACCGCATTGCTTGTATTGTGCGAGAGGATGATAGTGAGTCAGATGGACCTCACTTTTGTGAGTTGTCTTTGTGGCGCTTAAGGGCGATTAGCTTAGCGGCCGTCGGTTGCCTGTGGTGTTATGTGGCTAACCGGTCGTCTTTTGGTTTAAGCCATCTTATGGCAACTTTGCTTCATTATTACTTATTTGGTACTTATGTCATTTGGCGGTCGGTGTGTTGTAATAACTTATATTATGTATGTCTTTTGGTAGACTTGTTATATTACATTGTATGGAATTGATGCATGCTTGGATTTGATGTATGTGTCTTGCTTGTTCGGGAGGCACATGTCCATCGAGGCGGATTATTTTATTTGTGATACTAGAACCAGTGGAAGGTTAAGTATTACAAGTTTAATAAACCGGGGTCTCCAGAGCTTGGTATCGAGCCATCTTGACCGTAGAAACCCCTAGCTTGGTCGTCCCTAGTATATTTTGAAAACTTACTTTCCAAATGTCAGTGCTTTCCTGAAAATCTTAAGTAAGTTCTCAGATTTTACTCCTCATATATCTTAGTTTGCTCATCTCACCTCATTCTGAACCGAATTTGAAAAGCTGAGTTTCCTCTCATCTTCCTTCAAAAGTTAGTTGTTAACCGAGTAGATTGGTTTGAGTACACCATGAGAGTTATAAAATGAAAGTGTGGGCTGTCTGGTGAAGATTTGAAGCAACTGGAAGCTACCAATTTCGGCCAGAGGCTTGAGAAGAAAATCTGGACAGCAAGCAGAATTTTCTGGACAGCTAGCATTTAATTAGTAGAAGATGCTGAAATGAGAAGTTAAGACAACTAAAATTTGTGGGAATAAAAGGGTAAGAAGTGATATGAGTTAGCTAAGTGTCTAGCCTTTCTTTAGCTAATTTACCACCCTATTTCCTAGCTGTTTTGAGCAGAAGTAATATTCTGAAATTTCCTTCCTGAAAAATTGATTACTCGTTTTCCCATACGAGTTAGTCATAATAGGAAGATGGTTGTTATCTTTATGATCTTGCTGTAATTTTATGTGGTTACTTGAGCTTTTGGAGTTTGTTTAGGGTTAGTTGTTTTCTTTGTCTCTGTTAGGAGTTGTGTTTAACCTATTTTTGTGGGACGGATGACAAGAACCACCATAACAATGATCGGCCACCGGTTCCGATGAGAGCTTCCCCTCCTCAGACCATGGTGAGGTTACGCTCGATTGAGCGGAATCGCATGGACGGACCGGATCACGGAGGTCATGCGAGAACACCTCCGCTCCCGCCGCCGCCGGGATCCGAGGTGGTGGCCACGGTTCGTGGGGGCTTGCGGAGTTTCTCCGTCGCGACCGCCTACCTTCTCTCGATCCGAGATCCACTCGACGCGGATGATTGGTGCGTCTTGTCGGCGAGCTCAATATCGCTCGATGCCGGAGCGGGGCGGGCACTCTTTGCATCCCATCGGCTTGAGGTGCGGCACTATCTTGGTGGGAGAACTTTCTCGCCATGCAGCCCGCAGCCACGTTGTCTCGTGGGATGAGTTTCGATCTGCTTTCCGTCGGGCCCACATTCCCGATGGCTGATGAAGCTCAAGAAGAAGGAGTTTCTTGCGCTAAACGGGCGCAAGATCGTATCGAGTACCTTTACGAGTTTAATCACTTGGCTCGTTATGCTCGGGTGAGGTGGCCTCGATGTGGCTAAGCAGAGAAGTTCATGGATGGTTTGTCAGGAGCTGCGGGACAAGCTATCTATTGTGGACTTTGTTGACTTCGGGCCTTGGTTGACAAGGCTATCGTCGCCGAGCACAAGGCGAAAGCGCCGGTGAGTCCTCGCAGCGCAAGTGAGAGGCCCATCGGTGCGCATGTGCCGCCTCACTCGTCCCGTGTTAGGCCCGCACCGGGGCTCGTGCTTGGCTTCACCACCGCCGAGGCCATCGGCGCGATCGCTCGTCCCCGCGCAGCCGTGTTTGACCACGTGCACTGCGACTTCGGCCAGCAGTGCGCTCGCAACCCAGTGCGATGTTACTGCCGCTGCAACAAGAAGGGCCACTATGCTGCGATTGCCCTCGGAGGATCGAGCAGCCCCTCGTCCTAATGGAGGACGCGGAATGGTCACACGCTCACGAAGGTGATCCGAAGACCAGTGTCGGGGTGGTCGAGTCAACCACATCTCGGTGAGGAGGCTCGGAGGCACCCGTTGTGTTGATAATTCCTTGTTAGTTATCGTCCTGCTGCAGTCTTGTTTGACTCTGGAGCATCGCATTCTTTTATTTTGAGATCATTTGCTGCTGATTGTGACCTTCACTTTGTTCCTTTGGGGATTCCTTTGCTTATTCGCTCTCCGGGAGCGGAAATGAGAGCTGATCAAGAATGTCGGGGCGTTCCTATTAATATTGAAGGAGTGGAATTCTTGGCGAATCTCATCTTACTCGACTCGGCGCGTCTGGATGTGATTCTTGGTATGGATTGGTTGTCACAACACTTGGGGCAAATCGATTGTGCCAGGAAGATGGTTTTCCTCACTAGTCCCTCAGGCGAGCAAGTTGGGATTTCACCGCAGCTGCAGGGGCCACACCTTTGTGCCCTTGAAGCTAAGTCGACCATGGAGATTCGAGGATGTGCCTGATGCAGTGACTTTGTGGATGTCTTCCACAAGATTTGCTGTATGCCTCGATTCGAGACTTGGAGTTTGTTATTGAGTGTTGCCGATACACCGCTCCAATTTCTAAGCGCGTGCGAATGCCTCCTAATGAGTTGGAAGAGTGAAGAAGCGATTGGGTGAGCTTCAAGCAAAGGCTTCATCCGCCTAGCTCATCTCCTTAGGGTTGTCCGGTCATTTTGTAAAGAAGAAGGACAAGACCTGCGTATGTGTGTTGATTACCGTCAGTTGAATGAAGTGACGGTGAAAAACAAATATCCTTTGCCTCGTATTGATGATCTCTTTGACCAGTTGGACTGGAGCTTGTGTGTTCTCCAAGATTGACTTGAGATTGGGGTACCATCAAGTCGGATCAGGTGAGATATTCCAAAGACGGCATTCATTACTCGTTATGGCCTTTACGAGTACACCGTCATGTCTTTCGGTTTGACCAATGCTCGGCTTTGTTCATGAATCTTATGAACTCGGTGTTCATGGAGTATTTGGATAAGTTTGTTGTGGTTTTCATTGATGACATTCTTATCTACTCCAAGAATGAAGAAGAGCATCTTGAGCACTGCAGTTGTATTGGGAAAGCTGCGTGAGCATCACCGTATGCCAAGTTCGACAAGTGCGAGTTACGGTTGAAGGAAGTGGCATTCTTGGGCCATGTTCTTTCAGTGGTGGTGTCGCAATAGATCCTAGCAAGGTCGGTGATGTTCTATCTTGGGGCAGCCCAAGTCGATCACCGATGTGAGGAGTTTCCTTGGTTTAGCGGGCTACTACCGCGCTTTATCGAGAATTTCTCCAAGATTGCAAAGCCCATGACCGAATTGCTCAAGAAAGAAAAGAAATTCGTATGGTCTTACTTGTGATTTGAGTTTTCAAGAACTCAAAAGGCGATTGACGTCGACACGGTGCTTGTTCTCCCGATGTGCATAAGAGCTTTGATATTTATTGTGATGCCTCTCGTGACTTCGGTTGTGTTCTTATGCAAGAAGGCAAGGTAGTGGCCTATGCATCGAGCGATTGAGGCCTCATGAACTCAACTATCCTACCCATGATTTGGAGTTAGTGCGATGGTTCATGCACTCAAGATTTGGCGGCATTACCTTATTGGTAACTTTGCGTGAGGTGTATTCGATCACAAGAGCTTGAAATATTTGTTCACCCAACGGATCTGAACCTCGGTGAGAGGAGATGGTTGGAATTGATAAAGGATTATGATATGGGCATTCAGTATCACCGGGCAGGGCCAATGTTGTTGTTGATGCGCTCGATCATAAGGTGTATTGCAATACCTTGTCACTTCAAGAGCAACAACCTACCCTTCTCGAAGAATTTCAGCGGCTTAATTTGGGATTGGTTGAGCATGGTTCTCTTGCTACCTTGGTTGTGCAACCGACTTTGGTGGAGCAAATCAAGGCTGCCCAGCAGACAGATGTTGGTGTGATCCAAATCAAACAGAGCATCAAGAACGGGACAGCTAAGTGCTTTTCTGAGGATGAGCACGGCGTGGTGTGGTTTGGACAGCGTCTTGTGGTTCCGAAGGTCATGGAATTGCGGATTTGATTCTCGCGAGGCCCATGACTCTCCTTTGTCTATCCATCTGGAGCTACCAAGATGTATCAAGATCTTGACGAGAGATTCGGTGGACTCGCATGAAGCGAGATTGCTAGGTTCGTTCTTTGAGTCGCGGCGTGTGTTGTCGTGTCAAGGTGAACACGGCGTCCCACGAGGCCTTCTTCACCTTTGCGACACGAGTGGAAGTGGGATTCCGTTGGTATGGATTTCATCACGGATTGCCCGCTCAACCAAAGGAACGATGCCATTTGGGTCGTGATTGATAGGTGACTAAGGTGGCACATTTTCTTCTGTCAAGACCCGCTCCGTGTGAAGCCCTTGGCCGAGCTTTATGTCTCAAGTTGTGAGTTTGCATGGGGTGCCATGAGCGATTGTGTCGATCGTGGTTCTCTTTTTACCTCTCGCTTTTGGCATAATCTGCAAAAGGCGATGGGTACACGTCTTTCTTTCAGTTCAGCTTATCATCCTCAAACTGATGGTCAGACGGAGAGAGTCAACCAAGTGTTGGAAGATATGCTCCGTGCCTGTGTTCTTTCCTATGGGAAGAAGTGGGAGAAGTGCTTGCCGTTTGCAGAGTTCTCCTACAACAACAGTTTCCAAGCTAGTCTTGGCATGGCACCGTTTGAAGCTTTGTATGGGAGGCGGTGTAGAACCCCATTGAACTGGTCAGAAACTGGTGAGCGTCAGTTCTTCGGGCCAGATTCCATTAATGAGGCCGAGAGCCAAGTTCAGTTGATTCGTGAGCATTTGCGCGTGGCCCAGTCCAGGCAAAAGAGCTATGCGGATCGTCGTCGTCGGGAGTTGAGCTTTGAGCCCAATGACTTTGTTTATCTCAAGGTCTCACCCTTGAAGGGCCATCAGCGTTTTGGCATCAAGGGCAAGTTAGCTCCTCGATATGTTGGGCCTTATCGCATCATCGAGAGGATTGGAGCCGTTGCATACCGATTGGAGTTGCCAGCTTCACTTGAGGGTGTGCACGACGTGTTCTATGTGTCACACTTAAAGAAGTGCCTCCGTATTCCAGTTGAGGAAACTCCGTTGGAAAATCTCGATGTGCAAGAAAATTTGACCCATCATGAGCATCCTGTTCGTATTCTCGAAGAATCTGAACGAAGGACAAGGAACCGTGTCATCAAGTTCCTTAAGGTTCAGTGGTCCAACCATTCTGAAGATGAGGCAACTTGGGAGCGCGAAGATCGTCTTCGTGCAGATTGCCCATCCTTCTTCTCTCGAGTAAATGAGAATCTCTAAGCGAGATTCTTGTAAGGGGGGGAGGTTTTGTAACATCCCAACTTTAGGCTTGTGTTTCAAATGTAAGAAAATCAGTAGAAATTAAAAATTTTTCTTACATCATGTATTTCCTGTTGTGCCAAACAATTCTTGTACAAGGGATTATGGAAATACATTGTCACAAGTCTAGTTGATCCAAATCTTGATATTCCAAAAGATAATCTTGTCAAAACTTATGATCATCCTCTGGGAATATTTTTCCTAAGTCTCTGTGATGGTATGTGACCCCTCTGAAAAATTTCACAATTTTTAGAAATTGTTTGAATATTTTTAGAGGCGATCAAACTGTTTGACTCTCACCAAACATTAAACCGAGCCTTGCAGAATTTTTGGAGATTTATTCATAGTATAAAAACCTCTGAAAATTTTACACAAGGTTAATATCTGGGTTAGCAAGCTCTGTAAAAATTTTGTACTTTTGGAGTTAATTTGCTACCTCAAATAAATCTTTCAAAGTCTCTCTTCTTTCAAAGTCAAACTGGTTTTACTTGTTACTTGGTTCGAGTCAGACTCGGGCTCGAGCCAAGTGACTTGGTCCAGTCAACTAACCGCACTGCGCCCGTTTGAAAATCGCGCGTTGGATCTCAACCGTTGGATCTAAATCGCACGGCCCGCGCGCGTGTAACCTTTCGGACCTTCCGGTTGCTTGCGTGAATTTCGACCGTTAGATCTCCATCCAACCGTCGAGATTCCCCGAAACCTTCGGACCCTCCGGTTGCATTCTTGAATCAGAGCCGTTGGATTAAGATCCAACGCCCGCGTGTTCTTTCGTTGTAAACCGCGTTTGCGGCGTGGAGCAATCTGAGCCGTTCGTTTCTAATCCTAGGGCTCGGAAACGTTTCGTTGTGTTTTAAAGCCCGGAGGCGTGGCGCTATCTCAGCCGTCCGTGTCTCATCCAACGGCTGAAAATCACCGAGCCTTTTTCGCTGGTCATCTTCTACCTCCCGTGCGCGCGAGCACGAGGAAGTAATGGCGGTGTCATTTCTTGCTCCTAAAGCCACCTAGCCGACGTTTAGGGGTATGGGAGGTACTGAGCCAGCCATGCCCTAATGCACGTCTACACCTTCTTTTTCGTTGTCACGCACCTTGTGCTCATGTTTTGCCACCGAAAGATGTGTGGTGCAAACCCTAATGCTTTCATGGTTTTATGAACACTCTCAATACCTCCCGGTATTTCTTTAGACCACCATCAAGCCCCATTCACAATATTGGAGCTTAACACCTCAAAAATGGCAAATCGCCATTGTTGACCCGTGAAGCTTCTCTGGTGTTCTTGGTGTTCAGTGGTCCTCCTTCACGTTTCTTTGCCCTAACCTTATCTATTTACTTCCTTGAACATTTCCTCACTTAATTTTGGATTTGATTCTCGGAATTGTCCAATTTGGGGTTTGTTCAAATTACTAAAGTGGTCATCTTCCTCAGCTCAGGTGAGTGCTCCATTTTCCAATTACTTGCTCATGTAGCTTCTGTGGACCTTATTGAAGCTATTTTGATGCTTTGGTATCACTCATTTGGCTCAGGGTGTCATTTTCAAACCTTCTTCTCCAAGTCCGGCGAGCTTCCTCTGTGATCAAGCATCTCCGGCCATCTTTGAAGCTTCTCGTCACTGAGGTAGCTTCTTATTAGTCCTTAGAAGCTTTGGCACCCGCTTCCTTGGACCGCAGCTGAGCTTTTCGCTATTTTCGCACTTAGCAGTAAAAGCTCCCATTTTCGTTTTCCAGCTAGCCGGCGTTCTAGTCCCTCACCGCCGGCGAGAATGCCACCATTGGGTTCGCAGTGCTATTGCGATTCCATTTTGGGTCTTGTTCGGCGCCGCCGCGGCCAGTGTCGTCGGCGATTAGCCGTGCAAGTCGCTCGGGTTTTGCCGGCACCGTAGCTCCCGTTTTCGTCACGTAATTAGGACACATTAATCACCAATCATTAGTTAATTAATTGTGTCCTAATTGTTGTCGTTGAGCCACTGACCAGTGGGCCCAACATCCTTAAATCACTCTCTGGTTCAATCCCGCACTGTTCCGACATCATTAATGCTTAATCATTGGTTAATTAATGAGTCGGCATTTAATCCCTGTCGGAAATTACCTCTGGGTCGCTGACTTGTGGGCCCAAGGGGTTAGAATCAAATTTCAGAGGTCATTAGTGTTTATTTAATGTTAATCATTAATGGCATTAATTTGGTCTTAACCGCCACTCTTAGTCGTTGACATGTGGGCCCGATGCGCGTGTGCGTGGGTTAAACGCTTCGCTGATCGTGACTCTAGGTCAGCGACATGCGGTCCCACATGTCAACATCTCCCTTGAATCTGCGATCAATAGCTACCGCTTCATTTTAGATCTGCGCCACGATCTTTGTGTGCGTTCGGACCCTCCGGATGCCTTGATCGTTCTTGACCGTCGATCTTTCGATCAACGGCCAAGATCGTGTATGCAACCGCACCGTCCGAATGCATACACTCGTGTGCGCCGTTGGATCGTGATCCAACGGTGGGCTCCGTTCAATTAGGCGCACAGGCGCTGCTTTTGCGCGTGAGCCGTAGGATTTTAGATCAAGGGTTGGGAGTTGTCCACGTCGTTTTCTTTTTTTGGGTTTGTCAGTTTATCGGTAAGTATTTGTTTAACAACTGGAAATGATGTAAAAACTTTAGAAACTCATAACTAATTCATTTTAACTGCTTTTTAGATAATTCCAATCTGTAATAAATTGTGTTATCACTTTAGTTTATTATAAAAATGGATATAAGCATATTCTGTAGCGTAAAATTGTGTAGTTAGAAATAACTTGATTTACTGTCATTTTGAATATTCGAAATGGATTTAATCTTGAAAAATGCATATCTTTTTCTGTATAAATCCAACTTGTGCAAAATCAACTTTGTTAAATTCATCTGTTAGTATACTTTCATATAAAATAGGATTTGAGCATGTTCATAATTCTGTAAAATGACTTGCATTAGATTTACAACTTATAAAAATCATAAGTAAATGTGTATAACTCCAAATTTAGTAAATCCAACTTTGCTGTTATTAGGATGTCATAATCTACCTACTATAAAAATTTCAGACCTTAGATCATTATGGAAAATTTCGCCATGAACAGTGTTAATTATTAATTAGGTTTATACAAGGCTGAGAAAGAGCATTTTGCTCATATCTTTTGCATACTTAGTTCAAATTGCATAATTCTTGTTCCTTTCATTGTCTTAGATCATTCCCTAGTTGTTGTGTAGATTTTATTAGATTTGGATGTGTTTTGCTGTTGGGGTTTATTTGGTGTTCTTCGTTCTTATTTGCTTATCGCCTTTTCGCGTTAGGTTCCGAAGACAATATTATTAATCTTGATATTGAGCCACAGCAGCCATCAGACTCTGCACTTCAGCCAGGCAAGCAGATGTAGCATTCATTTGATCATATTGTTCCTACTATTTTCAAAGTCTAATATATTGTTTGCAAATTCTATGTATGCATTGCTATGTTGTTTTAAACTATTGTCGATAGTTGGCCTACTAGATGCATTATCAGTAGGAAATGTTTATTCCTCTACTACTGAAGCCTAGGTTACTTGCTGTGATTTAGGGTTCGCTGGATGGACCCTTGTCACTTAGTAGATTACGTGTCATTATGCTTAGCCATGCTTAGTTATCGGTAGAAATAGGCGATCATCGACTTGTCGATAACCTTGATCACACAAATTGTTATAACCTATATATTTCAGCCTTGTGCTTTGTCTAAATTGCAAAACTAAAACTGAAAATGAAAAACAATTTAGACTTGGGCACAATGGTATGATGGTGTGCTCTTTTGGGTGTGATTGGAATGGTGCCCGGGTCAATTAAGGACCGAGCTACTTGTTACACCAAACCAAGCATTCGTGTGTGCTAACCACACTAGAGGGATATGGGACCTCTCTTAGCCGAGTACTTTGGGCTGTGTTAATTAATGAGTCGCGTGGTGGGTTGCATATTTGATTATATGCAACATGGACACGTTTGTAGGAGGGGAACACCACGAGGTCGGTGTATCTTGCTCCACGTATGGGTCCTTGTGATCCATATTTCGTCGGCAGATCACTAAGGATTAACCCCATACGTGCGTCTCTTGATTAGCATGTTCCATTGGAAAGGGTTCAGTAGGACTTAGCCGTCTGGCATACCAAAGGAAGTGTGCTTAATAGCTTGGCAAGGCGGCGCGAAGTGTGGGTACATTGGTACACCTGCGAGGATTAAAACTATTCGAATAGCCTCGTCCTAGGTTATGGACACGCTTGGGAAGTCTTTCAAGAGCTAGACTACAACCTTTTAAAATTAAAACTTGATGGTGGTATGAATCGTGATTCATACTATGTTGTGGTGACTTTTGGGAAAGTCACTTCTAGGTGGATACTTGTTACTTATGATTACTCATTGTTATTTAAAATGTTTAAAAACAGATTTTGCAAACTTTGCTCAATCTATTACAATATTGCAAATGAAACTTGCTTTATGCGTCCAAAGAACCGTATAACCACATTCCTTTGAATCTGACTTTCATGTAGCTATGTATAGGCTTGCTACTCGTAAGTCTTGCGAGTACATTTTGTACTCACCGCATTGCTTGTATTGTGCGAGAGGATGATAGTGAGTCCGATGGACCTCACTTTTGTGAGTTGTCTTTGTGGCGCTTTAAGGGCGATTAGCTTGGCGGCCCGGTCGGTTGCCCTGTGGTGTTATGTGGCTAACCGGTCGTCTTTTGGTTTAAGCCATCTTATGGCAACTTTTGCTTCCGCTGTTACTTATTTGGTACTTATGTCATTTGGCCGGTCGGCTATGTTGTAATAACTTATATTATGTATGTCTTTTGGTAGACTTGTTATATTCTGTTGTATGGAATTGATGCATGCTTGGATTTGATGTATGTGTGCTGCTTGTTCTGGGAGGCACATGTCCATCGAGATGTGGATTATTTTATTTGTGATACTAGAACCAGTGGAAGGTTAAGTATTACAAGTTTAATAAACCGGGGTCTCACACCTACACTGAATTTTTTTTGCATAAAGCAAGTATGAGCACAACTACCGTGCTCGCAAGTTACACCCGTTAAATAACAGAATGACATGCATACATGAATGTAACAAAGGATGGCTTATTGGTTCAATTTGCATAAAGTAGTGTTTGACATTTTAAATACAATACTAAGTTCAAATGCTCAAGTTTTTCAATAACTAAAATTGATTTTTAAATAATAAAGATAGTGTAGGCATCAACCTAACACTAACATAAACACGGGATCAACCCAGAGCTTCAACCCATAACTTTTCTAATGGACACCCATCCATGTCATAAACAGTTTTATAAAACATTTTGAAAACAAAATCAAAGTCTAACTTTGAGCAGTTCTGCTAGCATGTCCATAACCATGGACACGGCTATTCGAATAGTTTTACACTCTGTGGAGGTTGTACAGCTTTACCCACAAGACACGACTTCTCTAGTTTGTTCGGCATCCGTCAATACCACCGCTCACTACCTTAGGTAAGCAATCTAGAGCACGTGACAAGGCCTTTACAAAACGTCATTCCACCGCAGTCCACTCTCACTAAGGTTTCGCTTCCATTGGCTAGAACCTTTCGGAAGCCCCTCTTGTGCCAGGTAGGGGAACATAGTCATGAAAGACAACCCACCGAAACAGTTGGATCGACCGTAATGGAACTTTACAAATTAGTCAGCCAGGTTCCGACCCATACTAGGGACATGTGGTAGTACGGTATGGCTTAGCATCATACACCCGAAGATCGGTCCTTAACTGACTTGGGCAACTTTCCAACAAAATCCATGGGCCTCAACCATACCCGATTGAGCCTGTGCCTAAACTTGCACCCTCCCAACATCCATTATGCTCAAGTCCAAACCATTTTTATTTATTTAATTTTTCAAAGTCATTTATAAACTTCCATAACACACCGATGCCATGGATATAATTTGAACAACAATTGATTTTTAGCTGAAATTCTCCAAATTAAACATGTTTGGTCTATAAGCATGGCTAAGCATAATTTTTCTTAAAATATTCTAGTTCGTACTATAGTATCAAATAGGTTTTATCTATGGTGACAATATGTTTGCTTCAATTATCAAAATTGGCCATACAAAAGATTTTAGGCATAACTATACGTTTAAAACATGACTTTAAATTACTGATATAAATAAACATGCAGTAATAATTTAAAACAGAATATAAATAATTTGAAATAATGGGATCAATATGATTAAGGGTATAACTTGCCTTGCTTGATTAATTGATGCTCTCAAACGATGTCGAAATCTAGTCGCCCGAAGTCGTCGATATCTATACGCTTAAACGATCCGAATTTAAATAACATTCAAATAAAATCCAAATAAAATCCAAAAATTATAAAATAAATACTACTAGGAAGGTGTCGACTTTATATGAATTTAGGGAGTTGAATCGACGGAATCGGAGTTCGTATGAAGGAGAATGAACATCCGGAAGGTTGATTATCACATGAAAAGGTGAAATTCCGAATTTAAGGAATTATTTTTCTCAAGAAAATCCCTTTATTGTGTTAGCATGATGTCTGCAGGTGGGAAAATGAATTTTCGGCTGAATTTATTTTGTAAAGAAAAATGGTTGGAGTCAATGACATGTGGGCCTAGGTCCACGAAAATAGGTTTGGTCCACGGTGGATCGGCCCAAAGAATAGTGCCAGCCATGCAAGCTCACACGTGGGCTGCCACGTGGGCTTGGGGCGGTGAGGTGGCCGTGACATGGCAGTGAAGAATTATTGAGAAATTCAAAATTTTGTTTGAATAGAAATGTAGATAATATTGAAAGGAACATGTAGGCAAAAGGGTTCGAGCAATTACCCAACAGATGAAGAGATCGGGTTCGACGAAATTCTCATCGGACTTGGGGAAAAAGATGTGGCCGGTGGTGAAAAATTAAGTAAATGAAAATTCCACTTGAATCGAAATGTGGAGAATCTCAATAGGAACTCACCGGTCAAATTTGGTGCACAACGGAGCAACGGATGAGGAGATCGGGCTCGCCGGAGTTGTCGTCGGAGTTGGAGAAGAAGACCGTCGGTACTTTTGTGGCCGCGGTCAACCAATAGGATAATCAAAATTCGGCTTGAATAGAAATGTAGAGAATCTCGAGAGAAACTTACCGGTAAAATTTGACGAACAACGGAGCTACGGATGAGGAGATTGGGCTCGCTGGAGTTGTCGCCGGAGTTGGAGAAGAAGGACTAGCAGAGGGGGCTCCAGGAGGATTTTGGCGAATCTGAGCGAGAGAGATGTGGGGAATGGGGTGGATAGGCTACGGTTCAATTTATAGGGGCAAAGGAGTAACGGTTTGGCGGAATTGCTCGCTGGAGTTATTGCCAGAAATAACGCCTTCGTCGGAGTTACTGTAGTAGACAAAATATTTCAAGGAATATTCCTTTTCAAAATTCGGAAAGACACCAATTAATTCCGGAAAAATAGCAAATTAATTCTAAAAAATCCAAAATAAATCACATATATTAAATACAACATTCTGAACTCAAATAAAATATTAATAATAATAGTAACAATTTATTATTACACAGTAATTATTTTTATATTGCTAAAAATTATTTTTAAACTTGAAAAATAGTAATATAGGTCTAAAAATTCAATAAATTTTTAGAGTAGTTAAATAGGCTATTTTGATCTTAAATAAAGTATTTTCAACATAAATTTGGTTTTTATTTGCGGACAAAAATTCATTTTTAATTGCTAGATATTACAAAAATCAAAAAAGGACTTTTAGAAAATAACAAATAGAGTTCCGAAATTCTAGAAAATTCACAAAAATACCTTGAATTATTTTGAACTTAACAAAAATAATTCCCACTTAAAGTTGGAATTTATTTTTAAACATTAATTATTTTTGTTTTAAAATAAATAGTAAAAGCTTTTAAAATTCCAGAAATTACTTAAAAATTTATTTTTCACTTTAAATCCAATAAAAACTCATAAAACTCAATAAATATTATTTTTGACTTTTAAAATCTTATAAATTTAAGAAAACCAAGAAAACACTATTGAAACTCAGAAAATCCAATAAAAGAATAACTTTATTAATTTTTATTTTGGTAACAGAACTTTGGGATCTTACAAAAACATTAGGACAGAACATTGTAAAGGCCTCATGATAATCACTTAGTCGTACACCTACGGAAGTGTGTGAGTGGACAGTTAAAGTTCATTATCTCTTGTGGGTAAAGCTGTACAACCTCTGCAAAGTGTAAAACTATTTGAATAGCCGTGTCCACGGTTATGGACATGCTAGCAGAAACTACTCAAAGTTAGGCTTTGATTTTGTTTTCAAAATAAAAACTGTTTATGACATGGATGGGTGTCCATGAGAAAAGTTATGGGTTGAAGCTCCGGGTTGTTGCCCGTGTTTATATTAGTGTTAGGTTGATGCCTACACTATCTTTATTATTTCAAAATCAAATTTTGTTATTGAAAAACTTGAGCATTTGAACTTAGTATTGTATTTAAAATGTCAAACATTGCTTTATGCAAATTGAACCAGCAAGTCTTTCTATTGTTACACCCATGTATGCATGTCATTCTGTTACTTGACGGGTGTAACTTGCGAGCACGGAAGTTGTGCTCATACTTGCTTTATGCAAACAAAATTTCAGAGGAGAAGGACTTTGCTACCAGTGTGGATCTCGACAACTAGGCCGCTTCCCCAGTCGATTGCCTGTGGCAGATTGCTGGACTCTACTACTTCTTCGTCTTCCGCTGTGTTTATTTTATTACTGGTATGTAAGCCTCCTTTGTAATCAACTATGTTGGTATTTATTAATAAAATTATGATATGAATTTGTTACCATATTTGTTTACTGTGTGAACTAGCGACTGATCATGGGACTAGTTCAAAAATGCACATAGGATCTGGGATGTTAATCCCGGGTTCTGACAGTGGGTCTCTCGGCCATCTACAAATTTAGAAAAGACAAGAGTTTAGAAATCTTTTAACAGAGAAAGGATGAGTAAGACTCTGGAAGACATGTAAATAATTTTAAATTTTTGAAAATAGTCCTTAATGGTTTTACCATTTCCACCTAAGGCCACGACCTACAATCGATATGGCTCTGATACCACTTTTGTCGAACCCGGGAGCGAAAGATCCCAGATTCTCTGTGTTCATACACCGGTCCAGGATTTCCAGTGTACACAGTCTCACAAAATTGATATCACAATCATATCACAAAAACATAAATAACATTAAGTAATCAAATGTTTAATACAACTGAGTTTGATCAACAAATATCAAATAACAAATAACACTGCGGAAGCATAATAATATAAGTGAGCCACACGATTCGCCACAGGAAATCGTCTGGAGTCGAATGCCTACTCGTCCTGGTCCTCACCGTCGGAGAAAAAGTCTTCTCCTGAATAAGAGTTATTCTGCAAGAGTGAGCACAACTTCCGTGCTTGCAAGCTACACCCAATATGGAATGAAATGCATGCATAAGGTAAACAAGTGAATAAGGCAGGGATTGTTTTGCATAAATAGCATTTTTAGGTTAAATATTCATAGTAACTTCCAAGGAAAATTTTATAATATATTTAAAATCAGGTTTGAAATTGACATCTTTATAGTATGGATAATCTCCAAATGAACAGGTGAAGGATACCCTCCTATCACATGGCTAACCGCCCAAATTTTACACAATGATTCACCATCCTCAACTTTAATAAAACATTTTGAAAACCAAAAACAAATCTAACTTCAAGTGGCCTTGCTAGCATGTCATGACCGTGAATGCAGCTATTTGAATAGTTTCTACTCTGCAGAGTCTGTACAACTTTACCCACACGGGATGACATGCTCATTATGTCGGCCAAAACACGCTTCCGTAGGCGTGTGACTGAGCAATTATCATAAGGCCTTTACAATGTTCTATTCTAGTGTACTTATGCCCGCTAAGGTTTCACCCCTTTGGACTAACCGTCCTCCAGAAGCCCCCTCTTGCGCCAAGTGGGAATAAAAAGTCTAACCGACACCCACACAATCAACATGGCACAATTACACTAAAATATTATAAATTAGTTAGCCAAATCCTGCCCATACAGGACGTGTGGTGGTACGGTAAGGTATAGCAAAAAGCGGCTCAAAGACCGGTCCTCAATTGACATGGGCGTCTTTCAAACAAACCCTGGGCTTTAATCTTAACCAGATTAAACCCGTGCATGAACCTGCACCCACCATTCAACCAATTTGCCCAAGTCCAAACCT
This sequence comes from Ampelocalamus luodianensis, assembly GCA_036346255.1. Classification (NCBI taxonomy): domain Eukaryota; kingdom Viridiplantae; phylum Streptophyta; class Magnoliopsida; order Poales; family Poaceae; genus Ampelocalamus; species Ampelocalamus luodianensis. The sequence continues at coordinate 43,484,654 of CM070620.1, read as the reverse complement.
ATTTTTGAGTTTTGAATCAAAAAGGAAGGTGTGGTTGGATTGGAGATCAACAGTGGAGATTGAGTCGGGGCTCGAGTGGTCCGAACATCACCGCCCCTCTTGATCGCCCGATTTAGATCAAAGGGCTCATATTCAATGTGGTGTTCGGGAGACCCGAACGTTCACGCTGATCTGGGTGATCCATTGAGGATCCAGCGGCTAGCGCTAATTTCGGCTTTTTCCATTTTAAAAATGGCATATCCTGAAAATGGCGCACCGTAGGATTTAGATCTAACGGCCATGATCGCGTGGCTCATCGGGATGGCCCGAACGGCCTAATGAATCTGGCACGTTCGCTTGGAAATCAACGGCCACAAATTGGAGACACATTTAGGATTTTGAATCAAGATCGGAGGCTGTTGGATAAAGATCTGACGGTGGAAATTGCACGAGTACGTGGATAGCCCACACAGCTCCGCGAATCTCGGCCGATCATCTAGGAATCGACGGCTCGCGTTCACTGGAAGTTTGGGCACACGCCCCAACGTGTCGGATACGGCCGGTTTGGACCTAAAACACTTGGCTCGGTCTCTACAGTGCAAACCGGCTAGGTTTAGGCCAACTAGATTGACTAACTCAATTCAAAACCTCAAAAGTTTGACCGGGACTTTAAAAATAACAAATAAATTTGTAAAAATATGAAATTTGGCAAATATGCTATGGGATCATATATGTCCCAAATAAAATTTAAAATCCAATGTTTCACGTTTCAAAATACATAAATAATTCCGGGCAGATTAAAAGTTGGAAAAGAATGAGGCTAAGTAGATCTTTTCTAGAGACACAACACCTGCTATCTTAATTTCCTTCAAATATAGAAAGAAATATTACAACATTTGTTGCCTTGATTGCTTTCAAAGCTAGCAAAACGAAGATCATACAAAACAACATGGTGTTGTTCTTACATCTTCTTTTACATTGCTTTGTTCAACCTTGCCTTTCTCGGTCCACAGGCAATTTTAAACAGGTAAGAGGTGGGGGTGTTCAATCCTCATCAGATCTTCACGCTCCCAAGTGGCTTCATCCTCCGAGTGATTAGCCCACTGGATTTTCAAGAACTTGACGGTGCGATTTCTTGTCCTGTGTTCCATTTCATCGAGGACACATACCGGTTGCTCTTGATAGGAAAGGTCTGGTTGAAGATCAAGACTCTCATAAGTAGTGGCCTTGGTAGGAACACGAAGGCATTTCTTCAACTGAGAGACATGAAAAGTATCATGTACTACTGAGAGAGATTCAGGTAGTTTAGCCATGATTCGAAAGGGTCCGATATAACGAGGTGCTAGCTTTGCTTTCACCTGAAAACAATGAGTGCCCTTCATCGGTGATACTTTAAGATAGACATGGTCATCTACCTCAAATCTTAACTCACGACGACGATGTTCGGCATAACTCTTTTGACGAGATTGTGTTGTTTTCAAATGGTCTTGGATCAGGCGAACTTGCTCTTCTTCTTCTACCACCAAGTCTGGACCATATAATGGTCTTTCACCAGACTCAGACCAATTTAATGGAGTCCTACAAGCTCTTCCATATAAGGCTTCAAAAGGTGATATTTGAATACTTGCTTGGTAGCTGTTACCACATATGGCAAAGACTTCTCCCAGTTCTTGCCATATGACAGCACACAGGCTCTAAGGAGATCCTCCATCACTTGATTCACCCTCTCAGTTTGACCACTAGTTTGAGGATGATACGCAGTGCTGAAAGAGAGTTCAGTCCCCATAGCTTGATGAAGACAATTCCATAAATGAGAAGTGAACTGAGGCCCTCGGTCTGAAACAATGACCTTCGGAACACCGTGAAGACAAACGATCTTAGCAATATAGAGCTCTACTAATTGCTTGCCATTGAAGATGGTTTTGACAGGAATAAAATGAGCCACTTTTATTAGACTATCAATGATTACCCAAATGGCATCAAATCCATTTTGAGTCTTTGGAAGGCCGATAACAAAATCCATAATGACTTCCTCCCATTTCCAATGTGGAATAGGCAAAGGTTGAAGGGTACCGGCTGGCATCAGGTGCTCGGCTTTAACCCTTTGGCAAATATCAAATTCAGCAACGTACTGAGCAATTTGCCTTTTCATTTGGCTCCACCAAAATGTCTTATTCAAATCCTGGTACATCTTAGTACTTCCAAGATGTAAAGAAAACTTAGAGTTATGAGCCTCTTTAAGAATTAGCCTTCTCAGTTGAGGATCTGAGGGTACCACCAAACGATTGCGATATCGAAGGATACCTCGGATATCTTGGAAAATTCGTTGGCTTTACCTGCCCTCAAATTTTCCTTGATCTCAGCTACCTCGGTATCAGTTTTTTGAGCCTCCAAAATCTGATTTTTCAAGTGTGGACTTCACTTCCAAGGCAGCGAGAAATCCTTCTCCTGCCATTTTGAGACTTAAGCGCTGAAAATCAGCACACAAGCTCTTAGTCAGAGGTATAGATGATATGCAGTTGCACTGTGACTTTCTGCTTAAAGCATCAGCCACAACATTGGCTTTACCTGGATGATAATGAACACCCATATCATAGTCCTTGATCAATTCAAGCCATCTTCTCTATCTCATATTCAAATCAGCTTGAGTGAATATGTACTTCAGGCTTTTATGATCAGTATAGATCTCGCAATGATTACCGAGAAGGTAATGTCTCAAATCTTGAATGCATGGACTACGGCAGCCAATTCAAAATCATGAGTAGGATAATTGACTTCATGAGGTCGCAACTGCCTGGATGCATATGCCACAACTCGGCCTTCTTGCATGAGCACACAACCAAGTCCATGGTGAGATGCATCGCAATAAATATCAAAGCTCTTATGAATATCTGGAAGAGTGAGAACTGGAGCTTCGGTCAGGAGTTTTCTCAAAAGCTAAAAGCTCTCTTCACACTTGGCTGACCATTCGAATTTCTTCTCCTTCTTCAAAAGCTGAGTCAGAGGTTTTGAAATTTTGGAGAAATTTTCAATGAATCTACGGTAATAACCCGCAAGTCCAAGAAAACTTCGGATATCAGGAACATTCTTGGGCTATTCCCAGTCTAGTACATCTTGCACCTTCTTGGATCCACAGTGATACCTCCTTCAGATAACACATGTCCCAAAAATGCTACTTGCTTGAGCCAGAAGGCACACTTGCTAAACTTAGCGTACAGCTGATGTTTGCGAAGTGTTTCCAACACAAGTCTCAAATGATGCTCATGGTCTTTGACAGACTTGGAATAAATAAGAATGTCGTCAATAAACATGACAACAAACTTATCCAAGAAATCCATGAATACCGAATTCATGAGATTCATGAAATAAGCCGGAGCATTTGTTAGGCCAAAGGACATGACAGTATACTCGTACAACCCGTAACGAGTAGAGAAGGTTGTTTTTGAAATGTCCTCAGCTCTAACCTTGATTTGATGATAGCCCGATCGCAAATCAATTTTTGAAAAGACTCGAGCTCCAGTTAACTGATCAAAAAGATCATCAATTCGAGGCAAAGGATACTTGTTTTTCATGGTGACTTCATTCAACGGACGGTGGTCCACACACATCCGCAAAGTCTTGTCTTTCTTCTTGACAAAGATGGCCGGGCATCCCCAAGGTGAGGAACTCGGTCGAATAAATCCTTTGTCAAGTAATTCTCCAAGCTGTTTCTTTAATTCAACCAGCTCATTGGGAGGCATTCGATAAGGTCTTCTGGAGATGGGAGCAGTACCGGGAACTAGTTCGATTACGAACTCCACTTCTCGATCTGGTGGTATACCTGGAAGATCTTGAGGAAAGACGTCAAGGTACTCACAAACAACTGGTACTGACTCCACGGTAGGGGTGGCATTAGCTTGCAAAGCCCAAAGATTAGAATCGGCTGTGTTAGATTGAAAAACGACTGAGATGCCGTCTTTATTAGTTATAGAAATAGATCATCGGGCACAATTAATTTGCCCTTGATTCTTAGACAGTCAATCCATTCCCAAGATGACATCTAAGCCTTTAGAATCTATCACAATTAAATTGGCCCGAAAGTCTACCCCTTGGATGTTTATGTTGATATTATGGTAGATTTGATCAGTCTTAAAGATTGACCCAGGTGAGTAAATAACATGTGGTGGATGAAGATGATGCATGCTCAAATGATGTTGAACAGCAAATTGTACTCCATAATCAAATAAAACAGTAGTTGAACTAAAATTAACTAGGAGCATACCAAGAACAACGTCAAGTGCCTCAGCCGCTTCCTCAGCCATGATCTGGTTCACTCGGTCTCGGATTGGAACTGGACCAAGCATGACATATGTTTTTGGAGATAGTGCTAGACGAACAACAGCTGGGAAAGGTTGAACAGGAGGCAACCCACGTTTCTTAACAAAGCACTGGCTGGCGAAATGTCCAAGACGTCCACAATGATAACGGATCACACCAGGCCTGACCTTGCTGACAATGGGTGGCTGATTTCCACTAATTCTTGACTGCACAAAAGAATTAGGAGGTCTAGATACAAAGGTGAGTGGTCGTGGTGGACCTAGTGGTGGTGTAGGAGCTTGATAAGTCCGGGCATCCCTCGATGCCTTGCGAGGCATTGATTAGCATAATGGCTGGAGCAGCCACAATGAAAACAAGTAATTTTCTTGTTTCGTTTACGGCGGCTTATTGGCTTCTCTCCGGGCTACCCTTGTGTACCTTTTTTACTAGAGGTCATTTTGAGGATGGCTGCGTGGAAAATTCATCGTTGTAGTCCAACTAACTTAGTGATCATCTGGTGTAGACGACACTCCTTGGGACAGTGATCGTGTCCTTCGCAGAGAAAACAAGTAACTTTAATAGTCGGACAACTCCCTGGTGGAGGTCTCCGTCACAGTTGAGACAATTTGTAGTGCACTGGTTGATGTAGTGTCCCTCTTCTTGTTGTGCTCGCGAACGAGTAGTAGGTCCTGTCATTCTGTTGCCATACAACAATTAGCAACACAACAAGAGTACACTCTAGCGAAGCGCAAACAAAAATTGGACAGAAAGAAAGAAGTAGTAAACTTAACATGCATAATAATATGAAATGCACCAAATTTAACACCAAAAGAACACCTGATCCATTTCAACAGCAAAAAGGGTCGGCCACATACTTTCATATCAGTTGGCTACAACAGGTCCAGATTCTAAAACCCCAAAAGTTTGACATACATAATTTTTACAAAACATGGACTATTCTATTACATTTATTTCAAGAACATATACTGGCCGACTACAAACCCTACGCAGTGCTCATCATCCATTCCCTAATCATAGTCATCACGATTAAAATTCACCGGAAACTCATTTAGCAGATGAGCCTCAGGTGAACCCGTATCTATAGGGTTTAATGGACTGATGAGACGCTTAGGAGAACCTAATAGCAGATGATGACCTCCAGGAGGTGCAGACCATAGGGTGCGAGGAAAACCTGCAGTCATCCGGGCTTGACGAACTTGTCCATAAATAGGAACAAGCCCGGCCACTTCTGGGAGTCGAAAATCTGGTGGTGCAACAGCAGCTGGAGAGACCTCGTTGTCACCATAAAGTACGTTGCGAGGAACGCAATTCATGTTGACTCCAAGTCTAAGGTAATCCTGGGCCTCGTTAAGACGACGCCGAGTTTCCCACAACTCCCGGACAAGGCAGCGATGGATTTGGTCCATAATGTGAACCATCCTCGCCAACTGTCGCACCTAAGGGTCTTCCCCAAACTGAATCTCATCAAACGTGCTCACTTCTGCCCTAGGACCTTGCTTCGGAAAGTGATCATAGGGTGGTTGAGACAACTCCGTCAAATCATGACGAAGAAGGCTCATCATCCTACTAGCAGTTTAGTGAATAGCCATAGGCTCAGAAGTGGCATGTGATTGGACACAGTACGGGATACTACCCGCCACCTGTCTGGCAATAACATTAATGATAGCCCGGTACTCCTCCATTCCCGGTCCTCGATCTCGTCGATAGATGGCGTACTCCGGTTGATAAGTGAAGTTGGCCCGCCACATCATGTCCCATAGCAAGGCTGGAAATCCATCTACGTCTTCAGCCCGATCCTTGACCAAGTACCACCCGCTCATCTATAGACAAAAGACCAGGTAAGTGAGCAATTTATTCTTGAAAAACCAACAGAAAGTTGGGAAAAGAATTGTGTCGGTGTTTTAGAACCGATCTTACGTAAAGATTGTTTGATTCGGGGGGTCTCCACAATTGATCACGTAGACGAGAGAGACATAGGGATTTTTATACAGGTTCGGGCCTTCTCAGGTGAGAATAACAACCCTACTCCTGTGTATCTTGTATTGGGTATATGGATTACAATCAGCGGAAGGTCTTACTCTAATGCTTCTACTGACTGTCTTTCCAAAAAAGCCTCCCCCTCACTATCTCTAAAAGACACCTATTTATACTATACTGTTGGGCAGTTGTCATTCCAGGCTAATTAAGCTCATTATTGCGTAATAATGAGAGTAATTACCGGAGTAGTAACCTCCCCACGCTGTTCAACGGTTATCAATCAGAGATAGTGGGGAATTATCTGTAGTTATTTTGGGTATAACTACGTAATTTGACTGCTCAGGTCCTCACTAGTAAATGAATCTTCTGACGGGTGGACCCGGCTAATTGTGAGGATGTCGTAGCAGAGCTAATCGTAGCAGAACTTACGATTAGGGGATAGTCGTAGAAAGAGCTTACGACTAGGTACTGGTCATAGAAAGATTTACGACCGGACGTAATCATAGTAGGACTTACGATTACACTATAGTCGTAGAAATACTTACGACTAGGGGGTGGTCGTAGAAGAGCTTACGACCACCTAGCTTACTCCCCCCTTATAACATTAAGGGGTATACCATGTGATGTCATATTACATGATTATGGAATAATAAAATGAGGATTATCATATCCTCGTCATCTAGCCCCCCAGCTTTAAGTGAAAATAACTTACTTGGTTGAGGAGTCTGAAATGATCTTGCGGCCACTAGTGGGTCATAGAGAAGACGCTGGAGGAAAATCTCTCCAACATGTGTTCCTCTCAACCAGTAATATGCTTGGTCGAGGCAATTTGTTGGAAATGTTCCTCTCAACCAGTAATATGCTTGGTCGAGGCAATTTGTTGGAAATTTCATGACTACAAAGTAGTCGTAGAAAATTTTACGACTTTGGAGTAATCGTGGCCTTATGAGCGGAAGCAAAACCTTTCCGATCGGCATTTCTTTTGACCCAAAGGCCAAGAAGGTAATTTCACTTGAGGCGTGAAAAGAGTCTCGGTACTTTCGAACGGGCAGACGTGTCCGTTGGAGCAATTCCCCAAGCGGTGGGAACCATTGGGCTTCCACGACGTTTCATTTCAAATCACACGGTTATAAAACGGACGGCGGGGACAGACTTAGGGTTTTTACCTTTCCTCCAATTCACCCGACTGTTCTTTGCTTTCTCGCTTCTTCCGCCGCCGGTGGTACTGTGTATTTTCTTGGAGCTTTCCCAAATCCGATTCTTCCCACCTTTGAGAGAGAAAATGGCTAGGGTTGTCTCTGAGTGGGCTGAGTTGGAAATAGGCAGCGCAAGATTGAGGCCACAGTTGTCGCCGAAAATCCTCGAGGACTACTCGTGAAGTGGATTGCGGCGAATGAGCAGCACTGGTCGTCAGGTGAGGAGGGTCAAATTCTGGTTTTCCAGGCGTACTGTGAGTGCGGCCTCCGATTGCCTGCTCATCCTTTCCTCACACTTGTGCTCGAGCACTTCGAGGTGGAATTAGTGAACCTTGGTCCTAATTCCATCACAATATTGAGCGTGTTTGTGTACTTCTGTGAGGCTTACCTGGGGATTCCGGCGGATCTCGAGCGTTTCCAATATTACTACGGGATGGCTCGACAAGCCGAGATTGCCGGTAGCTATGGTCTAAAGCTCCACGATGGTAAGTCGAAGGAGTATATTCAGATGTTCACCCGGTCATCGTGGCCGGGGTGGAAGAAGAAGTGGTTTTTCTGGGAGGTTACCAAGGAAGACAGTCTCTCCTTCGTCGGGAAGGCCGCCGAGAGGTCCTCTTCCTGGGATTCGGCCCTCAGTAATCTCGACCGGATAGCCCCCTACAATCAAGCCATCAAAGACTTGAAGTCGGAGGGGCTTACCGGCTGGCAAGTGGTGAGGGACTTCATCACGCGCCGTATCAGCCCTCTGAAGGCACGAGTTCCTCCTATGTGGAGGTACTCGGGAAAAGAAGACCCAACTAGGGATTATAAGGATGGTGAGTAGAAAAACTTACTTTTTTGGCTTTGTCCTTGGTTAATCCCGATTTAGTCTGCTAATCGTGTTGTTTATGTGTGCAAATCTTCCGTAGGCGGAGGTTGATGTGCGTGTCAGGCTCATCTGCGAGAAGCATCCGTCCAACATTATGGCTCCTCAAATCCTTGTGGTTTTGACCGCAGAAGAGAAAGAGGAGCGCCTAAAGGTAATTGAACAAACGATTTTGTCTTTAGGTGTTTTGTTGTTGTAAAATGATGTACGACTAACATGCTTGCCGTAGAAAATCTTACGACTGGATACTGATCGTAGAAAGACTTACGAGCGGACGTAATCGTAACAGGACTTACGATTATACAATGTTGTAGAAATACTTACGACTTTTGAGCTGGTCGTACTTACGACCGGCTAGTGACTGTAGAAGATCTTACGACCACTTTCTTTTTTGTTTTTCAATAGAAAGTAGGCATGGAGAACCGCCGAGATGACGAGGAAGTCGATTTGGTGGTCATCGGGGCGACTGCGCAGGCGGAGTTAGCGAAGTCCCCTCCAACCAAGAAACGTCGACTGGTAAAAGTCAGCGACAAGGGTGGTTCGTGTTCGGCCCCTTCTGCCCCTTTTGCTAAATTTGCTGCAGACTTGGCTGCGGCAAAGAAGAAAGCAGAAGAAGAGGCCTTTGCCCTTAAGCGCAAGGCCCCCAAGGTTAAGGTACCCTTCTATTACGACAACAAGTCATTCGCAGTTTCAGCTTCTCGTGGCTTCATAAGGCAACTAGAAAAGGAGAACTGGAAGAACTTCATGTCTTTTGTGAAGGAAACTGCTGCTCCAGTGGGATCTGAGGCCGAGGGGAGTAGTGCTCTTAAGGTGGTCGAGACAGATCTCGGCCACCCGGGAGGTCGGGAAGAGGAAACTCCCGTTGTCCCGAGTGAATCTCGACCAGTGATGGTTGAGAAGAAGTCGAAGAAATCTTCCGTCGGGAAGGTTGCTCCCAAGTTTCGAGTTAGGTCCAGCGCGCAGAGGTATGTAAAAAAACATAAGTATAAGAACTGCACTTACTCTTAGTTTTCTTTTACGAGTTGACTTACTTCTGCGTTTTGTGATTTTAGCCCGACGTCTTCGGCCCCCAGGGATACTCCTATGGAGGAGCCCGTTGTCACTTCTTCAGGTGGCGAGGGTGTGACTGCGGCAGTAGCTGAAGGTCCAGCTACTATTCCCGTGGCGGAAGAAGTCGTGGCTGCCGAAGTTGCTACGACCACCGAGGTTGTCGAAGTCGCTACGACCACCGAGGCTGTCGTAGAGACTGAGGTGGAGCCGACAGAGGCCGTGAGGGAAACACCGGAGGTTGGTGGCGGTGAGAGTTCTGACCGCCGCACCGGTAAGGAAGTTGTCGAGGATCTTCCTTCCGGCCCTCCAGGTGGAGCTCCCGTGACCGAGTCAAAGGAAGAAGAATATTTTAACTTTTGCTCTGATTTCTTTGGCCCCGATTCTATCGTAGGATCTTCTGCCTACTGATCGCGCGATCGAGTTCCTCACCCCAGCAGCATTCCCAATTGTGGGGATGTCTTTGACAATGAACGTCTCGAAGGGGTCTGGTGGAAACGAGTCGAGGAGATAGATGGGCTGAAAGATCCGTCGCGAATAATATCCATGTTTGCTTGGTCAAACATGAATGTAAGTATTCCTCAATACTCACGTATGGTTTTATCTCCGTCTCTTATCGTTTTTCTCCCTTGTAGAGAGCCGTGGAGCAAGTCGCTACGATTTGCGAATATAATCGGTAACTTGTCAAAGTACGACAAGAGAAGGCAATGCTTTGCGAGCAAGCAGAGAGGTAGTGAGTAACTGATTCTCATAATCGTATCGCAAATTGATTACTTACTCAGTACTCGTAGACCATTGTCATAGAAAAACTTACGACTCAGTACTAGTCATAGAAAGACTTACGACCGGATATAATCGTAGAAAAACTTACGATCATTTGTCTATGTATTCATGTCTTCCCTTAACCTTTCAGGTTTAAGAGTGACGAAAAGACCTTAGCTAATTCACTCGACTTAGAAAGCCGAGTCGAAAAAGCTAAGGGATAAAGCCGCTGACCTCCTGAAGAAGCTTCAGGAGGCTAACTCTACAACTCAACGGTTGCAGGAAAAAATAAAAATACGTGTAGTTATGACTGCTTTTGAGCTTGATCTCCGTCTTCTTAACCTCTCATTCTTTTGCAGAAAAAGAAGTCGAAAATAAGGCCCTTCAAGCCGAGGTGGGGTCTCTCCGGGTCGAGGTCCAGGAGAAGTGTAACATCCCCATTTTCAACTTGTGTTTCAAATGTAAGAAAATGAGTAGAATTTAAAAAATTTTCTTACATCATGTATTTCCTGTGTGTACTAAACAATTATTGCACCAGAGTATGGAAATACAAAGTCACAAGTCTGTTGATCCAAATCTTGATACACCAAAAAAAAATTGTCGAATATGTTGATCATCTCCTGGGAAATATTTTTCCTAAGTTCTTGGGTTGATATGTGACCCTCCAAAATTTCACAATTTTTAGAAATTGTTCAATATTTTTAAGGTCGATCAAACTTGTTTGACTTGTAGTCAAACCCTAGCTCAAAGCATTGTATAATTTCTGGAGAAAAGTGCTCAGCATAAAAACCTCTGGAAATTTTATACAAGGTCCATCTCAAGGTTAGCAAGCCACTGTCAAAATTTCATAAAATTTGGAGCTAGTTCTATCTCTTAAGACCCCTTCAAAATCTCAATTCAAATTAAAACTCTAAACCTGGTCCGAGTCAAACTTAGACTCAAACCCAGGTCCGACCTTCAGGTCTTGGTCGCACCGAGCCACTTAAGCCGTGTCGGGCTCGGTCAGGTTGGGCGCAGGTGGTCTAGTGCGTTGGATTTCAAATCCAACGATCAAGGACCTCCTCGGGTCTTTGTAAAAGACCTCCCACCCGCACGACCTCCTCCTGTTCTCTTCGCAAAGACAACCCTCGAGGACCTCCCCTAGGACCTCCTTTGCACCTTTTGCAAAGACCACCCTGGGGCGACCTCCTCAGCCCTCCACGACCACCCTAGCACTTGGGTGATCGTGGGTCGTCCATCTTGAGATCTGTGGCTCGGACCTCCCCTAAGTGTTAGGACCTCTAACACATAGTTCTAAATCTGAGCCCTTAGATTTCAATCCAACAGCTCACGACCTCCCTAGTGGGAGCTCTGTGCTGATTTTAGCCGTTGAGCTCTTTGACCGGTCCTCCCTGGTCCTCTCACTGTCGGGTGGGCCTGGGCATTATCAATTTTTGTGCATGGCAGTAGAGAGCAGTGCCTTGTCAACTCTAGGGCTGACAAACGGCTATGTGCTGCCAACATTAAATGTGTGGCAGCCCTTTTGCTCAAAAGTCTCTCTGACAACCTACTCCCATCATTTCATGTGTACTTTGGCTCAGTGCACCGGCTGACTTTGCCATTTTTCCCACCAGCTATATTAGTAGCCCAAGCTTTCTATCTAAGTTTCTTTAGACACTCCTTTTCAACCCTAGCTCCTTTCTCTGCTCTTGTGCTCAAAACACCCGAAAGTCTCTGCCACCATTGCTGAACTTTGGAGCTCTCCGGCGACCTCCGAGCTCCAGTGGTTCAATATTGCAGTTGTTGGCTGTCTTTTGTTCTCTTTGTCACCTCCAAATCTCCCTAATTTGCTTTGTTTAAACCTTCACAGAGGTTGACAAAGTGGGAGCTCTTTGTTCGTGGCGGGAGCTTCGTCTTCTTCACCTCCGGCGACCTCCACCATCACCGAGCTCTGCAACCATTCTTGGGCCTCCTTCGTTCCTCGGTAAGTACCTTAGTGTTGAAGCCGGTCGTTTTGAACCTCGGTAGCTTTTCGTTTCTTTGTATTTAGCCTCCTTGGTCATCTCCCGCTGCCAGCGGTAGGTGTGCTTTAGCCCTAGTCGTTGGCACCTTTAGGTTCTCCTCCTATTTGGGACTCATCCGTGTTCTTGGTTTCGCCGACAAGGTCCACGTCGCCGGCGGCAAGCTGTGGAACACGCTCGGGTTTTGTCAGTCAAGACCTCCCGTTATCGTCATGTTCTTCGGACAACTTTAATGCTCAAATCATTGCTTATCATTTGGTGCGTTAATGGTGTCTTAATCTGTGTCGTGGAGTCACTGACGTGTGGGCCATGGGTTTAGAATTAAAGTCTGGAAATCTTTAAGTGCCCCTGTTGGATTCATTTATTGTCAATCATTAGATGCTTTTAATTTGTCTTAGCTGCCACCTTTTGTCGTTGTCCGGAGGTCCTGCGCCATTAAATCCACTCTTGGACCTCCTCGGGCTAATCTTAGCCGTTCACGACCTCTCCAAGTGTAGATCTGGGCCTTAGGATCTTTTCCGAAAAATCCTAAGTCTCTGGACCTCCCCCTAATCATATCCTGGCCGTTAAAGACCTCCGTAGGCTAGATCTCAGCCGATAGGATCACCCTCCACCTTGGGGTCCTCTTTGCAAAAGACCTCCTTGAGGTCCTCTGTGCGAAAAGACCACCCCTGGTCGTGTTATCAAGACCACCCTCTCGGACCACCCCCACCGAGGTCCTCTTTGCAAAAATACCACCTTCAAAACTACCTTTGGGGTCCTCTTTGCAAAAATACCACCTCGGGTCCTTATCAAGAAACCGCAGGACCTCCCTTGCTCCATCATAGCCGTTCAGGACCTCCCCCTGGAGATCTTGACCGTCTGGGACCTCCTCCTTTAGATCCGTGGCTTTAAGACCTTCCCCGCCTCAGATCTGGACCATTTATGACCTCCCCTGGGAGATCTAGGCCGTCGGCACTCTCTCTCTGTTAAAAACCCGCTTAGGACCTCCCCATTGGGATCGTGACCGTTTAGGACCTCCTCGATGAGATCCTAGCCGTCAAGACCTCTCGCTGTTAAGCTCACCGTTTAGGTCCTCTCTCCTCTCGATCTAGACCGTTAAGACCTCCCCTCGGAAATCTTAACCGCCCGACCTCCCCTTAGTTAGATAGCCGTAGGACCTCCTCGTGGAGCTCGGGACCGCGAGATCCGATCGGACGGCCACGACCTCCCTAGTCGCGAGGAGCTCCTTCGCGTGTCTTTGTGCATCCGGTGGTCGGGCCGTTGGATTCAATATCAGCGGCTAAGACCTCCCTAGGTGCGATGAGGTCTTTGCGCCGGTGCTCGTGCGGGTTTAAGCATCTGAGCTCGTGAGCCGTGCGATCCTTGATCAACGCCCACGACCTCCCCGCCGTTGGTTTTGATTTAGTTCGCGAGAGCTTTTATTTGCACATATTAATTGTTTTAAACTTCAAAAATGCATATCTTTTTCTCTGTAGTTCCAAATTTAACAAACTAAAGTTCTATAAATGCATCTGTTAAAGTACTTTAGCTTAGTATAGGTTTTACAGTAGTCTTTAATACTGAAATTAATCATGTCTTAGATTTATAACTTAGAAAAATCATAACTAAATCATTTTAACTCTAAATAAGATGAAACCACTTGTGTTAGCCTTAAAACGTCAGTAGCAACCTATCATAAAATTTCCAAGTCCAGAAAACTTATAGAAAATTATTTATGAACAGTAACCTATTTAAATTTAATTTTGGCCGAAATGCATGGTTTTAATCATATCTTTTGCTGTGAGAGTCCAAATCAGTTGGTTCTTGTTTCTAAATTGGTTATAAATCATGGTCTTGCTGTTGTGAAATTTTCAGAGCATTTGGAGCATTTTGGTTTTAGAGTCTTTTTCGTTTTCTTTGTTCTTATCAATTCTTTTTCGCTCTTTCGGTAGGTTCCGACGATTGTGCCGTCCTTGAGAGTGACCCTCTGCAGCATATTGAGCAGCAGCAGCCAGGCAAGCAGTTTGATCATTTCCCATTTGATCCCATTACTTTTAAAGTCTAATATTTTGTTTAACCTCTATGTATGCATTGCTATTTTGGTGTTAAATTGATTAGCTAATCCTCTAGTTGCATGATCTGTAGGTAAATAAATATCCTCTACTACCTGAGCCTAGGTTATTTGCTGTGATTAGAGCTCGTTGGATGAGCTCTTGTCACTTAGTAGATTTCGAATAAATATTGCTTAGCCATGCCTAGTTATCGGTAGTATTGGCGATCATCGACTTAGTCGATGGTCTTGATCACACGAATACTTATATTATTCCATTATGTCCAATCCTTGTGTTTTATTGATTTACAAATCAAAACTAAAAACAAAACTATATCTTGACTTGGGCACAATGGTATGTTGGTGTGATCTGTTGGGTGTGTTTGAATGGTGCCTAAGTCCCCAAGGACCGAGTTACTTGTGTCACTAAGCCAAGCGCTTATTGCGTGCTAACACACGAGGGGATATGGAACCTCTCTTGACTAAGTACTTTGGGAGGTATTAATTATGAGCTGGTCGGTGGGTGTGTTCTTGTGTGTGTGTGTGGTGTTGGAGGAGCATTAGCGGGCCAGGTTAGGCTGCCTAATGTGTCCTTCTCCCGTGGGTTGCGACTCTTAATTAGCATTGTCCATTGGAAAGTGTCTTGTTAGACTTAGTCGTGCCTGCATACCAAAGGAAGTATGCTAACCGTGGCTGGTGGAAAGGCGGTCTATCGTGTGGGTACATTGGTACACCCCTGCAGGGTTAAAACTATTCGAATAGCCTCGTCCTAGGTTATGGACATGCTTGGTAAGGTCGTGCAAGAACTAGACTACAACCTTTTAAAAACTTAAACTTGACATGGGTGGTATGAAGGGGTACTTCATGCTATATTTGTGGTGACTATTGGGTTAGTCACTGCTAGGACATTGTTGTTCTCTACCTATTGTTATAATTGTTTCTCTTTTATTTGAACAATAGAAATTAATTGCAAACTTGCTTTCAAATGTATTACCTTATTGCAAAGAAAACTTGCTTTATGCTGAAAATAAGTCCAGAGCCTCCTCCACTTAAATAAAGCTTGCATGTAGTTAACTATAGTTCTGTTATCTTACACGTCAGTCTTGCAAGTACAAAAATAATTTTTGTACTCAGATGCTTTGCTTAATTGTTTTGTTTGCAGAGGAAGAAGGTGAGCTCGAGGGGCCTCACTTTTGTGAGATTTGTTGTGGCGATGTCTGGAGCGATTAGCTTGGCGGTCCGGTTGGTTGCCTTGTGGGTAAAGGCACACCGATTGGCTTTTGTTTCTCGCCATCTTATGACCCTTTTGCTTCCGCTGTTTAATTTAGCTACTTATGTGTTATTTGGCCGATCGGCCTCTCTTTTGTAATAACTCTCTTTATATTATGTATGTCTTTCAGTTGTTGCTTTTGCTTCGGCTCTATGTGTATGAATGGAATTGATGCATGATTTTGTAACGGGGTGTGTATACTGCATTTCTAGGAAGTATACATATCTCGAGGCTTGGTTTATTTGATTTGTGCTGCTAGGACCAAGTGGATGGTTAAGCAGTACAAGCCGAATAAACCGGGGTCCTCACAAGAAGTCCTTAGTTGTCCGCGAGACCTCCCGCATTGCAAGGAGAAAGACCAAGAAATTGAGAATTTAGGTTCTCAATTAACGGGTAAGTAGAACTTTCCCTACTACTAAATCATTTTATCTTCCCGTAGAATCGTTTTATTTAATTAACCCTTACTCCTTTCAAAGCGATTGATTGAAATAAAACAACTCCACGAGGCTTCGACTTGTACGCAGGAGGAGATGAAGTCGATGAAGATAAATCTTCAAGACAACATTTCGCTTCTGAACAATGTACTCGATGGGCTCCGTGCTGGGAGGGTCGCCCCTCGCGATGGAACGATGGCCGCTTATACGAGTGCCATTGGGGAGCAAGTCGGTACCTTGCAAGAGTTGGTGTCTACTCTGAAGACCAACCAGAATGATTCGATAAGGGAAGCGGTCAAAGGAGCTGTGAGCTTTGTTTTAGCAAAGCTCAAAGCTCGTGACCCTAACCTTGACCCTCATTCTTTCGAAGCCGACTTTGACTGCAGAATCTGAAGCAGAATGGCTGATCGAGGAGATGCAGTCGATTGGCGAGAAGGTCGCGGAGGAGATGTAGATAGAGTCTCCTTCATCAGAGTAGTTTGTAATCCAAATACCCTCGCAAATACAAGTCCTTTTTTTGGTGATGTATAAATATATGATCCTTTCTTCTTCCTGCAAATTATCTCGTAGAGTAGTTAGTAGCTCGTAAGATAATAAAAAAAGAAGAAATAATCAGACCACATATGAACGATTCCTCCTTTCTCCTTTTTCCCTGCGAATCATCTCATAGAGTAGTTAGTAACTCGTAAGATGATAACTCGGGAAAACTAAGACTAAGAAACGGAGTCATGTTTATAACTTTATCCTAGCCCCCGACTATTTACTTAGTTTATTGGGAATAAACTAAGAAAATAGTAAAGAAAGGGTTTCTGAAAATAGAGAGCTTTGTTCGACTTATAGTTCTCGAGTATCAACTATCTTGCACTAGTCGAAAGAGTGGAAACAGATCGACGCTAGAAAGTTCCCTCTAGTGGGTAGGACCACGTGCAGAGAAAAAAGGCTTCGACTAGGTGATGCTACCATCTCCGACTAGATTAATCAAATCAATGACGACAACTGGAGTAAAACAAACATCTAGAGGACCTTAAAAATTCATCCGACTGTTTTTGTTGTACCTGATAAAGTTGCCCTGGCAGCAAAAGAAGGAAACGGGACGACGCTAGGAAGTTCCTTCTAGTGGGCAGGACCACGTGCAGAGAGGAGAAGCTTCGACTAGGTGTGTTTCTTCCTTTGGCCAGTTAAAACCAATCAAGTTAACCGGAAAGCAGTCGAGCGAATTTCAAAAGTGCACTCTTCTTAGATTATTTTTCAAAATGAATAAATAAACTAAGGTGATATGAATTTGCTTAACAACTTTCGATCATGTTTCTGAGCCCAAAAAGCTTTGTACTGGTTGTAACATCCCAATTTTCTGAGCTTAAAAATCTTTTTAGTTAGTAGGGAGAAAATTCACCATTTGGATTTATTTGAATTTAAATTTTAAAAGCTTAATATTGCACTTTCCAATCAAAAATATTTAATGTGAATGATCCCAACATGAACATTAGCCAAAACTATTTTATTTGGGTTCCTTGTGCTCAGATATATTTTCTAGATTTTTCTAGATTTTTTTCTGAGTTCATTTGCTATTTTCTTTTGCTTATTTGAATTTCTGGTATTTTCTAAAAAGGAAAAACTATTTAAAATCTCATAAAACTCCTCGGGCCGAATTCCTTTTCCCCGGCCCACTCCTGTTCCTAACCCAGCCCACGCCACCGGCCCAACTCCCGCGCCGCAGCCCGCCTCCCTCTCTCGCGCGCGCCGCAGTCCACCGTCGGCGCACTTTCGCGCTTTGCGTCGCGAACTCACACGAGCCACCGTCACTCACGTGTGGGCCCTACCAAATCTACTGTTCATCGTCTCGAATCTATTACGATTCGTTCGCCGCCGCCGCATGCCGTTTTTGGGCGTTCTTGCCCTGGACTCTTCCAGGCCACCGGGTATAAAGGGAGAGCGAGCCCTCGGCCTCCGTACCCCTTCCGCAGCCGTCTTCGCCCTCGCGCCGAACCCTAGCCGCCGCAGGAGCTCGAGAACGACCGCGCCGCCAACTCCGACGAGCTCAGACGCGCATTGTCATTGCCGCCCGAGCTTCGTGGTCTACACCGCCGGCATTGCACGGAGCAAGGCTACCTCGTGGTCGCCTTCGTTTCGCCGGAGCGTCGCCGCAACCCCGACCCCGTCGAGCCCGTAGCTCCGCCGCTAACGCGCTCGCCGTCGCCGCCTGACGTCCCCGACCACGAGTGAGCACACCTACGAGTTCCTCGTGCCACCCCCTTCACGTCGGTACCACTCACCTCCGGTGGATCGCCGCCGTTCGCCGAGACCCTCGGTTCCCGAGCGCCGCCGCCCTCACCGTAGCCGCGTCAGCGCCACCTCGTCGCCACCTCAGCCCTCGCGCCTACGTGTCGCGTGCGTGGCTGCCTCGTCAGCAGCGCGTGTACGATCCACCGCTCAGATTCAATCGGCTCGGTAGACTTGGTCTATCGTGAGCCATGTCTCTGACATGTGGGTCCCACATGTCAGTGAATTCTAAATTCTGAGGGCTGACGTCAGCATTGCGCAATAATCCAATTTTTCTTTAGAGAAATAATTAGGAAAATCCAGAAAATCCAAATTAGGGTTTCTTTTAGATTTAAAACTTCCAGAGCTCATAACTTTTGCATCCTAACTCCGATTGAGCCCATTCAAATTTCTAAATTTATCTAAATTCAAGATCTATTTATCTGAGATTTTTATTTAATTTTGGGAGCTTGTTTTGCCTCTGTTATTTATTTATTTTGTTTGTTTGTGTCTCGTTTGCGAGTAGACGTCGATTCGTCGGGGAATTTCGTTGAAGAAGGAGCACCCCCAAGATCAAGATCAATACATAGACCTTTTCCAAGGCAAGTCATACCTTTGATCATCTTGAACCCAGTTTTCAAATTACTTTGTGTTAAATTATTGCATCCTACTTTAATTATTTATTTAAATGCTTTGGGCATAGTTATTATCCAAATTGTTATCACACCTTGGCCTTGTATGTCATAATTCCTTGTCACCCTAGATTGGTTACTAGTTGGTAATATTATAGCACCAACGTGGGTTGGTTAGACGTGAGTACAATTGCTTAGCCATGCTACGAGTCTCACATCTCATGTAAGTTGCAATTTATTAAATATGACTAAGTGACTATGGAACTTTGTGTAAAACTGTGTGCTATGTGTTATTACTTCGTGATGGCATGTGTTGCACTAAAACCAACTGGGTGGTAAAGGATTTAGACTGAGGCAAGTGGTGGAAGCTGTGTGATATGGTGGACTTTGTGATGGGAATGATAATCTTTGTGATTTAGTTAGAACATGGAAGTCTTGCCTTGGTCAATTATGGACTTAACTTTGTGCGCCATTGAACT
The DNA here is from genome assembly GCA_036346255.1 of Ampelocalamus luodianensis. Classification (NCBI taxonomy): domain Eukaryota; kingdom Viridiplantae; phylum Streptophyta; class Magnoliopsida; order Poales; family Poaceae; genus Ampelocalamus; species Ampelocalamus luodianensis. The sequence goes on along the minus strand of CM070620.1, from coordinate 43,465,405 downwards.
GAGCCTTACTGTACGACCACATGCCTGGTATGGGATGGGCCTAACTTAGTAAGTCATAGTTTCTCGGCATTGATGTTCAGGTGGATAGGTTAGGCTGTGTGACAGGGTGGAGGTGCGACTACTTAGTGGTTGCATCGCGGGACGGTTCGCCGCTTCCCTGTCCAGCGGTGTGTGTTATGCCAAAGCGCTTCGTTTGGGTTGGCATAGCGGTTTGTAAGCACATCGGGAGTGTCAATGTTGAGATGATGTTTCTAAACCGTTTTGTTATGATTAGTGCTTGCTACACTAGTTGTATCTTGTGGGTAAAGTGTACAACCTCTACAGAGTATTAAATCAATCTATTCGAATAAGCGCGTCATGCGTCATGGACATGCTCGGGATTTCACACGAGGGGTAGTTTTCATAAAATGTTGGGATGGGAGCTGTGTGACCTCAATCATATGGCTATGTGAAATAATCTGTTTAGCTTTGTGTCTTTGTGGAAACAATTGTTAAATTAATATTGTCTATTTGTTTTGAATTATGCTTTCAATCTATTACTCGTATTCAATTGCAAATGTTGCTTTTATGCAAAAGAACCACAGAAGCCTTTACTTTGGAATAAACCTGCATCTATAAATTGCATTCTGTGGTATGATTTACGAGTACGGTTGTGTACTCACGCTTGTTGTAAAACTTGCGTCCAAACCTACAGAAGAGGAGGAGTCTACGCCTACTTTCGAGGAGAAGTTCGCTGAAGGTTGTTGATCGTTAGGGTCTGGATCCCAGTCGGTTGCCTGTGGTGAATTGGTGGGATCTACGCTAGAGTTATTTCCATTCCACTGCTGCTTTATTTATTGTTAGCCCTGCGTGGCTTAATAAGTGTAAACTCGACCATAAGGTCAAAACCCTTATTTGTTATTCAAACTAATCGTTTACTTTATTTATCGCTTGTGTGGATCGATATTTACCTATGTTAACCTCAGTGTGCACTAGGGTGATCTGGACTAGTGCAAGTATACAGAGGGTTCCGTAATCGTAATGCAGGTCCCGGCAGAGGTATCGTCGAGCCATCTTGATCAGAGTCTTGACCAGTTAGATTGGCCATCTTTAGAGTGTCCAAACTATTTTCTAAAAGAAAAATTAACTTGCAAGGTTAATTAAATGCTTAACTCTCCTCATATCTCTCTCGACTCAACTATTGCTATAATCTTCTCTCTTTCCGTTGTTTTAAAGTTGCTCTTACCTGTTAAATCTGCCTTGATAGATGCCTCGTCTTGAGCTATGGTGAGCACCTTGGAGGGTATGCCGCCGAGCTTTGGAAGTTGCTCCGTGTTCTTGGAGGTTTTGATCGTCCAGACGTCGGCAACAATCGGATGGTGAATGGACAAAATCGTGGAGTGATTTGTCGCCTGACGATCTACGCCAGGAGGAACGACAAGGCGAGCCAACCTTCGCACGTCTCTGTGAGGAAGATCACTTGGCTGGAAGGTATCCAGGAGTCGTCGCGCTTGGCCATGCCGCGTATCGCAACATCTACGCACGGAGCTCCAAGACACCGTCTTCGTTACCACCCGTGTGCGCACTGTGGACTTGCCAAAGACGCTACCCGTCCACAGAAGGAGAGAGCAACGCTACTGTCGTGCACCTCGCCCAGTTCGTGGCCGCTCAGGAGGAAGCCTTGGAGAGGACTATCACGGAGTTGTATCATGTCTATGAGGCGTTACAGAGTCGAGGAAAAGGTCGTCACTCGCAAGAGATTCTCTACGACCAAGTTCCCGAAGAAGAGGAAGACCCGAGGAGGATCCGAAGAAGATCCGAGGAAGGCCCGCTTGAGCGGGAGCCACCAACCGATTGCAGAGAACGCTGTTCTGCTACACGCCTCGAGGCATCGGATCGGTTTGCTAAGATGTCGGCTCACTTCCGAGTCTGGCCGTCGGGAGCGTCGCGCGGTTGTGGAGGCTTTCTCGAGTAGTGTCTTAGTTTGATTTTCGAGCTTAGCAGTTTGATTTAGTGAGTCGCCCTTTAGGCGGTAGTTTTGTGTGCTTAGGTCGTTGTTTCTTTTGTGTGCAGTATGAGCTGCAAAGGCCCTTAGGCATTTGTTGCGACCATGCTAAGACCTAAGTAATAAAAATATTTCATTTGAGTTTCTTGAGTGTGTTTCGTTGGGTTTAACCTCCCTTGCTAGTTCTTAACTTATCTTGTGCTTGCTACCTTATCTAACCCATGGAGCTTCGCGGATGGTTCAAACTCGTCGATCACTGCGAGTGGTTCCGCACCCACCGAGAAGCATTGAGCAACCACCACGCAGGAGCGGTTCCGCCACAAGCACCCCCAATTGACTTGCAAAACTTTAGAGCTTTCATGGCGGCCTGGACTCACTAATGAATACCATGATGAATCGGATGCAAGCTATGAACAACGGTCAACAACAACAACAATCAACGACATGGAGCCCGGTGCTCATGGTCACCATGGACCATCTAAGCGGCAGATTTATGAGAACCCGCCCACCAACATTTTCTGACACGTCTCTCGGTGGAAGCGGATGATTGGCTCGGGGTTATTGAAAGAAAGCTGCGATCACCCGAAGGCGGCCCGTGAAAAGGTTATGTATGCCACTCACGGATGGAAGGCACCGCTTTGAATGGTGGGAGAACTTCATGCCGCCCATGAGACGCCGCAGATATCACCGGGAGGAATTTTCGCGAGATTCGCCAAGATCACGTGCGGAAGGTATTATCGATCCAAGAAGGATGAGTTCGCTCTCAAGCAGGAGCTATGCGATGTCGACTATCTCAACAAGTTTTCTCACCTAGCTCGCTCGCAGCGGAAGATGTAGCCACGGACAAGGCTCGCCGAGTCGCTACGAAGGACTAAACAACGGGCGCAAGTCGATCGATCGCCATACTTTCCCCGATTTCCAAGAGTTGGTCAACAAAGCCTTTGTTCTGGAGGACAAACGCAAGGAGCTGGAAGATAACCGCAAACGCCGGATGGCTTAACAAGGAAATCAGCAATCACAGTAGAGGACAAGAACAGTGCCACCATAGTTCAATCGGTTTCCACCCTAGACTTCGTTCAAAACACTTGCACCAACTTCAGCACCCCGTCCAGCTGCCCAGAACTTCCGCAACCCTGCACCTGTCAACCCCAACCTGTGGGCAACCAGCGAACGTGCCACGGTATGTTACACTGTCGTCGGCGGGACACTATTCTAACCAATGTCCGCGAAGGGTACAATCACTCCAAGACGCTTCAACCTTGGAGCTCGCCATCAAGACGCCAGCACGTGCATCAACCAAGGAGCTTCACAAGTTGCCGGTCAAGCCGGAGGAGCACCACAGTCCGTGATCAGAGGCCGTGTCAACCACGTCACTCTGGAAGGAGCCCAGGAATCACCGGATGTCGTACTGGGTAAGTTTCTGGTTAACTCAGTACCTGCATCAGTTTTGTTTGATTCTGGAGCTTCGCATTCGTTTGTTTCTGGAATGTTTGCAACCAAGAATAAATTGGAAGTTATGCAACTTAAGCATACTCTGTTAGTCCAGTCGCCTAGGGCAGAGCTAAATACTAGAGTGGGATGTTTAGGAGCTAAGTTACTCATAGCTGGAGTTGAGTTTCTAGCCAACCTAATTGTCCTAGATACCCAAACCCTAGATGTCATTCTTAGTATGGATTGGTTATCCAAGCACAAGGCCGTGCTAGATTGTGGTCGGAGAGCCGTAACAGTCGATGATGCCAAAGGAAACAAGGTAGAGTTTCTAGCCACCTCAGTTCGTGATGGACATCTGTTAGTGAACAGTCTGAAGACCCTGTCCTTAGAGGAAGTACCAGTCGTCAGTGAATATCCGGATGTGTTTCCAGAGGAGTTACCAGGAATACCACCGGATCGTGACATTGAGTTTGTCATCGACTTAGTGCCAGGGACAGCACCAATTTCAAAGAGACCCTATCGGATGCCAGCCGATGAATTGGTAGAGATGAAGAAGCAGATAGAAGAACTTCTTGAGAAAGGTTTCGTGAGACCTAGTTAAATGCGCCATGGGAGCGCCGGTGTTGTTTGTCAAAAAGAAAGATGGAAGTATGAGGATGTGTATTGATTACCGTTCCCTTAACGAGGTTACCATCAAAAACAAGTACCCACTACCCCAGATAGATGATTTGTTTGATCAGATGAAGGGAGCCGGAGTGTTCTCAAAGATCGACCTGCGATCAGGTTACCACCATCTAAAGATTTGTCCCAAGGATATACCAAAGACCGCTTTCTCAACGCGGTATGGACATTATGAGTTCCTAGTCATGTCTTTTGGTCTGACTAATGCCACTGCATACTTCATGAACATGATGAATAAAGTATTCATGGAATATTTGGATAAGTTCGTAGTTGTGTTCATTGATGATATCTTAGTGTACTCCAAGTCGGAGGAAGAACACACCGAACATCTAAGGATAATATTGGAAAGACTCAGAGAGCATCAGTTGTATGCCAAGTTTAGCAAGTGTGATTTTTGGAAGAAAGAAGTTGATTTCCTTGGTCATGTGATGACAGCCGAGGGAGTAGCGGTTGACCCCGGTAAAGTCAAAGTAGTGTTACATTGGGAGCAGCCCAAAACTGTAACTCAGATTCGCAGCTTCTTGGGAATGGCAGGTTATTACCGCTGTTTCATCGAAGGATTCTCATCGATTGCTAAGCCTCTTACGCAATTGTTGAAGAAAGAGAAGAAGTTCACTTGGACTCCAGACTGTGAGGAAAGTTTTCAAGAGTTGAAGAAGCGCTTAACTTCAGCCCCAGTGCTGATTTTGCCATATATTCGCAAGGATTTTGATATCTATTGTGATGCTTCGCGCCAAGGATTAGGATGCATCCTGATGCAAGAAGGAAGAGCTGTCGCTTATGCGTCAAGGCAGTTGAGACCTAACGAGGAGAATTACCCTACTCATGATCTGGAATTAGCTGCCGTAGTGCATGCTTTAAAGATTTGGCATCACTACCTTATCGGTAATCGCTGTGAAGTCTACACAGATCATAAGAGTCTAAAGTACATCTTCACCAAGTCAGATCTGAACATGAGACAGAGAAGATGGCTAGAATTGATCAAGGATTACAATCTTGGAATCCACTACCATCCCGGAAAAACCAATGTAGTTGCAGATGCCTTGAGTCGTAAGAGTTACTGCAATGCTTTGGAAGTAAAGGAAAGTTGTCCAGAACTTTATGAAGAATTTCAGAAGCTAAGGCTAGAAGTTGTGTCCGAAGGATTTGTAGCCAATTTGGAGGTACAGTCTACCCTGGAAAAGCAGATTCGTGAAGCGCAACCAAAGGATTCTGTGTTGTCAGACATTAAGCTCAAAATGGCAGAAGGAAAATTCAAAGATTTCACCAAGGATGATCAAGACATACTCTGGATTAATGGTCGTATCTGTGTACCAGATATCGATGGTCTAAGACAGTTAATCTTAAAGGAAGCCCATGACTCAAAGTATTCGATTCACCCTGGAAGTACCAAGATGTACCAGGATGTTAAGAATAAGTTTTGGTGGCCAAATTTTGAAGCGAGAAGTCGCAGAGTTCGTTGCCTTGTGCGACGTCTGCCAGAAGGTAAAGGCAGAACACCAGAGACCAGCAGGTTTGTTGCAACCGCTGAAGATTCCAGAATGGAAGTGGGAAGAGATCGGAATGGATTTCATCACCGGATTACCCAAGACCCAATCGGGTTACGATTCGATCTGGGTAATAGTCGATCCGATGGTGGAAATTGCACGAAGTACGTGGATAGCCCGCACGGCTCCGCGAATCTCGGTCGATCATCTAGGAATCGACGGCTCGCGTTCACTGGAAGTTTGGGCACGCGCCCAAACGTGTCGGATGCGGCCGGTTCGGACCTAAAACACTTGGCTCGGTCGCTACAGTGCAAACCGGCTAGGTTTAGGCCAACTAGATTGACTAATTCAATTCAAAACCTCCAAAGTTTGACCAGGACTTTAAAAATGACAAATAAATTTGTAAAAATATAAAATTTGGCAAAGATGCTACTAGGATCATATATGTCCCAAATAAAATTTAAAATCCAATGTTTCACATTTTAAAACACATAAATAATTCAATTAACCCGAATAGGTTTATTTAAAGTCAAATATTTTTCTCAAGATCAAAATAATTTCTAAAAATTCAACAAAAATTATTTTTGGCCAAGATAATTCATATGGCTTTTAATAAAAATACTTCCCTATCTTAATACAAACATTGACTGGTATTTTCTTTTGAAACTTCAACAAGTTTTTGGATTTTGGCTAGAAAAGAGAGGTTTTAGATTTTAACACACATTCAAATTTAAAAAATAAACAGTGATGTTATGAACAACATCTCATTATTGTTCATCAAACATCTTATTACTGTTCATTAAAATTGGGGCTGTTACACTCGTCTTCGGTAGCCTACGTCGGGAACCACTATTCGATTGACGACGCTGGCAACCCAAAGAACCCCTCACCGTCGCCTCCGCCCGAACACCGGTGCTTCGATGAACTCTGCGCTGCTTGTGGAACCGGTTTTGTGCGCTTGGCGAGATGAGGAGCCACGCTAGAGCCACGCCGATTGGGTCAACGTTTCACGTCACCGGTCATTGTCAGTTCGGGCTGTTTTGGACCTGCTTGACCCACTTAAATAGATTAGGTATCGGATTGGACACTTTCAAAGATGTTGGACCCAAGTGAAACCCCCGGCCAAGTTTAGGGATCTACAGTGTACTTTACTCAATTTATTTTATACATGAAAATCAGTTAAATCCGCCCAATTTGACTTTTTACTAGGCCCAGCTATAACCGTCAGTTTTGCAGCGATAAGATTTTCCCTGATGGCAGCAGTATCGACGTGGCCGTTAGGATGGCGACCTTGCCATCACGCGCGGTCACGCCGCCGCTGACGATGTAGAGGATGGGAGTGAGCTACGAGGGAAGCTGTGGATCCCGTGCAGTTCATGAGGACGATGATATGAAAGTCTAACGAGAGCTAGCGTCGCATTGCCTACCATGATAGGCAAACACCAAGTCAGTCTATCAGAATTCGAAAGTGGTGTAAAGCATTATGGATTCGTAAATGGATTAGTCACGCTTTACTTGTCCAAAGTGAGTTATAGTAGCACATAATACTTGTTTAGTCAAAATGTAGTACCTCCGAGTTAACCATTTTACACGAAATGAGGAATAAAGTGTGAGTTGCTATGGGTGTGTTTGGTTGCCTGTGTAGGATTGGCTCGCATGAGTAGATGCAAGTTTTTTGGTGTTTAGTTACCTGGTTAGGTGGGTGAGCCTGGCTGAGTGGGTGAGCCTAGCTGAGAACGCTCGATTCGAGCTTCCTTCCTCAACTAGGCTGAGCGCATGCATGTTGGCTAGCGTTCGTGAGTCTGTTCACCTTCTCTTGCTTCAAATACAGGCAACTAAACAACATCTCAGCATAACTTGGCCCAACAGAAACAGGCAACCAAACAACTTATCATTGCATCCACTCAGCCTGATTAGATTCAGCCTGGATGACACATATGAGCCAGGTTATAATATGTAAACAACCAAACACACCCTATATGTGCATGGATCTGCCCCACAGTAGGCTAGGCATTGTGTAGATTTTGGACCCGATGTGTTACAGAAAGTATACATTCAAATTACATAGGAATATGATGGTCAGGTTCCCATAAAGCGGAGGAGGGATCAAAACCGGATCCCAGCTAGTTGGCGCCAAGGTTTCAAAATTTGTTTTGTGCTTTCTCGCCACCCACCGAAACAGCCGAAATTCGCGAAAGCGGTTATGTCGGACCGAATTTAGTCCATTTTTTCTTCTGAAATTTGAATTTGAATTTTGATGAAAGTTTAGAATTTTCTAGAAAAAGTTATGAAATATGTTATAGATGAACTAGATATTGAATATAGATGAAATTTGCACTAAGATTTGAGTTTCAAATCAAAACTTGAATTTGAACACAAATTTCAGCCGATACATCATATATATGCATCTCGGTACCCACCAAAGTTTGATTATTTCGCACCGAATTTCAAAACCCTGGTTGATGCGACACCAGGAGTAGGCGGTAAACCACCTATTTATGGTTTTCCAAAAAAAATCAAATTTATTTTTTAAAAGATTCGTAGTATGTTAGAAGCCTAAATAAGCACACTGCAATAGTAAGTAGTTGATTTGAATGGGAGAGGGGGGAGGCCAGTGTTCCGGAAAACCAGAAGCTTTGTAAGAGCATGTACAATAGGTTTATGTCAGCCGTCTATACTCACTGCCACGTAGGATTTTTGCTGACGTAGATAAAATAGAATAAAGAGAGAGAAACATACTGTCTACAATCCTGTAGTCGACTATAGCACCAGAAACAAGAAAACCATTAAAAGATTGTGTATTCTATAAAAACAACTAAAAAGACAGCATCTGTCTGTACCATTGTATGAGTTATCTTTAGTGCTGTCTATAAGTGACATGAAGAGTTACTATAGACAGCAGCTGTCTGTATCATTGTACATGCCTTAAGTGACAAACCGATTCTGGTTGACCAGGCTGTCACTGTCGGAACCTACCGTTTAAAGTACTCTCGAAATATATGGAGAATGCGTTCAGTTCTACCTTGATATACACCGCGCTCAGCCAAATTAATTTTGTACGCATGTATACAGCACGCAAAAGTTTATAATACTAGCACGTATAGCAGTGCTAATATTTTTCATTCCATCTAGAAGAAATATGGCCACACGAAATTAAGACTGGAACCATCGTCGTCAACACATACGCGTGTTGCTTTGCGTCTCTCTGTGATTTATCATGTACAAACAAAGGGAAGACAAATCATTGCAAGGATCAATATATACAGGGTGTGTTTGGTTTGTGACCCCGGGAGCCATACTAAAATTTTAGTAATGCTAAAACCCAAGCACCGCCAAAAATCGGGCAAAAAATTGTGTTTGGATCGTAGCCATACTAATTCACAAGCATTACCGAAATTGATGTGTTTGGATTGCAGTCATACTAAAATTTGTCAAAATTGTGAGTGATACGTGGGTCCCATATGACATATATATTTTTTGCCCCAAAATATGTCAATATGGATCTTGTTTTGTTGATAAAATGACAAGAAAGACAACGGTTCAAACGGATCACAAATCGATTACTTGGTTTAGGAAATATAATCTTTTGAAACTAGTTAATCAAACTTTTGGTACAATTAATACACTTAGTGTAGTCAGTCACCATTTGCCACCTGTCCAGGGGATGCTGCTGCCAAACCAATATTTGGTGGCCATTTTTGCCGCCCGTTTTTTGCCAGGATTTGGCTGGGGATAGTTGGGGCTTACCAAAATTTTGTTGGTAATGTCAAATGTTGGTATTAATCCAAATGCTAGCCAAATTATTAAGGTATTATTAAAATTTTGGTAAGACATGTTAGAGCTATGAACCAAACAGGCCCACCGTGCCTCTCTATATTATATATACACCAATGGGCGCCTACATGCAATTTAGGTACAAGGGATCCCAGCATGATGGGCAGAAACCAAACTAGCAAATCTACTTGTCAATGAACAGACTTGTTAACTTTACCCGCTCCTCTCTCTCGGAGTCTTGTTTTGGCACCACCCTTGGCTGGTAACACGAGCATCAGACTTGAGCATTGCAAGAGTCCTATGAGGATGTCTGTGCAACAGGACTTAAATTTTACAGAAATAATATTTTCCTTTAACACATAAAATAAATCAAGCAATTAAAAGATGGTGATACATATATCTACGAGCATTACATTAGTGCAACATGGTACAACAAGAACTTTGTTCAACAATTATGGAAATTAACTGTAGCAAATAATATCTTCCCATAGTTTACTTCAATACCTATACCTATACACAAGATCTCATTGCTTATTGCAGTCATTTACTGGCCGGTACAACAAAGTTTTCCACAAAATGAAATCATAACAATACTTTGTAAGATACGCGATATTGTAAATTTTGAAGTTTGTTGCAGTACTTCGTCAGTGAAGGAGGTGGCCGACGTGCTGTCAATAGGACTCGCCGTGGGTGGAGAGGCGGCGCCTCGCTCAGTCGCCCTCCATGGCCAGTCGCTCATCCGCTAACCGCCCCCTGCAACCGCTCACGCACCTGTCGACCCATCGACGCCTCCCATCATCAATGTATGTGGGGAGAGGGGAGGGAGAGAGAAGGGGATGCAAGGAGCGGAGGTGGATGCAAGGAGCGGAGGTGGGTGCGATCGGATGGGGCGGAGTGGGGCATCACTAACACGGTGATCCTAGTAGAGGTGGATGCGAGGAGCAGAGGTGTGCGTAGTCAGGGGAGGGGGCAGAGCGGGGCGCCACTGACACGATGACCCCACTGTTGGATTAATTTCCATAATGTGGACCTACATGAGTTTAAATAAATATCATCTGTCTATTTTGGTTGGCTCAAATATATAAAGTGATCAAATAATATTATTAAGAGCTAGAGTATCTGTTAAGAAAACTATAGAGTTAGATTTTAAATCTGTGTAGAGACCTAATTGGAATCTATCTCTAATTATGGGACAGGATAGGATTCTAATACTAAATGCTATAAATAAGGGTCAGATCCTCTCAACAGGGTAACTCATGCCATACCACCTATCCCTAAGTGTAGTTAGAGTTTGTGGCGTACCTCTTGCTGGGAAAGACCAAACCCTAGCTAGATAGAACAATTGTTCATCTACTACTTCAGATCAATTCTTCATCAACAATGGCATTGTCATTAGGTACGCTTCCATGTTTATTGATTATTGGTGTTGCAATTAACCACATATGTGATCCTGTTAGTTTTGATCATTTGGTTTAGATCAGTTTAGTTCTAACACCCACTACACGGGTTCATGCTTTCTTACGTAGTAGGGGTGGGAGTATGTCCCGCCGCGTGCAGATAATTAAACTCCTTCTTTTATTAGTTAAGATATACTTTACAAGAACCACATTCACTCAAATATTTCTTGGGCTTCAATTTGGATGTGCTGGCTGCAGGTTTTGGTCAAAGGTGAATCGTTAGCAGTGAAAAGTGCTCTAGTCCTTTTTTTACATCCAGTATAAGATTTATGGACATTATTTAGTACGAACATCAACGGTTTCACCACCAAACAATAACTGGATTGGTAGAATAAACTAGGGGTGTCAATCGGATCTAGATTATTCATTTTATCCAGCATCGGTGTCTGCACTACTCGATTCGTATTCAATACATTGAGGCTCAAATAGTGTCAAACAGATCTTGATTATCCGTTTTATCCGGTATCTGTATCTAAACTATCCGATTCTAATTCGATCCATTGACACCCCTAGAAAAGAAACCCCATGGAAAGGCAGTAGAAATGGTAAAAATGAGAGCGTGCATGCACGCAAACCATGTGTCCATCTAAAAGAGCAAGCATTTACTGTTCATCCTTGTCTATTGATATGTCTTGATCTTTTGTCACCCTAGATTGGTTCATTATTTAGTTGGTATTATCATAGCACCAATGTGGATTGGTTAGATACGATTAGTTTGCTTAGCCATGCAACGAGTCATCATTTCATGTGAGTTGCAAATATAAATTTGACTAAGTGACTATGGAACTTTGTGATAAAATTGTGTGTTGTGTGCTATTACTCGTTGATGGCATGTGTTGCACTGAACCAACTGGGTGAGAAAATATTTAGACTGAGACATGTGGTGGAAACTGTGTGACATGGTGGAGCATTGTGCTTGGGAATAATAATCTTCGTGACATTGTTAGATATTGGAAGTCTTGCCTTCATCAATTAATGACTTAACTTTGTGCTCCATTGAACTGAGTCTTACTGTACGACCACATACCTGGTATGGGACGGGCATAACTTAGTAAGTTATAGAATCTCGGTATTGACTACTCAGGTAGTAGGTTAATGTAACATCCCCATTTTGGCTTGTGTTTCAAATGTAATAAAATGAGGGTAAATTAAAACTTTTCCTTCATCCTTTTACTCTTGAAACTTTTCTGAAATTCTTGTAAAGGAATTTTGGGAAATTCAAAATCAAAAGCCTCATTTATCAAGTCAACAACCTCCTTGGTGAAATCTTGTTTCAAACCCTTGGAAATAATTTTCCTTGGTTCTAAGGTTGATTGGTAACACCTCTGAATTATTTCATAATTTTTGGAAATTATTTGAAATATTTTAGAGGCAAGTCAAACCTTGGTCAAACCTCTGTTTTAACCTTCTGGAAATTTTTGGGAAAATTCCAGTGCACAAAAATCTCTGGAAATTTTATGGAAGGTTAACCCTAAGGTCAGGAAGCTCCAGTTAAAATTTCATAAATTTTGGAGTTGATTTGATACCTCAATTAAATCCCCAAAGTTTCAGGTTTAAAAATCAAACCCTAACTGGTTTGTACTGTTCATTGGACTCGAGTCAGGCTCGGGCTCGAGTCACTTGACTTGACCGAGCCAACTAACCGCGCCCCGCGCCAGTTCAACCGCGCGCACGCTATCAGCCGTTGGATCTCCATCGAACGGCTCTCATTCGTGTAAGCATTCGGACAACTCCGGTTGCCATCTGATTCTCAGCCGTTGGATTCTGATCCAACCGTCGCGGGACCGTACCGGTTCACTTCAGTCTTTACAATTAGCGATCGCATCGTGGCCGTTCAAATTTCATCCGCGCCAAGATCTAATGAGGTTAGGCTCAACCCACTAAAACACTTTGGACTCGAACCACTTTGTGTCATCGGCCGGTGGGGCCACCCGTCGTCGTCATCTTCCTCCTTCCAGGCGTGCGTGCTCATGCGCCATGGCAGTGAGAGGAGGGGGTGCCTTGTCACCTCCTTGAGCCCTTTAAACGGCTCCCTCTGCGGCGCATTAAATGCACGCCAAGACACCGCCTCGTCAGTCGCCGAGCTTACTCGCTCCCGCCGCTCCGAAGCGATCATGACGCCGCAGGACCGGTCCACCCATGGGCATGTGCTTGTTACTCGTCCGTTCCTCGACTACTTAAGCCCCTGTTTTCCTCCACCGGTTTTTTTTACCCCCTTGAGCTCCAGCCTTGCACCTCTCTCGCTTGCTTCACCCAAATAACTAAAACCATCTCGGCCGCCATTGTTGAGTGGGAGCTCCTCGGTGCAACCGTGCTCAAAGGGCGTTTCTTCCTCTCTTTTGTTTGAGTGTGCCTCTCACCTCACAGGGACAAAACCCTAACTTAATTGTAGTTGCTTTTCACGGAGCACTCAATTTTGGGGATTTGCTCTTTCGGCCGTGAGCACCCCTTCTTCCTCACCGCAGAAGAAGCTTCATTTCCTAATTCTTTGCTCAAGAAGCATATATGAGCTATTGTGGAGTGTGTGATGACCGGTCTCACCCCGGTTGCTCAGTCGTCATCTTCACTTCTTCTTCTTGGTCCGACGCCGTTCTTCGTCGCCGAGCCACCTCGACCACCTCCGAGCTCCACCGTGCTCGGTACCCTCCAGAAGCCTCTAGAAGCTTTGGCACCCACCGAAGTGGGTTGTTGCGGCTTTCGGTCATTCGCATTTCGCCGCTTTGGTCGCGCCGCTCATCGTCGACTCGCCGCGTCGGGGCACTATTGCGGCGTGAGTGATACCAATGTGTGCGCAGTGGTATTGCGGTCCCATTTGGCCCTGGTTCGCGCCGCCACGACGGAAAGTCGCCGTGGCAGCTCGGATCGCACGGTCTTTGTCGGACGAAACGGCGGAAGGTCGTAATGTCATTCTCGACCGCGATAATGGCGTTCATTAATGCTAATCATTGTTAATCATGGGTTAGTAATCATTAGCTGTCCTAAACCCACCTCCTCGCCACTTACAGTGGGCCCGCCATCCTCAAAACCCCACATGCGTGTGTATTTAAACCCATGTGACTTAGCGCCAGCGACGGTGGGCCCCTATTGTCGATAGTCCTGCTCAAATCGTGAACGGCCCAATCAACCTCACCGCTCGATCTTGGATCCATGGCGGGATCGTGGGAGCAATTGACTGTCCGAAGCTCCTCAATCCCCCTTCATCGCTTGATCAACGGCCCAGGATGGGCGGGCATCCGCTCGGTCCGATTGCCATCTCGAGCTGGACTGTTGGATCTTGATCCAACGGTAAGCCTCCGTGGGTGCTGTGCGGGTGTGCTGTGCGCGCCGTGCGCGTGGGCCGTCCGATCCAGGATCGACGGTCCATAATCAGCCACGTCTTTTCTTTTCGGTTAAGGGATATAATTTCCTCGGTAAGCTTTATCTTTTCACTGAAAATGTTGTTAAAACTTTAGAAATTCATATATTTTTCATTATAGATCCTTTTTGGGTGATTTCAGTAGTGTTAATTTTCTTTTAGGCTAGAGATTAATCTAGAAATGTTTCCAGGCCCTGTTAAGAACCAGAAATGTTGTGAATCGATTTTAGCCTTTTCAGCCTCTATTAAATATTCCAAAAATGCTATAAAAACTTAGAAAATCCATAACTTGTTCTCTGTAAGTCCAAATAGAGCGAACTAAATTTTGTTAATTTCCTTTAGGGATGAACTTTAGTGAAGGACCAGTTTGCTAGTGGTCTTTGCTACTGATATAAATGATGTCCTAGTTTTAGAACTTAGAAAAATCATAACTAATTCGTTATAACTTCAAATGACCTGAAATTTTATATGGGTTATCACCACACCAGTAGGTAGCCACCCTAAAAATTTCAGCTCCAAAATCTTTCTAGAAAATATTTTTGCTACAGTGCTAATTATGGCCGAAAATAGGTTTTTAGAGAATATCTTTTGCACCACAAATCCAAATTAGGTTTTTCCAATTCCTATGTCTAGGTATATTCGTATTCTACCTTGTGTATAAATTTCACGCATTTGGATAATTTTGCTTGCTCTTTTGTTTAAGTGTTGCTCGTCTTATTGGTTGTTTTCGCTCTTTCGCTTAGGATTCGATATTTGCGGTAACCCCGAGAACAACCCTCCGCAACAATTTGAGCAACAGCATGAAGGCAAGCAGTTTGATCATTTCCCATTGATCCCATTACTTTTAAAGTCTAATATTTTGTTTAACTTCTATGTATGCATTGCTATTTTGTTGTTAAATTGATTAGTTAGACCTCTAGTTGCATAATCAGACGTAAATGGTTATCCTCTACTACCGAGCCTAGGTTATTTCTTTGTGGTTAGAGTTCGATGGATGAACTCTTATCACTTAGTAGATTACGAATGAATATTGCTTAGCCATGCCTAGTTATCGGTAGTATTGGGCGATCATCGACTTAGTCGATGATCTTGATCACACAAATACTTATACTACTCCATTATGTCCAACCCTTGTGTTTTATTGATTTACAAATCAAAAACTGAAAACAAAACTATATCTTGACTTGGGCACAGTGGTATGTTGATGTGATCTGTTGGGTGTGTTGGAATGGTGCCTAAGTCCCCAAGGACCGAGTTACTTGTGTCACTAAGCCAAGCGCTTATTGCGTGCTAACCACACGAGGGGGATATGGAACCTCTCTTGACTAAGTACTTTGGAAGGTGTTAATTATGAGCTGGTCGGTGGGTGTGTTCTTGTGCGTGGTGTTGGAGGGGAGCATTAGCAGACCGGTTAGGCTGTCTAATGTGTCCTTCTCCCGTGGGTTGCGGCTCTTAATTAGCATCGTCCATTGGAAAGCGTCTTGTTAGACTTAGCCATGCCCGCATACCAAAGGAAGTGTGCTAACCGTGGCTGTGGAAAGGCGGTCTATCGTGTGGGTACATTGGTACACCCCGCAGGTTAAAACTATTCGAATAGCCTCGTCCTAGGTTATGGACATGCTTGGTAAGGTCGTGCAAGAACTAGACTACAACCTTTTAAAACTTAAACTTGACATGGGTGGTATGAAGGGTACTTCATGCTATTGTTGTGGTGACTATGGGTTAGTCACTTCTAGGTTGGTGTTGTTCTCTATCTATGTTATTATTGTCTCTCTTTATTCGAATAATAAAAGTTAATTGCAAACTTGCTTTGAATCTATTATCTTATTGTAAATGAAAACTTGCTTTATGTTTGAAAATAAGTCCAGAGCCTCATCCACTTAAATAAAGCTTGCATGTAGTTAATTATAGTTCTGTTATCTCACACGTCGGTTTTGCAGTACAAAAACAAGTTTTGTACTCATCCGCTTTGCTTAATATTAATTGTTGTAGAGGAAGAAGGTGAGCCCCAAGGGCCTCACTTTTGTGAGTCGTTATGCGCTGTTTGGGACGATTAGCTTGGCGGTCCAGTTGGTTGCCTTGTGGGTAAAGGCACACAGATTGGCTTTTGTTTATCGCCATCTTATGGCCATTTGCTTCATTGTTTAAATTAGTTACTTATGTGTTATTTGGCAGTCGGCCTCTCTTTTGTAATAACTCTCTTTATATTATCTATGTCTTTCGCTTGTTGCTTTGCTTCGCTCTATGTGTATGAATGGAATTGATGCATGATTTTGTAACGGGTGTGTATACTGCACTGGAAGTATACATATCTCGAGGCTTAGTTTATTTGATTTGTACTGTTAGGACCAAGTGGATGGTTAAACAAGCAAGCCTAATAAACCGGGTCTCACAAAGTTGGTATCGAGCCATTCCGACCGTAGTAACTCAAGCTTGGTCGTCCTTAGGATATTTTGAAAACATTATTTTTAAAGAGTCAAATGAGTTGTGAAAGCTTAAGTAAGTTCTCGATTTTATTCCTTACATATATTAGCTTTCTCCTCTCATCTTGCTCTAAATTGAGTTTTAAAATTGCTTTCTCTCCTTCCTCCAAAGATAGTTGTTATTAATTAATTGGGTTTTGGGAACCGATGAGTTTGGCAAATTGAAATGTTAGCCGCCTCTACAAGATTTTGAAGCTTGGAAGTTGAAGATTTGGCTAGAAGCTTGGATGCAAAATCTGACAGCGATCATTCAATTTCCGGACAGCAAGCTCAGAGGTTCTAACTAGGTAGAAAATGAGAGGATAATCAACTAAAACTTGTGGGAATAAAAGGGTAGGATGTGATACTAGTTAGCTAAGTACCTAACGCTATTTTTGCCGCCTTAACTTTGCTCTTGAGTAGTGTTAGATTTGTTGTAAGGTGCTGAAATTTTTACCTTCTCACACTATTACTCGTTCATTCAATACGGGTTAATAGCATTGAGAAGTTGAGCTTGGTTTAATGATTCCTTTGCTGTTTTAGAGCTTCTTTGGAAACATTTAAAGTTGTTGCTTGCTGTTTTTGGCTTTCGGTTAGGGTGATATCTCATTCCCCTAATCGTTAGCTTTTCGCTTTCATCAACTTCTAGTCTTAGTGTTTTGGTTGCTAACCTAAATTTTTTGAACCAGATGGTGGAGGTACTCGTAGCGGTCGCGATCGCCACTTTGGTTTGGGCGAGGAGCTCCGCCTCCTCCGACCATGGCCGAGGTCCTTCAGATCGAGCGCAACTGCTCGGGGGACGGAGGGTCTGCCGGATGTTATTGCGCGCAACACCTCCGGCCGGTGCCTCGGGATCCGGCGTGGAGCGGACATCGATCTCGTGGGGTTTGGCGAGTTTCTTCGCACTCACCCCACGTTCTCGTGTCCGAGGACCCATTGGACGCAGATGACCGCTGCGTCAAGTTGAGCGTAAGCTCGACGTTGCTCGTTGGACCAGACAGGCACTCTTTGCCTCCCATCGCCTTGAGCGGCACTCTCTGGTGGGAGAACTTCTGGCCATGCAGCCCGCCACACCGCTTGTCTCTTGGGATGAGTTCGGACGGCGTTCCGTCGAGCTCACATCCTGCGCCGGCTTGATGAAGTCAAGAAGGAGTTTCGCGCTCAAGCAGGCGTAAGTCGGTGATGGAGTACCAGCGAGTTCAACCACTTGGCTCGTTATGCTCCATCCGAGGTGGCCACCGATGAGGCCAAGCGAGAGAAGTTCATGGAGGGCTTGTGCGAGGAGCCGCAAGACAGGCTCTCCATTGTAGACTTTGTTGACTTTCGTGCCTTGGTGGACAAGGCCATTGTTGCTGAGCACAAGGCCAAGGCGGCGGCGAGTCCCGCAGCGCAAGTGGGAGGCCCGGTGTCCATGCAGCCGGCCTCTCCCGTCCTCGTGTCGGGCCTACTCGAGGGCCCGCTTTGTGGCTTCGCTACCACCACGGACGCCAAGACACGGCTCCTCGCCCTCCGCAGCCGTGCCCCGATCACGCGCGCTGCGAACCAGCAGGTGGCCCCGCAATCCGGCGCCGGGTCACTTGCTTTTCTTGCAACCGAAGGGCATTATGCAAATACTTGCCCTAACAGATCGGAGCAGCCCTCGTCCTAATGGAGGACGCGGCAGGAGGTGGTTCTTCCCAGATCGGAAGGTTGTCCCCGCTACCCAAGGCGTGGGTAGTGGCGCGTCAACCTCATCTCCGCGGAGGAGGCACGGGAGGCACCGGCGTCGTGTTGGGTACCCTTTCGGTTAACTCTTTCCTCTACTGCTTTGTTTGATTCAGCGTATCTCATTCCTTTGTTTCGAGTCTTTTCTTGCTGTGGGAGGTCTTCTTTTACTCCATTGTTGGTCCCGCGCTCATTCGCTCTCCCTGTTGGAGTTGAGAGTCGAGTCCGAGTGTAGGGATGTCCCCGTTGAGATAGAAGGGTAGGATTCTTGGCAAACCTTATCCTCCTTCGATCGGCGAGCTTAGATGTAATCCTAGGCATGGATTGGTTGTCTCGGCACATGGGACAAATTGATTGCGCTAGGAGGCTCATCTACCTCACGATCCTTACGCGAGCGAGTTCGCTTTCGCGAAAAGCTGCGGGATCCGCATCTCTTCGCGCTTGAAGCGGCCACTCTAGATATTAGTGAAGTCCCGGTGGTATGTGACTTTGTTGATGTCTTCCCGACGACCTTCCAGGATGCCACCAGCTCGAGACCTCGAGTTTGTCATTGTGTTGGTTCCTGCATCGCCCGATTTCAAAGAGGCCTTAGGATGGACCCAATTGAGTTGGTGGAGTTGAAGAAGCATGGGTGAGCTTCAAGAGAAGGGTTTCATCCGCCTAGCTCATCTCCTTGGGGATGCTCGGCAATCTTTGTCCCGAAAAGGACAAGGCGCTGCGCATGTGCGTTGATTACCGTCCACTTAATGAAGTAACGGTAAAGAACAAGTACCCTTTGCCCGTATCGATGACCTCTTCGATCAATTAACCGAGCTCGAGTCTTCTCCAAGATTGATTTGAGAGTGGGATATCATCAAGTTCGGATTCGACATGAGGATATTCCAAAGACGGCTTTTTCTACTCGTTATGGCTTATACGAGTATACCGTCATGTCATTCGCTTAACCAATGCTCGGCCTTGTTCATGAACCTCATGAATTCGGTGTTCATGGAGTATTTGGATAGGTTCGTTGTGGTCTTCATCGATGATATTCTTATCTACTCCAAGAGCGATGAGGAACACACCGAGCATTTGAGGCTTGTGTTGGGCAAGCTTCGCGAGCATCAGCTGTATGCGAAGTTCAAAGTGCGCGTGCTCGTTGAAGGAAGTAGCCTTCTTAGGCCATATTCTTTCGGCAGAGGCGTGGCGTGGATCCTAGCAAGATCGACGCGGCTTTCCCGAGTCACCATTTCGGTCCACCGTTCGGAGTTTTCTTGGTTTAGCGGGATATTATCGCCGCTTTATC
This sequence comes from Ampelocalamus luodianensis, assembly GCA_036346255.1. NCBI lineage: Eukaryota > Viridiplantae > Streptophyta > Magnoliopsida > Poales > Poaceae > Ampelocalamus > Ampelocalamus luodianensis. The sequence goes on along the minus strand of CM070620.1, from coordinate 43,445,785 downwards.
GAGAACTTCTCCAAGATAGCGGCCGGCGACGGAGTTGCTCAAGAAGGACAAGAAGTTCTCGTGGTCCGCTGATTGCAGAAAGTTTCAAGCGCTAAGAAGCGGTTGACCACCGCTCCCGTTCTTGTTCTCCGTGATGTCCGTCGAAGCTTCGATATCTTTTGTGACGCTTCGCCGAGGCCTCGGTTGTGTCCTTATGCAAGAAGGCAAGGTAGTGGCCTATGCGTCAAGGCAATCGAGACCTCATGAACTCAACTACCCTACCCATGACTTGGAGTTGGCGGCGTGATTCATGCACTTAAGATTTGGCGACATTACTTAATCGGTAATCGTTGTGAAGTGTATTCGATCACAAAGCCTAAAGTATTTGTTCACCCAACGGACCGAACCTCCGGCAAAGGAGATGGTGGAGTTGATCAAGGACTATGACATGGGTATTCACTACCATCCGGCAAGGCCAATGTCGTTGTGGATGCGCTTAGTCGCAGCGCATTGCAATGCATTGTTGCTTCAGAGCATCACCCCTCTTCTAGAGGAGTTCCAAATGCTCAACTTGGGTTTGGTTGAGCATGGTTCCTCACGCCTTAGTTGTACAAACCAACCTTGGTGGATCGGATCAAGTCGCGCTCGGCAATGATGTTGGAGTGAACCGCATCAAGGAAAATGTCAAGAATGGAACACCAAGTGCTTCTCCGTAGATGAGCTTGGTGTCGTGAGGTTCGAAACGCCTCGTGGTTCCAAAGGACATGGAGTTGCGGATTTGATCCTCCGAAGCCCACGATTCTCCGTTATCCATTCATCCCGGCCACGAAGATGTATCATGATCTCCGGCGAGATTTTGGTGGACCCAATGAAGAGGGAGATCGCAAGGTTCGTTGCGAGTGCGGCGTGTGCCGTCGTGTCAAGGCCGAGCATCAGCGTCCTGCTGGGCTGCTACAGCCCTTACCAATTCCGGAGTGGAAGTGGGATTCGGTCGGGATGGACTTTATCACTGGTCTACCCCGGTCTCCAAAGAAGAATGATGTCATCCGGTCGTCATCGATTGATTGACTAAGGTGGCTCATTTTCTTCCTGTCAAGACTGACCTTCGAGTGGGTCTTCTGGCGGAGCTCTACCTAGCCCGCATCGTGAGTTTGCATGGTGTGCCAAAGACAATTGTGTCATATCGTGGTTCATTGCTCACGCCTCGATTTTGGCATAGCCCGCAAGAGGCTATGGAACTAGCTTTTCTTTCATTTCAAGATTTGACCCCAAATGGATGGTCGGGCCGAGAGGGTCAACCAAGTTTTGGAAGACATGTCATGAGCTTGTGTCCTTTCCTATGGGAAGCATTGGGAGAAGTGCTTGCCATTCGCCGAGTTTTCTTATAACAACAGCCTTCCAAGCCGGTCTCGGCATGGCACCATTTGAGGCCTTATACGGAGAAAGTGTAGGACCCGTTGAACTGGTCTGAGACCGGTGAAAGACCTTTCTTTGGCCCGGACTCGATTAAGGAGGCCGAGGGTCAAGTCCAGCTCATTCGTGATCGATTGCGCACGGCTCAATCCAGGCAAAAGAGCTATGCGGATCGCCGTCGTCGTGAGTTGAGCTTTGAGCCCAATGACTTCGCTTATCTCAAGGTTTCTCCTCGAAAGGTCACCGTTTTGGTGTCAAGGGCAAGTTAGCTCCTCGATATGTCGGTCCATACCGCGTCATCGAGAAGAAGGGAGCTGTCACCTACAAGTTGGAGTTGCTCGCGCACTTGCGGGGTACATGATGTGTTCCATGTGTCCCACTAAGAAGTGCCTCGTGTTCCAACAGAGGAAGCTCGTTGGAAACTCTTGATGTTCGGGAGGATTTGACCTATCGCGAGCACCTGTTCGCATACTCGAGGAGGTGAGCGAAGAACAAGGAACAAGACCATCAAGTTCCTTAAAGTTCAGTGGTCAAACCATTCCGAGGATGAGGCTACTTGGGAGCGAGAAGATCGTCTCCGTCTGACTACCCCTCTTTCTTTTCCGAGTGAACCAAATCTCGGACGAGATTTTTGTAAGGGGGGGAGGTTTGTAACATCCCCATTTTGGCTTGTGTTTCAAATGTAATAAAATGAGGGTAAATTAAAACTTTTCCTTCATCCTTTTACTCTTGAAACTTTTCAAATTCTTGTAAAGGAATTTTGGGAAATTCAAAATCAAAAGCCTCATTTATCAAGTCAACAACCTCCTTGGTGAAATCTTGTTTCAAACCCTTGGAAATAATTTTCCTTGGTTCTAAGGTTGATTGGTAACACCTCTGAATTATTTAATAATTTTTGGAAATTATTTGAAATATTTTAGAGGCAAGTCAATCCTTGGTCAAACCTCTGTTTTAACCTTCGGAAATTTTTGGGAAATTCCAGTGCACAAAAATCTCTGGAAATTTTATGGAAGGTTAACCTAAGGTCAGAAGCTCCAGTTAAAATTTCATAAATTTTGGAGTTGATTTGATACCTCAATTAAATCCCCAAAGTTTCAGGTTTAAAAATCAAACCCTAATCGGTTTGTACTGTTCATTGACTCGAGTCGTGCTCGGGCTCGAGTCACTTGACTTGACCGATCCAACTAACCGCGCCGCGCTTCGCTCAACCGCACAAGACGCTATCACCGTTGGATCTCCATCGAACGGCTCTCATTCGTGTAAGCATTCGCACAACTCCGGTTGCCATCGATTCTCGGCCGTTGGATTCGATCCAACCGCCGCGGACCGTGCGGTTCACTTCCGGTCTTTACAATTAGCGATCGCATCGTGGCCGCTCAAATTTCATCCGTGCGCGGCATCTAATGAGGTTGGGCTCAACCCACTAAAACACTTTGGACTCGAACCACTTTGTGTCATCGACCGGTGGGGCCACCAGTGTCGCCGTCATCTTCTCCTTCCAGCCAAGGCGGCGTGCGTGCACATGCGCCATGGCAGTGAGAGGGAGGGGGTGCCTTGTCACCTCCTTGAGCCCTTTAAACGGCTCCCTCTGCGGCGCATTAAATGCACGTCAATACACCGCCCTCAGAGTCGTCGAGCTTACCTGCTCCCGTCGCTCCGAGCGATCGATGACGCTTCAGGACCAAGTCCACCCATGGGCATGTGCTTGTTACTCTGTCCGTTCCCTCGACTACTTAAGCCCCTGTTTTCCTCCACTGGTTTTCTTTACACCCCCTTGAGCTCTAGCTTGCACCCTCTCTGCTTGCTTCAGCCCAAATAACTAAAACCATCTCGGCCGCCATTGTTGAGCTGGGAGCTCCTCGGTGCAACCGTGCTCTAGTGGCGTTTCTTCCTCTCTTTTTGTTTCAGTGTGTGCCTCTCACCTCCTGGGACAAAACCCCTAACTTAATTGTAGTTGCTTTTCACAGGAGCAGCTCAATTTTGGGGATTTGCTCTTTTCGGCCGTGAGCACCCCCTTCTTCCTCACCGCCGGTAAGAAGCTTCATTTCCTAATTCTTTGCTCAAGAAGCATATATGAGCTATTGTGGAGCTGTGTGATGACCCGGTCTCACCCTGGTTGCTCAAGTCGTCATCTTCACTTCTTCTTCTTCGGTGCCGACGCCGTTCTTCGTCGCCGGAGCCACCTCGACCACCTCCGAGCTCCACCAGTGCTCAGGTACCCTCCTAGAAGCCTCTAGAAGCTTTGGCACCCACTGAAGTGGGTTGTTGCGAAGCTTTCGGTCATTTCGCATTTCGGCCGTTTTGGTCGCCGCCGCTCATCGTCGACTCGCTCGTTACGGGCACTATTGCGGTGTGAGTGATACCAATGTGTGCGCAGATGGTATTGCGGTCCCATTTGCCCTTGGTTCGCGCCGCCACGATCGGAGCGCGCCGCGCGTAGCTTGGGATCAGATCGGTCTTTCGTCGGACGAAAACGGTAGTGCCGTAATGCCATTCGCATACGATAATGGCGTTCATTAATGCTAATCATTGTTAATCATGGGTTAGTAATCATTAGCTGTCCTAAACCCACCTCCTCGATCACTTACGGTGGGCGCCATCCTCAAACCCCACAATGCGTGTGTGTTTAAACCGGCATGTGACTTAGCGCCACCGACCAAAGGCCCCTATTGTCGTGAGTCCTGCTCAAATCGTGAACGGCCCAATCAACCTCGGCTGCTCGATCTTGGATCCATGGCGGGATCATGGGAGCAATTGGATCGTCCGGCTCCTCAATCCCGACCTTCATCGCTGATCAACGGCCGGATGGGCGGGCATCCGCTTCGGTCCGATTGCCATCTCGAATGGGATCTTGGATCTTGATCCAACGGTAAGCCTCCATGGGTGCTTTGTCTGGGGTGTCTTTGTCGCGCGCGCCGCGCGCGTGCGGCCGTCCGATCCGGATCGACGGTCCATAATCACCACGTCTTTTCTTTTCGGTTAAGGGATATAATTTCTCGGTAAGCTTTATCTTTTCACCAAAATGTTGTTAAAACTTTAGAAATTCATATATTTTTCATTATAGATCCTTTTGGGTGATTTCAGAGTGATAATTTTCTTTTAGGCTAGAGATTAATCTAGAAATGTTTCAGTGCCTATTAAGAACCGAAATGTTGTGAATCGATTTTAGCCTTTTCAAATCTATTAAATATTCCAAAAATGCTATAAAAACTTAGAAAATCCATAACTTGTTCTCTGTAAGTCCAAATAGAGCGAACTAAATTTTGTTAATTTCCTTTAGGGATGAACTTTAGTGAAGGACCAGTTTGCTAGTGGTCTTTGCTACTGATATAAATGATGTCCTAGTTTTAGAACTTAGAAAAATCATAACTAATTCGTTATAACTTCAAATGACCTGAAATTTTATATGGGTTATCACCACACCAGTAGGTAGCCACCCTAAAAATTTCAGCTCCAAAATCTTTCTAGAAAATATTTTTGCTACAGTGCTAATTATGGCCGAAAATAGGTTTTTAGAGAATATCTTTTGCACCACAAATCCAAATTAGGTTTTTCCAATTCCTATGTCTAGGTATATTCGTATTCTACCTTGTGTATAAATTTAAATCGCATTTGGATAATTTTTGCTTGCTCTTTTGTTTAAGTGTTGCTCGTCTTATTGGTTGTTTTCGCTCTTTAAGCTTAGGATTCGATATTTGCGGTAACCCGAGAACAACCCTCCGCAACAATTTGAGCAACAGATGAAGGCAAGCAGTTTGATCATTTCCCATTGATCCCATTACTTTTAAAGTCTAATATTTTGTTTAACTTCTATGTATGCATTGCTATTTTGTTGTTAAATTGATTAGTTAGACCTCTAGTTGCATAATCTGTAGGTAAATGGTTATCCTCTACTACCCGAGCCTAGGTTATTTGTCGTGGTTAGAGTTCGATGGATGAACTCTTATCACTTAGTAGATTACTTAATGAATATTGCTTAGCCATGCCTAGTTATCGGTAGTATTGGGCGATCATCGACTTAGTCGATGATCTTGATCACACAAATACTTATACTACTCCATTATGTCCAACCCTTGTGTTTTATTGATTTACAAATCAAAAACTGAAAACAAAACTATATCTTGACTTGGGCACAGTGGTATGTTGATGTGATCTGTTGGGTGTGTTGGAATGGTGCCTAAGTCCCCAAGGACCGAGTTACTTGTGTCACTAAGCCAAGCGCTTATTGCGTGCTAACCACACGAGGGGGATATGGAACCTCTCTTGACTAATTACTTTGGAAGGTGTTAATTACGAGCTGGTCGGTGGGTGTGTTCTTGTGCGTGGTGTTGGAGGGGAGCATTAGCCGGCCGGTTAGGCTGTCTAATGTGTCCTTCTCCCGTGGGTTGCGGCTCTTAATTAGCATCGTCCATTGGAAAGCGTCTTGTTAGACTTAGCCATGCCTGCATACCAAAGGAAGTGTGCTAACCGTGGCTGGTGGAAAGGCGGTCTATCGTGTGGGTACATTGGTACACCCCTGCAGGGTTAAAACTATTCGAATAGCCTCGTCCTAGGTTATGGACATGCTTGGTAAGGTCGTGCAAGAACTAGACTACAACCTTTTAAAAACTTAAACTTGACATGGGTGGTATGAAGGGGTACTTCATGCTATTGTTGTGGTGACTATGGGTTAGTCACTTCTAGGTTGGTGTTGTTCTCTATCTATGTTATTATTGTCTCTCTTTTATTCGAATAATAAAAGTTAATTGCAAACTTGCTTTGAATCTATTATCTTATTGTAAATGAAAACTTGCTTTGGGCTGAAAATAAGTCCAGAGCCTCATCCACTTAAATAAAGCTTGCATATAGTTAATTATAATTCTGTTATCTCACACGTCAGTCTTGCGAGTACAAAAACAAGTTTTGTACTCATCTGCTTCGCTTAATATTAATTGTTGCAGAGAAAGAAGGTGAGCCCCAAGTGCCTCACTTTGTGAGTCGTGTTGCGCTACTGTTTGGGACGATTAGCTTGGCGGTCCGGTTGGTTGCCTTGTGGGTAAAGGCACACCGATTGGCTTTTGTTTATCGCCATCTTATGGCCATTTTGCTTCCGCTGTTTAAATTAGTTACTTATGTGTTATTTGGCCGGTCGGCCTCTCTTTTGTAATAACTCTCTTTATATTATCTATGTCTTTCAGTTGTTGCTTTGCTTCGGCTCTATGTGTATGAATGGAATTGATGCATGATTTTGTAACGGGGTGTGTATACTGTAATTCTGGGAAGTATACATATCTCGAGGCTTGGTTTATTTGATTTGTACTGTTAGGACCAAGTGGATGGTTAAACAGTACAAGCCGAATAAACCGGGGTCTCACAGTTAAGCTCTGTGCCAGGATGGAGGTGTGTTTCTGTCTTCGTGATGACTCACATCTATGAGCGGTTCACCGTCTTCAGGTTCAATGGTGTGCGACGGACTAATTTTTTGTGTAGGCGTTAGTGTTGTCAGTAAAACACATCGGGAGTGTCAATGTTTGAGATGAAGTTTCAGAAAAGCTTTGTTATGATCAGTGTAGGCCACAGTGGTTATATCGTGTGGGGTAAAGTGTACAACCTCTATAGATTGTTAAACAATCTATTTGAATAGCCGCGTCTGCGGTCATGGACATGCTTGGGGATTTCACACGGGGTTAGTTTTTCATAAAAAAAACATTTGGGAAGGGAGCTATGTGATATAAGTCATGTGGATGTGTGAAATAATTTGATTAGGCTCTGTGTTCTTTGTGAAAACAACTGTTAAATTATTATTGTTTATTTGATTTAAGTTATATTTCAATCTATTATTTGTAATCAATTGCAAATGTTGCTTTTCTACAAAAGAACCACAGAAGCCATTCCTTTGGAATAAGCCATCATCTATACACTGCACTCTGTAGTATGACTTGCGAGTATGGTTGTGTACTCATACTTGCTAAACCAAATCAACAGAAGTGGAGGAGTCATCACGTGCTTTCAAGGAAGAATTCTATGACGGTGTTGATCGTTAGGTCTTAATCCCAGTCGGTTGCCTGTGGTAATGGGTTTTCGCTGAAGTTTATTTGTTCTGCTGTTGTTTATTTAATTATTGCCAGCCCTGATAGGCTTAATAAATGTAAACTTGACCATAAGATTACAACCATTATTTGATATTCAAACTAATCGTTTATATTATTATTCAACTTGTGTGGATCGATATTCATCTATCTTGATACTGTGTAAACTAGCGTGATTCTGGACTAGTGCGGAATACACAGAGGGTCCAGAATTGCATTTTGGGGTCCCGACACTCTGCACTCGAATGGGAAACTGAAATCTGCTTCTTAGTCTTCTAGGCAATCATGGAGGAGACAAGAAAAACACAGTAAGCAGAAAGAAAACGACGATCAGAAGGATCACTAGCCTAGGTCGCATCGGAGTACACCTGAAGCTGTAGTGAGGCAGAGCTAATGGAAAACAAACGACGAGAGATAGTCCCACGCAAGTAGCGAAGAACACAAAGAAGGTAACTGTAGTGAAGATGGGTGGGACGAGCCATGAACAAACTCAAGATATGAACATCATAAGTAATATCAAGACAAATGCTCACAAGATACGCCAAACTCCCAACAAGATGGTGATATCGAGTAGGATCTTCAAGAAGATCACCATCAATGGCATGAAGTTGTAGGGATAACTCCATGAGAGTCTTAGCAGTGCGAGTATCAGTCAGACCAGACCGATCAAGAAGATCCTAGAGATACTTCTACTAGGAGAGGTAGTAGCCCTCAGGCACGAAAGAGACCTTAATTCAAAGGAAGTATGTAAGAGAACCAAGACCAGTCATCAAAAACTGCTCACTGAGATGGTTCTTCACATACGTGATGAATGAGAAATCATCACCAGTGATAAGCATATCATCAACATACAGAAGAAGTGATGTCCTACCTCAAGATGAGACATGGACAAAAAGAGCAGGATTATGGGAACTGACAGTGAAACCTACAGCAGTAATCACTATGGTATAACGCGCAAACCAGGCATGAGGAGCCTGTTTGAGGCCATAAAGCGCACGACGAAAACGATAGACGTGCCCATCCGGAACAAAATACCCAGGTGGTGGCTGCATATAGACATCCTCATGCAAAATACCATTAAGAAAGGCATTCTTAACATCCAGTTGAGAGATAGACCATCGGCGAATAGAAGCAACCGCAACAAGAGTGCGAACAGTAGTCATATAGGCAACAAGGGCAAAAGTCTCATCGTAGTCACGACCGTACTCCTGCTGAAAGCCGTGAGCCACAAGACGAGCCTTGTAGTGCTCGATAGTATCATCAGACCAGGTCTTAATCTTGTACACCCACCTGCACGTGATCGGACGAGCATGCCTAGGTGTCAGTACAATATCCCAAGTCTCTGTATGTCGAAGAGCATCAAGCTCCTCTGCCATAGCGAGCTACCATTTAGAATGAGGAGCAGCCTCATGATAAGAACTAGGATCAGTGACAGAGGGACCATGAGTTATCGAAGCAAATCCAAGACGATCGATCAAGAGGTCGAAGGGATGCTCAATCAACAAGGACGTAACAAGGAACACTGTTAGGAGGATCAGATGTGGGTCTCAGCAAGATACCAGGAGAGGAGACTGGTAAAGGACGAGGATGCCTTGTGAGGACCCGGGGTATTTAACTAGTAATACTTAACCTCCATATGGTTCTAGTATCACTAATCAAATATCCTAAGACTCGATGGACATGTGCCTCCCAGAATTGTAGCACACATACATCTTTACAAAATCATGCATCATTTCCATAAAACACATATTACCAAGTCTAGCAAAAGACATAACCTAGGACGAGGCTATTCGAATAGTTCAAAACCAGGCAGGGGTGTACCAATGTACCCACACTCCAGACCACCGCCACAAGATTAAGCACACTTCCAAAGGTATGTCGGCACGGCTAAATCCTACGATACATTTCCAATATTGTGTATTAACTACGAGCCGCTCGTAAGGATAGAAACCCTTATGCTACATTGCAAGCCGAAATTCAACAAGTCCCATCAGGGTGAAGGCTTTTGGACACTACAATGCTCCCAACATCTTCCCTCCTACAACCTCCTGCGACTCGGAGCTAACACAACCCAAAGTACTAAGTCAAGAGAGGTCCCATACCCTCTAGTGTGGTTAGCACGCAAGAATACTTGGTTAGTGTAACAAGATGTTCGTTCCTTGTTGACTCGGGCACCAACCATTCACACCCAAAAAACACACCATCTTACCATTGTGCCCATGTCTAAATCATTTTATTTTCAGTTTTCGTTTTCTCAAGTAAGCATAGCACAAGGTGCTAAAAATAAGGTCATAATAAGCTTTGTGTGATCAAGGTTATCGACTAAGTTGACAACCGCCCAATTCTACCGGTAGCTAAGCATGACTAAGCAACATTAACTATCAAACTACTAAGTGACAAGGGCACATCCAACAAACCCTAAATCACAGCAAAATAACCCTAGGCTCAGTGGTAGAGGATAAACATTTTCCTATAGATTATGCATCTAATGGGTCAACTAATCGACAATAGTTTAACACAAGATAGCAATGCATACGTAGAATTTGCAAACAACATATTAGACTTTGAAAAAAATAGGAGCAATATGATCAAATAATGCTACATCTGCTTGTCTTGCTGAAGATCACAATCTTGTTGCTGAGGATCACTCTCGGGTTCAATAAACTCTTCGGAACCTATCGCAAGAACGCAAAAATCCAATAAGAACGAAGAACACCGAAAGAAACTCAAAATCCAAAGTCATCCAAATTCCATGAAATTTACACAGCAGTAAGGTCATAATTTTAAATGAATTTAGCAACAACAATCATTCGATTTGTACTAAGCATGCAAAAGATATGGCCTAAATAATTTCTTTCAGCCTAAAAATTTAATTTAAATTAATTCTGGGTATTGTTCATGGCACAATTTTTCAGAAAGTTCTAGAACCTAAAATTTTTATAGTAGGTAGAACATGGCATTTTAAGAACAGCAAAACTGAATTTACTTCATTTGGAGTTAAAATGAATTACTTATGATTTTTCTAAGTTGTGAGCTAGGGCATATCATTTTTCAGAGGAAAATACATGAACAAAACCTATCCTATATTAAAGTACATTATCATAGGAATTTAAAAAAAAATAGTTTGCTAAATTTGGAGCTACAGAAAATTACTTATGCATTTACCAAGTTTTAACTGAATTTCTAGACAATATTTAATACCTAGGCAAGTTAATTCAATATACAATTTTTTCTGGTACAAAACAGTGCATAAACATATTTTTAGACTAAAGTTTAGTTAAACAGAAATTTAACACCACTGGAATCATCTAAAATAGAGCTAAAACGAATTAGTTATGAGTTTTTAAAGTTTTAATACCATTTTCAGTTGACAAATAAATGCTTACCGGAAAATAAACAAACTTAACCAAAGGAAACGACGTGGATGATCATGGGCCGTAGATCGCGAGTCAGACAGCCTAGATCCAAGGAATGTTCGGACGGTCCGAACAGCCCAACAGATCTGAGCCGCAGATCTAAACACAAACGGTAACAAAGGATTGGATCGCCCCGCGGAGGTCTAGACCGTTAGATCTAGATCTGACGGTCCAAGGAGATGGTGGGAGGTTCGGACGGTCCGAACAGCCCAAATGATCTGGACTGTTGATTACAAATCCGATGGTCCACAATCATCAAAGCGTAACGCACGCGCTCGGGAGAGTTAAGAAGCTGGGCCCACTGTCAGAGACACATAAGGCCCGATTTGAGACAGCACTAACTACTAAACAATGATTAATATTAATGATGTTCAAAACGCTACACACAGCGCGAGAGGGGGTGTTTTAGGTGGCTGGCCCCACTTGTAAGCGACGACCACGCACACACAAAGACCGCCATTAATTACTAACCAATGATTAACAATGATTAAACAATGACTAGCTCATTAATGAGAGGATCTTTGTCTTAACGACAACGCAACAGGGCAGCGTGCGTCCGACAAAAACCCGAGAGCACAAATGAGCTCGCCGCCGGTGACTCTGGCCACCGCGACGGCAACTAAAGGCTAAAATGGGTTCGCAATAACCTTGCGCACCCGAGGATAGCACTCACGCTAGGTATACTGAACTAGAACGCCGGCAAGCCGACGGTGAGCGACGGTGACCAAAATGGCCGAAAGAGAAAACAGCTAAAAAGCTCCGCGATGTCCAAAGAAGCTTGTGCCATAGCATCTAAGGACTAATAGTGATGCGGATCAACCTCGAGATGAGATTAAATCCGTGGGTTGCCCAATCTTTCACGGTGGATCTCGAAGATCAGTAGTGCGTCGTATTCTTCTTTTAGCGTTGGATGAATAGTACCATACACATGAACAGTAGCATGCATGTGAATAGTAATCTGAAACAACAATCCGCACCTGGATAAATAAATCTCACGCCCGCGCACACCACAGTACACGAACGAGAAATAGGGATCAAAGATCCAACGAGCAACTCCTAGCACCACAGCTAGAAACCACCACGCCAAGATGAAATCCGAGATTGGAATTCACAATAACACTCATAGAACAGGGATGAACCCTAACGGCCAAAGGCCAACACGCACACGTGTTTTAATTCATAACTCAAACTTCCTCTATTCCTACCTGGCCGAAGGCCTTTTATAGGCTTACATGCACGCATAAAGTTGATTCGACTAAAAGTCTAATGCAAACTCCTAATGCACGTACAAAGTTCTAATGCAAAAACCAAAAGAGTATGCTTCCTTTTACATCTCGGAAAGCAAATAACTAGTTTAACCAAACTTGGCTGTAACCAAATAATTATTCTACCAAACATGGTTGTCACGGTTTCTGGTGGACCCCACCCGCATGCACAAAGAGAAAGGAAATCACATAGGCTTAAACAGAAAAGGTGCGCCATCTCTCCTTGTAGACTCAGACTGCCAGGTGGGCCCCATCCTAAAGCATGCAGCGAAAGAAATCGGCGTGGAGAAATCCATGGAGATGTGCTGGCCCTAACTTCCCATGCACGTCCAACATAAATGGTAGGCGCATGTTTCCTGAAATCTTGGCCACCTCGTGTTTTATCTCCAAGAAAATCTATAGCAATCTTAACAAAACAGGACTCTTGATCCTGTTCCACCCACACATGCACTCGTTGCACTTGTACATATACAGGTTTGAACACGTGCATGCGCTTGCCTATTGTATATGTGCCTTCCTTCACACATGCATGCACTTCCAAATATTCAGCCTTCAGGCACGGCACATGTACATGCACAGGCGCTGTAGCTTGCATGGCATTGTTACACGCCGCATCTTCCACGTGTGCCACAGCGTGCGTGCCCTCACATACGCTGAACAGACTGCATGCATGCACTGCTTCTCGCACCGTATCAAATAGGAAGTTACCTTAGCTTAGGAGAGGATCCAAGATGGTCGGAGAAGGGTTGACCACGAAGAAGCTCGCCGGAGCCGAAGAAGAAGATGACGAAAACACGACCTAAGCCAATTGAGCAAGACTGCGTGGTAGGGTTAGCTTCATTATAGCTCAGAGAAGCTCCATGAGCAATTAATTGAGAAAAGAAGCTCTTACCGGAGTTGGAGAAGAAAGGAGATGATTTCGGCTGAAAAGATCCAAACTCGAAATTGGACGATTCCTGTGAATAAGATCCAAAATTGAGTGAGGGAAAATGATTAGGGTGTTAAGGAGCTCAAAAGGGTACAAAAATAAAAGAAAAAGAACCACTAGAGCACCAAAGCCACCAACAGAGAGCTTCACAGCCTCTAATGGCGATTTTGGTGTTCTCTATGATTTGAGCGCAATTACACAGAGAGGGAGCTAGGGTTCGCAAGGATATGCATAAAGGAAACTAAGGAGGAGCTCAATGTCTTTATATAGCTGAAGGGCTAGGGTTGTGGAGCCAAGCAAGGTTCCACGGTGAACCCGGCTTATAACGCTGCCATGGACAAATTGAGCGATGGGAGTAGGTAAAGACCACGACCTTGGGGAAGGGCTGTGAGGCGCATTAAATGGTTGCAGCAAATAGCCGTTCAAAAGTCTCCATGGATTTGACAAGGCATTGCCTCTCCCACGTTCGTGCGCTGGCAATGGCGTGGGCGAGAGGTACGGGAAGAACAGGTGTGGCGCGGGCCCACCTGTCGGCGACATAATTCAAAGTGGCTCTAGCCTAAACTCACAAATGGGTTGAGCCGAACCAACTGTCTTGAGTCAAAGCTTTTTGACCGCTGGATTAGAAATGGACAGCTAGGATCCAAAGCTGATCTTGATGGTCGGAATGGCAGAATCGATCTGGATCGTTGAGACAAGATCCAACGGTCCAGAACACACGCGCCACTTATAACGAGCCCGGGTGCAAAAATGACGGTTGGATTGAAATCCAAAGGTTAGAAATCGATGGTCCGAACGGCCCAATGAACAGAGTCCACCCGATGGAAATCCAACGGCTGAAAAAGGAACACGCCTCTTAAGTGAGCCCGAGGTGCAGTTAGTTGATCGGGCTCAACCACGACTCAAGCCTGGCTCGGTCGCTTTGCTCAAAACGACCCACAATGGTTAGATCAAGATCTAACGGCTGAATTGAAATGCGGGACTTGGGGGTCCAAAAGTTCCAAATGACGAGGGCGAGAAGATCAAATCCAACGGTGAGAATCGAGCTGCTTTAAAATGGGCCCGAGTGTGCTAGTTGATTGAGCCAAGTCAAGTAGCTCGAGCCCGAGATTGGTTCGCGCCCAAGGAACAGTGAACCCAAGTTTTAGGACTAGATTAGAACAGAGAATTTTGGGGAATTTTTCAAGGTAACAAACTACCTCCAAAATTTCTGAAATTTTACAGTAGCTTGCTAACTTAAGGGTTGACCTTGTATAAAAATTTTAGAGGTTTTCATGCAGTGAATTTGTCTCCAAAATTCCTACAAGGTTCTGAGCTAGGGTTTGACTCAAAGTCAAACTGGTCTGACCAACCTCTAAAAATATTCAAACAATTCCTAAAAATTATGAAATTTTTCAGAGGGGTCACACATTATCCCTAGAATCAAGGAAAATTATTTCCAGAGGATGATCACAGGGTTATCTTGAAAACTTTTCGAAAGGTCCAGATTTAGGTCAAAAGTGGCTTGTGATTTGTATTTCCATAATCCCTTTACAAGAATTTTCAGAAATCCTAACAACAGCAAGATGTAAGGAAAAGTTTTAATTTCTACATATTTTCTTACATTTGAAACACAAGCCTAAACTTGGGATGTTACAAATCTCTCCCCTTACAAGAATCTCGTCCCGAGATTCCGTTCACTCGGAGAAGAAAGACGGGTAGTCCGCACGAAGACGATCTTCCCGCTCCCAAGTTGCCTCATCCTCAGAATGATTCGACCACTGAACTTTAAGGTTCTTGATGGCACGGTTCCTTGTCCTTCGTTCAAATTCTTCAAGAACACGAACAGGATGCTCGCGGTAGGTCAAATCTCCTTGCACATCGAGATTTTCTAACGGAGTTTCCTCGGTTGGAACACGGAGACACTTCTTCAAGTGGGACACATGGAACACATCATGCACCCCCTCAATTGTAGCTGGCAACTCCAACATGTATACAACAGCTCCCACTCTCTCGATAATGCGATATGGCCCAACATATCGAGGAGCTAACTTGCCCTTGACCCCGAAACGCTGATGGCCCTTCAAAGGTGAGACTTTGAGATAAACTAAGTCATTGGGCTCAAAACTCAACTCACGGCGGCGATGATCCGCATTGCTCTTTTGCTTGGACTGGGCCGTGCGCAAATGTTCGCGAACAAGCTGAAGTTGACTCTCGGCCTCATTGATCAAATCTGGACCAAAAAACTGCCTCTCTCCAGTCTCTGACCAGTTCTGCGGGGTTCTGCACTTTCTCCCGTACAAGGCCTCAAAAGGTGTCATGCCGAGACTGGCCTGGAAGTTGTTGTTGTAGGAGAATTCGGCAAACGGCAGGCACTTCTCCCACTTCTTCCCATAGGAAAGAACACAAGCACGAAGAATGTCTTCCAAAACTTGGTTGACTCTCTCCGTCTGACCATCAGTTTGGGGATGAAAAGCCGTGCTGAAGGAAAGACGAGTCCCCATTTCCTCCTGCAAACTATGTCAAAACCGGGAGGTAAAGAGCACACCACGATCAAAAACAATCGTTTTTGGCATACCATGTAAACTCACGATCCTCGAAACATAGATCTCGGCTAAGGGACCCACACAAAGCTGAGTCTTGACAGGAAGGAAATGTGCCACTTTGGTCAACCTATCAACGACAACCCAAATGGCATCATTCCCCTTGGACGAGCGGGGTAGACCGGTGATGAAATCCATGCCAATGAAATCCCACTTCCACTTAGGTAATGGCAAAGGCTGAAGAAGACCTACAGGACGCTGATGCTCGGTCTTAACATGACAAAGATACGCCGTGACTCGTGTCGGGACCCGAGTACGATTCGAACCCTTTGTGTAAACTGCACTAGTCCAGATCACGCTAGTGCACAGGGGTTAACACAGTAAATATCGATCCACACAAGCGATAGATAAAGTAAACGATTAGTTTGAATAACAAATAATGGTTTTGACCTTATGGTCGAGTTTACACTTATTAAGCCACGCAGGCTAACAGAAATAAAGCGCAGCGAACGGAAAACTCCACGTAGATCCCACCAATTCACTACAGCAACCAATCGGGATCCGCACCTTAACGAACGATCGCCTTCAACGAACTCCTCCTCGAAAGCGGCGTAGACTCCTCCATACAGAGGTTTGGACGCAAGTTTTACAACAAGCGTGAGTACACAACCGTACTCGCAAATCATACCACAGAATGCAATGTATAGATGCAGGCTTAGTCCAAAGAAAAGGCTTCTGTGGTTCTTTTGCATAAAAGCAACATTTGCAATTGAATACGAATAATAGATTGAAAGCATAATTCAAAACAAATAGACAATATTAATTTAACAGTTGTTTCCACAAGGACACACAGCTAAACAGGTTATTTCACATAGCCATATGATTAAGGTCACACAGCTGTCCCTTCCCAATAGTTTTATGAAAACTACCCCTTATGTGAAATCACCGAGCATGTCCATGACCATGACGCGCTATTCGAATAGATTGTTTAACACTCTGCAGAGGTTGTACACTTTACCCACACGATATAACCAGTGTAGCTAGCACCAATCATAACAAAACAGTTCGGAAACTTCATCTCCAACATTGACATTCCCAGTGTGCTTACAAACCGTTATACATATCACATAGCCCATGCATAACACACACCGCTGGACGTGGACGATTTAATCCTCCCGTGATGCAACCACCAAGTAGTCACACCTCCACCCTATCACAAAGCTTAACCTACCACCTGAACATCAATGCCGAGAATCCATAACTTACTAAGTTAGGCCCGTCCCATACCAGGCATGTAGTCGTACAGTAAAGCTCAGTTCAATGGCGCACAAAGTTAAGTCCTTAATTGACCAAGGCAAGACTTCCATGTTCTAACTAAGCCACACAGATTATCATACCCATCACATAGTCCACCATGTCACACAGTCTCCACCACTTGCCCCAGTCCAAATCCTTTACCACCCAGTTGGTCTTAGTGCAACACATACCATCACGAAGTAATAACACATAGCACACAGTTTTACACAAAGTTCCATAGACACTTAGTCATATTTAATATTTGCGACTCACATGAGATGATGATTCGTAGCATGGCTAAGCAATTATACTCGCATCTAACCAACCCACGTTGGTGCTACAATATTACCAACTCATAACCAATCTAGGGTGACAAGGATATATGACATACAAGGCCAAGGTGTGATAACAATTTGGATAATAACTATGCCCAAAGCATTTAAATAAATAATTAAACTATAATGCAATAATTTAACACAAAGTAATTTGAAAACTGGATTCAAGATGATCAAACGTATGACTTGCCTTGGAAAAGGTCTATGTACCGATCTTGATCTTGGGGTGCTCCTTCTTCCACAAAATTCCACGACGATCGACGCCTACTGCAAACGAGACACAAACAAACAAAACAAATAAATAACAGAGGCAAAACAAACTCCAAAAAAATAAATAAAAATCTCGGATAAATAGATCTTGAATTTAGACAGATTTAGGAATTTGAATGGGCTCAATCGGAGTTAGGATGCAAAAGTTATGAGCTTTGGAAGATTGGAAATCTAAAAGAAACCCTAATTTGATTTTTCGGAATTTCCGAATTATTTCTTAACGAAAAAATCGGATTATTGCGCAATCTTTGGCGTCGTGAAGGGAATTTCGAATTAAAAGAATTAAACAAAAATCCCGACATGTGGGACCCACATGTCGTGACACGCCACGCGGTGGACCGTGCTCACCGAGCCTCGGTTCGGGATCCCGGGGTGCACGTGGATGCGCACGTGGCGCCCACGCATGGCGACGCGAGGTACGGCGCCGACGGCGCCCGAGGTGGCGGCGAGGTGGCGTGCCACGCCGACCCGACGACGGCGGCGCTCGGGATCGAGGGTTCCGCGAACGGCGGCGTTTCACCGGCGGTGGGTGGTACCGGGAGGTAGAGGATGACACGAGGATCACGCGGGTGTGCTCACTGGTGCACGGGAACGTCTGTGGCGGCCGGCGGCGAGCGAAGAGCGGCGGAGAGGATTCGGCTCGACGGATCGGAGCTACGCGATCTTCCGCGAAACCAAGGCCACCGGAGGTAGAGGAGCTCCGTGCGATGCCGAGGGTGCGTAAGAAGAGGCGCGGCGCACCAACGGCGAGAACAAGCTCGTCGGAGTTGCGGCGGCGCAGTCGCTTCTCCGAGCTTTGCGGCGGCTAGGGTTAGGGTTCGAGCGCGCCGTGCGGGTTGGAGTGCGGAGACCGAGGGCTACCTCCCTTTATACCCGCAGGCACGGAGAGTCCAGGCACGAACGGCGAAAAAGCGGGCGGCGGCGGAGTCCCGCCGTCCCGACTTCGGAGGCGATGATGGCGTGGCGGGGGGGACCCACACGCCGCTGACACACCGCGTGAGTCCGCGGCGCAACGGCGCGCGCACGCAAAATGATTCGCGATCCGACCGTTGGATCTTGATCGAACGCCCACAATCAAAGAAACATTCGGACAACTCCGGTTGCCTTACGCGCATCTAGCCGTTCATCCTTGATCGGACGGTGGAAGATGCTCGGCGCCAAGGAAAGGGAGAGAGAGACCGACATGCGGGCCCGCATGTCGTGGAGGCGGCGCGCGGCGAGCCGGCCGCGGGAGTCAATGGCGACGGAAGAATGGGCCGGAGGTTTGGATTTCGGCCCGATGCCTTTTCTGAGATTATTAATAGGTTTTCTATTTTAGAAAATACCAGAAATTCAAATATGCAATGGAAAATAGCAAATGAACTCAGAAAAATTCTAGAAAAAATCTAGAAAATATATCTGAGCACATAGAACCCAAATAAAATAGTTTTGGCTAATGTTCATGTTGGGATTATTCACATTAAATGTTTTTGATTGTAAAGTTCAATATTAAGCTTTGGAAATTAAATTCAAATAAAACCAAATGGTGAATTTTTCCCTACTAACTATTCAAAGGATTTTTAAGGCTCTGAAAATTGGGATGTTACAAACCTCCCCCTTAAAGGAATCTCGACCCGAGATTCAAAGCTAGCTAAAGAAAAGGCTAGGAACTCGCTTTCGGCTCTTCTTCACGCTCCCACGTTGCTTCTCCTTCCGAGTGGTTGCTCCACCGACCTTGCAAAACGAACGGTCTTGCTTCGGTGAGGCGCCACGACATCCAAAATCTTGACCGCCGCTCCTTGTAGGTAAGATCCTCTTTCAACTCAATTGATTCCAACGGGCTTGCTCTTCCGCACACGAAGACACTTCTTCAATGCGAGACATGAAAGACATCATGTACTCGCTAACGATCGTGGTAGCTCCAAGCGTAAGCAACTTCTCCACGGCGTTCCAAAATCTTGAACGGACCAACATACCTAGCAAGCTTCCCTTTGGCATGAAACCTTTTGACCCCTCGAGCGGAGTCACTCAAGATAAACGAAATCCTCGAGTTCAAAATCGAGATCTCGACGACGATTATCGCGATAGCTCTTCCGCTCGGATCGAGCTATCTTCAATCTTTCTCTTATCATGGCCACTTGCTCTTCTGCTTCCTGAATAATGTCTGGACCGAATACTGAACGTTCAGCTGTTTCTGACCAATTCAACGGGGTTCTGCAGGCACGACCATACAAAGCTTCAAATGGTAACATTTGCAGACTGGCTTGATAACTATTGTTGTACGAAAATTCTGCATACGGTAAACTTTTATCCCATCGGGCAGCATTAGCTAGAGCACAAGCTCTCACCATATCCTCTAATATCTGATTAACTCTTTCAGTCTGTCCATCCGTCTGTGGATGGTACGCAGTACTGAAATTCAGATGGGTACCCAATGCTTCATGCAAGCTTTGCCAAAAACGAGAGGTGAACTGAGATCCTCGATCTGACACTATCTTCTTGGGCACACCGTGCAAACCGATACTCGCCATGTACAACTCCGCAAGGCGATCTCGGAGTATGTGGTTTTGATCGGCAAGAAATGGGCGACCTTGGTTAGACGATCGACTATTACCTGATCGAATTGTAACCCGATTGAGTCTTGGGTAAACCGTGATAAAATCCATTCGATCTCTTCCCACTTCCATTCTCGGAATCTTCACGTTGCGACAAACTCGCTGGTCTCTCGTGTTCGCGCTTTACTTTCGGCGGTGTCGCACAAGGCAACGAACTCGCGACTTCGCTTTCAAATTTGGCCACCAAAATTTAGTCTTAACATCCCGGTACATCTTGGTACTTCGTGGTGGATCGAATACTTTGAGTCATGGGCTTCTTTAAGATTAAGCTGTCTCGGACCATCGATATCCGGTACACGATACGACCATTAATCCGTAGTATGTCTTGATCATCCTTGGTGAAATCTTTGAATTTCCTTCGCCATTTTGACCTTGATGTCTAACAACACAGGATCCTTTGGTTGTGCTTCACGAATTTGCTTCTCCAGGGTAGACTGTACTTCCAAATTGGCTACAAATCCTTCGGACACAACTTCTAGTTTTAGCTTCTGAAATTCTTCATACAGTTCTGGACAACTTTCCTTTACTTCCATAGCATTGCAGTAACTCTTACGACTCAAGGCATCTGCAACTACATTGGCTTTTCCAGGATGGTAGTGGCTCCCAAGATTATAATCCTTGATCAATTCTAACCATCTTCTCTGTCTCATATTCAAATCTGACTGGGTGAAGATGTACTTGACTCTTATGATCTGTAGACTTCACGATTCACCGATGAGGTAATGACGCCAAATCTTTAAAGCGTGCACTACGGCAGCTAATTCCAGATCATGAGTAGGGTAATTCTCCTCGTGAGGTCTCAACTACCTTGACGCATAGGCGACTGCTCTTCCTTCTTGCATCAGGACGCATCCTAATCCTTGACGCGAAGCATCATAGTAGATATCAAATCCTTTCAATATCCGCGAGAATCCAAGATCGGAGTGAAGTCAAGCGCTTCTTCAACTCTTGAAAACTTTCCTCACAGGCTGGAGTCCAAGTGAACTTTTTCTCCTTCTTCAACAATTGCGTAAGAGGCTTAGCAATTGATGAGAATCCTTCGATGAAACGGCGGTAATAACCTGCCATTCCCAAGAAATGCGAATCGAAGATTACGCCTGGTCGCTCCCAATGTAGCATCGCTTTAACTTTACCGGTCAATCGCTACTCCTCTACTGTCATCACATGACCAAGGAAATCGACTTCCTTCTTCCAGAAATCACACTTACTGAACTTGGCATACAATTGATGCTCTCTGAGTTTTTCCAATATTATCCTTAAGTGTTCGGCGTGTTCTTCCTCCGACTTGGAGTACACCAGAATATCATCAATAAACACAACTACGAACTTGTCCAAATATTCCATGAATACTTTATTCATCATGTTCATGAAATAGGCAGGGGCATTAGTCAGACCAAAGGACATGACTAAGAACTCATAATGTCCGTACCGCGTTGAGAAGGCGGTCTTCGGTATATCCTTAGGACAAATCTTTAGTTGGTGGTAACCTGATCGCAGGTCGATCTTCGAGAATAATCCGGCTCCTTTCATCTGATCAAACAGATCATCTATCCGGGGTAGTGGGTACTTGTTTTTGATGGTAACTTCGTTGAGAGAACGGTAATCAATACACATCCTCATGCTTCCATCTTTCTTCTTGACAAACAACACTGGCGCTCCCCACGGCGACGAACTAGGTCTCACGAAACCTTTCTCAAGAAGTTCTTCTATTTGCTTCTTCATCTCTACCAATTCATCGGCTGGCATCCGATACGGTCTCTTTGAAATTGGTGCTGTCCCTGGCACTAGGTCGATGACAAACTCAATGTCACGATCCGGTGGTATTCACTGTAATTCTTCCGAAACACATCCGGATATTCACCGACCACTGTACTTCTTCTAAGGCAAGGGTCTTCGATCGCTTACTAGCAAATGTCCATCACGAATCGAGGTGGCTAGAAACTCTACCTTGTTCCTTTGGCATCCTCTCTTTATTCGGCTCTTCGCCACAATCTAGCATGACTTTATGCTTGGATAACCAATCCATGCCAAGAATGACATCTAGGGTTTGGGTATCTAGGACTATTAGGTTGGCTAGAAACTCAACTCCAGCTATGAGTAACTTAGCTCCTAAACATCCCACTCTAGTACTTAGCTCTGCTCCAAAGCATCGGGACTAACAGAGTATGTTTAAGTTGCATAACTTCCAATTTATTCTTAGTTGCAAACATTCCGAAACAAACGAATGCGAAGCTCGAATCAAACAAAGCGGTGCAGTACGAGTTAACCGTAAACTTACCCGACGACGTCCGGTGATTCTCGGCTCCTTCCAAGGTGACGTGGTTGACACGGCCTCGATCACGATCGTGGTGCTCTCCCGCTGACCGCAACTTGTGACGCCCTTGATTGATGCCCGGCGCCGTGTCTTGGATGGCGAGTTCCAAGGTTGAAGCGCATCGGAGTGATTGTTCCCTTTTGCGGACCGGTTGGCAAAATGTCCCGTGGACGACAGCGTAATGCACCTTTGGTACGTTCTGCTGGTTGCTTCTGGATTGGGGTTGACAGTGCGAGGTTGCGGAAGTTACGAGCACCGGACGGGGTGTTGAAGTTGGTGTAGGTGCTCAATGAAGTGCAGGGTGGAAACTTTGTTGAACTGTGGCCGCAATCGCTTCTTGCCCTCTTGTGATTGATGGTTCCCTTGCCGAGCCATCCGCGCTTACTGCTTATCCTCCGCCTCCTTGCGTTTGTCCTCTAGAACAAAGGCTTTGTTGACCAAGTCCGGAAATCGTGAAAGTATGGGCGATCAAACCGACTTGCATCCAAGTGTTTAGTCCCTTCAAAAGCGACTCGGCGAGCCTTGTCCGTGGCTACATCTTCCGCTGCGTGGCGAGCTAGTTGAGAAAACTTGTTGAGGTAGTCGACATCGACATAGCTCCTTGCTTGAGAGCGCGAACTCATCCTTCTTCGGATCGATAATGCCTTCTCGCACATGATATTGGCGAAATGTGCAGAAAATTCCTCCGTGTGATATCATGTGGCGCCTCATGAGCGCACGTAAGTTCTCCCACCATTCAAAGAATGGTGCCTTCCATCCGGTGAGTGGCATACGTAACTTTTCACGGTCGCCGCATTGGGTGATCGCAGCTTTCTTTCAATAACCCCGAGCCAATCATCCGCTTCCACGGAGACGTGTCGAGAAATGTGGGTGGACGAGTCCTCATGAATTTCGCAAGTTTGATGGTCCATGGTGACCATGAGCACTGGGCTCCATGCCGTGATTATTGTTGTTATTGTTCGGTTGTGCATGGCTTGCATCCGAGTCATCATGGTATTCATCACCGAGTCCGTGCTGCCATGAAAGCTCCAAAGTTTTGCAAGTCAATTGGGGTGCTTGCGCGGAATGCTCCCGCACTGGTTGCTCATTGCCTCCCGTGTCGGGGTACCGGAACCACTTGCAGCAGTTTGACGAGTTTGAACCATCTGGCGAAGCTCCATAGGTTAGATAAGGTAGCAAGCACAAGATAAGTTGAGAACTAAGCAGGGGTAGGTTAAACCCAACAAAACACAGCTCAAGAAACTCAAATGAAATACCTTTATTACTTAGGGTCTTAGCATGGCCGCAACAAATGCCTAAGGGCCTTTGCACCATACTGCACACAAAAAGAAACAACGACCTAAGCACACAAAACTACCGCCTAAAGGGCGACTCACTAAATCGGCGGCTAAGCTGAAAAGACCGAGACTAAAACGAACTACTCAAGAAAGCCTCCACAACCGCGCGACGCCCCGACGTGTGTGGACTCGGAAGTGAGCCGCATCTTGGCAAACCGATCTCGATGCCTCGAATCGTGCGGCGAGAGAAGTGCGCCCCTGCAACCAACCGGTGCTGCTCCTCCGCCCGCACCTTCTTCGGGCTCAACTGGGCCTTCCTCCGGATCTTCTTCGTAATCCTCCTCGGGTCTTCATCTTCTTCGGGAACTTGGTCGTAGAGGATCTCTTGCAGAGTGGCGACCTTCTCTTCAGCTCTCTGCAAGGCTTCATAGACATGATCCAACTCCGTGATAGTCCTCTCCAAAGCTTCCTCCTGGACGGCCACGAACTGGGCGAGGTGTACGACTGTAGCGTTGCTCTCTCCTTCTGTGGACGGGTAGCGTGCTGGCAAGTCCACAGCTGCAGCTCTGGGGTGGTAACGGAAGACGGTGTCTTGAAGCTCCCGGGCGTAGATGTTGCAGATACGTAGCATGGCCAAGCGCGACGACTCGGATACCTTCCACCAAGTGATCTTCCTCACGAGACGCGTGCGAAGGTTGGCTCGCCTTGTCGTTCCTCCTGGCGTAGATCGTCAGGCGACAAATCACTCCACGGTTCTGTCCATTCACTGTCCAGTTGTTGCCGACGTACAGCGGACGATCAAAACCTCCAAGAACCTGGAGCAACTTCCAAAGCTCGCGGCATACCCTCCAAAGGCGCTCACCATAGCTCAAGAAGCGAGGCATCCACAAGACAGCATTTAACAGGTAAGAGCAACTTTAAAACAGGGAAAGAAGAGATCAAAGCAAAAGTTGAGGCGAGAGAGATATGAGAAGAGTTAAGCAATCAATTAACTTTGCAAGTTAATTTTTCTTTTTCCTTTAGAAAATAGTTTGGACACTCTAAAGACGGCCAATCTAACTAAGGTCAAGACCTCCAATCGGTATGGCTCGATACCACCTGCTGCGGGACCTGCATCGATTATTCGGAACCCTTTGTGTAAACCGCACTAGTCCAGATCGAAGCTAGTGCACACAGGTTAACATGTAAATATCGATCCACACAAGCGATAGATAAAGTAAACGATTAGTTTGAATAACAAATAATGGTTTTGACCTTATGGTCGAGTTTACACTTATTAAGCCACGCAGGGCTAACAGGAAATAAAGCAGCAGCGGAACGGAAAACTCCAGCGTAGATCCCACCAATTCACCACAGGCAACCAACTGGGATCCAGACCTTAACGAACGATCAGCCTTCAACGAACTCCTCCTCGAAAGCAGGCGTAGACTCCTCCACTTCTGTAGGTTTGGACGCAAGTTTTACAACAAGCGTGAGTACACAACCGTACTCGCAAATCATACCACAGAATGCAATGTATAGATGCAGGCTTAGTCCAAAGAAAAGGCTTCTGTGGTTCTTTTGCATAAAAGCAACATTTGCAATTGAATACGAATAATAGATTGAAAGCATTATTCAAAACAAATAGACAATATTAATTTAACAGTTGTTTCCACAAAGACACACAGCTAAACAGGTTATTTCACATAGCCATATGATTAAGGTCACACAGCTGTCCCTTCCCAATAGTTTTATGAAAACTACCCCTTATGTGAAATCACCGAGCATGTCCATGACCGCGGACGCGGCTATTCGAATAGATTGTTTAACACTCTGCAGAGGTTGTACACTTTACCCACACGATATAACCAGTGTAGCTAGCACCAATCATAACAAAACAGTTCGAAACTTCATCTCCAACATTGACATTCCTGGTGCTTACAAACCGTTATACATATCACATAGCCCATGCATAACACACACCGTTGGACAGGGACGACGAATCCTCCCGTGATGCAACCACCAAGTAGTCACACCTCCACCCTATCACAAAGCTTAACCTACCACCTGAACATCAATGCCGAGAATCCATAACTTACTAAGTTAGGCCCGCCCCATACCGTGCATGTGGTCGTGCAAGAAAGCTCGTTCAATAGCGCACAAAGTTAAGTCCTTAATTGACCAAGGCAAGACTTCCATGTTCTAACTAAGCCACACAGATTATCATACCCATCACATAGTCCACCATGTCACACAGCCTCCACCACTTGCCCTACCCAAATCCTTTACCACCCAGTTGGTCTTAGTGCAACACATGCCATCACGAAGTAATAACACATAGCACACGCTTTTACACAAAGTTCCATAGACACTTAGTCATATTTAATATTTGCGACTCACATGAGATGATGATTCGTAGCATGGCTAAGCAATTATACTCGCATCTAACCAACCCACGTTGGTGCTACAATATTACCAACTCATAACCAATCTAGGGTGACAAGGATATATGACATACAAGGCCAAGGTGTGATAACAATTTGGATAATAACTATGCCCAAAGCATTTAAATAAATAATTAAACTATAATGCAATAATTTAACACAAAGTAATTTGAAAACTGGATTCAAGATGATCAAAGGTATGACTTGCCTTGGAAAAGGTCTATGTACTGATCTTGATCTTGGGGTGCTCCTTCTTCCACAAAATTCCCCGACGAATCGACGTCTACTCGCAAACGAGACACAAACAAACAAAACAAATAAATAACAGAGGCAAAACAAACTCCAAAAAAAATAAATAAAAATCTCAGATAAATAGATCTTGAATTTAGACAGATTTAGGAATTTGAATGGGCTCAATCGGAGTTAGGATGCAAAAGTTATGAGCTTTGGAAGATTGGAAATCTAAAAGAAACCCTAATTTGGATTTTCTGGAATTTCTGAATTATTTCTTAACAGAAAAATCGGATTATTGCGCAATCTCAAGCGTGAAGGAATTTCGGAATTAAAAGAATTAACGAAAATCCCGACATGTGGACCCACATGTCGTGGACACGCTCACAGTGAGACCGTGGTCTCACGAGCCTCGGTTCGGGATCCGTGGGGTGCACACGTGGATGCGCACGTGGCGTCCACGTTGGCGACACGGAGGTACGGGCGCTGACGCGGCGCTGAGGTGGCGGCGAGGTGGCGTGCCACGCCGGACCGACGACGGCGCGGCTTCGAGGACCGAGGGTTCCGCGAACGGCGGCGTTTCACCGGCGGTGGGTGGTACCGGAGGTAGAGGATGACACGAGGATCACGCGGTGTGCTCACCGTTGCACGGAACGTCGTATGCCGCGTGGCGAAGAGCGGCGAGAGGATTCGGGCTCGACGGGATCGGAGCTACGGCGATCTTCCGGCGAAACCAAGGCCACCAGGAGGTAGAGGATCTCCGTGCGATGCCGAGGGTGCGTAAGAAGAGGCGCGGGCGCACCAACGGCGAGAACAAGCTCGCCGGAGTTGCGGCGCGCAGACGCTTCTCAGAGCTTTGCGGCGCTAGGGTTAGGGTTCGAGCGCGGCCGCGGGTTGGAGTCGCGAGACCGAGGGCTACCTCCCTTTTATACCTGAGGCTCGGAGAGTCTGAGGCACGAACGGCGAAAAGCGGGCGCGGCGGAGTCGGCCGCCCCGACTCGAGACGATGATGACGTGGCGGGTGGGACCCACACGCTCGGTGACACGGCTCGCGTGGTCCGCGTCGCGGCGGCGCGCCGCAAAATGCACTCGCGATCGATCGTTGGATCTTGATCGAACGCCCACAATCAAAGAAACATTCGGACAACTCCGGTTGCCTTACGCGCATCTAGCCGCTCATCCTTGATCGGACGGTGGAAGATGCTCGGCGCCAAGGAAAGGGAGAGAGAGATCGACATGCGGGCCCGCATGTCAAAGTGGAGGCGCGCGGCGAGCCGGGCCGCAAGCGAGTCGGGTCGGCGGGGAAGAATGGGCCGGAGGTTTGGATTTCGGCCCGATGCCTTTTCTGAGATTATTAATAGGTTTTCTATTTTAGAAAATACCAGAAATTCAAATAGGCAATGGAAAATAGCAAATGAACTCAGAAAAAATCTAGAAAAAATCTAGAAAATATATCTGAGCACATAGAACCCAAATAAAATAGTTTTGGCTAATGTTCATGTTGGGATTATTCACATTAAATGTTTTTGATTGTAAAGTTCAATATTAAGCTTTGGAAATTAAATTCAAATAAAACCAAATGGTGAATTTTTCCCTACTAACTATTCAAAGGATTTTTAAGGCTCTGAAAATTGGGATGTTACAACTCGGCAACAAACTTGGCGATCTCGCGCTTCATTCGGGTCCACCAAAATCTCTGACGAAGGTCTTGGTACTTCTTCGTGACCCCGGGATGAATAAACAAGGGGGAATCATGGGCTTCGTGGAGAATCAAATCCTGCAATTCCATGACCTTAGGAACCACAAGGCGGCCCAAACCACACAACACCGTGCTCATCTTCTGAGAAGCACTTGGCTGTCCCGCTCTTGATGTTCTGCTTGATTTGGTCCAAACCAACATCTGATTGCTGCGCAGCCTTGATTTGATCCACCAAGGTTGGTTGCACCACCAAGGTAGCAAGAGAACCGTGCTCAATCAAACCCAAATTGAGCCGCTGAAATTCTTCAAGAAGAGTGGGCTGCTGCTCCTAGAGCATCAAAGCATTGCAATACACCTTTCGACTCAGTGCATCGGCAACAACATTGGCCTTGCCCGGATGATACTGGATACCCATGTCATAATCTTTGATCAATTCCATCCATCTTCTTTGCCTAAGGTTCAGATCTGGTTGGGTGAACAAATACTTCAAACTCTTGTGATCCAAATACACTTCGCAACGGTTACCGATCAGGTAATATCGTCAAATCTTGAGTGCATGAACCACCGCAGCTAATTCCAAGTCATGGGTTGGATAATTGAGTTCATGAGGCCTCAACTGTCTTGATGCATAGGCCACTACTTTGCCTTCTTGCATAAGGACGCAACCGAGCCCTTGACGAGAGGCATCACAAAAGATATCGAAGCTCTTGTGGACATCGGGAAGAACAAGAACTGGGGCTGAAGTCAAACGCTTCTTAAGTTCCTGAAAACTCTCATCACAAGCAGCGGACCACACAAATTTCGTGTCCTTCTTGAGCAACTTAGTCATTAGCTTGGCGATCTTGGAGAAGTTCTCGATAAAGTGACGATAGTAACCCGCTAAACCAAGAAAACACTGCACATCGGTGACTGACTTGGGCTGACCCCAAGATAACACATCACTGACCTTGCTTGGATCCACGGCTATGCCTCCCGCCGAAAGAACATGGCCCAAGAATGCCACTTCCTTCAGCCAAAACTCGCACTTACTGAACTTTGCATACAAATGGTGCTCACGTAGCTTTCCCAACACAAGCTTCAGGTGCTCAGCATGATCTTCATCATTCTTGGAGTAGATAAGAATATCATCGATGAAGACCACAACAAACTTATCTAGATACACCATGAACACCGAGTTCATAAGATTCATGAATAAAGCAGGAGCGTTGGTTAAGCAAAAAGATATGACGGTGTACTCGTAAAGGCCATAACGAGTAGAGAAAGTCGTCTTTGGAATATCTTCAGATCTGATCCTGACTTGATGATACTCCAACCTCAAATCAATCTTGGAGAATACCCGAGCTCCGGTCAACTGGTCAAAAAGATCGTCAATGCGGGGCAAAGGGTACTTGTTCTTCACCGTCACTTCGTTAAGCGGATGGTAATCAATTCACATGCGCAAAGTTTTGTCCTTCTTCTTTACAAAGATCACTGGACAACCCCAAGGGGATAAGCTAGGGCGAATGAAACCCTTCTCTTGAAGCTCACCTAGTTGCTTCTTTAGCTCCACCAACTCATTAGGGGGCATCCGGTACGGACCCTTTGAAATCGGGGCGATACCGGGTAGCAACTCGGTGACGAACTCCAGGTTTCGAACGGGAGGCATCCCAGACAAATCTTTGGGGAAAACATCCACGAAGTCACATACTGTTGGTACATCCTGAATCTCCAAGACTGGTTTCGCTTCCAGTGCACAAATATATGGTCCTTGCAGCTGCGGCGAGAACCCAACCTGTTCGCCTGAGGGGCTGGTGAGGTAGACAATCTTCCTAGCACAATTGATTTGCCCCAAGTGTTGGGACAACCAATCCATGCCAAGAATCACATCCAGACTCGCAGAGTTGAGTAGGATAAGGTTCACCAAGAATCCCACTCCTTCGACTTCAATGGGGACATCTCGGCATTCTTAATCAGCTCTTATTTCCGAACCCGGTGAGCGAATAAGCAAAGGGACACCCAAAGGAACAAAGTGAAGATCACTAGAAGCAACAAAAGATCTTGAAATAAAGGAATGCGAAGCTCCTAAATCAAACAATATTGCAGCAGGCTGAACATTAACAAGAAGCGTACCCAACACTACGTTGGGTGCCTCCTGTGCCTCCTCAGCCGAGATGTGGTTGACTCGGCCACTTCCCACGCCCTGGGTCTTCTGGATAGTCTTCTGGTCAGGTGGATGACCACTTCCTTGCCCGCGCCCTCCATTAGGACGAGGGGCCACTCCAGTCCTCTTAGGGCAACTACCCGCATAATGGCCCTTATTGTGGCAGAAAAAGCAGGTGACCTCGGCAGCCGGATTGCGGAGGACACCCTGCTGAACTGCAGGTGCACGTGGCTGAAACATGGCCCGCGGGGGACGAGTAACTAGCGTCGACGGCCTCGGCGGTGGTGAAGCCTTAGAATGGGTCACCGGAGCTGGCCCAACACGGGGACGAGAGAGGCTGGCCCGTGCAGACTTCTGGGCCTCCCAGTTGCGCTTGCGGGACTCGCCCAGTGCTCTTGCCTTCTGCTCGGTGACGATGGCCTTGTCAACCAAGGTCTGGAAGTCGGGGAAGTCGATGATAAAGAGCTTGTCCTGTAGCTCCTCAGACAAGCCCTCCATGAACTTCTCCTGCTTGGCCTCATCAGTGGCTACCTCAGCAGGAGCATACCTCGCCAGGTGGTTGAACTCGTGCAGGTACTCTGTCAAAGATTTGCGCCCTTGCTTGAGCGCAACAAACTCCTTCTTCTTGAGCTTCATCAGGCAGGCGGGGACATGAGCCCAACGAAAAGCAGTGTGAAACTCCTCCCAAGTGATCACATAGCCAGCGGGCCGCATGGCGAGAAAGTTCTCCCACCATGGGAGTGATGCACCCTCCAACTGATGGGATGCAAAGAGTGCCTTCTCCTGATCCTAGCACTGAGCAATGTTGAGCTTCCGCTCAACCAGACGCAACCAATCATCTGCGTCAAGAGGGTCCTCGGACCGGGAGAAAGTGGGTGGCTAGGTGCGAAGGCATTCCGAGAGTCCCTCCCCGCGAGACTGATGTCCACCACCTCCCCCTAATCCAGAGGCGCCAGAAAGAGTGGAGGTATTCCTCGCAATAACCTCCAAGATCTGCGTCTGATCCATACGGTTCCGCTCGATCTGAACGAGAACCTCAGCCATGGTCAGAGGAGGCGGGAGCTCCTCATCATGACCACTGGCTGACTCTGACCACTGTGAGTCCTTCCAGCCATCCTGTTCCACTACGATAAGTTAGCAACAAGCCCGAAACTGAAGGCAAGTAAAAATAATTAACACGTCCAAGAAATGATTTCCAAAAGCTTGAAAACAAGCACAAAATCAACACAAGACCTCAAGTCATAAGATCAACTCCTCGGCACGACTAACCCATATGAAAGGAACGAGTAATCGGTTAAGAAGGTAAAATTTCAGAACACCACTCTAGGTCTAACACAGCTAGAGAGCAAAGCAAAGCCACCTAAGGAGGGTGTTAGATACTTAGCTAACTCATATAATTTTTTACCCTTTTATTCCCACAAGTTTTAGTTGAGCTATCCTCTCAGTTTCTACCTCATTTACTAACTAGCAGCTTGCTATCCCAAAATTAGTGCTTGCTATCCAGTTTTTGCCACTAAGCTTCCAGCCGAAATCCCCTACTCCAGAAGCTTCCAAATTTTATCAAAGGACAGCACACACTTCAATTTATAACTCTCATGATTCCCAAAACCAATTTTAAACGATAATATCTATCTTTTGGACAGGGAAAAGAGAGGAAATCGGCTTTTCAAAACTTAACAAGAACAAGGTAAGATGAGCAAGCTAAGATAGGTAATGAATAAAATCTGATAACTTACTTAGATTTTCATAAACCATTCGATGTTTTGAAATAGTTTCTTGGTCTATTGTTGTGCAGGTGGCTTGCAGGTCAACAGCGGTCAACGGCGAGGAGGATCGTGACTAAGCTTAGAGAGTTGAGGTCCAGAACGATCATGGATGCCGGGTGAGGTTAGATGACTCAAGCGGGGCGCAGAATGGACATGGATGACCGAACGGGCGGTTCGGTGCGACTAGTTGGTTCAATCGGCGCGGGAGTCGGTGCAAGTGCTATGGTGCTGGTGGGATCCGGACAAGAGAGACTTGCCGACATGATGGAGCTGTTGATCAACCTACACGTGGCGAAGCATGCGGGTGCTTCACCAGGATTGGACTTGGTCGTTTGGAGAAAGACCGAGAAGGGGTATTTTGGTAATTTCACCAAATACCTCCTTGGTGCACTTGGCTAAACCGCGGCGCAGGTCGGCGCATGAAGAAGCGGTTTAGGTCAAGCAAAGATGGAAACGGCGCTTTAAAATGTGTGCGTGTGTTAACCCATTTGTGTGTTTGGGTTTAATGGGTGCCCTAATAGAATATTCCCTAGATGCTAGCCTCCAATATAAATAGGGCTAAGTGCTGGTTGCACTTTGATCCCTTTGGCCATTTGATAACGCTATTTTGTGTTTTAGGGTTTTAGAGAGAAAGGAGAAGAGGCTAGGGTTTCTAGGGTTTGGATTAAGTGTGTGCTCATGTGTTGAGCTTTGTCCTCATAGATGGAGTGGTTGTAAACCAACAATCATCCATCTCAAAACAATCCAACCAATTCTCTTGAGAAGAGTCTCTTTGTGTTCATCCTCTCTATTTGATGATTTTGGGGCTTTCTTTGATCCGGGAGTTTTTACTTGGTTTTTCCACTTGATCTTGCTTGTTGGGATATGTGGGAACCCATCTAAGATCATCTTGATCATCATACACCCACGAGCAAGCTTTTGGATCTAAGTTTTGATTTTGCCCAGTTTTGGTGAAAGAAACGGTGATTTTCAGGGCTTTTGCTCTTGAGAGCTTTTGGCTTGATTCTTCCTGTGATTGAGAGTGCTACGACATACGGGAGACCATCCTTAGCCATCTTAGATTGATTCCTCCCACTAAATCATCTCAATCATCGTTTTCGTATTTTGCCCGGTTTTGAAGCACCCTTCGTTCAATCTGAAAAAGATAGGAACTTTGGTATATATCTCTGCGATCTTTGATTGTAATAGGTTCCTAATATCTTTAAGAAGGTGTGGTTCAAATTTGGTGGAGTTTGGTCGTGTAGATCAAAAGTTGGATCAATTTGTGATTTCGAAATCATGCTGAAATTCAGTTTCTATGCTGATTTTACTTTTCACCGGTCTGACCGCACTGTTCACCGGTCTAACCGCATCGTTCCTACCCGACCGCCATCGCTCACCGGTCCTGATCGCACTATTCACCTGGCCCGACCGCCAAATGAGGATTTCAAAGAAGTTTTATCCTTTTGTTGCCTTGTTCTTATTTGAATGGTTTTCTCTGATCTTCATAGCTCCACATAGCTATTGGAGTGAAAGAACCTTGTATGTCTTGAGGCAAAAGATTTTGAAGAGGTCATTTTTGTGTGGCACCTATTCACCCCCTCTTCTAGTCGCCTCTTCGGTCCAACAAGTGGTATCAGAGCCAAGTTTGCTCTTTTGTGATCTTAACCGATCTTTGAGCATGGCGACTAGTTTGTTGACTTGTGAGCGCTTCTTTGTATCTTGTCATGGTTCTTTTGCCATTGATGTCCGTTGTGACAAGAGGCTTGAACATACGATATTTATGTGGTCAATTGAGAAGCAATTAACCTGCGATATTTGTGGCTACCCTTTTAGTTTTGATTGTCCTAGTTTCAAACATAAGTTCCCCATGGAGCTCGAGGAGAAGGAACCCATTGGGATATGTGGAGTAGCGATTGAGGATGAACATGTTGGAGAGCTTTTCGAGGATGGTCAGGATGAGTCTTCCGAGGATGATCCCCTACTCAAGCTAAGCAAGGTGAGCAAAGAAAACTCTGATGGCTTGGTGTCATATGAATATAAATTGCATGCTCTTAGGAAGAAAATAAAATTGCTAGAAAGAGAAAATGGTGATTTGTCTCATGAGCTCTCCAAATTGAAAACCTCCATGTGTGCTTATGATTCCTTACTTGTAGACATGGATAACTTGAATAATTCTTTTGCATGCCTAAAATCTGAAAATGAATTATTGAAATCAAATGCTTTTATGTCATGTGAATCTTGTGTTGTCTTACATCATGAGCTTGATAATGCTAAGTTAGAAATAAGCAATCTTATATCTATGGCTAGAAATAATTGTGATTCTTGTGTAGGCATGCTTGCTGATTTTGAGAAGCTTAAATTGACTAATACCTCTCACCATGAGCAATTAGATAATGCTAGGGCTGAAATTATTGATATTAAAGCTAGGCCTTGTAGCATGTGCTTTGAATATGAAAAATTACTTAAGGATGGTTTAGTCTCTTACAAGAATTGTGCTTGTTGAGAAACTGAAATTGATGCTTTGAACTGCACGCTTAATTCAAAAGTATCATTAATTTCTTGCACATCTTGCATTGCCTTGAAGAGCGAGATTGAGTCTTTGCGCGATGATATGAGTGTCAAGTCATGTGACTCTTGTATTTGCCTTCACTCCGAGATTGATGTTTTTAAGATTTCTCTTGCATCTTTGCATTCGGAGTTGGAGTCTTTTTGTGCTAAACGTGAGTCACTTGATGTTGGTTTTTGTGCCATCACGTTGAGTAGCTCTTCCTCAGCGAGTGCGACTTCTTGTGACTCTTCTTGTTTTGTCTAAGGGATTTCAAAAGACAAAGGTACTTCTTCCTCAAATGGTACTACAGAGAAGTACCGTTGCTCTTTTTGTAAGAAGAATGGACACACTTTCAAGTTTTGCTTTCATCGTCTGAAATATGAGCATCGAGTGCGTCGTCGTACCTCTAGGAACACACATTGTCTTTCTCATGGCATGTGTGAGTCTAGTGCTGATACGAGGATGATTCATAATGTTGGTTCTTCCAAGACTTCTTCTTTGAGAGATAATGGTGCTTTGTCCTCTCGGACCTTGTCTACTAGTAGACCTTTACACCATTGCTCATTTTGTGGGAAGAATGGACATCTTGTGGATTTCTGCTTTCGACGTGTAAAACATTTGCGTCGAGCTCATCCTTCTAAGTCTCCTAGTAGGCATAGTCTTTCTCATGACATGCATACTAAAGAGCCTAGCACGAAGACTCGCTTTGATGATGGCTTCTTTGACACCTTTTCTAGTGGTGTTGGACAGCATCGTGGACTTGGCTTCCATGGTTTTGGTTTTATCCCACGAGCTGCCCCGAGGTAGGATTTCCACCCTTTTCCAAGAGGTGGACCTCGTTTTCTTCATCGAGGTACACACCTGTAACATCCCAATTTTTGCTGAGTTTAAATACCTTTTGAATAGTTAGTACGGAGAAAAGTCACCATTTGGTTTTATTTGAGTTTAATTCAAAAGCTTAATATTGGACTTTACAATCAAAAATATTTAATGTGAATAATCCCAACATAAACAATAGTCAAAAGTATTTTATTTGGGTTCTATGTGCTCAGATATATTTTCTAGATTTTTCTAGAATTTTTCTGAGTTCATTTGCTATTTTCTGTTGCTTATTTGAATTTCTCGTATTTTATAAAATAGAAAAACTAATTAAAATCTCAAAAAAGCTCTTGGACCGAAACCCAGCCCAAACCCCTCTTGGCCCAGCTCTGTTCAGCCCACACCCGCGCACGCGAGCCCGCCTCCCTCTGACAGGTGGTCCCCACGTGTCAGCTCCCTTCCTCTCTCCTCGCGGGAGCACGTTAAACCTCAGCCGTCCAATTCTCGTTGATCGGTCCGATGACGTTGTGCCTTTCGGGCGGTCCGAACGTGTGACATCCCAATTTTGGGCTTGTGTTTCAAATGTAAGAAAATGAGGGGAAATTAAAACTTTTTCTTACATCTTGTATTTCCTGTATGCTTTGGACAATTGTTGTAAAGAGATTAAGGGAATACAAAAATCATAAGTCATTTCGACCCACATCTTATTCTTCTTAGTCATTCTTGTTCCATCTTGTGATAATCTCCTGGAAATAATTTTCCTAAATTCTTGGGTTGGCTTGGGGCTCCTCAGAAAATTCTACAATTTTAGAAATTGTTTGAATGTTGTTGAAGGCAAGTCAACCCAATTTAAAATCTGGTCAAACCTTGGACCAGTACCTTGTTAAATGTTTGGAGGAAAATCCACAGCACCAAAGCCTCTGAAAAATTTATGCTAGGTCCTCGTTTGAGTCACCACTCGTGTAAAAATTTCGTAATTTTGGAGTCGGTTTGTCTGCCTCAAACAATTCTCCAAAGAGCTCCTTCTAAAACCGTAAAAACTAAATCTGGTTGAGTCGACTCGCTCGGACCGAGCCCAACTCAACCGACTTGGTTAGACCACGCCGCCACGCCGCACTCGGGCGCAAGGCTATGCGCGCGCAAAGCTGAGTCGTTGGATCTCCATCCAACGCCACGACCTCCCATCGACCGTGGAGCTCTTGAGCGCCTCGGCGCCGGGGTGGTCAAGCCGTGGGATACCCATCGTGTGGCTCACGACCTCCCGTGACCTCCTCGCCGCGCAAGACCTCCCCACCTCGGGTGATCTGGGACGCCCAGACCTCCCGGGCACATCTGGGACGCCCAGACCTCCCCTCGGCTCTGCTCTTCCTCATGACCTCCCGGGGTCTGGTCATCATGGTTTTCCCGCACCTGTGCGTGTGTCAGGGTCAGAGCAGTTGGGGGCAGTGAGATGTCACCTTTTGCATCTTGTCAACGGCTCTTTCTGCTGACATGCATTTATTGCCAGTCAGCTTTAACCTCCAAAGTCTCCACCCTGCTCTGCCCCTACCTACCCTTGTCAAATCCAGTCAGTCCATGGCAGGGGCATGGTTCATGCTCACAGTAGGCTTTTGCCCACACCATTGCCAAGCTCCCAGGCTATGTATAGCCTGAGGCCTTCCTCTCCTTTTCTTTCTTCGTTCTTGGCTGTGCTTGAGCTCCCTCAGTTTGAGTTGGTCCCCAAGCTCAAGCACCCAAGAGCACCCCCCACCCTGAAACCTCCATTGTCACTTTTGGAGCTCCCCAAGACCACCTTCGAGCTCCAGGGGTTCAATATTGCTATTTTGGCTGTCACTTTGTCATCTTGGTCTCCTCAAGCCTCCCTAACTTGTTGTGTTTGACCTTCACAGAGGTTGACAATTTGGGGAGCTGCTTGTCGGGGTCGAGATCGTCTTCTTCTCCATCGCCGGCAAACACGTCACCGCCGGACTTCGTCGACCTCCTTCAAGTTCCTCCACCTCCTGGTCCCCTCTCGCCTCGTGCCCATCCCTTAGCCTTGCTGTTATTTTCTAGAGCTCGTGTAGTTCGTAGTAAGCCTCCCTAGCCTATCTCCGGCTCGCCGGCGTTCAAGGCCGTCGCCGCCGAGGTTGCCACCTTTAGCTCCGTGAGGATATTGCGGTTCCATTCTAGTATTTAGTTGGCGCCGGCGTGGTCCCTATCGCCGGCGGCAAGCGGTTAATCGCGCTCGGGATTTTGCCGGTTCAAAACTCCCGTTTTCGTCATTTTCTTAGGACATCATTAATGCCCAATTATTACTAATCTTTGGGTGCATTAATCGTGTCTTAGCTGTGCCGTTGTGTCTCTGACATGTGGGCCATAGGCTTGACTGAAATCCGTGAGGTCATTAAAGTCCCTTTTAGGTTCCTTTATTGCCAATCATCAGCCGCATTAGTTTTGTCTGAAGCCGTCACTGTGGTTGTGTTCTGGGCCACCACTCAGACCACCCCCACGACCTCCTAGACTTGTTGTCCACCGTTTAGGACCTCCTTAGAATTAATCCGAGCTATAGGACCATCCTTGGGGTTCTCTTTGCAAAAAGACCTCCCTTAGTCGCTTTATAAAACCACCTCTGACCTCCCGAGGTCCTCTTTGCAAAAGACCTCCCTTGGTCATTTTGCAAAGACCACCTCAGACCACCCTCGGGTCGTCTTTGTAAAAAGCCACCTGCCTTTACAAAGAAAACCCCGCTCAGACCTCTTAGGCTCAATCTGACTGCCTCGACCTCCCGGTTTAGATCTGAGCGTTAGATCTCATTTTGTGAAATCCTTAGCACTCAGACCTCCCTCCGTGGCAATCTGGACCGTTCAGGACCTCCCTAGGCCTGATCTGAGCCGTCCAGATCTCCTCCGATTAGAACCCAGTCGCTTAAGACCTCCCCGAGTAGATCTTGGCCATCCAAGACCTCCTCGGTTGAATCCCAGCCGATCAGGACCTCTCTCGTTCGATCTTGATTGCCCAGGACCTCTCTCACTTGATCGTGTCCGTTAAAGACCTCCCCCTGGAGATCTTGACCGTCTAGGATCTCCTCCTTTGGATCCGTAGCGTTAGGACCTCCTCCTCTTGTCTAAACCGTTAGATTTAGATCTAACGGGCTAGACCTCCCTCCGTAGAATTACCCTTAGGACCTCCCCTAGTGCTCCGGACCGCCAGATCTCGATCTGACGGTCACGACCTCTGTTAGGCGCGTAGACCTCCTTGCGTGCGCTGTGCACGCACTGGTCGTGATCGTTGGATCCGATCTCAACGGTCCAGACCTCCCCAGTGCGGGAGGAGGTCTTGTGTGCACTGTGCTTCGAGGCTCGTAGCCGTGAGATCTTGATCTAACGGCCCACGACCTCTCCTTTTTTTCCTTCAGTTCATTGGACCTCCGAGAGCTCAAGATTTCCTAAGTTCTTTAATGTTTCAAATTTCAAAAGTGCATAACTTTGTCATTTTAATTCCTTTTGAATGATTCCAGGTTGCCTGTAGCTTTGTTATAATGTGAACTTTCATCGAGAATGAATTTAGGCCCTGTTTTGTAGAAGAAAATGATTTAAACAGCATGATCTTGTTTAGTGAATATGGGTATCTAGAAATTCCTTGAAAACTTGTAAAATACATAACTTTCTCTCTGCAATTGCGATCTGAGCAAACTCAACCTGGTAAAATTTGTCTATAGACATGCTTTAATATGAACTAGGCTTTGTCTTTATTCATGTTCCTGAAAAATGATATATGCTAGATTTAGAGCTTAGAAAAATCATAACTAATTCATTAGAACTCCAATTTGTGTAAACTCAGTTTTGCTGTTGTTAGGATACTATTATCTACCTACCATAAAAATTTCAGACCTTAGATCATTCTGGAAATTTTCGCCATGAACAGTAAGCCTAATTAATTTAATTAGGATTTTTCAGGCTGAGGGAATTCAATTTGGCCATAACTTTTTCATGCTAAGTCCAAATGAAGTGATTCTTGTTTCTAAAATTGTCTAAAATCAACCTCTAGCTGCTGTAGAAATTTCATTGGATTTGGATGTGCTTTGCTGTTGAGCTCTTTTTAGTGTTCTTCGTTCTTATCGGTCTTTATCGCCTTTTCGCGTTAGGTTCCGAAGAGTTTATTGAACCTGAGCACTCCCCTCTGCAGCAAGAACAAATCCAGCAAGGCAAGCAGTTTGATCATGTTAATCCCAGTATTTTAAGTATTTATGTTGTTTACAACTTCTATGTACGCATTGCTATCTTGTTTTAACTATTATCGATAGTTGGCCTAGTAGATGCATTTCCTTAGACAACTGATTATTCTCTACTACCATGAGCCTAGGTTATTGCTGTGATTAGAGTTCGTGGATGAGCTCTTGTCACTTAGTAGTTTGCGAATTAATTGCTTAGCCATGCTTAGCTTCGGTAGAAATGGGCGGTTATCAACTTGTCGATAACCTCGATCACACAAAACTTATTATGATTTATGATTTCCACCTTGTGCCATGTCTACTTATGAAAACTAAAACTGAAAACAAAATGATTTAGACTTGGGCACAATGGTAAGATGGTGTGATTTTGGGTGTGATCGAATGGTGCCCGGTCAACAAGGACCGAACATCTTGTTACACTAAACCAAGCATTTTAGCGTGCTAACCACACTAGAGGGTATGGGACCTCTCTTGACTTAGTACTTTGGTGTGTATTGGCTTCGGGTCGCAGGGAGTCGCAGGAGGGATGGTGTTGGGAGCATTGTAGTGTCCGAAAGACTTCACCCGTGATGGGATTTGTTGTCTTTCGGCTTGCAATGTAAGCGTATGGGTTTCTATCCATACGAGCTGCTCGTAGTTAATACACAATATTGGAAAGCGTCTCAGAGGACTTAGCCTTGCCGGCATACCTTCTAAGTGTTCTTTGTGGCTTAAAGGCTGTCAAGTGTGGGTACATTGGTACACCTGCAGGGTTAAAACTATTCGAATAGCCTCGCCCTAGGTTATGGACACGCTTGGCAAGGTCTTTCAAGAGTTAGACTACAACCTTTTAATTAAAACTTGATGGGTGGTACGAATCGGGATTCGTGCTATTGTTGTGGTGGCTATTGGGATAGTCACTTCAGTGGTTACTTGTATGTATCTTTATTACGCTTTTATGTTGACAACAAAATAGATTTGCAAACTTGCTTTTAAATGTATTACATTATTGCAAATAAAGTTGGCTTTATGCAAAATGAGACATACAACCTCCACCTAAATAAGCTTGCATGTAGTTTATGAACAGGTCTGCTATTCCACACGTCAGTCTTGCGAGTACCTTTGTGTACTCAGTTATCTTGCATAAATGTATTTGTTGTAGAGGAAGAAGGTGAGCTTGAGGGGCCTCACTTTTGTGAGCTGTGCTGTGGTAGTCTTCGTGGCGTCTAGCTTGGCGGCCCAGTCGGTTGCCTTGTGGGTGTATGGCTAACCAGTCGACTTTTGTTCTAGCCATCTTATGGCACCTTTTGCTTCCGCTGTCATTCTTGTATATTGCTCTATTTGGCCGGTCGGCTCTTTTGTAATAACTTTACTTTATGTATGTCGTTATTGAACTTAGTGTTGTATGTTGTATGGAAATGATGTGTAATTTTGTGATGATGTGCACATGCTGCAATTCTGGGAAGCATATGTCCATCGAGGCTTAGAATGTTTAATTAGTAACGCTAGAACCAATTGGAGGTTAAGTGTTACTAGTTAAATATTTCGGGTCCTCACAAAGTTGGTATCAGAGCCATACTGACCGTAGAAACCCCTAGCTTGGTCGCCTTTAGAATATTTCGAAAACTTACTTTCAAATAGTTTATGAAAACTTAAGTAAGTTTTCTAAATTTTACTCCTTACCTATCTTAGCTTGCTCATCTCACCTTACTCTCACTTAAGTTTTGAAAAAAAAAGTTGTTCCTCTCTTCCTTTCAAAAATTAGCCTCTATCGATTAACTTGGTTTTGGGAGAACCATGAGAGCTTGGAGAAAGAAATTTGGACAGCTAGCTGGTGGTTAGTAATTAAGGTAGGAAATGAGAGGTAAATTCAACTAAAACTTGTGGGAATGAAAGGGTAAGAAGTGATATGAGATTAGCTAATGCCTATACTCTATTAGGTGGTTATACCTTGATTTTTGGACTGTTTTGAGCTAGAATTTAGTTCTGAAATTTTGGGTCTCCTCAAACGATTACTGTTCTTCCATACGGGTTAGTCGTTTGGGAAGTTGATTCGTGACGATGGTCTTATGTTCTCTTGTGGCTATTCTTTGGTCATTTTAATCAAGTTTGGATTTCCGTGCTCTTGGGTCTCGAATCAGATCTAACTTATCTTGATGAAACAGATGGTCGGTGGGACTCGTGAGCGGTCGAAATCAGCCGTAGTCCCGATGAGGAGCTTCCCTCCCGACCATGGCGGAGGTCCTCATGCGATCGAACGCAATCGTTCGAGGACCGCCGGGTGTTGGAGGTTATCGCCAGAACACCTCCACTCCTCCGTGCCTCTAGATCCGGAGGTGGTCACGGGCCTCGTGGGGACTTGCGGAGTTCCTTCGCACGCAGCCTCCCACCTTCTCCCGTCCCGAGGATCCTTGGACGCAGACGATCGGTCGCTGCGTCGGTTGAGCGGAAGCTCAACGCTGCTCGATGCCGGAGCAGAGCGGGCACTTTTCGCATCCCATCACCGGAGGGTGCGGCACTCATGGTGGGAGAACTTCCTCGCCATGCAGCCCGCGGGACACGTGGTCTCGTGGGAGGAGTTCCGTCCGCTTTCCGTCGGGCCCATGTCCCCGCCTACCGATGAAGTCGAAGAAGAAGGAGTTCCTTGCGCCAAACAGGGGCGCAAGTTCGTGGCGAGTACCTCCACGAGTTCAACCACCTAGTGAGGTACGCCTCGCCGAGGTGGCCACCGATGAGGCCAGCAGAGAAGTTCATGGAGGGTTTGTCTAAGGAGCTTGACAAGCTCTCTATTGTGGACTTCCCGACTTTCGCACCTTGGTGGACAAGGCCATCGTCGCGAGCACAAGGCGAGCGCCGGCGAGTCCCGCAAGCGCAAGTGGGAGGCCCAATGGCTGCACAGCCCGGCCTCGCTCGTCCCCTAGTTGGGCCTGCACGGGGGCCCGTTCTTTGGCTTCACCACCGCCGTAACCCGGTATTAATACACCCGATCCTCTCAGGCATAATCGAACTAGTCCCATGATCGCTGGCTAGCTCACACAAAGAAACAAAATGATAACAAATTCATATCACAACTTTATTAATAACAACAGAGTTGATTACAAAAGAGGCTTACAGGCCAACAATAAAATAAACACAGCGGAAGACGAAGAAGTAGTAGGGTCCAGCAATCTGCCACAGGCAATCGACTGGGGTAGCGACCTAGTCGTCGAGATTCACATCGGTAGCAAAGTCCTTCTCCTCTGAAATTTGTTTGCATAAGCAAGAATGAGCACAACTTCCGTGCTCGCAAGTTACACCCGTCAAATAACAGAATGACATGCATATATGGATGTAACAAAGGATGGCTTATATGATTATTTGCATAAAGCAGCATTTTCTTTAAATACTGGTACTAGATTCCAAAGCGCTTATTCTATAACTAAAGTTTATAAAATTTCAATTTTATAGTCGATAACGTTCACACATGAATGG
This sequence comes from Ampelocalamus luodianensis, assembly GCA_036346255.1. NCBI lineage: Eukaryota > Viridiplantae > Streptophyta > Magnoliopsida > Poales > Poaceae > Ampelocalamus > Ampelocalamus luodianensis. The sequence goes on along the minus strand of CM070620.1, from coordinate 43,402,840 downwards.
TGAAGGATATCCTCCTATCACATGGTCGTTGCCTAATTCCCAATTGGATAAACCATTTGAAAAAGAAGTCCATTTCCAATAAAATCGAGTCTAACTTTGAGTAGTTCTCTAGCATGTCCATAACCGCGACACGGCTATTCGAATAGTTTTACACTCGCAGAGGTTGTGCACTTTACCCACATGACAAGACTTCTCTAGTTTGTCCTAATATATCTATGCCACCGCCGCTACCTTTGGTAAGCGGTCTAGAGCACGTGTCGAGGCCTTTACAATGTTCTGCCTTAATGTATTTATGCCCGCTAAGGTTTCGCTACCATTGGATGGCCATCCTCCGGAAGCCCCTCTGCGCCGGATGGGTCTAATGTCCGACCAACGCCCATACCAACAACATAGCACAAACGACACTAAGACATTACAAATTATTTAGCTGTGTCCCGCCCATACGGGACATGTGGTGGTACTGTTAGGCGTAGCATCATGCGCCAAGACCGGTCCTAATCGACTTGGGCAACTTTCCAATAAAACCCATGGGCCTTAACCCTAACTGATTAAGCCTGCATGAACTCGCACTCCACCAATCATCCATTCCGCCAAGTCAAACCATCATTTTATTTTATTTTCCAAGTCATTTGTAAAACTCCCATGACACACGGATGCCAAGGGTACAATTTAATCAATAATTGATTGATGGTTGAAATTCCCAAAAACAAGTTTGGTCTAAAAGCATGGCTAAGCAACACGTTTAAATGATCCTAGTTCATACTATCGTATCAACCGTGTTTGATCTAGGTGACAATGTGTTTGATTCAATATCAACATTGGCCATACAAAGGATTTTAGGTATAACTATGAATTTAAAACAGGATTTAAATTATTGAATATAAATACATGCAAGAATCATTTAAAACAGAATATAAATAATTTAAAATAGTAGGATGAATATGATCAAGGTATAACTTGCCTCGCTTGATGAGGTGACGTTGTTTTTCTTAACGCATCACCTTAACAGAACTTCTGGTGTTGAGGTGACGTTGTTTTTCTTAACAGGTCACCTAGTACTCACAAGTACTATCTTCAGGTAGTCCAAGTGTACGATCACGATGATCATACAGTCAACATCAATCCTCTTATGTTGCTCTTCAGTCAGCGTCGAAATCTGATTCTCCGAAGTCGTCGAACTCTAATCGTGCAATACAACAAATTCAACTCAAATTCAAAAGGATAGATCAAATTAACTCCAAATAGAAGTATTTTACTTTAGTTAGCTAGATAATAATTTTATATGAATTTACAAACTTGAATGGACTAAAACGGAGTTTGGGAGCAAAAGATATGAATTTTAGAAGATTGAAATTACATGAAAGGATAAATTAGGGTTTAAAGGAATTGCAGGTCAAATGAACTCAAAATCAAATGATTTTGGTTTAGATGGCTAGATCCTGATTTTATATGAATTTAGGAATTTGAATGGACGAAATCGGAGTTCGTATGAGGGAGAACGAACCCCGGGAAGTTTTTAAATCTAAATAAAACCTAAAATCAGATTTTATTGATTTTCCCGAAGTATTTTTCTAAAGGAAATCCTAATTATTGCGCAAGCGTGATGTCAGCGAGGATTTTCGGAATTAAAGAAAATAAATGAAAACCCTGACATGTGGGGCCCACATGTCGCTGCCTCTACTCACTGCAGGAACCAAGTTCACCTAGCCCGAGAATCTAGTGCGGGTGGACCGCGCATGTGGCTTGACATGGCGCCACGGGATGCCACATAGGCATTAGCGCCGACGTGGCTCCGAGGTGGAGGCGAGGTGGCAGTCACGTGGCTGACCACGGAGGCAGAAGGCCGGCGGCGGCTCGGTTGCGAGCTCGCCGGCGATAGAGGCTCCGGCGAGGGGAATGGATGGCACCAAACGAGAGAGTGGAGTGTGGGGGTCACTATGCTCACCGGGGTTGCACGAAAGCGCGGCGGAGGATCACCGGCGACGATGTTAAGCGGCGGCGCGATGCGGCTTTCGGCGGCGGTGGTGTTCGGGTGGTTCTCCGACGATGCCAAGGTGCGCATGGGGTAGCAGGCGTCGCGGCGATGCCTTTGGTGCAGACGGTGACGGCGAGGAGGCAATGTCGACGGCGCAAATGATGGTGGAAGGAATGGCGGCCGTCGGCGAAGAGGTTCCGATTCCAGTGAGGTGGGCGCGCGAGAGGAGGAGTGGGTGGCGGCGTTGGAATGAGTGAGGAAGGGGGCTCCCGGTGCGCTCTTTTATAGGGGCCGGGGAGGGGCGAGTGAGAAGATCGTGCGCGGCAAGCGCGCGGCCGTTACGACGTGCGGGCAAACCGGTGGAGTAAAGAGAGGGAAAAGTGGGGGAAGTGGGGCGGCGTGATGAGGGCTTTTGAATGCGCACGATGGCGAGGAGAGTGGGGGAGAGAAACGGGCGGAGGAGAAGCTCCCGTGGGCGCGGTAATGGCGGGGCGTGCGGCGTCGTGGGGAAGAAGAAGGGGTCGGGAAGAAGAAGGGGTTGGCGACCGTTCGATGCGCATCCAACGGTGCGGAGGAGGTAGGGTGGCGTGGGATGATGGATAGCCGTCGGATGGCGATCGGAGAGTTAACAGCAGGAGGACGTTCGGAACCCACGAAGGTGCTTCAAGATCTGACCGTGGATTCTCGATCCAACGGTGCGGAGAAGATGGGTGACGTGTGGTATAGATGACCGTCAGATGGCGATCGGGCGATGAGGGAGAGAGAGAGAGGAAAGAGAGGGAGGCGCGGGACGATGGATAGCCGTCCGATTTGAATCGGACGGTGGGAGGGAGATAGGAGAGAGAGCGCGGAGCGGCCGGAGTGGGCCGAAGCGCGGAGAAAATGGGCCAAGGAGGAGATTTGCCCAAGGCTTTCCGGCTTTTAAATTGATTTTTCAATTGATTTATTTCGTAAATTCAAAAGGACTTTAGAAAATAGTAAAATACATCCAAAATGCTAGAAAAATTCACGTAAATTCCTAGAGGCATTTTGGACTTAATAAAAATAATTCCAACTTAAAGTTGGCTTTTAATTTTGCAAATAAATTATTTTGGCTTGAAAATACTTAGGAAAAAGCTTTTAAAAACTCAGAAAATTCTAGAAATTAAGTAAATTTTTATTTTTCAATTCAAATCCAATAAAACTTTAATAACTTCAAATAAATTTTAAAATTTTGACTTTCAAAACTTTAGAGATTCAAATAAGGCAATCAAATTCTGGCAAATTCTTAGCAAAATCAAATAAAACATTAACTTTATTTTATTTTATTTTGGTAACATAACTTTGGGATGTTACAACCACCGCCGAGGCCTTCGGCACCAGCTCCACGTCCTCCGCAGGTCGTGACTCGACCACGCACGCCAATGACCAAAGAAGAAGGTGTTCCCGCAACCCCGCGCCGACGCCACCGCTTCTCATCGCCACAACAAGGGCCACTACGCGAGTAGTTGTCCTAAGAAGACTGGAGCGGCCCCTCGTCCTAATAGAGGACGCGGGCAAGGGAGTGGTCGACCACCTGACCAAAAGACCCCAGGCTTGGGGAGCGGCCGAGTCAACCATATCTCGGCTGAGGAGGCACAGGAGGCGCCCGACGTGGTGTTGGGTACGCTTCTTGTTAATTTACATCCTGCTACAGTTTTATTTGACTCTGGGGCCTCGCATTCTTTTATTTCGAGGTCGTTTGCTGTTGATTGTGGACTTCACTGTGTTCCTTTGGGGATTCCACTGCTTATTCGCTCTCCGGGTTCGGAAATGAGAGCTGACCAAGTATGCCGGGACGTTCCTATCCACATCGAAGGAGTGGGATTCTTGGCGAGTCTTATCCTACTCGACTCATCGCGCCTGGATGTGATTCTTGGCATGGATTGGTTGTCCCAACACTTGGGGCAAATCGATTGTGCCACGAAGGTTGTCTACCTCACCAACCCTTCAGTGAACAACAAAGGTTTTCGCCAGCTTCAGAGAGCCCCATCTTTATGCCCTTGAAGCAAAGCCAGCATTGGAGATTTGCGATGTCCCCACTGTGTGTGACTTCGCGGATGTCTTTCCTGAAGATTTGCCTGGGATGCCTCCTGTTCGAGAACTGGAGTTCGTGATAGAGTTGCTGCCCGGTACCACCCCTATTTCAAAGAGGCCGTATTGCATGCCTCCTAATGAGTTGGAAGAGCTGAAGAAGCAACTAGGTGAGCTGCAAGAGAAGGGTTTCATTCGTCCTAGCTCATCTCCTTGGGGTTGTCCAGTTATCTTTGTGAAGAAGAAGGACAAGACCTTGCGCATATGTGTTGATTACCGTCCGCTTAATGAAGTGACGGTAAAGAACAAGTATCCCTTGCCCCGTATTGATGATCTTTTTGATCAGTTGACCGGAGCGCGTGTCTTCTCCAAGATTGACTTGAGATTGGGCTATCATCAAGTCAGGATCAGGACCGAGGATATTCCAAAGACGGCCTTTGCTACTCGTTATGGTCTTTACGAGTACACCGTCATGTCTTTTGGTTTGACTAATGCTCCTGCTTTATTCATGAACCTTATGAACTCGGTATTCATGGAGTATTTGGATAGGTTTGTGGTGGTATTCATCGATGATATCCTTATCTACTCCAAGAGCGAAGAAGAGCATGCTGAGCATCTTAAGCTTGTGTTGGGCAAGCTGCGTGAGCACCAGCTGTATGCAAAATTCAAAGAAGTGTGAGTTCTAGTTGAAGGAAGTGGCATTCTTGGGCCATGTTCTTTCAGCAGGAGGTGTGGCTGTGGATCCTAGCAAGGTCAGCGATGTGCTATCTTGGGGTCAGCCCAAGTCGGTCACCGATGTGCGGAGTTTTCTTGGTTTGGCTGGCTACTATCGCCGCTTTATCGAGAATTTCTCCAAGATTGCAAAGCCTATGACTGAATCGCCAAGAAAGACAAGAAGTTTGAGTGGTCCATCGCTTGTGATGTGAGTTTTCGGGAACTCAAGAAGCGGTTGACTTCAGCCCGGTGCTTGTTCTCCCGATATTCACAAGAGTTTTGATATCTTTTGTGATGCTTCTCGTCGTGGTCTTGGTTGTGTTCTTATGCGAGAAGGCAAGGTTGTGGCCTATGCATCGGCGGTTGAGGCCTCATGAACTCAACTATCCTACTCACGACTTGGAGTTAGCTGTTGTGGTTCATGCACTCAAGATTTGGCGGCATTATCTGATTGGTAACCGTTGTGAGGTGTATTCTGACCACAAGAGCTTGAAGTACTTGTTCACTCAGCCAGATCTGAACCTCAGGCAAAGGAGATGGTTGGAATTGATCAAGGACTATGATATGGGTATTCAGTATCACCCGAGCAAGGCCAATGTGGTTGCAGATGCGCTTAGTCGAAAGGTGTATTGCAACATGTTGATGCTCCAAGAGCAGCAGCCTACCCTTATTTCAGAATTTCAGCGCCTCAATTTGGGTTTGATCGAGCACGGTTCTCTTGCTACCTTGGTTGTGCAGCCAACCTTGGTGGACCAAATCAAGGCGGCACAGCAGAAAGATGTTGGTGTGAGCCAGATCAAGCAGAACATCAAGGATGGGATAGCCAAGTGCTTTTCAGAGGATTAGCATGGCGTTGTGTGGTTTGGGCGCGCTTGTGGTTCCTAAGGTCATGGAATTGCGGATTTGATTCTCCGCAAGCCCATGATTCTCCTTTGTCTATCCATCCCGGGCTACCAAGATGTATCGGGACCTTCGCGAGCTTCCGTGAACCCGAATGAAGCGCGAGATTGCCAAGTTCGTGTCGAGTGCGACATGTGTTGTCGTGTGAAGGCGAGCATCGGCGTCAGCAGAGTCTTCTTCACCTTTGCGGTGCGGAATGGAAGTGGATTCCATTGGCATGGACTTCATCACCGGTTTGCCCCGCTCGTCCAAAGGGAATGATGCTATTTGGATCGTGATTGACCGGTTGACTAAAGTGGCACATTTTCTCCCTGTCAAGACTCAGCTTCGTGTGGGGCCTTTGGCCGAACTTTATGTCTCGAGGATTGTGAGTCTTCACGGTGTGCCGAAGACGATTATTTCCGATCGTGGTGCACTTTTTACCTCTCGGTTTTGGCATAGTCTGCAAGAGGCTATGGGGACCCGCCTTCATTTCAGTACAGCTTTTCATCCCCAAACTGATGGCCAGACGGAGAATTTGACCTACCGCGAGCATCCTGTTCGTGTTCTTGAGGAATCTAAACGGAGAACAAGGAACCGTGTCATCAAGTTCCTTAAGGTTCAGTGGTCAAACCATTCTGAAGATTAGGCAACTTGGGAGCGAGAAGATCACCTTCGTGCAGATTTTCCATCTTTCTTCTCCGAGTAAACGGAATCTCGGGACGAGATTCTTGTAAGGGGGGGAGAGTTGTGACATCCCAATTTTGGGCTTGTGTTTCAAATGTAAGAAAATGAGGGGAAATTAAAACTTTTTCTTACATCTTGTATTTCCTGTATGCTTTGGACAATTGTTGTAAAGAGATTAAGGGAATACAAAAATCACAAGTCATTTCGACCCACATCTTATTCTTCTTAGTCATTCTTGTTCCATCTTGTGATAATCTCCTGGAAATAATTTTCCTAAATTCTTGGGTTGGCTTGGGGCTCCTCCGAAAAATTCTACAATTTTTAGAAATTGTTTGAATGTGGTTGAAGGCAAGTCAACCCAATTTAAAATCTGGTCAAACCTTGGACCAGTACCTTGTTAAATTTTTGGAGGAAAATCCACAGCACCAAAGCCTCTGAAAATTTTATGCTAGGTCCTCGTTTGAGTCAGCCATCTCCTGTAAAAATTTCGTAATTTTTGGAGTCGGTTTGCTGCCTCAAACAATTCTCCAAAGAGCAGCTCCTTCTAAAACCAGAAAAACTAAATCTGGTTGAGTCAGACTCGGGCTCGGACCCGAGCCCAACTCAACCGACTTGGTTGGACCACGTCGCCAGCGCCGCACTCGGGCTCAAGCTGTTGCGCGCGCAAGCTGAGTCGTTGGATCTCCATCCAACGCTCACGACCTCCCCACTGATTTGTGGAGCTCTTGAGCGCCCTCAGCGCTTCGTGGTGGTCCAAGCCGTGGGATACCCATCGTGTGGCTCACGACCTCCCAGGACCTCCTCGCCCGCGCAAGACCTCCCCACCTCGGGTGATCTGGGACGTCCAGGACCTCCCCCTCGGCTCTATTTCTCTTCCTCATGACCTCCTGGGGGTCTGGTCATCATGGTTTTCCCGCACCCGTGCGTGTGTCGTGTCGAGCGCTTGGGGGCGTGAGATGTCACCTTTGCCTCTTGTCAACGGCTCTTCTGGCGACATGCATTTATTGCCGATCGGCTTTAACCTCCAAAGTCTCCACCCCGCTCGCCCCTACCTACCCTTGTCAAATCCAAATACCCATGGCGGGGCATGGTTCATGCTCACATGAGGCTTTGCCCACACCATTGCCAAGCTCCCGTGCTATGTATAGCCCGAGGCCTTCCTCTCCTTTTCTTTCTTCGTTCTTGGCCGTGCTTGAGCTCCCTCGCTTGAGTTGGTCCCTAAGCTCAAGCACCCAAGAGCACCCCACCCCAACCTCCATTATCACTTTTGGAGCTTCCAAGACCACCTTCGAGCTCCAGGGGTTCAATATTGCTATTTTGGTCGTCACTTTGTCATCTTGGTCTCCTCAAGCCTCCCTAACTTGTTGTGTTTGACCTTCACAGAGGTTGACAATTTAGGAGCCGCTTGTCGGGTCGAGATCGCCTTCTTCTCCATCGCCGCAAACACATCACCGCGGACTTCGCCGACCTCCTTCGAGTTCCTCCGACCTCCCTGGTCCCCTCTCGGCCCTCAGGTGCCCATCCCTTAGCCTTGCTGTTATTTTCTAGAGCTCGTGTAGTTCGTAGTAAGCCTCCCTAGCCTATCTCTCGGCTCGCCGGCGCTCAAGGTCGCCATGCGTCGAGGTTGCCACCTTTAGCTCCGTGAGGATATTGCGGTTCCATTCTAGTATTTAGTTGGCGCCGGCGTGGTCCCTATCGCCGGCGGCAAGCGGTTAATCGCGCTCGGGATTTTGCCGGTTCAAAACTCCCGTTTTCGTCATTTTCTTAGGACATCATTAATGCCCAATTATTACTAATCTTTGGGTGCATTAATCGTGTCTTAGTCTTGCCGTTGTGTCTCGACATGTGGGCCATAGGCTTGGACTGAAATCCAGAGGTCATTAAAGTCCCTTTTAGGTTCCTTTATTGCCAATCATCAGCCGCATTAGTTTTGTCGGAAGCCGTCACTGTGGTCGTGTTCTGGGCCACCGCTCAGACCACCCCCACGACCTCCTAGACTTGTTGTCCACCGTTTAGGACCTCCTTAGAATTAATCCGAGTCAGAGGACCATCCTTGGGGTTCTCTTTGCAAAAGACCTCCTTAGTCGCTTTATAAAAACCACCTGGACCTCCACCGAGGTCCTCTTTGCAAAAAGACCTCCCCTTGGTCATTTTGCAAAGACCACCTCAGGACCACCCTCGGGGTCGTCTTTGTAAAAAGCCACCCCTGGCCTTTTACAAAGAAAACCCCCGCTCAGACCTCTTAGGCTCAATCTCGACTGCTCCGACCTCCCGCTTAGATCGGCGTTAGATCTCATTTGTGAAATCCTTAGCACTCGACCTCCCTCCGTGGCACCGGACCGCTCAGACCTCCCTAGGCCTCGATCCGAGTCGCCCGCATCTCTCCGATTAGAACCCGGGCCGCAAGACCTCCCGAGTAGATCTTGGCCGCCCAAGACCTCCTCGGTTGAATCCCACCGATCGTGACCTCTCTCGCTCGATCTTGATTGCCGTGACCTCTCTCACTTGATCGTGTCCGTTAAAGACCTCCCCCTGGAGATCTTGATCGTCTAGGATCTCCTCCTTTGGATCCGTAGCATTAGGACCTCCTCCTCTGGTCTAAACCGTTAGATTTAGATCTAACGGGCTAGACCTCCCTCCGTAGAATTACCCTTAGGACCTCCCCTAGTGCTCGGGACCGCGGATCTCGACCGACGGTCCACGACCTCTGCTAGCGCGTGAGACCTCCTTGCGTGCGCTTGTGGCACGACCGGTCGTGATCGTTGGATCCGATCTCAACGGTCCAGACCTCCCCAGTGCGGGAGGAGGTCTTGTGTGCGCTGTGCTTCGAGGCTCGTAGCCGTGAGATCTTGATCTAACGGCCCACGACCTCTCCTTTTTTTCCTTCAGTTCATTGGACCTCCGAGAGCTCAAGATTTCCTAAGTTCTTTAATGTTTCAAATTTCAAAAGTGCATAACTTTGTCATTTTAATTCCTTTTTGAATGATTCCAGTTGTTGTAGCTTTGTTATAATGTGAACTTTCATCTGAGAATGAATTTAGGCCCTGTTTTGTAGCAGAAAATGATTTAAACAGCATGATCTTGTTTAGTGAATATGGGTATCTAGAAATTCCTTGAAAACTTGTAAAATACATAACTTTCTCTCTGTAATTGCGATCTGAGCAAACTCAACCTGGTAAAATTTGTCTATAGACATGCTTTAATATGAACTAGGCTTTGTCTTTATTCATGTTCCTGAAAAATGATATATGCTAGATTTAGAGCTTAGAAAAATCATAACTAATTCATTAGAACTCCAATTTGTGTAAACTCAGTTTTGCTGTTGTTAGGATACTATTATCTACCTACCATAAAAATTTCAGACCTTAGATCATTCTGGAAATTTTCGCCATGAACAGTAAGCCTAATTAATTTAATTAGGATTTTTCAGGCTGAGGGAATTCAATTTGGCCATAACTTTTTCATGCTAAGTCCAAATGAAGTGATTCTTGTTTCTAAAACTGTCTAAAATCAACCTCTAGCTGCTGTACAAATTTCATTGGATTTGGATGTGCTTTGCTGTTGAGCTCTTTTTGGTGTTCTTCGTTCTTATCGGTCTTTATCGTCTTTTCGCGTTAGGTTCCGAAGAGTTTATTGAACCTGAGCACTCCCCTCTGCAGCAAGAATAAATCCAGCAAGGCAAGCAGTTTGATCATGTTAATCCCAGTATTTTAAGTATTTATGTTGTTTACAACTTCTATGTACGCATTGCTATCTTGTTTTAACTATTATCGATAGTTGGCCTAGTAGATGCATTTCCTTAGACAACTGATTATTCTCTACTACCATGAGCCTAGGTTGTTGCTGTGATTAGAGTTCGTGGATGAGCTCTTGTCACTTAGTAGTTTGCGAATTAATTGCTTAGCCATGCTTAGCTTCGGTAGAAATGGGCGGTTATCGACTTGTCGATAACCTCGATCACATAAAACTTATTATGATTTATGATTTCCACCTTGTGCCATGTCTACTTATGAAAACTAAAACTGAAAACAAAATGATTTAGACTTGGGCACAATGGTAAGATGGTGTGATTTTGGGTGTGGTCGAATGGTGCCGGGTCAACAAGGACCGAACATCTTGTTACACTAAACCAAGCATTTTAGCGTGCTAACCACACTAGAGGGTATGGGACCTCTCTTGACTTAGTACTTTGGCGTGTATTGGCTTCGGGTCGCAGGGAGTCGCAGGAGGGATGGTGTTGGGAGCATTGTAGTGTCTCAAAGACTTCACCCGTGATGGGATTTGTTGTCTTTCGACTTGCAATGTAGCGTATGGGTTTCTATCCATACGAGCGGCTCGTAGTTAATACACAATATTGGAAAGCGTCTCGTAGGACTTAGCCTTGCCGGCATACCTTCTGAAGTGTGCTTTGTGGCTTAAAGGCGATGCAAGTGTGGGTACATTGGTACACCCCGCGAGTTAAAACTATTCGAATAGCCTCGTCCTAGGTTATGGACACGCTTGGCAAGGTCTTTCAAGAGTTAGACTACAACCTTTTAATTAAAACTTGATGGGTGGTACGAATCGGGGATTCGTGCTATTGTTGTGGTGGCTATTGGGATAGTCACTTCCAGGTGGTTACTTGTATGTATCTTTATTACGCTTTTATGTTGACAACAAAATAGATTTGCAAACTTGCTTTTAAATGTATTACATTATTGCAAATAAAGTTGGCTTTATGCAAAATGAGACATACAACCTCCACCTAAATAAGCTTGCATGTAGTTTATGAACAGGTCTGCTATTCCACACGTCAGTCTTGCGAGTACCTTTGTGTACTCAATTATCTTGCATAAATGTATTTGTTGCAGAGGAAGAAGGTGAGCTTGAGGGGCCTCACTTTTGTGAGCTGTGCTATGGTAGTCTTCGTGGCGTCTAGCTTGGTGGCCCGGTCGGTTGCCTTGTGGGTGTATGGCTAACCGGTCGACTTTTGTTCTAGCCATCTTATGGCACCTTTTGCTTCCGCTGTCCTTCTTGTATATTGCTCTATTTGGCCGGTCGGCTCTTTTGTAATAACTTTACTTTATGTATGTCGTTATTGAACTTAGTGTTGTATGTTGTATGGAAATGATGTGTAATTTTGTGATGATGTGCATATGCTGCAGTGCAGGAAGCATATGTCCATCGAGGCATAGAATGTTTAATTAGTAACGCTAGAACCAATTGGAGGTTAAGTGTTACTAGTTAAATATTCCGGGTCCTCACAGAACGTCACCAGCGTTTTGAGCCGTTCGATCAAGGTTGAACGGTCAGATGCGGCGTGATCGTTCGGGGACCCGAACGTCCCCTTGGTTGTGAGCCGTTCGATCATATCTGCACGGTTAATTCTCTTGGCCCGATCGTGCATGTGTGTGGGCTTTCGCTGACGTGTGGGTCCCACACGTTAGCTCTTCATCTCCGAGTCGGCTTCGTCCCCGCGACGCGCCCACCTCCGTCCGCCATTGCTGCCTTCTAGAAGCCCCGTCCGACAATGGACTCTCCCAACTAAAACCTCCTCGATTTCTTCACCAAACTTTATCTCCTTTCTTCTCTCACCCGTATCTACCCTCAATCGGGATGAAAACCAACTCTATCTCCGTTTTCGTTTGAAACCGAGAATATCCCAAATTAGGGATTCCTTATCCCGTGTCGCCCCGGCCTTATAAATAGGCCCCCGAGGTTCGCCCTGCCCTCCGCAACCCAGAGCCGCCATCCACATCGCCCCGAGAGCCCTAGCGCCGCCGCAATCGAGCTTTTAGGGTTTTTCGCCGTCGATCGTTTTCTTCGGGTTGCGCCGCCGCCGGTGATGCCCGCCCCGTGGAGTACACCGCCGTCATCGCCATCGCCTGGGCTACCTCCAAAAGCCTTTGCCGTCGCCTAGATCTCACTGGAGGCCCTGTCCTACAACAACCGAAGCGCTCTGCCGCTAGAACCTTGTTGCCGACTGCCACCGACGTCCCCGACACTCCGCAAGTACACCCCTAGGTTCACAAAAGTGCCAGCTACCCAGTGGTACCACTCATCACCGGTGGATCGCCGCCGTTCGCCGTTGTCAATTGGTCCCGAGCACCACCAGTCTCCGTCGAGTCACGTGGACATCCACGTCGGGTCCAGCTCAACCCTCGCGTCGACGTGTCGTCTCGCGTGGCATCCTCGTCATCTCACGCGTGTACGCCCGAATCAGCGTCCTGGCCAGCAGCCGCCGCTGACGTGTCGCACCGTCATTGGTCCAGATTGGATCCACGTGTAGGCCCACCGGTCTCCAGGTCCCGAGGCTCGGCAAACCTAGTCTATCGTGAGCCATCTCGCTGACATGTGGGTCCCACATGTCAGTAATTTCTTTTAATTATTTTAATTTCCGAAATCCCTGTGCTGACGTCATGCTTGCGCAATAATCCGATTTTTCTTTTAAGAAATAATTCAAAAAATCCAGTAAATCCAAAATAAGGGTTTTCTTTTAGATTTAAACTTCTAGAGCCCATAACTTTTGCATCCGAACTCCGTTTGAGCCCATTCAAGTTCCAAAATTTATCTAAATTCGTGCTCTATTTATCTGAGATTTTTTTTTAATTTTTGGGGTTTATTTTCCTCTTTTATTTATTTGTTTTGTTTATTTCTTTCATTTGCGAGTAGACGTCGATACATCAGGGAATTTTGGAGAAGAAGGAGCACCTCAAGATCAAGACCAGTACTTAGACCTTTTCTAAGGCAAGTCATATCTTTGATCATTTTAAACCCGGTTTTTAAATTACTTTGTTTCAAAGTATTGCATTCTACTTTAATTATGTATTTAAATGCTTTTAGGCATAGTTATCATCCAATTTGTTAATACACCTTGGCCTTGTATGTCATATTTCCTTGTCACCTTAGATTGGTTTATTAGTTGGTAATATTATAGCACCAACGTGGGTTGGTTAGATACGAGTATAATTGCTTAGCCATGCTACAAGTCTCACAGGTCATTGGAGTTGCAAATATTAAATCTGACTAAGTGACTATGGAACTTTGTGTAAAACTGTATGCTATGTGTTATTACTTCGTGATAGCATGTGTTGCACTAAAACCAACTGGGTGGTAAAGGATTTAGACTGAGGCAAGTGGTGGATACTGTGTGATATGGTGGAAGCTATGTGCATGGGAATAATGATCTTTGTGGTATAGTTAGAGAATGGAAGTCTTACCTTGGTCAATTAAGGACTTAACTTTGTGCGCCATTGAACTGAGCCTTACTGTACGACCACATGCCTGATGGGACGGGCCTAACTTAGTAGGTTATGGATTCTTGGCATTGATTACTCAGGTTGTAGGTTAGGCTATGGGTGGAGGTGTGTACTACAAGGTAGTCGCATCACGGGGCGGTTCGCCGTGTCCCTGTCCAACGATGTGTGTTATGCCAAAGCGCTTCGTTTGGGTTGGCATAGCGGTTTGTAAGCACGTCGGGAGTGTCAATGTTAAGATGAAGTTTCTGAACCATTTTGTTATGATTAGTGCTTGCAATACTAGTTGTATCGTGTGGGTAAAGTGTACAACATCTGCAGAGTGTTAAATCAATCTATTCGAATAGCTGCGTCCGCGGTCATGGACATGCTCGGGGATTTCACACGAGGGGTAGTTTTCATAAAATATTTGGGATGGGAGCTGTGTGATCTAAGTCATGTGGCTATGTGAAATAATCTGTTTAGCTTTGTGTCTTTGCGGAAACAAATGTTAAATTAGTATTGTCTATTTGTTTTGAATTATGTTTTCAATCTATTATTGTATTCAATTGCAAATGTTATTTTTATGCAAAAGAACCACAGAAGCCTTTTCTTTTGGAATAAGCCTGTATCTATAAATTGCATTCTGTGGTATGATTTGCGAATACGGTTGTGTACTCACGCTTGTTGTAAAACTTGCGCCGAATCCTACAGAAGAGGAGGAGTCTACGCCTGGTTTCGAGGAGGAGTTCGTCGAAGTTTGCTGATCGTTAAGGTTTGGATCCCAGTCGGTTGCCTGTGGTGAATTGATGGGATCTACGCTGAAGTTATTTCTGTTCCGATGCTATTTTATTCTCTGTTAGCCCTGCGTGGCTCAATAAGTGTAAACTCGACCATAAGGTCAAAACCCTTATTTGTTATTCAAACTAGTCGTTTACTTTATTTATCGCTTGTGTGGATTGATATTCACCTATGTTGACACTATGTGCACTAGCGTGATCCTGGACTAGTGCATTATACACAGAGGGTTCCAGAATCGTAATTTTGGGTCCCGACAGAGGTGGTATCAGAGCCATACTGACTGTAGGTCTTGACCTTAGTTAGATCGGCCGTCTTTAGAGCGTCCAAATTATTTTCTAAAGCAAAAATTAACTTGCAAGATTAATTAATTGCTTAACTCTTCTCATATCTCTCTCGACTCAACTATTGCTATAATCTTTTCTCTTCTCGTTGTTTTAAGTTGCTCTTACTCTCCCTTCGTCCGTCTTGACAGATGCCTCGTCTCTAGAGCTATGGTGAGCGCACAGGAGGATACGCCGTCGAGCTTTGGAAGCTGCTGCAGGTCCTTGGAGGCTTTGATCGTCCGTTGTACGTCGGCAACAACTAGACTGTGAATGGACAAAGTTGTGGAGTGATCTGTCGTCTGACGATTTACGCCAGGAGGAACGAGAAGGCAAGCCAACCTTCGCACATCTCCGTAAGGAAGATCACTTGGCTGGAAGGCATCCAGGAATCGTCACGTTTGGCCATGCTACGTATCTGCAACATCTACGCACGGGAGCTTCAAGGCACCATCTTCTGTTACCACCCCGTAGCTGCGGTAGTAGATTTGCCAAAGACGCTACCGTCTACATCAAGAAGAGAGCAACGCTACTGATCGTGCACCTCGCCTGGGCTTGCGGCGCCCGGAGGAAGCGTTGGAGAGGACTATCACGGAGCTAGATCATGTCTATCAGGCGTTACAGCGAGCTGAAGAGAAGGTCGCTACTTTGTAGGAGATTCTCTATGACCAGGATGACGAAGAAGAAGAAGACCCCGAGGAGGATCCCAAAGAAGATCCAGAGGAAGGTCCAGTTGAGCCAGAAGAAGCCACAAAGCCGAGGAGCGATTGCAGAGCGCTGTTCTCGCACGATCCCGTGGCATCGGGATCAGTTTGCCAAGATGTCGTCTCACTTCCGAGTCTACAGCCGGTAGGAGCGTCGCCGCGGCTGTGGAGGCTTTCTTGAGTAGTCCGTTTTAGGCTTCAGTTTTTTAGGATTAGCCAGTTTCAGTTTAGTAAGTCGCCCTTCAGGCAGTAGTTTTATGTGCTTAGGTCGTTGTTTCTTTGGTGTGCGAGTATGAGCTGCAAAGGCCCTTAGGCATTTGTTGCAGCCATGCTAAGACCCTAAGTAATAAAAATATTTCATTTGAGTTTCTTGAGCTGTGTTTCGTTGGGTTTAACCTGCCCCCTGCTTAGTTCTTAACTTATCTTGTGCTTGCTACCTTATCTAACCCATGGAGCTTCGCCAGATGGTTCAAACTCGTCAGACTGCTGCGAGTGGTTCCGGTACCCCCGCACCGAGAAGCATTGAGCAACCAGCCGCAGGAGCAGTTCCGCCACAAGCACCCCCAATTGACTTGCAAAACTTTGGAGCTTTCATGGCAGCACAGACTCAGCTAATGAATACCATGATGAATCAGATGCAAGCTATGAACAACCAGGTCAACAACAACAACAATCAACAGCATGGAGCCCCAGCTACTCAAGGTCACCATGGACCATCTAAACTTGCGGAGTTTATGAGGACCCGTCCACCAACGTTCTCTGGACACGTCTCCCCAGTAGAAGCAGATGATTGGCTTCGGGTTATTGAAAGGAAGCTGCTGATCACCCGGTGTAGTGACCGTGAGAAGGTTCTGTACGCCACTCACCAGATGGAGGGCATAACTGCTGAATGGTGGGAGAACTTCTGTGCCGCTCATGAGGCGCCACAGGATATCACCTAGGAAGAATTTTCTGCAGCATTTCGCCAATACCATGTACCGGAAGGTATTATTGATCTGAAAAAGGATGAGTTTCGTGCCCTCAAGCAAGGAGCTATGTCGGTGTCTGACTACCTCAACAAGTTTTCTCAGCTAGCTCGTTATGAGGCAGAGGATGTAGCCACGGACAAGGCTCGCCAGAGTCGTTTTCTGAAACGGTTGAACACTAGATTGCAAGTCAGTCTGATGGCCCATACCTTCCCTGACTTTCAGGAGCTGGTCAATAAAGCCTTTGTTCTAGAGGACAAACGCAAGAAACTGGAAGATAACCGTAAACGCCGGATGGCTCAACAAGGAAGCCATCAATCACAGCAGAGGGCAAGGACCGTCCCATCGCAGTTCAACTGGTTTCCACCCCAGACTTCGTTCAGGGCACCCGCACCAACTGCAGCACCTCGTCCAGCTGCCCAGAACTTCCGCAACCCTGCACCTGCCAACCCCAATCCAGGGAGCAATCAGCAGAACGTACCAAGGGTATGTTACACCTGTCGACAGCCAGAACACTTTGCAAACCAATGTCCGCAGAAGGGAACAATCACTCCAGTACGCTTCAACCTTGGAGCTACGCCATCCAAGATGCTAGCACAAGGCATCAACCAAGGAGCTTCACAAGTCGCCGGTCAAGCCGAAGGAGCACCACAGCCTGTGGCCAGAGGCCGTGTCAACCACGTCACTCTGGAAGGAACCCAGGAAGCACCGGACGTTGTACTGGGTAAGTTTCTGATTAACTCAATACCTGCATCAGTTTTGTTTGATTCTGGAGCTTCGCATTCGTTTGTTTCTAGGATGTTTGCAACCAAGAATAATTTGGAAGTTATGCGTCTTAAGCATACTCTGCTAGTCCAATCGCCTGGAGCAAAGCTAAGCTCTAAAGTGGGATGTTTAGGAGCTAAGTTACTCATAGTTGGAGTTGAGTTTCTAGCCAACCTAATCGTACTAGATACCCAAACCTTAGATGTCATTCTTGGCATGGATTGGTTGTCCAAGCACAAAGCCGTGCTAGATTGTGGCTGAAGAGCCGTAACAATCGAGGATACCAAGGGAAACAAGGTAGAATTTCTAGCCACTTCAGTTCGTGATGGACACTTGGTAGTGAACAACCTGAAGACCCTTTCCTTAGAAGAAGTACCAGTCGTTAGTGAATATCCAGATGTGTTTCCAGAAGAATTACCAGGAATGCCCCCGGACCGTGACATTGAGTTTGTCATCGACCTAGTGCCAGGGACAACACCAATTTCAAAGAGACCTTATCGGATGACAGCCGATGAATTGGTAGAGATGAAGAAGAAGATAGAAGAACTTCTTAAGAAAGGTTTCGTGAGACCTAGTTCGTCGCCATGGGGAGCACCAGTGTTGTTTGTCAAGAAGAAAGATGGAAGTATGAGGATGTGTATTGATTACCGTTCCCGCAATGAAGTTACCATCAAGAACAAGTACCCACTACCCCGGATTGATGATCTGTTTGATCAAATGAAAGGAGCCGGAGTGTTCTCAAAGATCGACCTGCGATCAGGTTACCATCAGCTAAAGATTTGTCCTAAGGATATACCGAAGACCGCTTTCTCAATGCGGTATGGACATTATGAGTTCCTAGTTATGTCCTTTGGTCTGACTAATACCCCTGCATACTTCATGAACATGATGAATAAAGTATTCATGGAATATTTGGACAAGTTTGTAGTCGTGTTCATTGATGATATTTTGGTTTACTCCAAGACGGAGGAAGAACACGCCGAACATTTAAGGGTAGTCTTGGAAAAACTCAGAGAGCATCAGTTGTATGCCAAGTTCAGTAAGTGTGATTTTTGGAAGAAGGAAGTTGATTTCCTTGGTCATGTGATGACAGCCGAGGGAGTAGCAGTTGACCCCGGTAAGGTTAAAGCAGTATTACATTGGGAGCAACCCAAGATTGTAACGGTAAGGTTAAAGCAGTATTACATTGGGAGCAACCCAAGATTGTAACTCAGATTCGCAGTTTCTTGGGAATGGCAGGTTATTACCGCCGTTTCATCGAGGGATTCTCATCAATTGCTAAGCCTATTACGCAATTGCTGAAGAAGGAGAAAAAGTACACTTGGACTCCAACCTGTGAAGAAAGTTTTTAAGAGTTGAAGAAGCGTTTGACTTCAACCCCAGTGTTGATTTTGCCGGATGTTCGCAAGGATTTCGATATCTATTGTGATGCTTCGCGTCAAGGACTAGGATGTGTCCTGATGCAAGAAGGAAGAGTCGTCGCTTATGCGTCAAGGCAATTAAGACCTCATGAAGAGAATTACCCTACCCATAATCTGGAATTAGCTACCGTAATGCATGCTTTGAAGATTTGGCGTCATTACACAGATCATAAGAGTCTGAAGTACATCTTCACCCAGTCAGATTTGAACATGAGACAGAGGAGATGGTTAGAGTTGATCAAGGATTATAATCTTGGAATCCACTACCACCCCGGAAAAACCAATGTAGTTGCAGATGCTTTGAGTTGTAAGAGTTACTGCAATGCTTTTGAAGTGGAAGAGTTTTGCTCAGAACTTCAAGACGAGTTTCAGAACCTAAGGCAAGAAGTCGTATCTGACGGATTTGTGGCCAGTTTGGAAGTACAGTCTACCCTGGAGCAGCAGATTCGTGAAGCACAACCGAAGGATCCCGTGTTTTCCGACATCAAGCTCAAAATGACAGAAGGAAAATTCAAAGATTTTACCAAGGATGATCAAGACATACTCTGGATTAATGGTCATATCTGTGTACCAGATATTGATGGGTTAAGGCAACTAATCTTAAAAGAAGCCCATGACTCAAAGTATTCAATTCACCCTGGAAGTACTAAGATGTACCAAGATGTTAAGACTAAGTTTTGGTGGCCAAATTTGAAGCGAGAAGTCGCAGAGTTTGTTGCCCTGTGCGACGAGTGTTAGAAAGTAAAGGTAGAACACCAGATACCAGCAGGTTTGTTGCAACCACTGAAGATTCCAGAGTGGAAGTGGGAAGAGATCGGAATGGATTTCATTACCGGTTTACCCAAGACCCAATCGGGTTACGATTCGATCCGGTAATAGTCGATCGTTTGACCAAGGTCGCCCACTTCCTACGACCAAAACCATGTACTCGTGGAGATCGCCTTGCGAGTTGTACATGGCGAATTGTCGCTTTACGGTGTGCCCAAGAAGATAGTGTCGGTCGAGGATCTCGATTCACCTCGTTTTGGCAAAGTTTGCATGAAGCATTGGGTACCCATCTGAATTTCAGTAGTGCGTATCATCCACAGACAAATGGACAGATGGAAAGAGCTAATCAGATATTGGAGGATATGCTGAGAGCTTGTGCTCTAGCTAATGCTGCCCGTTAGGATAAAAGTTTACCATATGCAGAATTCTCGTATAACAACAGTTATCAAGCTAGTCTGCAGATGTCACCAGTTGAAGCTTTGTATGGCCATGCCTGTAGAACCCCATTGAATTAGGCAGAAACAGCTGAACGTTTGGTATTCGGTCTAGACATCATTCAAGAAGCAGAAAAGCAGGTGGCCATGATCAGAGAAAGATTGAAGATAGCCCAGTCCAGGCAGAAGAGCTATGCTGATAATCGTCGTCGCGATCTCAGCTTCGAACCCGAGGATTTTGTTTATCTGCGAGTTACCCCGCTTAGAGGTGTCAAAAGGTTTCATACAAAAGGGAAGCTTGCCCCGAGGCATGTTGGTCCGTTCAAGATTTTAGAACGTCGTAGAGAAGTTGCTTATCAGCTGGAGCTACCGCAGTCGTTAGCAGGAGTGCATGATGTCTTTCATGTCTCGCAATTGAAGAAGTGTCTTCGTGTGCCAGAAGAGTAAGCCCCGTTGGAATCAACTGACTTGAAGGAGGATCTTACCTACAAGGAGCAGCCAGTCAAGATTTTGGATGTCGCAGAGCGCCACACCAGAAGCAAGACTGTTCGTTTTTGCAAGGTTCAGTGGAGCAACCACTCAGAAGGAGAAGCGACGTGGGAGCGGGAAGAAGAGCTGAAAGCCGAGTTTCCTAGCTTTTTCTCTAGCTAGCCTAAATCTCGGGGTCGAGATTCCTTTAAGGGGAGGTTTGTAACATCCCAATTTTTGCTGAGTTTAAAAACCTTTTGAATAGTTAGTAGGGAGAAAAATCACCATTTGGTTTTATTTGAGTTTAATTCAAAAGCTTAATATTGGACTTTACAATCAAAAACATTTAATGTGAATAATCCCAACATAAACAATAGTCAAAACTATTTTATTTGGGTTCTATGTGCTCAGATATATTTTATAGATTTTTCTAGAATTTTTCTGAGTTCATTTGCTATTTTTGTTGCTTATTTGAATTTCTGGTATTTTATAAAATAGAAAAATTAATTAAAATCTCAGAAAAGCTCTTGGGCCGAAACCCAACCCAAACCCCTCTTGGCCCAGCTCTGTTCAGCCCACAAACGCGCGCGCGAGCCCGCCTCCCTCTGACAGGTGGTCCCCGCGTGTCAGCTCCCTTCCTATCTCCTCGCGGGAGCGCGTTAAACCTCAGCCGTCTGATTCTCGTTGATCGGTCCGATGGCGTTGTGCCTTTCGGGCGGTCCGAACGTCAGCAGCGTTTTGAGCCATTCGATCAAGGTTGAACGGTCAGATGCGGCGTGATCGTTCGGGGACCCGAACGTCCCCTTGGTTGTGAGCCGTTCGATCAAATCTAGATAGTTAATTCTCTTGGCCCGATCGTGCACGTGCGTGGGCTTTCGTTGACGTGTGGGTCCCACGCGTCAGGTCTTCGTCTCCAAGTCGGCTTCGTCCCCGCGACGCGCCCGCCTCCATCCTCCATTGCCGCCTTCTAGAAGCCCCGTCCGACAACGGACTCTCCCAACTAAAACCTCCCCGATTTCTTCACCAAACTTATCTCCTTTCTTCTCGCACCCGTATCTACCCTCAATCGGGATGAAAACCAACTCTATCTCCGTTTTCGTTTGAAACCAAGAATATCCCAAATTAGGGATTCCTTATCCCGTGCCGCCCCGACCCTATAAATAGGCCCCCGAGGTTCGCCCTGCCCTCCGCAACCCAGAGCCTAAACTCACAAATGGGTTGAGCCGAACCAACTGACTTGAGTCAAAGCTTTTTGACCACTGGATTAGAAATGGACGGCTAGGATCCAAAGTTGATCTTGATGGTCCGAACGGCCCAATCGATCTGGATCGTTGGATCTGATCGTTGAGACAAGATCCAACGATCCAGAACACATGCGCCACTTATAACGAGCCCAGGTGCAAAAATGACAGTTGGATTGAAATCCAAAGGTTAGAAATCGTCGGTCGAACGGCCCAATGAACAGAGACCGCCCGATGGAAATCCAACGGCTGAAAAAAGAACGCGCCTCTTAAGTGAGCCCGAGGTGCAGTTAGTTGATCGGGCTCAACCACGACTCAAGCCTGGCTCGGTCGCTTTGCTCAAAACGACCCACAGCGGTTAGATCAAGATCTAATGGCTGAACTAAAATGCAGTACTTGGGGGTCCGAAAGTTCCAGCGAACGAGGGCGGTAAGATCGAAATCCAACGGCTGAGAATCGAGGCGCGTTTTAAAACGGGCTCGAGTGCGCTAGTTGACTGAGCCAAGTCAAGTGGCTCGAGCCCGAGACTGGTTCGTGCCCAAGGAACAGTGAACCCAACTTTTAGAACTAGATTAGAATAGAGAATTTTGGGGAATTTTTCAAGGTAACAAACTACCTCCAAAATTTCTGAAATTTTTACAGTAGCTTGCTAACTTAAGGGTTGACCTTGTATAAAGTTTTTAGAGGTTTTCATGTAGTGCATTTTTCTCCAAAATTCATACAAGGTTCTAAGCTAGGGTTTGACTCAAAGTCAAACTGGTTTGACCAACCTCTAAAAATATTCAAACAATTTCTAAAAATTGTGAAATTTTTCAGACGGGTCACACATTATGCCTAGAACCAAGAAAAATTATTTTCAGAGGATGATCACAGGGTTATCTTGAAAAGTTTCCGAAAGGTCCAGATTTAGGTCAAAAGTGGCTTATGATTTGTATTTCCATAATTCCTTTACAAGAATTTTCAGAAATCCTTACAACAGCAAGATGTAAGGAAAAGTTTTAATTTCTACTCATTTTCTTACATTTGAAACACAAGCCTAAACTTGGGATGTTACATGCCTAGAGTAGTGAATACCAGAGAAACGAGATGGTGGTGCTATAGGAACAAGAGGCGATGTTGTAGGAGGCAGCACCGAAGGCAAAGGTACAGAAAGAACCACTGGAGACAGACTAGGGGAAGACTATGATAGTGGAGAAATAGGTGAAGAGTCAGAAAGAGACTACCATGAAATCGACTCAATGGTGGAAACAGGAGAAGGAGCCAAATCTCGATAGAAGAAAAGTCGAGATTCATCAAAGACAACGTCTCGTGAAATCCTGATCCGTCGAGCGGAAGGATCCCAGCAACGATAACCCTTATGCTCAGAACTATAACCAAGAAACACACACTCAACTGACTGGGCTGATAGTTTAGTGCGCTCACGAGGCTGCAGTAGAACAAAACAAGTACAACTAAAAACACGAATGTGAGTGTACTGGGGGCTCGAGAATATAGACGCTCTATAGGATTGACACCCTTAAGAGCAGTGGAAGGTTGCATATTGTGAGATATGCAGCCGTAGAAATAGCTTCAGCCCAGAACTATGGTGGAATGTGAGAGGCAAGAAGAAGAATGCGGGCAGTCTCAATCAGATGACGATGTTTGCACTCAGCAACCCCATTCTAAGCATAGGCAACAGGACAAGAAGACTGGTAAAGAGTGCCCTGCTCAG
Source organism: Ampelocalamus luodianensis (assembly GCA_036346255.1). Classification (NCBI taxonomy): domain Eukaryota; kingdom Viridiplantae; phylum Streptophyta; class Magnoliopsida; order Poales; family Poaceae; genus Ampelocalamus; species Ampelocalamus luodianensis. The sequence goes on along the minus strand of CM070620.1, from coordinate 43,379,721 downwards.
AAAGAAACTATCTAAAAGCACGAGCGATACTCGCACAGAATCACAGCCAAAAGTATGAATAGAAGAATCAAACTGAGTACGAACCATCGTTGCAAAGCTATGATAAATCACAAGAAACTTACCACGATTAGACATTAAAAAAATCCATGTAAAACGAGAATAATCATCAATGAAGATCACATAAGATTTATGTCCGTCTTTAGAGATAATAGGCGTAGGTACCCATACATCTGAATGAACTAAATTAAAAGGACGAGAAGACAAAGACTAACTAGAATGATAAGGAAGTTATAGCTACTTGCCCAGCTTACAACCTTGACAAAACAAGGCCGTGTCAACAGTAACACGTCCAGGAACACCCTTACGAACTAATGAAGAAAGACGGAACCCACACAAGTGACCTAAACGGTGATGCCACTGCGCAAAAACTCCAGAAGTGGTGACAGCAGTGGTGGTGGAAGTAGACGAAGAGGTGACAGGAGCAACTGAAGTGGACAGAAGGTGGAGGTGATCAAGGATGTAGAGACCCTAACGATCCCTACGGCACCGACCAGTCCCAAGTAACATCCCTGTTTGTCCATCCAAGATGAAATTGGTGTGAGAGACAAAAACCAACCCTACAGCCAAGATCGGTGAGCTGACCCACCGAGAGAAGCTGCATGGTAAGTTGGGGAACATAGGAAACAACTGGAACAAAAAAGTCAGTGGACAAAAGAGTGCCCTAATAGCTGACAGATAAAGGAGTACCGTTAGTTGTCTGAACAGAGATAGAAATAACAAGAGGTCCTACTGAACTAAGAGATGTGGAGTCCGGTGTCATGTGGAAAGAGGCACCAGAATCCAGAACCCAAGAAGTACCTGGAGGAGACGTTTGAGCTAGACTGGCAGAACCTACTGAGCTGTGAGAGAGCTGCTAAAGTAGAGCCCGATAGAACTGCTGAACAGAATTACCTCACTGATAAGGTCCAGACATGCTGGTCTGTCCTCCCATCGAAAGAGGGCCTCCTTGCCCCCTCCTTGGATTGTCCAGCCCTACGTGTCTTGTTCTGCTTTTTTTGCACCGCATAATGCTGATAGTCGTGCCTGAAGTTCTTGCAATAATCACATTGAACCCCAGTTGGTGCAAAAATAGGAGAAAAAACAGACACCTGAGGAAGGACTGTAGTCGAAGCAGAAACTGTCGGTGTAATCGAAGAAGAAGGGGTAGCAAGCACAAAGGAACAAATCGTCCGCTAACTCACGGCGGCTCCTCAAAGACGAAGCATCGAAAGAGCCTCGGTGACTGTCGGTCGTGGTGAGTGGCTCAGCAGTTGAGCCCTAACGGGCTCAAACTTTGGGCGAAGATGATAGACGAAGTCATGAAGGTGAAGGTGATCACGATCCACCTTCTGCATTTTATGACACTCATGGCAAAGCAGAGAAGCCAGCTCGTCTAGCTGGTGCCAAAGACTGGCCAGCGCTCAGAAGAAGTCATCGTTGGAGGAGTCCTCCTGGCGAAGCGTCTTCAACTAACGCTGAAGCGAAAAGAACTGGGCATCGCTGCCTTGTTGGTATCGCTCGCGTAGGTACTCCCAGATCTGACGAGTGGCGTAGACCAATAATGTTTGGCTGGATGGAGTCATCGACGCTGACCACCAGGATGGCTCGAACACGGGCCTCATCAGCACACCAGCACTCAAAAGCGTCTATGGCATACTAAAATGCCTCATCAGCAGCAGCAATAGCGGCCTCTGCCTCCTTCTTAGCGGCCTCATCTTCTGTAGGAGGTGTAGAAGTAGGATGTATGAGAAAAGGCTAAGCTGGTGACAGTAGACAAGGTCGGGCACCCATAACATGTCCCTAGAGGCGGAGACCATCGAGCGTGATCTCCATAAGTGAATACCACAACCTGTAGTTCATCCCATTAAGCTTTGTTCCCGAGAATGGGATCGCAGCAAATGGAATGGAAGCCATTGGTAGGCGGCACTGGATGCCACGGCGACCAAGACAACGAAGTCTAACAGGTAACGCTGGACGACACGACGGTTAGATCGACGTACTGCTTTTTGTTTTTTTTTACGGGCCAGCTAAAAACAGCCTACAAGGCCTGTTGTAGGCCTGCAACTCAATCGAAGAAACCGAAGGAGCACACGCGGGGGGAACTAGGGTTCCCCCTAGCGGAGGCCGGCGGCGGTGGCAGTTGCAATCCAGTGGCGGGTGGTAGGCTTGGTCCACATCGTCCTTCGATCAGACAACGCCTAGTCGGGCAGCAGTGTCGGGATTGAGCGCACGGGCGACGGAGGCATGGCCTCGGATCGGCCAGCGACGACCTGCGGGGCCGGCGGTAGTGCATGGTGGCGTGGCCTCGATTTGACCTCGGGTCTGGCTATGCCAGAGCACGCGTGTGGCACACGGCAGAGTCGCAGCCTCGAGTTGACATGTGGCCTCAGGTCGGGAAGGATGGCGTCGATAGCACCAGCGGCAGCCGGGGACGACAGCGACGGCGGGATGGCAGCGGAAGGGAACGAGCTAGGTTAGTGCCCTAACTTTGATACCATGTTATGAATATTGTGTGCATATATTCAAGAGGCCCAATGGGCAATATATATAGGGAATTGCTATATAACTTCTGACAATTTTTTGAATCTAAAACTGTCATTTTTCTGTTCGTTAGATGTGCTATAAGATTCGTGTTGTTGATGTACATTCTAACTAGTTCATAGAGTTAAAAGAAGAGATTTTATCAACGTAATGGCTATTTGGCCCCATATGCATGTGAGGGATTCATCTCGTGATGCTTCGAGAAACATCACTCCTGACAAACTAATATCTTTTGCAGCTCATCAAGAGGCATTGAGGAGATTTTTATTTTTGATCTTTGTTATTGCTCAACCTCTCAAAGTACATGTGAAGAGCATAACGGGTTCACCACATTGCCGTATTTTGTTGGTATATAATTTTATTTTTTATCTTTGATTTTGCTCAACCTCTCAAAGTACATGTGAATAACATAATGGGTTCACCACATTGTCATATTTTGTTGGTATAAAATTTTATTTTTTGTCTTTGTTTTTGCTCAATCTCTCAAAGCACATGTGAGATTTTGAATCATGTGATGGAAATATGAGTTATTAAGATTTTCAAGAATAATTACAGTGACCAAGAACAAAAATTACATAAATAATTTAATGTAATTTATATATAATGGAGCTGTAAATGAACTTTCAGAATGTTTTTTGTCTTTGTTTTTTCTCAATGTCCCAAAGTATATGTGAGATTTTGAATTATGTGATTGAAATATGAGTCATTAAGACTTTCAAGAATAATTACAGTAACCAAGAATAAAAATTACATAAATAATTTACTATAATTTATATATAATGGAGTTGTAAATGAATTTTTAGAATGTGACAGTTTTTATAGAGAAAATTGTCACATTCTGTGTAGACAGACCCATATATATGTATGGAGTACAAGGAGTTGTCATATACAAATAAGGAAATACAAAATGAGTCCTATGCTAACAATCCACACATGTGTAGCTGAGGCAAACCTTCTGAACTCAACAATAACAATTAACAACAAACCAATAAGGTTATGAGTACACGTACAACATTTCAGCCTGAATTATTCCAGAAAAACTCGTACCATTTTAGTGATACACGTGCAATTCCTTATATAGAGATACTACCTTATATAGAGATACTACTTAGAATCAACCAAACAACAGGTGTGAAAAATTCATTGTCTAAATTCACATGGATTTCATATTTTCTATGTGCAAGGATATCACTCTGTGAAATTGTGAATATAAAGTTATAAAAGGCAGAGAAGTGTTCTTTTTTTATTATGAAGTTATAAAAGGCAGAGAAGTGTTCTAGAGAAGATTTTCTATGGCCAGACAAACACACCAAGGTTAAAAGGAAATCATATGCCCTTCTAGATAATAGAAATTTTACAAGATTCACAAGATATTTTGATATCTTTTGATATACTTCAATACGAAGGAGGTGAAAGAACATTTTATTTCTCTTTTGGTATACATAAATTGAGATCGAAAGCTTCCCACAACTGACAGTACTACGCACTTCCAGCAATTCTAATTTATAAAAACATGGAAGCACTAAAATCACAGCTAATATGTACTTACTCCAAAAGGCAAAAATAAGAACGACTGACCCCACGCCCACAAGACAAATTGCATAATCATCAGGGCAATTATGGGCATCTCTGTATATAACCATGGGGACAGCATTACACCAAGATAGCTCTAGAAGAGAGATACATATAGCAATAGGAACTACAACAGGTGATTGGTATGTTTAATAACTAATATCATTTTAATGACACTCGAGTTAGAAACAGCAACCAACAAGGTTTCCTTTTTGGGTTACACTTAGTGTCATAAGCCAAATTTAAATACTTCTATGACATCATAAATACAGCAAGGAAAACAGTAGGCATAACAAACTATTGCTTTTTCATTCAGAACTGTAGGCTCAAGAATCTTTTGTCCTTTGTTTTGGCATAACCTGGGAATTACAAACACAGCCCCACATATCAATATAATAGAACTAACAAATCTGGAATGCAAAGTTCATATGAAGCAATTTTTTTAAGGTAATATGAAGCAACTTAAAAGCCAACGGAAAAAATCAAGGACCTCGCCCGTGTGTGGGTTTATAGTCTGGAGGACGCTCTCGATCATCTTTGATGCCTTCTGGGTATAGCTGGAAGGAGCGAATGCACACCACATCCTTTCTTGCTGCTGTCTTAAACCGCAGCTTAATCTGCCCTTTCGTCTCAGTCTCGCCTGCCACCTACATCCCACAGCACCAACTAGTGTAAAAGAACTCCTAGTAAAAAAAAAAGAATAAAACAAGTAAAAACAACTTTAACACAGTATTAATCCACAATACCCACCGACTCAAATTCAACTAAGCTCATTCCCTGTAACAAGCATAACACACCACAACTCCAAGGCATCCAAATTTTCCCAAATGCAGCAAACCGAACAACCGCTAGAGCAACACAAATTCGCAATAGAGCAGAAAATCCTGAAAGCCCAAAGGATTTGACCCCAATCGAACCACTGGGACAGCGAAACCCAACACACACACACACACACAGAGAGAGCAAAACCCCTCCTAGTCCAGGCCACCAGCAAAAGACCGTAAAGATTTCATTGACCACCCAACAGCAACAAAGACTCTGAATGGTGAGGTGAACAGGGGGCAAGAAGCCGTGTATCACCTTGGGGTCGTGGACGAAAGTGTACCCGGAGCGGGAGTTGGGGGGCAGCTCGCCGGAGCGGGACAGCTTCAGGCACTCGATGATCGTCCGGAATCTAGCCCAAAGGGTGTGGAAATACCACGTCTGGCCTGTAGGACGTGAAAATACCCTTATTCGGCCTCAGGGCACGGAATTACCTTCTTCCGACCGTCAAGGGTATGAATTCTCTCTCTCTAGAAAAATATTATTCATAGAATTTTTAAATATAGTAAGTGAGTTCAAAAAATTATAAAAAAATTTGTGAAGCCTCCTAACATAGTAGTTTTTCCATAATATTATATATTTTTATTTTCTCAAATATTCTTATAAGGCTACTAATGATAGGAATTTCTAAATATAGAAAATGAGCTCCAAAAATTATGAATTATTTTTGAAGACCCTTACACAATGTAATTGCTTATGTAATTTTTTAATAATTTTATATGGTCTAAATTTTTCTCTAAAATTCTTTTAAGGTTACTATTTGTATGCAAATGAAACAATCGATTTGAGAAAAAATTCAAAAACATGCTCAAAATACTTTTCACAACATGCCGAATCCCGTCGTCGTCATCGTCTCGTTCGGCGACGACACAGTCACATCCCCGGTGAGTGATCAGATCAGATAAAACCAAAAATCGTAGATAGTAAAAGTAGTATGATTAGTACTACTCAGAACACGAAGGAAAATAGTATTAGTACCCGAAGAGGAAATTGTCCTCAGATTTCACAGCAACATTCCGATATGGTTTTTTATCTTCTTTATGGAGATCTGCGATGAGAATAGGATAAAGGTGAAGGTAAAAAGAAGAAGAAAATATTATCACATATACCAAAATTTTTATTCCATAATTTTTTCACGTGGTCATCCACAGGCCACCTATCGATCGATCAAACCTTCGTTGTCATGAAATCATTCAAACAATTTTTTTCAGATGAAATCACGTAATTTCATTCAAATAATGTATTATCACACGTATCAAATAAATTTTCACAAATTTTTACACATAAAATCACGGCGTAGCACAGTCGGGGGGTATTATCATTTGTACCCCGATCAAATAGGACATTCTTTGTTAATTTGTAAGTTTAATATGGATGACATTCGTTAATACTGTATTATACCACAGGCTAGATAAGCTGCACAGACACCCAATCAAATAGGCATATTTTAATTTGCGACTCAAGCAATCCTCTCCTCATGCGCCCTCTCTTCCTGAGTGTCCGATTCTCGAGATACCCTGCAAAGACACACCATGAGTTTTTGACTAAAATGTCACTGTTCTGAAGTGAAATAACAAAAATAGTCCTTACGAACGAATTAGCAAAAATAGCACCAGTTCTGCGCTAAAAAATTACAGAAAGTAGCAAACATATATATTAGCCATTTAGCTAGCTATTTCTGTATGCATGGATCAGCTAAGCTTAGGCCTAGCTAGCTAGCACGATCGTGCAGCCGTACGTGCGTGTAGCCAGCTAACACTAGATAAAAGTAGAGTTTGTTTTGGAAGTGCGAGACACAGTGCATTCCTAGCTACTTTGGACTTTGGAGCAACTCAGGTGCGCTTTGGAAATTGGACATTATCAAGTGATTAAAGAAAAAAATGGTAGCATGCATACACTACAATGACGATTGCATTACATATATATGATTGTGTATGTAATACAATGACGATTGCATTGCACATATATAACGGTTTTTATTTTCTTTATAGAGATTAAAAAAGAAGAAGTAAATATTATCACATGTGCCAAAAAATTCATTCCATAATTTTTTTTCTCGTCGTCGGCCGCCTAACCCGACCCTGCTGATCAGATCAAACTTTCATTGTAGAGGAAGGTGGTATTATCACATGTGATAAAATCTTATCAAACAATACTTTTCAAATTTTAGCGAGAATCCGAGGATGCCGAAAGCAAAACTTTACTTTAAAAAAAATAAAGGGTGGGTGACTACCGTACCCCTGTGAGCCTCACGGGCTAGGATGAGACAAATCCGACGGCCCCCATGAGCTATAACATTTCAAAAAATTATAAACTTGGAATAATTATACTGAGAATAAATGTGGAAAGTATTTTGAGCATGTTTTTAAAAAAAAATTCTCAAATTGATTATTTCATTTGCATACAAACAGTAACCTTAAATGAATTTTTGAGAAAAATTCATAACATATAAAATTATGTAAAATTTACAAAAGCAATTAAACTGTGTCAGGTGACTTCAAAAAAATTCATAATTTTTAGGAGCTCATTTACTATATTTAGAAATTCCTACAAACAGTAGCCTTAAAGGAATTTTTGAGAAAAATGCAGAACATATAAAATTCTGAAAAAAATTACAAAAGCAAGTACACTATGTCAGAAACCTTCACGAACAATTTCATAATTTTTAGAGCTCATTTGCTATATTTAAAAATTCATATAAATAACACTTTTCTAGAGGAGAGAGAATCCACGCTCTTAGGGGCCGGACGAAGGTAATTTCGTGTCCTTGAGGACCGGATGAGGGTATTTCCACTCCTCTAGGGGCCGGATGTGGTATTTTTGTGCCCCTAGGGGCTGGATTCATCGTGTGTTGCGTCCTCGACAAATCCAGTCCTCTTGTATACCGACAATGTGCTATTTTTGCCTTTTAAAGACCGACCTTTTTTGCGTCTTGGGGTTTAGGGTTTCGACTTTTTGGGCGACTGGTTGCTTGATCCTCCAGGTTCCCTACTAATTATTTGGTGCCGTTTCATCACGAGGGAACAAAAGACTCACTTCTGCCATTCCAATCCAACTTACTCTATTTTTTATGTTGATTTGCAAAATTCCATTTTAGCGTCTACGCGAGATAAAAATTTCAAAAACATGTGGAGGTAGACACTTGCGTTTAAAATTTGAAATTCACGTCTCCTTTCTCTCTCTCCTGAGAGCGTTTGAGCATAAACATGTATTATCATTTTATTTCTCTTTTCTTTGATTTGATTTTTTTTCCTTCTGTCGTCAATGTCGTGAGTTGAAACACCTTTTTTAATTCTTCCCTTTTCTTTCTAAATTTAATTTTTTTTTAGGGTAGTGCAACACACTATAAAATATTACCTTATAATGTCTTCCAAAAATCGTTCATGGTTTCGATTTTCATGATAGCATATATCATATAGGTTCATACTAGCTATTTGTAACTCATTTGATCATTTCTTTGTATCCATGTTTGTCCCAAATTAAGGGAACCGATCTCCCAGTCCCAGTTAGGACTGGTGCTTTGGGAAATCATCTAACCCAAAGTGCAAATCCTGTTGAAAGGTAACGAAATTCCTTTGCCCAAAATGCAATTCAAAGTGCAAATTCAGAAAATAGCCCAGGTCAACAGGGAACACACACGAATAACTACCAAAATAACCAATATCAATAAGGAATTAAGGGTCCTCCGCCTCAACACAACAAAACAATATCGCCGTAGTTACTAGCTATTCTAGATTAACACTTATTCCAATAGTCCGTAAAAACTATTAGCTCAAATGAGCACAACTAATGAATAGTCCGAATTAACACGAACGACAACAAAATTAACACGAAAAATAACACATCAGCTGCTTATAAAAGACCAAGCTAAGCCTACATGTGAATAGGTGTATATTCTACAATTAGTAACCAATTCACCCCCCCCCCCCCCACCCCCAAATAGTGATCAACAACAAGAGAATCTTCATAGCTGGCCTTCTGATAATCCAGCATGCAACCAATTCATGGAGCCAGAACAATCAGACGACCACAAAATGGCATTCCTAGAGACACGCAGCTAGCTTGCCCCTCATTTTGCGGGCGGACCAGTGCTTGCTGATGTGCGACCACCATGACCAGAATGGTCAACCCTCAGGTAGCCAGCATCAGCTCCACGGCCCGAGCCACCTCTGCCACCACTTCTGCCCCCATAATCAGATCTGTAACCAAAGTCACCCCTTCCATAGCTCCTTCCTCCATTGTAGTTACCACGACCTCTCATCCCTTCAGTTCTGAAGTAATTACCCCTACCTGGTGCGAACCTTCCTCTGCTGGAGCCTGAAGCAAAAAAGGATTAAATATATCAATTGAAAATAAGTTGATAAAGATCTGACAAGAGTTCATCTTGAATACTAGATTTACAAACGGGGAAATATATAGTGGAAACTGGAAAGCAATCTTTGGATGCCAACATTCTAACTTCAATGTGAACCATTTGAATGGCAGTGCCTCATAGTTCTTACAGAACAAACATGATCGATTAAGGCTATGTCTTCATAATCACATATAAGAGAAATTTCAAAGGAGCACTTCACCAAAATAACCTAAAATACAATTCGAACCATGTGTATTCTTATCATCCATTTGTTTCAAAACAGGATCATGCAGTGTATCTGATTTATGTAAGACACTAGTGCTTAAACCAGTAATATTGCTCTAATACTATAATTGGCATAACTGAAAGAAGTGTGCAGTACTATTTTATGAACTGACCTCGTGAACCAGGTGTCCTCTTTTCCTCTATGTAACATTGACGGCCACCAATCACCACAGAACCAGCCTGCAAAGTCAAAAGACAGTTAGAAATTGACAACCTTGTCTGCAACTTATCGTGCCATCTTGTAATACTCAGCTGACTAATTACCAACACTGCTCCTTAAAAATAAGAAAACCACCTCAAAGGCACTGCACAATGGTGCCAATAACAAAATATGACTGAGCATTCGTTTTAGACTAATGTGTAGGCTGTAGAGCTTAGTATTAGACCTCAACTCATATTTGAAAATCACAACCACTAATCATCCATACAACTTGAATAACTAAAGAACATGCAAGCAAGCAATATGAATAGGATATACACACAGGGAATTCAGTAAAAGGACAGAATTCACATTGAAATAAATTCGAAAATATTTAACAAATTAGCCCTTTCTCTATTCTGCCCATTTGGACTTTGGGCCCAAACCAAGGGAATCTTGTTATATGACAAGGAGCAATATATGCAAAGCTCATGACCGATCAACTTGTAAACCCTGAACTCTCACGACCCCTTACACCCATCTACAGGGCTTGTACAATAGTTTAATTTAAGTCCCCACTTGGGAACATAGAAATTCTGCATGAAATTTTCGATTAGCACACAGCAAATGTTGCACTTCCTACAGTTCCAGTGCTCCAAACCAGGTCCAAGTAGTTCTAATCAATTTGACTAAAATCAACCGAGGGAAGGGTGGGTTATTTGTGTGGATTTTCCACTATGATTTCCCTGGATTTGACCCCATAAACTGAGTTGTGACTTGTCACCCTTAAGATGACTACACTTAGCAATTGTCCCCACCCTCAAAATAAATCACTAAAAGATAAACTTACTGAAATCAAATCAAGCTCTCGGAGAATGAATACATCATGTAATGAACACCAAACAATGTGAGCAACAAAAAGAATTGAATGCTGTTACAAATACATGGTAATTTTAGGCACTATTGAACAATAAATAATTGTACATAGTGATAATGAACCAATAATGCTCACAGTATTGAATCGATGTTAACATATTATGAACAAATTAATATCACAGTTGACTGGTCACAAAAGAAGAAAAAAAATACCTCTATTGCACTTTGGGCAGCAGTGGACTCCTCGAATTCAACAAACCCATAGCAGAACCCTTGAACCTGCATTTACATAAGTACATATTGATGTCAACTTTTGGAGTCATGAATCGCTAAAAGAATTTTTCCACGGCCAGCGCAAAAATTAGTACTCCATCCTATCACAAAAGAATGACATTTTGAACATCAACAGTCCCAAAACACAACTTTTGACCACTAACACAAAACCTAATAAAATTACAATATTACGAATGTTATGAACTAAGACCCCAGGCACTGTAGCAGGCACGTGAACACTACCACAGGTATGGTAGCAACGCGTGAACAGTGCAACAGGTACAGTAGCAACACGTGGACAGTAGTACAGTACTACCCAAAATTATTGGGAAGGATTTATTATTTAGGAATCTATATATTAAGTGTTTAATATTAGCTATTAGTTAGGCAAGTTATTATTAGATTGGATTGTTAGAATCATCTATTTCCTATATTAGAGATATGTTTCTTTAGGGTCAAGTCAAGCCATCCCTATAAGAGAGAGCATTGTATCAGGTATGGTTAAGCAATAAATAAACAAAGTTCTTAGTCTCTCCCCCTCTTCTTCAACTAAGCCTCGCTACCTCGACATGGAAAAGCCGTCCAGCGGTGGTTAGATGAGGACATATGCCCTACCCTCGGTCCTCAGACTCGTACCCAACCAACGACCACAATATTTGGTATCAGAACCACTCACCATGGCTTCTGTTGCTGAGTTACCCTTGGTTTCTGTGGCCGAGTCACCATGTGATAGAGCCATTGCTATATGCCAAGAGATCTGACACATATTGCATGAGATGATAGTGGTAAGGGGCAAGGAAAAGGAGACAAGCTGTGTCGCAGCACAATCTCCACCACTGTCACTACCCTGTGTCGCAGCACAATCTCCACCACTGTCACTACCCTGTGTCGCAGCACAATCTCCACCACTGTAACTACCCTCACCATCGACGACTTCTCTTTAGGCTTCGCTACCCTTGGCTGCACCATTGGTGCCTTTGCGAAGGAAGAAGGTCACCATCGTCCAGCGGCGCCCTCTCCACGCGGCTGGCCAAGGCCATGCTTTCGAAGGTGCGGTGCGCAATAGATGTCGTGTGGGGGTCAGCGACGTCGTCGCCTCTCTCCTACAACCGTTGCATCTCCAGGCAAGAAGGATGTTGCTGCTGCCCCGCGCCGGTTGCCTTTGCCACCGACAACTCCTGCGACGTCAACCGACGCTGGAGGGTTGTTGTCCCTGATGTTGGTCATCGAAGCTTCATTGTTCCTCTTCTAAGCGACATGACATCGTCATCGTACCCTCTCATCAACATGGTGCCACCAAGGAATTCAACTGTGACTACCACCATAGCTCGAGGATAAGCTGTCTCACCGCGAGGGGTGTAACGCTATGGACTAGACCGGAGGCACTGTAGCAGGCGAGTGAGCAGTGCCACAGATAAACGTGAACAATACTACCCACTATTATTAGGAATGATTTATTATTTAAGAATCTATCTATTAAGTGTTTGGTATTATCTATTAGTTAATCAAGTTATTATTAGATTTGATTATTAGAATCATCGATTTCCTATATTAGATATATGTTTCTTAGAGATCAAGTCAAGCCATTCCTATAAGAGGGACAACATTGTATCCGGTAAGATTAAGCAATGAATAAACCAAAGTTCCTAGTCTCTCCTCCCTCTTCTTCAACTAGGCCTCAGAGCATCGCTACCTCGACACGGAAAAGCCGTCCAACGGCGGTTAGATGAGGGCGAATGCCCTATCCTCGGTCCTCAAACTCGTACCCAACCAACGACCACAACATGGAAGTATTTTTCAAGATAAATCTACATGTATCATTTTCATTAGTCTAATCAAAATATATATATTAATATATAGATATCCAAAGTTTTTAAAGTTTAACTGTACGTATTCCAAAACGCTACTCTTTTGTCACTGAAGGGAGTAATAATAAGTACCTTATGGCTTCTGACTTGAATGCCATTGTGCTTGATGGTGCCAAACTTCTTGAACTCATCCGCCAGTTGTGGAGGAGTGGCATTTAAAGGTAAATTTCGCACATATATCGCATGTGCATCAACTTCAAAAAAAAAAAGATTGTAAAGTTCAGAGAGGCTAACAAAATTAAGAAGTTTTGGCTGCAACCTTGGATTTAACAAACACCTTCTGGCTCTTGGATATTGCTGCTCTCAGGGTTAGAACTGAAAGGCGGAACATCTGCGGCTGGAGCGGTAGCAGGATGAGCAGGAGGTTGTTTCTCTGGTTTGGGTGGTGCAGGCCTAGCAAGAGGTGCAGGAGCTGGCGACGGAGCTTCTTTCATGACTCTGACCTACAGCAGGAAAAAAATGTAATGTTAACTAACAAAAAAGTGCATAACCCAATTGATTTTCACAGGAGTCATTCAAACAAAAATGCGCATATCCCAATTTATTTTCACAAGGGTCATTTAATCACCCATCACCAAACAAAGCCACAGCCATCATGGGCAACACAAACAAGCCTACTCAACGGTTTCAAGGCCAACATTGCCATCTTTTGGAAGCATTACAAATGAAATAACATAACAATATCAGTACTTCCATTTCCATGTCAACAGATTAATGTTCACGGATCATGGGGCACTAAATACATATATAACATGCAAAACCAGTCTTGAAAGTATCATTGATATAATGTCAACACTTCAGCAAGAAGCATCATGTGAAACTCCAGAGTCCCAAAGAAGTTGGTAAGATTATCTAGAATACATATCTAACAATAAATTTTGAAATACAATAGCTTACATCGGTGCACATTCCAAAACTGCAAAGCATATGGAATAAACAAATGAAAAATGCTTTGTCCAGATGTAAATGCATAAGAAGCAAAAATAGTTAAAGACATGAGGAAGTTTCCTTCAGAAACCTACAATTGAGGCATACGACTTCTTTGGTGCCTCCTCGTGCGACAACGGGGCGACCGTAGTTGTCATCGCCACATTGTTAGGGATTTCATCTATCACCTCCGGAACTGGTTGTTCCTCATCCACAGCAACCTTCTGTACATCCTCTGGCGGCGGGTTGTAAACCTCCTCCTCCTCTGGCTGCACCGGTGTATGGTCCGCAACATGCTGCTCCTGCTGCGGCACAGCACCTACAAACAGAGAAAGACAAGCAATTTCACCATCTGCCACACAAAAACTGAACAGAATTTCAGGCTCTCACCAAACACACCATGTTCAGGAGCGGCAGGCTCGACAGCTGCACCAGCCGTGCCATTGGCCAGGGGGGCGGCCACAGTTGGGACCACGGCATCCGCCTCCTCCGGCTGCACCTCGGCGGCTGCAGGGGCAGGGTCCTCCCCGACGTAGCGTAACATGTCGTTGAGCACAAAGTAGCCCTTCTCCTGCGGGGCGAGGAGGAAGGACTGGGAGAACTCGCGGCGCACGCCGTCGCCGCCAGTGAGGTGGCCCGTCACGAGCACGGTGACGCCGCCGCCGAGAGACTCCTGCGAGTCCACCGTCCTGATCTCCGCCCGCGCCATGTCCATCGCCATGATCTTCTCGTTCATCGCCTGCGGAACCACACCAAAACCCCTTGTTAGCATTCCAACCAAAGAAAAAAAAAAAAAGGCTGTCCTCGAGGCCTCCATCCTCTCTTAGCGCCAGATCTGGAGGCTCGGGCTCACCTCCATGGTGGTGACGGAGTCCATGTCGCCGGAGCCGCCGGCGGAGGGGCGGCCGAGGCGGCTGGCGTCCTGGTAGAAGCGGTGAACCAGATCCGGCGACTGGTGGAGGACGTGGTAATACTGCTGCACGAACGCGTTGCCCACCTGCAGAAGCACGCACGCGGCGCAAGGCAAAACCCCACCGCTAGATCAGCCCCGAACCACGGCGAGAACCCCAACCAATCTCAACCTGAGAGGCCGAAGCTTACCACTTGCGCGGAGGGCGGCGCTCCGGCGGCGGTGGGGGTCGGCGGCGCGGCCATGGGAGCTGGATCGCCGGAGGAGCGGGGACAGGCGGACAGCAAGGGTTTTGGGGGAGGCGCGTGCTGGCGAAGCGCGCGGCTCCCGTGTGGCGGCGGCGCGTGCGTGCGGAGCAGCAGAGCTTCGGGTGTCGTGGCAAAAATCGGTGGCGAGGCGAGGCGAGGGGGGCGAGAGGGCTGGGGGTTATACCTTATAGGTAGTACGGCCGGATCTGGAGATGTGATGCGGTGCCGCCGGATTCTTTCTCGAGTGTGGCTCCAGCACGATACGCGGCCTCGAGTTCCAGCGCAAGCTTGAGCCCCGTTTTGGGTGCTGGAATTGAGGCAGGAATTTGAGTTTAAATTCGAATTTGAACTTCAATTGGGTTTCCTCAACGAATTGTGGGTGAATCCATACTCATCTACTAACCAATTTTCAGTCGAACTCCTGCAATTTATTGCAGTAATGTGGTATGACGACGAAAACCTACACCATTGTGAGCATCAAAATCAGATTGACGTTGAGAGGGTGTCCTCAACAATCAAGATAATGTACCGACGTACGATTCATATATAAACTTACATTGATTTCAATATATATATATGAAAATGGTATGGTACTCCTAGGAGTACGTACTCCCGGTTCTCATATACCATTTAAATCGTATGGTGATATCTCTTTATCTATTTGAGTATACTCCAATAATGATTATAAGATACCCTAAAGTGAGTTCAATGAAAAAATTCATTAAAGTCCACATTTTATTGCAATATTTGTGTATATCTTCTTTTTGTATATGAAAAGGAGTATATAGCAAAAATAAAAGGCTCCAATGAAAAAATTTCAATCAAGTCGTGTTGGAGTATCTTATAATTGATATTTAACTATACTGAGAGTGATAAAGAAGTATAATATATTCGTTTAAGTGGTATATTCAAAGTGGGAGTACATACTCTGAGTACTAAGCAAGGTCATATATATATATATATATATATATATATATATATATATATATATATATATATATATATATATATATATATATATATATATATATATATATATAATACTAATTATAATATACTCCAATGCGACTTGATTAAAAAATTTCATTAGAGTCATTTATTTTTGTTATATACCCTTTTTCATATATAAAAGAAATATGTACACAAATTTTACTATAAAAATGGACTTTAACGAATTTTTTTCATAGAACTCACTTTGGAGTAAAGTCCATTTTTATAGTAAAATTTGTGTACATATTTCTTTTATATATGAAAATGGTATATAGAAAAAAAAAAACAGAGGGCTCCAATGAAATTTTCAATCAAATTGAATTGGAGTATCTTATAATTGGTATTTAAGTATACTAAAAATGATAAAGAAGTATAATATGTGCGTTTGAGTGGTATATTGCAAATGGGAGTACATACTCTCGGGAATACTGAAACGGGCATCCTATATATATATATATATATATATATATATATATATATATATATATATATATATATATATATATATATATATATGATGTCTTTTGCTACTTCTAGATGTAGTTACTCCTATTGTATCTATCATCCATCTGTCTCGGATACCACTACATAACAGTCGCTAGCAACCCGCAATACATACCACGTAATACCCGCAGTACATAACATTCACTAGCAGAAGCAAATCAAAATTAATATCCAACTACCGACTACTACGTAATTGACTATTTCTTTTGGCAACCGCTCCCGTGAAGTTCGGCGTTGGGACGTGATTGACATGAGCTGGTACTAGTTGCTCCACATATACACCCTAAGTACATATACTCCCGTTCATATAGTGCAAATGCTCCCTAATTATATATTCCATGAGTACATACGATGTTATACTCCCATTCAAAAATTGAAGATACTACCTATCCATGTATATATACTCCCATTTGTGAAGTGCAGATACCACCCTTGTACATGTACACTCCCATTAATAAAGTAGCTTTTTCACTTGTGTTTTTACGTATACGTTATTTTTAGAGGTCGAATACATACTCCTTTTTAGGAAGTGTATACGTACTCCTTTGACAACAGTAAATGCACATGAAAGGAAAGCTCTTGGTCGGTTGAGGAAAGCTTTGGTTGGTTGAGGAAATCTCAAAATCCCGAAAATCTCAGAAAAGGAAAGCTCCCGAAAATTTAGTTAGGATTAAACGCCACGAGGTATTAGATTGGGTCTCTCTCATATCCGTGATTTTAAGGCCCGTTAGGCTCTGAAAGACGCACGGATCTCATCGCGGATTAAAGGGTGGATGGAGAGGGAGTAACTACACAGAGTATATAGTAGATATATATATATATATATATATATATATATATATATATATATATATATATATATATATATATATATCTAAGATTTTTTCATTTTGAAATTTCCATGTCATGTGGGCTAAACGGGCCACCCAATCGTCGGGCTATACACGCTCGGGCCGGCTCGACACAACCCGAGAGGTCGACATGTCGTCTCTCGATCAGCACCCCAACCCACGGGCCGGCACAACACGACCCAATTAGTGCCCGAGCCTAATCATGTTGGGCCTACACAGGTTGTGCGATCCATCTGGCCAACACAATCGGCTCATACGATCTCCCGCCTATGTACTGCGCCGCCCCCAAGAAACGGGTCATCGACAGCGTTGCCTGTAACATCCCAAAATTTGGCTTTTCAAAACTCTTTTTAGTAGTTTAGGTCCCTGGAAAATTTCACCAGTTTTATTTAAACTAATAAAGCTTAATTGGGAATTTTCCTAAATTAAAAATATTTAATTTGACTAATCTAAATATTAATTAAATAAAAACTTGTGTTATTTGGTTTCCTTGTGTTTCAAGGAATTTTTGGGTATTTTCTGATATTTTTTCGGATTTGTTTGCTATTTATTTGGTCTCCTTGATTTTCGGCATTTTATTTAAATTCAAAAAATCTGTCTTTATCTCTCTCCTACCATGTGCTACAGTAATCACAAAACATTGTTCATCATCGTTTCCAACCGAACAGCCGAACATCCAGAGTCCAGTAGTTGTACGCGTTTCCAACCAAACCTTTCAAAAATCATATCTTACTCCATGGTACGTATAAAAGCGAACTGTTTGCATCCAAACGTCCATCTTGATCTTCTCTTCCAATCCCCCAAATTGGTTTTCTCCAAATCGATCTATTTTCGTCGCCATCTGCAGAATACTGAGCTCCAACGGAAGATATTCTTCGACGAGTTGCACCTTCATCCGATGTTCTCCGGCTGAACCGTCAGCGGTGTTGGCTTCGCGACGTCGTGTTCTACATCATGGTTCCTTCCTCTTCGCCCAAAGATCACCGGAGCACCATCGGCCATGTCAAGTCATTAAGCCGAAACGTGTTCATCGCGTTTCTTGCTTCCTCGGTGAGTTTTTCCAAAATCTGATCGCGTCATCTCGTGCCCCTCATCGATACCTATTTTTTGCATCTTTTAGATTCAAGTTTCATCCACCGTGTGCCAAGAATCGAGCGTTCTCTCTCCTCTTGCCCATCTCCCTTCTCCGACCAATTACTCCACAACCGTTGATCCCCTGTCTTCAACTCCACACCGTTGAGTTCGCGTCGCCGCATTCTACGCCGTGCTCACCTCCCTTTTGCATATTGTCGTCTGAAGTGGTACGCGCCCGTAAGACCGCCATCGTCGCCGTTCTTCGCGTCGCTGCCGTCGCATGGAGCAGAATCTTGATGTCTGGACTGCGTCATCATCTCTAGCTCGTCGTTTCCTTTCCGTTTTGCCCCTTCGCCACCGCTAATTCGCCTCCGTTCATCAGCACCTCCATGAGCAAGAATCAACCTAACCTCTGTGTACTGTTCATGCATGTGGTGTGTACAGTATGTAGCTTCCTCCTCTGTTGCTTCCTTCTGTTGTCGTTCATGCCTCTTTGTGATTCCTTCTATATCTTTGATCCTCTATTAATTCATTGCTCTCTACTAGATGATTGTCATCTCCTGGCTGCCAACTCCATGCGCATGCAACCAGACTGAAGCCCTCTGCATCCTTTCTGGACCTATGTAAGCAACCTAGGTTCCTTTGTATTTCTTTTCTTTCCCTGATGGTTGGTCCTACTTGTCATCCAAACAATTCAAGCCATATACTATCTATATCTCTCTCACTTACATGTAGACTCCACATGTCATCCTTCCAATTAAAAATACTAATTATTTCTCTCTCACACATGCGGGTCCCGCATGTCAGTCAACTATTGGTCAAACTAACATATCTCTCTGGACCTGGTCCATAGATCAGTGGCCCACATGTCAAACCCTAATCCTATTTTAGAGAATTAATTTAATTCTTAAAAAGCCTTTTATCTTATTAGTCCCACATGTCACTCTCTCTACCTTATTTTTGGAATTATTTTAATTCTAGAAATACATAAATACAAGTCGGTCTCACCTACCATACACTCACCTAATTTCTAATATTTTTGGAATAGAATATTCTGAGAATATTCTGTAGACTCCAATTGTCATTTCATGTGAATTCCAATCTTCCGAGAGCCATATCTTCTTCATCTGAATTCCGATTGAACCCATCCAAGTTCCTAAATTCATATAAATTCATTATTTACCTTCCAGTACCATTCAATTTTAATTTAGAGTTTATTTGATTTATCTTTTTGAATTTAGTTGTTTTGCGTGTTCTTTCTCGTTAGACGTCGAAGTCCTGGAATCGTCCGAATGAGCTGAAGTTCAAGGAAGTAGAAGATTGAAGATAAAATAAGATTATCATTGCTATAGCAAGGCAAGTTATACCTTTGATCATATTGAACCCAGTTTTCAAAGTAGTTTGATTCAAATTATTGTATTTACTTTAAATATGTATTTGAATGCTTTTGGGTATAGCTATTGTCCAATTTGTTACATCTACCTTGGCTAATCGATATGTCATCATCTTTTATCACCCTAGATTGGTTCATATTTAGTTGGTGCTATGGTATTACCAACATGGGTTGGTTAGATACGAGTAGCTGCTTAGCCATGCAACGAGTCATTACCATCACCTGAGTTGCAATTATAAATTTGACTAAGTGATTATAGAACTTTGTGATAAAACTGTGTGCACTATGTGTTATTACTTTGTGATAGCATGTGTTGCACTTGACCAACAGGGTGGAAAAGGATTTAGACTGAGGCAAGTGGTGGATACTGTGTGATATGGTGGAACTGGGTGCATGGGAATAATAATCTGTGTGACATAGTTAGAAATTGGAAGTCTTTGTGCGCCATTGAACTGAACCTTACTGTACGACCACATATCTGATGGGACGGGCCTAACCTAGTAAGTTATGGAATCTTTGCATTGACAACTCAGATTGTAGGTTAGGCTCTGTGTAAGGATGGAGGTGGGTACCGCTGTGGTAGGGTGCACATCGCGGGACGATTCGTCGCATCCCTATCCAACGGTGTGTGTTATGCCAAGACACTATGTTAGGATTGGCATAGCGATAAAGCACACTGGGAGTGTCAATATTGAGATGAAGTTTTTGAAAGGTTTTGTTGTGATCAGCTATAATCCAGTTGATTGCATCTTGTGGGTAAAGTGTACAACCTCTGCAGAGTGCTAAACAATCTATTCGAATAGCCGTGTCCACAGTTATGGACATGCTCGGGGATTTCACACGAGGGGTAGATTTTCATAAAAACAATTGGAAAGGGACAGCTGTGTGAAATAACTTATGCAGTTGTATGAATAATTTGATTAGGCTATGTGTCTTTGTGAAAAAAAAATGTTAAATTAATATTGTCTATTTATTTTGAATTACGCTTTCAATCTATTATTCATATTCAATTGCAAATGTTGCATTTCTACAGAATAACCACAGGAGCCATTCCTTTGGAATAAGCTATCATCTATAAATTGCATTCTGTGGTATGACTTGCGCGTACGGTTGTGTACTCACACTTGTTGTAAAACTTATGCCCAAATCTACAGAGGTGGGGGAATCATCAGTCAACAAGGTCTACTTCAAGGATCGAGGATAACTAGGTCGCGCACCCCAACCGATTGCTTGCGGGCATATGGATGTGCTTCACTGAAGTTATTCCTTTACGTTCCGCTGCAGCTTCATTGAGCTATTCGCCTTCTGAGGCATTAATTGTAAGCTTTGACCTTAAGGTATTTACTATGATATTTATTGTTATTACCTATTTATTAGTCATCTTTGTATATAGAAATGATATTTCATCGATGTTGCCACCGTGTGCACTAGCATGATCTTGGATTAGTGCAGTATACACAGAGGGTCCAGAATTGCATTTTTGGGTCCCGACAATGCCACCGTGGGAGGCAGCTTCTACTTCATCCACCACTCCAACGACCAGCACACCCTGGAGTGTTGCCGTCGCCGCCGTTCCCGCAACTTGAGCTCCAGGCCGTTGACGTGCCGCACCTAGGCAAGCAGTGGCGTCGCTGGCTCATGGCCAAGACTTGGGCTAGCCCAGCCATGGAGCTTGAACAGGAACGAATCAGGCCCATCCTCCGGCTCAATCATGTGACATTTTTTTACCCTGGGCCTCGGGCCAATGCCCTGGAGGCCTGAGGCCCAGCTCTGCCTCTGTGGCCAAGGGACACGCCAGCGGGGATGCCAGCGAGCATGAGCTCTCTGGTGGAGCCCAAGGACGAGTTGTACCTGGTCACCATCTGCTTCGTCGGCTTCAACTCCGGTCGGGTCGGTGACGTCGTCGTGTCTAGGATGGACTTGTCCACCTCGGAGTGGTGCAAGGCTGACGGCATCGGCAACGACAGGGTGTTCCTCCTTGGCGAGGGCAACATGGCGGTGTCCTGCTCCGCCAGCAACTGTGGCGGCAAGAGGAGCCATATCTACTTCATGAAAACTTCAAGGAGGACGACGGCGTCCTGTGCATCTACGACCTACAACAAAAGACCCAAGAGACAGTGAGGATGTGTCGGACCCGGGAGCGAAGGATCCGGGGTCCTCCGTGTATTCCACACTAGTCCCATGATCAGTAGCTAGTGTACACAGTCAACAAGAGTGGATAATATAACCATACCACGCATTCATTAAAATAATTAGAGTTGATTACAAAAGGGCATAAAGCCAAGAGCAAATTACACCGGAAGTAAAAGCAGCTAGTAGACCGCACGATTCGCCACAGGCAATCGTCTAGAGGCGCAGCCTAGTTGTCCTGGACTTCATTCTATTTGTAGAACTCCTCTCTTGCTTAACATACATTAAGCAAGATGAGCACAACTTCCGTACTCGCAAGTTACACCCAACAAGTAACAGATTATAATGCATGCAAGGATATCTCATTGGAAGGCTTATAGAGTTGATTTGCATAAAGCTATGTTTCTTTCTAAATACTTGTATTAAGTTCTAAGGCAGTCTATTCCACAACTTAAAATTCATTTTCTAAATCTCAAGTTTTATAGTCAGGTAACATTCATCAACAAGTGGTGAAGGATACCTTCCTATCACAAGGCTACCTGCCTAGTTTCCCGATTGGATAGAAATCCAAAACCATTTGATAAAGTCTTTTGAAGACAAAATCCAAAATCTAACTTGTAGTGGCTTTGCTAGTATGTCCATGATCGTGGACACGGCTATTCGAATAGTTTTAAAATTCTGCAGAGGCTATACAGCTTTGAAGGGAAACGGGTAGGCTACACTAGCGCAAAATAAAAATTTCTACCCGTAAACCAAGATCACTGCAGTTATAGATCACGGTCTTACCACTAGACGTGCAGGTGCGGAAGTTGATGCAGCACGTCGGGGCAGTGTAGTCGTACTAAGTTGATGCAGCACGTCGGGGCAGAGTAGTCGTACTACTTCCTCGTCCTCGTCGTGGCGTCCCACGTACAGCTCCTCTCTTGCGGTTCGTCCCAACGCTACAGATGCAGCGCCCTCAAAGGTATCCACACGTACGGGAGGAAGCGACGCACGCCGGACTACTAGATCCACGCGTGCGACTAGGGCGTGGGAGAGGTGGCGGCTAGGGTTTGAGGATGTCACGAAAAATCAACCTCCAACCTGTGCGCCCCTGCCCTCCTTTTATTGACGTCCTTACAATGGGCTTCTACGAATAGATGCCCATTAGGACTCAATGCTCAGTCTAATTCGGATCCAATCCGAATTAGGCTTCAGCCCCTTTCTAAGTGTGTGACCCTATGGGTTCACGTATGTTTAGACATGACGCGAGTACACATACTTGGTCAATAGTTGGTAGCGGCCTCTAGCAAGACGTGCCAACTCCTAAACGTACACAAAGATCATATCAGATGAACCATCACAACGTTATGTACATGTCAATCCCTTTGCCTCACGATATTCATCGAGCTCCAAGTGACCACTCTTTCGATCCTGTGATCCGAATCCATTACTAGGTTAACTCTTAACCTTAAGTAGCATGGCCATGCATTTACGGATCCGATCACTCGAGGCCCAGAGATATCTCTCTGTGTAGAGAGGCAAATCTCATCTCTATCGACCATGCCTCGCAAAGATGCTTCATGACTAACCCGAAAGCTACCTTTATAACTACCCGATTCACGAGTAGCGTTGATAGCCCCTAAGTAGGTCGATTCACATCTCAAGTACATGCGACAATCTCAGGTCTAAAGACAAGGCGTACACATTGTGTAGAGAGAACCATAAGTATAATAGCTATGTCTCATGTTGGGTCGGTCCAACCCCATGTTCTAAACATGTGTCCACATTATTGGTTTGACATCTCCATGTCTATGACCTGTGAAACATGGTCATCAACCGATACATGTGCTAATCCATCATTCACGTGTGTCCTCACATGAACTCCGACTAGGGACAACTTTAGAATAACCATATAAGTAAAGAGTTTCACAAACAAGTCACATACTTGTTAATCAACACAAAGGCAATATTCAAGGAACATTTATTAAATCATGGATACAACGAAATATCATCATCTCTATGATTGCCTCTAGGGCATATCTCCAACAAGCTTTACCTACAAGACACGACCTCTCTAATTTGTTTGGCATCCGTCGATACCACCGCTCACCACCTTAGGGGAGCAGTCTAGAGCTCGTGACAAGGTTTTTACAATGCGTCGTCCCACCATAGTCCCCCTCGCTAAGATTTCGCCCCCTTTGGATAGAAACTCATAGGGTTCAGACCCCCTCTTTTGCTAGGTGGGAATACATAAAAGTAGATCGTAAAGACACCCACGCAACTGAATGGAACGACCATAGTGAAATTTTGCAAATTAGTTAGCCAGGTCCTGCCCACTCAGAACATGTGGTAGTACGATAGGGCGTAGCAAAGGAACGCTCGAAGACCGGTCCTTAACTGACTTGGGTGACTTTCCAAAAGAACGGCTTCGATTATAGAAATAAATCGATCTCATGCATGAACATGCACCCATTCAAACCTCCATTTCGCCCAAGTCCAAACTAGATTTTTATTTTATTTACCACATCAAAACATTTCATAAATCCCTATGGTATAGACCATACCATAGCAACGTTTTAAATCATAGTTGAACTTTTGGCCAATTTCCCCCAAATTAAAGATTTTTGAGCTAAGCTTTGACTAAGCATAGAGTTTTGCAACATGTTCTAGTTCATACTAATGTACTAACTAGCTTTTACTAGGATATCAAGGGTGGTCCAAACAATATTCAAGTTCAGGTGTACAAAGGAGTTAGGAATAACTATAAAGTTAAAATAGGGTTTTAAATTACTTGAATTTAAATACGCATGTAGTACTACTTTAAAACAGAATTGAGATAATTAAAGTATTGGGATTCAACATGATCAAAGGTATAACTTGCATTGCTCGAATGTTTGAGGATCTACTTCTTCGGAGTACTCGGGTTCCCTGGAGTCGTCGAAATCTACACGTGAGAACAAAGCAAGTTCAAATAAAACCCAAATAAGGTCCAAATGAAAACAAACTCAAACAACTTTAGAGAAGAAAACTAGATCTTGAATTAAGATGGATTTAGGAATTTGAGTCGTTTGAATCGGAGCTCGAGCGAAGGAGAACGGGCTTTCGGAAGTTTGAGAATTACAAGGTCAGAAGGAGGTTCGATGGGTCGAAAGGAGGTCGAATGACCTTGTCGAAAGAGGTTCGACGGGTCGGAAGGAGGTCGAAAAAAGGCTTCGACTACTAGGTCCAAAGAAGGATACGACTACTCACCGTAGTCGTAGGAAGAATACAACAAAGGTAACAGGGCACAGAGAAACTCACCAGGACGGAGAGAGAGGCCAGAGGAGGAGGCTGGGGAAGGACGACGAGCGGTGAACATCGGTGCCGGACACGAGAAGAATCGAGCTTCGGGCAATGAGGTTTAATGGCGGAAAGCTGCGGAAGGAAGGCGAGAGAGAAGGGAAAGTTGAGGGAAAACAAAAGGAGTAAAAAAGGGGCAAAAGGGCTCCCTGGTGCGCTATTTATAGCGGAAGGAGGGGGACGGGGTGACAGGATGGAGCAACGGGATTTGCGACGACGCGGCAGGGGCGCACGAGCGGAGCTCTGGTCGGCGCAAAGCGACAGGATGGGAGCAGGTGAGTCGAGGTGACGTGACGAAGCAGAGGCATGGCGCAGAGCGACAGTGACAGGCACATTTAATGCGCGCGACGGGGGCAGGTGAGTCGGCGCGAAACGCGCGCACAGCACTAACGCGAGTGGAGGTGGAAGATGACCAGGATGGGGCTAGTCAAAATAGAGAGGCTGGTCGAAATCGAAAGGGTGGTCGTGACTGAAGGGTGGTCGTGACTGAGAGGGAGGTCCTGAGGAGGAGGGGGTCCTGAGGAGGTCCTGAGGACGAGAGAACAGAACAAACAGAGAAAGGGGATTTTAAACACCAGAGAACTCCAGCAAACTCCAAACCAAAATTTTGAATTAGTTGAAGTTAGATTTAGTCATTTAAATTATTTTTAAATTCCAAAATCTCAAGTTAAGCTTTAGAACTTCAACAAAACCAAATGGTTATTTCTATTTTGAAAATTTTCAAAAAGCTCGGAAAAAAACAGGGTGTTACAAACCTACCCCCTTAAGGGAATCTCGACCCCGAGATTCAGACTTGGTCAGCAAAAAAGTGGGGATACTCTACTTTCAGATCTTCTTCTCGTTCCTAGGTGGCTTCTTCTTCTGAGTAGTTACTCCATTGAACTTTGCACGAACGGATGATCTTGCTTCTGGTAACGCGCTCTACGACATCAAGAATCTTGATCGGCTGCTCCACATAGGTGAGGTCCTCTTGAAGGTCGATGCTCTCTAGTGATGTTTGCTCTGTTGGAACTCGAATGCACTTCTTGAGTTGTGATACATAGAAGACGTCATGAACTGCAGACAAGGATGTCGGCTGCTCCAACTGATAAGCGACTTTGCCTCTTCTTTCCAAAATCTTGTATGGTCCAACAAACTTTGGTGCAAGCTTTTCTTTGGTCTGAAATATTCTTACTCCTCTGAGTGGGGTTACTCTGAGATAGACAAAATCTCCTGTCTCAAAGGACAATTCTCTGCAACGATTGTCAGCATAACTCTTCTGACGGGATTGAGCCACTCTCAATCGCTCTCTTATCATTCTTACTTTACTTTCAGCATCTTTAATCAAGTCAGGTCCAAAGAACTAATGCTCTCTGACTTGATCCCAAAGGAGAGGGGTTCTACACTGTCTGTCGTACAATGCTTCGAATGGAGACATTTACAAGCTGGCTTGATAGCTGTTGTTGTACAAGAACTCTGCATAAGGTAGATTCTGATCTCAACTCTTCCCATAGTCTATAGCACAAGCTCGAAGCATGTCTTCAAGAATCTGATTCACTCGTTCTGTCTAACCATCTGCCTGGGGATGATACGTCGTTCTGAAATTGAGTCTGGCCCCTAAGGCTTTATGCAAGCTCTTCCAAAATCTAGACGTGAATTGCGATCCTCTATTGGACACTATCCTTTTGGGCACTCCATGTAGACATACGATCCTGGCCATATACAGCTCTGCCAATTTACTGCTTGGGTAGGTGGTCTTGATGGGAATGAAGTATGCCACTTTAGTCAAACAGTCGATCACGACCCAGATAGAATCACATCCCGATTGGGTCCTAGGTAAACCGGTAATAAAGTCCATGCCGACTTGTTCCCATTTCCACTCGGGAATTGGCAAAGGTTGTAACAGTTCAGCGGGTCTCTGATGTTCCGTCTTAACTCTTTAGCATACATCACAGCGTGCAACGAACTCGGCAATCTCTCGCTTCATACTGACCCACCTGTACTTTTCCTTCAGATCCTGGTACATCTTAGTGCTGCCTGGATGAATGGAGTAAGGTGATTCATGAGCTTCCTTTAGAATCAACTGCTTTGTTTCTTGGTGGTCAGGTACACAGATGCGGTTACTAAATCAAACTGTACCTTGCTCATCCTCGAAAAATCCTAGGGCTTTGCCTCTTCTCATGTTCTTCTTGATTTCTTTGATGTCTTCATCTTCTTTCTGATTTTCCCTGATCTGACTCTGAATGGTTGGTTCAACTTCCAGAGTGTTCACACATCCCTGGTTAATAATCTCTAAATTCAGTTGTCTCAATTCTTCATACAATCTGGGCTGACTTTCTTGAACCAACATAGTGTTGCAATACCCTTTTTGACTTAGGGCATCTGCCACTACATTTGTTTTGCCTGGATGATAATGGATTCCAAGGTCATAATCCTTTATCAGCTCTAACCATCTTCTTTGTCTGAGGTTGAGTTTTGACTGAGTGAAGATGTACTTCAAGCTTTTGTGATCCGTGAAAAATCTCACAGCGATTACCGTTGAGGTAATGCTGCCAAATTTTCAAGGCATGCACGATTATGGCTAATTCCAAATCATGCGTCGGGTAATTCCCTTCATGAGGCTTCAATTGGCGAGACACATAAGTCACTACTTTACTTTCCTACATCAGCACACAACCAAGGCCCCGACGAGAGGCGTCATAGAAAACTTCAAAGTCCTTGTGGATGTCCGGTAAGACTAACATAGGTGCTAATACTAGTCTCTTCTTCAATTCCTGGAAACTTTGCTCACGGACATCTGTCCATTCAAACTTTCTCTCTTTCTTCAAAAGCTGAGTCAAAGGTCTAGCGGTCTTGGAGAAACCTTCAATGAATCTTCGGTAATACCCAGCTAACCCAAGGAAACTCCTTACTTCGGTGACGGACTCGGGTTGCTTCCAAACCATTACGGCTAGGGGTGGAAACGAGCCGAGCTAGCTCGAGCTGGGCTCGTTACGGCTTGGATGAACATAGGCTCGGCTCGTCTCGTTTTGGGAACGAGCCAGAAACCCCACTCGGCTCGGCTCGATAGTGGGCTCGTTATGGCTCGCGAGCCCTCACGAGCTTGAGGCACAGCAGACAGCGCGGAGGACTCCATGGTCATCTGCGTACTGCGTACACCACGCCGTCGATGCACCTCCTCCCCATTCCAGGCCAGCACAGAGTAGGGCCAGTAGGCCACCAGCACCGGCGCTCCTCCCCTCTCCGCCTCCCCCAGTCCGACAGTCCCCCTCCCCCGACCGAGCTCCTCCTTTGGACCTCATCCACATGAAAGAACTAACAACAAGAACACCGATCCAGCATGAAATCATATGAAGAACAACAATACATCATCCACGACCACACCTACAATTAGAAAACACTAATCGCAATTCGCAACCCAAAAACATCATCCACATGAACCAGTGAACCACATCTACGGAGGCCGCCGAGGAAGCTCCTACCGGCTGTGGTGACCGTCTGTGGAGCGACATCGCCGAGGAGGTGGAGGCGACGGGTGGAGCTGGGCGAGGGGAGCGAGGAGGAGGTGACGGGTGGAGGAGGTGGTCGGTGGAGGCGGCGAGTGGAGCTGGGGCTGCTGGACGAGGGGGTGAGGGGGAGGCGGCGGGTAGAGGTGGAGGCTGGGCGAGGGGGCGCTGGGCGAGGGGCCGAGGGGGAGGCGGCGGGTGGAGGAGGTTGCCGGTGGGTGGAGCTGGGCGAGGGGGAGAGGGAAGGGGAGGCGGCGGGCGGAGCTGGGCGAGAGGGACGGGGAAGGGGAGGTGGCGGCCGACGGGTGGAGCTGGGGGAGGGGGAGGGGGAAGGGGAGGCGACGGGCAGGAGAGGAGGCCATGGGGGCAGGTCGGTCGGGAGGAGGAGGAAGGAAAAGAATGGAGAGAGCGAAGACGCTGATGGGGGATTTATTCGGGGGAGAAAGGGGAAATCGCCTTGGGCCAAGCCAAATTAGGCTCGCGACCCAGCTCGAGCTCGGCTCATTTTTTTGACGAGCTGAACAGGCGGCTCGGCTCAGCTCAAAAATTAACGAGCCCGAGCCGAGCCGAAACGAGCCCGAGTAGGCTTGCGAGACTCGAGCTATTTTTGCAGCCCTAATTATGGCTTCAACTTTGGTGGGATCTACTGCAACTCCTCCTACTGACACGATGTGTCCGAAGAAAGCTACTTGGCTTAGCCAAAACTCACTTTTACTGAATTTGGCATAGAGCTGTTGCTCCCTGAGCCTTCCTAAAACTACCCTGAGATGCTTCTCATGCTCTTCTTCATCCTTTGAGTAGATGAGAATGTCGTCGATGAATACTACCACAAACTTATTCAAAAATTCCATGAATACTTTATTCATCATATTCATGAAATAAGCTGGTGCGTTCGTCAAATCGAATGACATTACTGTGAACTCGTACAGTCCATATCTTGTGGTGAAAGCAGTCTTTGGTATGTCTTCTGGTCTGATCTTCAGCTGATGATAACCGGACCTTAAATCAATCCTGGAGAAAACACTTGCTCCTTTCAATTGGTCGAAGAGGTCGTCGATCCTGGGCAAAGGATACTTGTTCTTGATTGTGACTTCATTGAGTGATTTGTAATCCACATACATCCTCATACTGTTATTTTTCTTTCTGACAAATAGTACCGATGCTCCCCAAGGCGATGAACTTGGTTGGATATAAACCTTGTCTTGTAATTCTTCAATCTGTTTCTTCAATTCTGCTAACTCATTGGCGGACATTCTGTAGGGTCTCTTTGAAATTGGAGTCGTCCTTGGGACTAGGTCAATTAGGAACATAATGTCCCTATTTGGTGGCATACCGGGTAATTCTTCAGAAAATACATCCGGGTATTCTTTTACCACTGGGATGTCTTCTAGCTTTACTTCCTTCAAACTAGTCAGGATAAGACTTGCTCTAACAGAGGTCTCGGGTCTGAATTCCACTTCAATTCTTTGTTCATTGGTGAGAGTGATAAACCTATTGGCACAGTCTATCTGGCCTTGATTCTTAGCTAGCCAATCCATTCCGTGAATCACATCTAGCCTTTGGGATTGCAAGACTATTAAGTTTGCCAAGAAAGGTACTCCTGATATTTTCAAGGTAAGGTTTGGGCATAGGGAACTAGTCCTTATTTCAGAGCCTAGAGAAAGAATTAACATAGGGTTAACTAAAGGAGAGATAGATAACCCATATTTTCCCACAAACTTATTTGAAACAAAAGAATGCGAAGCTCCTGAATCAAATAAAACAGATGCTGGTACTGAATTGACAAGGAACGTACCAAGGACTACGTCTGGTGCAGTATGAGCTTCTTCATCTATGATGTGATTCACACATCAATTTATGTACTGAACCGATGGCTTCACCACTGGGGTGCTGCCAGGTGGTGGAACTCCCTGATTGGGTCGGGTTGGGGTTGCTGGTTGCTGCTTCTTTGGGCACTTATTAGCATAGTGCCCCAACTCGTTGCAATAGAAACAGGTAACTCCTGTAGTTGAGGTAGGTGCCTTCTTCTAAAACTGGCCTTCGGGAGAAGTGTTGCGGAAACTGGAGTTGACTAGGTGCTGAGCTAGCACAGGTGCTTTGGATGGAAAGGACTGGAATTTCCCGTGCCGAGGTGGTTGAGTCTGAGTAGGGCGGGGCTTGGGAAAACCCCCAGAGTTGAACTTCTGGTTTGCCATCCTTCTTTTGCGGCTTTCCATCTCTAGGTGCATGCCCTCCTGACAGATAGCTTTGCTCACCAACTGCTGAAAGTCGGTGTAGTCTTGGGCAATGAGGCGGACTGAGAGATCATCGTTGAGCCCTTCCAAGAAACGTTCTTGCTTGGCCTCATCAGTCGCCACATCTGCTGGTGCATAGCGGGCTAACTAGTTGAACTTGTGCAGATACTCATTGACGGAGCGGTTGCCCTAGCGCAAGGTGCGGAACTCCTTCCTCTTCAGGGTCATCATGCCAGATGGAATGTGTGCACGGCGGAAAGCCTACACGAATTCGTCCCAAGTGATGGTCTGAGCATCACCGTCAGACTGGGTGAAATTGTCCCACCATTCTGATGTTGGTCCATTTAGCTGGTGAGAGGCAAACAGAACCCTCTCACGATCAGTGCATTGGACCATGTCTAGTTTCTTGCCGACCGCCCTGATCCAATCATCAGCCTCCATTGGCTCGGTGCTGTTGGAGAAAGTTGGAGGACACATCCTCACGAACTCTGATATGTTGGCCCTTGGGGGAGGTAGAGCGAGAGCTTGAGGTTGAGCTGCTGCTGCTGCTTGCAAGTTCTGTGCGTTGCTGAGTGATTGCGCGAGCAGGTTGATCAGTTGTGCTTAGTTGGCCATCATTTGGCGCCAATCGGGTCATTCAACTGGAGGGGGTGGTGGTGGTGGAATTGGGTTCTCTTGTTCACCCACATTTTCTGTCCTGACTGCTAGTGTTGCCACTGCCGTTGCGAGTAGTTACCATCTGCTAGATCTCCAAAGACTTAGGAGAGAGAAGAGAAACTACGGGGGATAGAGCGAAACAACAACCCAAACAAGATAGCCAACTCAAGAGCTCTTCCAAATAACTTTAATAGTTTTATACAACGTTCTACTCGTTGCTCGCGGCCTGCGACGAAGCTTGCACGACGAGGTCTTCTTGACAACTTCGGGTCTTGTGGTCTTGGACACCATGGTTATTAACTGTGAGACCATTTATAGAAAATTTTCAAGGGAAAGATGATTCATTTAACATTGTAAAATAGTGAAGAGAGAATTAGGTGAGAAAAAATTGCTAAGAGAAGCTAAGGATAGATAGATGACCCAGATAAGAGGAGAACAAATTACTTTTCTTGTTATATAAAGTAAGTTTTGAAGTTTTCGACTAACGGCCATTCTAACTAGGTCACGACCTACAGTCGAGATGGCTCTAATACCACTTCTTGTCGGGCTCAGGAGCGAAGGATCCTAGGTCCTCCGTGTATTCCACACTAGTCCCATGATCAGTAGCTAGTGTACACAGTCAACAAGAGTGGATAACATAACCATACCACGCATTCATTGAAATAATTAGAGTTGATTACAAAAGGGGCATAAATCCAAGAACAAATTACAGCAAAGCAAAAGTAGCTAGTGGACCGCACGATTCGCCACAGGCAATCGTCTGGAGGCGCAGCTTAGTCGTCCTGGACCTCATTCTCTTCGTAGAACTCCTCTCCTGCTCAACATACATTAAGCAAGATGAGCACAACTCCGTGCTCGCAAGTTACACCCATCAAGTAACAGATTATAATGCATACAAGGATATCTCAATGGAAGGCTTATAGAGTTGATTTGCATAAAACCATGTTTCTTTCCAAATACTTGTAATTAGTTCCAAGGCAGTCTATTCCACAACTTAAAATTCATTTTCTAAATCTTAAGTTTTATAGTCAGATAACATTCATCAACAAGTGGTGAAGGATATCTTCCTATCACAAGGCTACCTGTCTAGTTTCCCAATTGGATAGAAATCCAAAACCATTTGATAAAGTCTTTTGAAGACAAAATCCAAAATCTAACTTAGAGTGGCTTTGCCAGCATGTCTATGACCGTGGACACGGCTATTCGAATAGTTTAACACTCTGTAGAGGTTATACAGCTTTACCCATAAGACACGACCTCTCTAATTTGTTTGACATCCGTCGATACCACCGCTCACCACCTTAGGGGAGCAGTTTAGAGCTCGTGACAAGGCCTTTACAATGCGTCGTCCCACCGTAGTCCCCCCTCGCTAAGGTTTCGCCCCCTTTGGATAGAAACTCACAGGGTTCAGGCCCACTCTTGCGCCAGGTGGGAATACATAAAAGTAGGTCGTAAAGACACCCACGCAACCGAATGGAACGACCATGGTGAAACATTGGAAATTAGTTAGCTAGGTCCTGTCCACTGAGAATATGTGGTAGTACGATAGGGCGTTGCAAAGGAACGCTCGAAGACCGATCCTTAACTGATTTGGCAACTTTCCAAAAGAACGCTGGGCTTCGATCATATAAATGAATCGATCCCGTGCCAAGCATCTTGATTGTTGGGGTCTATGTACATGAGGAAAGATGGGACCAACATCTTGATTGTTGGGGTCTATGTCGATGACCTCATTGTAACGGGTTCAAAGGCTGAAGGCATCCAAGATTTCAAGCATCAAATGATGAGAGAGTTTGAGATGACTGACCTCGGATTGCTCACTTACTACCTCGGTATTGAAGTGGAGCATGGAGAGGATCGAATCACTCTCAAACAGTCAGGATATGCAAAAAAGATTCTCCAGCAGTTTGGCATGGAGGACTGCAACTCATGTAAGTGCCCCATGGAGCCAAAATTGTAGTTAGGCAAAGATGTTGAAGGAGAACCCGTGGATCTAACTGAATACCAATGTGCTTTTGGAAGTTTGAGGTATTTGCTGCACACTCGACCTGACCTTGCATATTCGGTTGGGTTAGTAAGTAGATACATGGAAAGGCCAACAATAATTCACCAAAAGGCGGTTAAACAGATACTTCAATATCTGAAAGGAACTATTGAATTTGGTTTGGAGTACACAGTGGAGGAGATGGAACACTAACCGGGTTCAGTGATAGCAGCATGCTGATGATATTGATGACAGAAGAAGTACTAGTGGGATGGTGTTCTATGTCAATAAGAATGTGATTTCGTGGGCATCTCAGAAGCAAAAGAGCATCGCACTTTCGTCGTGTGAAGCAAAATTCATGGCTACATCAGCAGCTGCATGTCAAGCAATGCGGCTGAGGGAATTGTTGAGCAAAGTGATAGGGCGTCCTCCTGTAGCAGTCACGCTATACGTCGACAACAAGTCAGCAATTGCCTTAATAAAGAACATGGTGTTCCATGGGAGGAGCGAACATATTAACACCAGGTTCCACTTTATTCGAGAATGTGTTGAAAGAGGTGAAATTTATATTCAGTATATTCCCGGAGAAGACCAGCGTGCAAATGTTCTTACCAAATCACTTGCCAAGCTGAAATTTTCAGAGATGCGCAAGTTAATTGGTGTTAAAGATCTTGCACAACCAAGTTTAGATTAGGGAGGGAGTTTGTTGGAAGTAATCAGAAACTTGGTTTGAAGACATGAGAGTCCTGTCATTTTGTAATAGGAAAGTCCGGTAAGTTTCAGAATTAGTTTCGATTCTGAATTAGTTTCGGTTTTTGAGTTCGGTTAGGATAAAGTATTTTCTGTTTCTAAGCTGTAAAGTTGTGTATAAATAATAGAAGAAAAACTAGAAAAGGTGCCAAGTTTTAGCACCGCAAAACTCAGATTGGTTTCACTCTCTGTTGTCCCTGTTTTCTGTCGTCGATACTGTTCATCGTAAGGGCAGAAGTTCAGAGTAGTTCAGAGCGATTTGTTCTGGTGCTAGCGGGATTGCTGGTTCTTCTGTCTTGCTTTGAAGGCGCGTGTCAGATCCTGTGACGTTTATCCATCATACCCAGTGGCTAGCTCGAAGCAAACTTGTTTGTGAGGATTAGCCGATAAACTCCTCAAGAGCCCGTTGGGGGGCTGGCTACATCAAGACAGCAGGCGAGCAGATTATTAAAAGCAACGAGGCATTTGCCGCTGATTGCTAAAGTACATCTGCATATAGAAGCCTCAAGTGCGGCACAAACACAAAATTAAGACAATGAAAACCAACTTCAGGACGGTAGTCACCGAACAACAAACTAGGCACACAAAGCAATTAGGTTCGCGCCAAAAAAAAAGCACAATCAGTTTTGCCGGCATAACAGAAACATGATACATATAACAGCATGCTAAGCACTGCAACAATGTAAATCTGTTAAGCACAATCTGACTCTACAGGCATTTAGAGCTTCTGGGAAATGCTTTCAGCAATGAAGAACAGACACAGCATAGACAATTTAATTCTAGTATCCATATACGAACATAACACATTACTTTGGCATACACACGCACGTAAGATTATTAGACAGGATGAAAATAATGTTCATTCTGTGAACAGTGTTTTCATCGTAACTAATCATTGATATACAACATGACCTACAAAGAATTGTTGCTGCTCTAGTTCTATTCGCCAAACTCCTTGGATTTAAACAGAAAATGTGCTTGTCACACACATGTATTCCTGCTGCAGTAGTCTCTAGCTCTAATTGGCAAACTTCTTCCATTTCCATAGAAGTATGGCAAAGACTTCCTTCTATGGTGGTGCAAAATTGCATTGACGAATGAATGAGTCATCATAATCCACGTATTTTGTCCAAAGGTGTCTGAACTGGTTCATACCAATATCCAGCCAGGGCTTCATGTTACCATTGAAATGCACAACAGCAGCGTTTCGAATTTCCTCCATGCTGATGCTTGGATTGTACCCGAGCCCAAGAACATGCCAAGATTTTTCCAGAGGCTTTGTGGTGGAGTAGAATGTGATTAAACCTGGGGGCAGTGTTCCTAGCTTCCATAATGTCCGGTTCTCATTCTGAAAATGATACAATCAGTAAGGAAGTCATATACATGAATCAGATATGTCCTATTCAATAGATCAAAAAAGAGTATTGACAGAAAGTTTCCCCAGTTACAGTGAACTATGACGCCTAGAATTATACATGGATTGACTCAAAAAGCTACACCTTTCAGGGTACAGAAATGCTAACTTTAGTAATTTATCTTGCTGTCCTGCTAGGCTATAACCATTGACCTTAACTCTTTGACAAGCCATACCCATATTATATTATAACGAGATGGAAGTAACAACTTAACAATAGTCAATTAATTCTTACTATACAAAGTAATATTAGTCGTCGTCATATATCATGAACAGAGTTACTATGATATAAAGAGCTATGCTGACTGTCAAGTCACAGAGAACAGCTTGGTGCCACATCGTTTATTACTACAAATAGAAATTCTTAAACTTCAAACAATAAAAGAAATTATATTAGGATGATCCAAGGAAACATACCTGATTCTGCCAGTAATGGTACTGCTCAGTGGATTTCTCCCTCCTCCAAGAATCAAGATCAAAGAAGTTCATGCCGTATGCCCATCCACATGCATTAGGATTAAACTTCTCTTTGATAAGGGGGTGCGAGAAGTTCATATACTGCCAATACCGATGAAACGATCCAAAGCATGTTTCTACTGCTCCATTCACCTTCCCATCCATGTCAATCTTCCACAATCCAGTAAGATCCCGCTGTGCCACCACATCATCATCCAAAAAAAGAATCCGGTGCAGCTTTGGGTACATCTCAGGCAAATAGAATCGCAAGTGATTA
The DNA here is from genome assembly GCA_036346255.1 of Ampelocalamus luodianensis. Classification (NCBI taxonomy): domain Eukaryota; kingdom Viridiplantae; phylum Streptophyta; class Magnoliopsida; order Poales; family Poaceae; genus Ampelocalamus; species Ampelocalamus luodianensis. The sequence goes on along the minus strand of CM070620.1, from coordinate 43,343,347 downwards.
AGCATCGAGAGATACTTGGGATTCCTAAACTTCATATTGCTAGCATCTTTGGTGGCATTCTCAAGCTTGTTCTCAAAATAGAATTTCTGGAGGTTTACCGACTCCAGTTGCCGGAGCACAGGAACATATGAGGAGTTAAGAAATTTGTAATCTTCAAATGCTTTGACCTCATAGTGTGCACCTTTCAAGTCCATTAGGCGGATTATCACCTGCGGATACATGACATATATCTTTCAACTCACTTTTAACAGAAACTATTAATGGAACCATAGAATATAGAAATGTTTTGGTATTAAAAGTAGAACAGTTAACGACACACAATCTCAATGTCCCAAACAAGATCTAGACAAATTGGCAACAGTGTTGCATGTTTGTGGAATCAGTATTGTGATTTTGAGTTTTTTATGGTACTATACTAATTAACAAAGTAGTATTTCCACTGGGGTGACACCCAAGTAAAACCTGTTCTGAATGCCCAATCACTTTAGACACACTCTGCTTCAGTATTTTGTTTTAGTCAGATATCAAGCATGTTTAAATAGTAGTCTTTTCTTTTGCAGATTGTCTGGCCCTTCTAAGTTCCGTAATCATCAATATAATTAAATCCTATAGACAAAATATTTGCTAGCATCTGAAGGTACTGCAGCTTAGCCTCTGAGATATAGCATAACAGTGCTACCCGGCATACCAATTCTGCCATGATGCTGGTTGTTGATGGGTTGATCCAGCATATAAAAAATACAAGTAGTTCCTCGAGAGCTCGAAACCAACAATGAGATCGGCATCAATCAACCCCCGACAAGTAGTAACTCTTTACAGCAACATTAATTCATTAATTATTGAAGAACAATATTGAGGATGGGACCATTTGTTCATGGTGCACGGACACAGCAGGGAGGCTGGAATAGGTTCAGGCTTCCCTGGGGACTGGGCTGTTAGGAAATTTTGGTGGTGATGGCGATTCTTCCAATGAATGAGTTGTTGGTTTCCTTCTGTGCCGATCACGAAAAGAAGGAGGTTTTGTTTTGTAAATGATTTTTTTTGGTAAAAAACTAATTCCAGTTTTACCCTTAATTGCTCAAGGGTTAATGGATTGTTAGTCCATAGAGATGCTAGCACATCCTACAACTCGAAAAACCTGAACTAGATCTCCTTTCTTTTTCATCCTAATTGGCAGTCCCCATGTCTAAAACTCTCAAGGGTAGAAATAAAACTGAAACCAGCTGGTTACCGCTGTCAACTGTTTTTATCTCCTAGGACAAGATTTACCGAAATTTCACAAACTGTTGTTTTATTTGTTATATGGTACTATTATACTGAGTTAGGACTTCATTAGGGCCTATAAATGACAACTATTGCAAAACCTAGCATTATTCTTGCTTGGACGGGGTCAATGCACGGCATTATTTGGGAAAATAAATAATAATTCAGAACCCAATTCAGTCTTTGTAGTTTTGCTAATAAATTGTCAAAACTGAGCGAACACATTACTTCCGGCATGTCAGATTTCTTATAAATGCACTATATACCATCACATCTAGAGAAACTAATGTCAGTCCACATGAAAGTGGATCTACTCTCTCATACTAAAATACTATGCTTTTGCAACTCACAAAAGTAACCACTAATGTCAAATTTTCATCTTTGGCATGGTGTTCACTGTTAATACACAATCATTACCCTCTTGTTGTTTCTGTAAGATGGACTTGTATACACAAAATGATATGCATAAATAGTAATGACATAACATACATGCAAGATGGAGAAACAGAATTGGGCAAACCTGCATGGCTCCAAGGTTCATTCTGTCCGTGACAACGTGGAAGACGTGCTTCGAGGGGTCCTGTGAGTTGGCGACGGTGGAGCGCACGACGACGGAGGCCGCGAGCACATTGTCCGAGAATATGGCGTAGTGGAATAACGCGGGGTCCTCGAGCGCCGCCGCCGCCGGCACCGGGTCTGCGTACTTCTCGGGCCGCGCGATCCGCTCGGCGGTGAGGCGGACGGCGAGGCAGTGGAGCGGCTTGGGGATGGACTTGGCGGCGATGAGGGAGGCGAATGCGCCGCGCTTCTTGGAGCGAGCGAGCAGCTCGTTCTGCGCGAAGATGGCGTCCTTGAGGCGCTGGATCTTGAGCTGCGGGTCGAACAGCGGCTTCGCGTCTGCGATGGCGGCGCGCGCGGCGCGGATCAGGTCCTTGGCCTGGAGGTCGAGGCGGCGCAACTCGTCGCTCGGGGGCGCGGATTCGGACACGGAGGCGGCGCCGAGTTCCCGGAGCGTGGCGGTGAGGTTGCGGTGGAGGGAGGAGAGGAGGCGGAGGTGGCGCGCGCGGTCGAGGTGGAGGCGGCGGGAGGCCTCGGAGAGTGCGGCGGCCGAGGAAGCCGCGTCCGAGGCCTGCTTCCGGATCTGTTGCGCACGGAGGCGGTCGCTGTTCACCGCTGCGGCTCCGCCACCGCCGCTACCGGAGGCTGCTGGCGCAGCAGCGGCGAGGAGGAGGAGCACGAGAACGGCAACGGGAAGGGCGCTCGTGCTAGCGGCCATGGCTTCAGAGCTCGCAAGCTTCGGGAGCTCGTCGCATTGGAGAAACAGAGAGAGAGAGAGCACTGCGCGCGTGTGTACTGTGTAGGGGTGGGGGTGGAGTTGGGGAAGAAGAGGAGAGGACACGGGGAATTTAATTAACCGAGAGGGGGATAGTGGCAAGAGGATTAATGGTAATGGCCGTGCTTAGTCGGAGCTAATCGCGTGGCCGACAGTTCAGTGTACGATCACTGACATGTGGGGTTATCTTCCATGGGCCCGACGTGTCAACTCCGGTGGTTAGCCATTGCTCGGCGGGATCCGGATGGGGGACAGGGTTCGTGGCCGTGTCCCAGATTGACGTGGACTGGTATTATGCACCGGGCCCACATGTAAGTGGCTTGGCGCTGCTGTTTAGGTGGCAATCATGAACCGAATGGGGAACGCTGGTTAGTTAAATCATGCGGCGGTGGGGGGAGTGCAAGGTGGCCGGAATTCTGGTACTGGGCCGATCGGAGAGCACACTCGCCGACTCGCGGCAGCACCGGATTTTGGAGGAAGGATCTTCTGTGCTGGTTAATCCCTTCACCGTACTAAGGCACCATTTGCCGTCTTCACAAATTTCACCTCATTATTAATCATATCCATATATAATTCCCCCCGTTCCGACATATATATTAAGTTTATTGAGATATTGAGATCATAGTTATCACTATATTTTCACACTCTATCCCATTCTTTAATGTGGTCAAAGTAAAAAGATTAGGGCATCTAACATCGGCAGGGGCGGACCCTCCATCCGGGCCAGCTCGGGTAGCCGCCCGAGCTCCAACGCTGGCGCGGACCACACCCCCCTACCACGACTCGGCCCAGCCCACTAATACCAACGCCCAGCACCCCAGCCAGGCAGCCACAAAAGGAATGGAGATGGAGTGCAGAGCAGCCTAAGCTGCTCCTAGTCCTAGCGCTAACCCTAGCGGCAGCCAGGCCACGACACAAGCGGCGAGTCCAGAGGGCGAGGCGGCGAGGGAGCACAACACGGGTGGCGGCGGCCGACGGGTGTGGGTGAGCGGTGCGGCGCGGCGGCGGCTCTCTCTCGCTCGGGCGCCCGGCCCGGCTCTCTTCGCTCCAGCCTCCGGCCTTTGGCTCTCCCACTCGGCGGCTCGGCCTCGGCGATCCGCGCCCTCGCGGCTGCAGCCGGTGCCTTAGCGGCCGGCAAGCGTGCAAGGCCTCCTCTCGCTTCGCTCGGTGCTCGGCCACGGCCCGGCTCTCCGATCTTCTCCGCTCCGCCTTGGCCTGCTGGCGACCACTCGGCTCTCGGCGCGGCGCTGTCTAACTCACTGACTATGAGTTAGTGACACTGTGACAGTGAGTGTGAGGTGATTAAATGAGTTGAAGTGTGCAACTGACAAGTCAAATTCTATGATTGTGTGAATTGTTGTTGAATATTGTATGATTCATTGTGTGAATTGGTGTTGAACATTGTGTGATTTAGTGTGGGCGCGAGCTTCCCAGCGGAGGGCCGCCGCCGGGCTTCTTGGAGAGCTTCTTGGGGTCGCCACCGATGTGGGTCTTCTTGGCGTCCCTGGCGATGAGCGCGGTGTTGGGCCCATGGAGGCGTGTGGAGGTTCAATGAGGGCGCCGTGGGCGTGCTCCGGGATACGGCTACTATGTCGCGCCAGGAGTGGTGCTAGACACACAATCTCGGCCATCATCGCCGCTATTAAGGTGAGTTTGCGCACCACCTGTTTGTTACAATGCCTCAATGAACCATATTCTTACATATGTGAAAAATTTCTTTAATGGATAACGCCAGAGAGCGGGGAGCGCGGCCACGTCGCGACCGTGAGGCCGCGACTCACCCTACCTAATGTTTCATCTTGGGTCCGCCCCTGAACATCGGCAGTCTTTTAGCTTTGCCACGTTGGATTTTGGATGAGACGGAGAAAATAGAACTCAAGAGACAACCCCAAGCTCTCATCATGCAATAGATGACCTTGGCACAAGAATCGATGCTGCACACAGTGTGTGGGCAATGCTTAATGATTGGTTTATTATAGAGCACTATCCTTATCCTAATCTCATTGATTGTATCTTAGGTCCCATTCGGAACTATTAAAATTTTCCTATGAAATTCATGTGTTCCAAATGGGACCTTAGATTTAGTGCCCCTTTGATCAGTAAATTGGACTAATATTGGTAAACAAAGTTTTAACAATGTAGTTATTAATGGTTTAGAGACCGTGTGGCGCTACATGGCGTGTTTTGGCACTCAGTACTGGACCAATGATCGCAGTTCGATTATGGTTTGAATTATTTTAGCGGCAGACCCTGAACTCCATCTCTTGGGGGTCTTAGGGGCTGTTTGGTTCGTGACCCCAGGATGTCATACCAAAATTTTGGTAATGCCAAAATCCAGGCAATGCCAAAAATCGGGCAAAAAAATGTGTTTGGATCGTAGCCATACCAATTCACGGGCAATACCGAAATTGATGTGTTTGGATTGCAACCATGCCAAAATTTGCCAAAATCGTAGGTATGATGCGTGGGTTCCGCATGACATTTATTTTTTTGCCCCAAAATATGTCAATATGGATCTTGTTTTGTTAATAAAATGACAAGGAACACAATGGTTCAAACGGATCATAAATCGGATACTCAGTTTATGAAATATAGTCATTTGAAACTAATTAATCAAACTAAGCAAGCAATTAATGCACTATCCACAAGCAATCACCATCTGACACGTGTCTTGGCTGCCAAACCAAAATTTGGTGCTCGTTTTGGCCGCCTGATTCTAACCAAGAAATCATGAAGCAAAAATTTGACATACCAAAATTTTTCAGGGCATTACCAAATGTTGGAATTGAACTAAACGGAAGCCAAATTTTCAAGGCATTACCAAAATTTTGGTTTGGCTCAGACTGGCATTGAACCAAACAGGCCCTTAGTTACAAACATTTGCTGGGCTACATTCCATAAGAATTCTTATATTTTTTAGGGTTTGAATGTATATTTTTACGTAGTGACGAAGCCACGGTCCGTGCTTGTATGTGCTCCAGCATGGGCTCCCCCCGCTGGACTCCTCGGACCCCTACCACCTTGGGTTGCTAGGCGATTGGGCCATCCATCTTGGGTTGGCGTTGGAGCCTTGGAGGCCATTAGTTTATTACGAAAAGAGCCAGGCGGAGAATGAAGGATCCAAACTCCCATTCGCCAAGGTGGCCAAGCGCGAAGTCGTCACCACCAGTCACGACCAAACCCTAGAGATCGCGGCGGCAGTGCCTCTAGCGACGACTAGGCGGTATGCGTGGGCCGCAAAGGGTGAGGGCAAAGCCTCGGAGGGCGCACGGTGGCGGCCAACAGCCAGCGACGACTAGGTGGGTATCCATCAGGACACAGGTGAAGGTAGTGGGGACCATCACACAGTTCAAGATGCACAACCCCACGTCGGCGCCCACCAAGGCGCTCACCCTCCTCAACAACAATTGGATCCTCGCGTAAGACTTCTTCTCCTCTCCTCAATTTGTTGCTTTATTTCTTGTTTATTTACTTCTTGTGTGGTATCTTGTTTCATCTCCGGTTGGTTTATGTGGGTGAAATTGATCATGATGGGTTATGAATGTATACTAGAGGGCATGAAACTTTATTAGGTGGAAACTGAAAACTTTAATACTCGGTGGGGAAATTGTTATTCAAGTATGATAATGGGTAAAGTCGTAAAGGGCAATTTGCATAATTTGATAAGCATACTGTTGCCGGTGAATACACATCAATCTACAAATAGATTTTGATTGTATGAGAGAATCACAGTCCTAAACAAATTTTGTTTGATTGGTGATTATTGTCATTGTTGATTTGTTCATAGATTTGCAAAAATGGAGAAGCGAACTCCTTCTCTAAGTTTGATGTGGATAAGTTTGTTCGACTTGCTGAGATTTATAATGCTGATTTCACTATAGCTAACCGTTTATTATTAAGAAATCAGCTTAAAACCTTCATTCTCAATGTTCGGAGAAGTAAAGAATTTCATGAATGAAGTGATCTTGCAAAGGTCGCTCAAAAGATGGTTGAAACAAGAAAAAAATAGAACGTTTGCATTGGTCTATCACCTCATCAAGCTAACATTGATCCTTTCAGTAACAATGATATCAGTTGAACGAATCTTCTCGACAATGAAGATTATCAAGATAGATTTGTGCAACAAGGTAGCTGATGAATGACTCATTGACTTGATGGTGTGTTACATTGAACGAGAGATATTTAGAAGCCTTGATAATAAAAGAATCATTCGACGCTTTAAGACATGAAAAGTCGTGTAGGGTGAATTTGCCTCATAATCAAATCTAATGCCTTAGTGGTATGATTTGTTTTCAGTTTTGTGTTTATAAGTATTCATAATTTACTATTGTATCACTAAACTTGATTTTTTTTTAATCTACAGGATTTATGGACATTTAGGACACACCTTCCATTAGCTAGGTACTACATTTCTTGTATTTGTTTATTTCACTTTGTTTTCATTCTATTTACATATGCATTTGGATAGCAAAAGACCGATAGATGCATTTTTGGTATGCTTGTCTTCCATTAGCTTCGACACAAGAACACTACCTCTATTTTTTTTCCTGGCTTCGCGCACTATTTTTACGTATGCTTTGCGCACTATTTTTACGTATGCCTATCGTATATATCTTTTTGCAAAAAATTGTGGAGGTTTATAGACCCCACAACTCACCATGTCCATGTCCATGTCCATCTCCCGTTGGAAATCTTGAAGGCATTAGATAACTGAATTTTTAGTTGCTGATTTATTATACTCCATGGTACACCATTTCGTTACCAGGTTAAACAAGTCCGTATATAAGCTTGTGAATTGAAGTTACACGATTGCAATATTTTTCACAAGAACATGAAAGCACTTACATCTTGGAGTTCAGATTAGTCGTTAGTGTTGGACAGCAACACTTTGCCCTCTGTCTATGCCGAGCCACAGGCAGGGCCATATGTTTCACGAGCTCAAGCAAGCAATGGTGGAGGGCGACGGGTGGTGCATTCATGCCAGATTTTCGAAGCAGGAGAAAAAGGCTGTCAAACCAGCTAGTCGAATCGTTGAAATACTTCTCTGTAGCACCACTTCACAAACAATGGGGTAGTTATTCAGTGACATCAAAGGAAGTATTTACTATAGAATTCGATACTTGTGTGTTGTCAGTGAGCCTACAAAGAACAACTGATTGATGTTTCTGTCGATTATACTGGTTACTTTGGCGCACAAAAAAAAATCGATTGGGCTCCTACGGCGAGAAGTTCCTTGCAATAGCCATTCTAAGTATAGGTTTGAGATTTTTGTTGAATTTTCGGGTTCAATTGCCATTTTAGCCACCCCAAAGTAGATAATAAGTCCCATTTTAGCACCCCGAGTGAAAGTTCGCATAATAGAAAGGACAACGCTGCACAAATCTTCTAAAACACCACTGACCATTGAACCAAGGGTGGAGCAGCAAGAACCAAAACCATGTGGGGGGTCAACTCCACCAAAATCATACAAGTTTTACATGTCTTGACGTGAATATCAACCGTACTGGTTTGCAATCTGTGGGGGCCGGTCGACACCACAGGTTTGCACGTGGCTCGCTGCACTGAACTCTAGTCTACTAACTAGGTTGGACTTGAACCACGAGTTTTTTTTTGTGTGACTAAAATGTCAATTAGGATGGTAATAATAAATCTAATCTGTTGCTGACGTTAATAGTAAAAATAGCATCACAGAAGTAACGTCGCTAAATCCGGTTCCCAATGGCCTAGACCCCACCTCTTTCGTGCCCTAAGGCGCTGGAAGTCTCTCCACATGTCACGTGTATATTCCAGACCATTAGGACAGGACCTAGCTTTGTGCCTTGATAACCGGGGCCACCGAGGTTGGTGCCCCTAGGGCACAGGGCACGGTCCTCTGCCGAGCTGTGTACATGCATTCTGCAGGTACGCGTCCTTAGAGCATCTACAATAGTTCATATCACTTGTTACTAAGGGATGGACACATCAGCATTTTGATGATGTGGAGGAGAGATAGTGGAGAGAGAATGTGAGCTTGTTTCTAGATAAAGAAACAAGCAAATTGTTGATATCAAGACACAAGAAACAACAAAATAGCTATTGGAGATTTGCTTGTTATCTAAAAACGCGTTTTGTTGATATCAAGAATCATCATACACACTTGTAGCAATTAAAATTAGATACAAGCTTAAAAAACAATTCATTATAAAGCTTGTTACTTTTTATTAAATTAAGTACTCTTTCTCTTCTTAGTAACAAGTTAAGAAACAAACTGTTGTAAGAGTATTAGCCAGCGCAAAAGTACTGCCAATGATACAGCACTGAATGGTACTCCAAAATAGGAGCTAGCACGCATGAGAATAAGAGAAAGAAACAGCTAGCTGTAGCATCTGCGGCCGTAGTAACATTCCTTTTTTTGTTGTTTTTTTAAGCTTCACGCCAGGACGCAGCACAGAACAAGAGACTTCAAATGGAGTACCATCTGACATGCTACTGATATCTCATCACCCTCTCTCTGAACTCAAGGAAAAAGAAGAAACAACAAGGCTGGTTTTGTGCTAAGCTAGAGTGCTAGACTAACTAGCTAGTAGCGACGCTAATTAACCACTACAACTAAAGCAAACTCGAGCACTATAGTAGGCTTAGACTTGAAAGCCCGTGGGTGTGATGCTGGTGGTGGTGGAAGGAATGAGCCGGCGAAGGAGCAGGGGCCGGAGGGAACCCGCCGGCGCCGGTCGTGGCGTTGAACGGCTTTGTGATGTTGTGGAGACCCCCGGGGAACGGTCACGTGGCGTTCGGAGCGCCTGACGGCAGCGGCGGCGCGAGGGGGGGCGGCCGGCACTGGTAGCACTTGGTGAAGAGCCGGAACGTGTCGATCTGGTGGATGAAGTTAGTCATGCTGGCCCAGCCGCCAAATCCGAATCCGACAACCATCACCTGTTGGGTTGATCTTCGCCAATCAGATCCGAGATCAACGGAGACTCGTCTCCACCGCGCCTTGATCGGGGCGCGACCAAACGGTTTTGGTTTGGGTCCCGCCACCTAGCGCTATACAAAATGAGGGGTTCTACTGGTTTTGACATGAGTTGTTCTTGGCCATCTAATCCTCACACAATCCCGATCGCCACGGTGCTAAGGTGGACGAAGACCCAAGCCCGTCGCCACCGTGACACCGCCGACCACGACTGCTACTTCATCCCGACGGCATCTTCATCAACCCCGACTCATCTTCCTCTCTAATGGTCTCCTCAGGTTCGGGTATGTCAATCTAACGCTTCCGCATCTAAGTTTTGGTAGGTGTTCACGTTATGAGCTAGGGTTCATGTTATTAGATCACGATTAGTCTAAGTTTTATGCCTACATTTGGTATTAGAGCAATCTCTAGCTCATCTTGAACCCATTTTAGTCAAACCCGAACTTGTGTTGCCCGGATCTAATGATCAAAAGTTTAGAACTAAAGTTTTATGGCTCGGATCTAAAACTCTAATGACCGGATCTAAATTTTAGAAGGTCGGATCTATTGTTCTTTGGTTCAGGTTAGCATCTTAGAAGGAGGGGAATCAAGATTTTGCCGAACCCTAACGAAAATCCCCACCATCCGAGCCCTAGAACCCCAATCAAAACCCTAAGAAATGATACGGCGGAACTTACCTTTTGGAGATCGCCAGATCTTCTTCCGGTCTCGGGCACCACCCTAGCCCCACTCGACGGCCGGGCGCGCAACCTCGGTTGCACGCACACGCCGGCGAGGAGGGCTGAGGTGGCGCCGCCTCATGCCGCTTCACTCTTCCTCGCGCGCCGCCGGCAAAGATCTGCGGGCGCGCGCCTCTCTCCGCGTCGCTGTTTCTCTGCTCGCGCGCTGCCTCCGTGCTTTTCGCGAGGAGGAGGAGAGAATGGGATTAGGTTAGGGTTTTCAAGTTTTAAGTCGCCGCGATTTCATCTCGTCCGCTCGATCTAATCCTTCGGCCACCGCTTCGCGGCCGGGAAGGTGTTGGGCGAACGATTTTGGCCGTCCGATTAGATCGGACGGCACTTGAGGATCTCGGCCGCCGAGCCGCTTTGGGCACACACAGACGCTTTGGGTCAGCGTGAGTTTTGGGCCGGCCGTGATTTTTGGGTCGAATAGTGCCTTTTCTATTTTTTGCTCATTTTCAGTGCATTTTCTTATGATTTATCCCTTTTGTGCACTGATTTAATTATTGTTTTGATGCCCAAAATTATGGTATATCATGAATAATGTATTATTGCCCAATATTATGCTTAATCTCTGATTAAAATTGAACCAACGAGATATTTTAATTAGAGACTTTTACATTTTATGTTTTTGGCATTATGTACATGCATATGATTATATTCAGACCAACGTTGTTTATAACCATGTGTAGCCATATTAATTGTTTAAGTTCTTTTTCATTATCTGCCCAACGGTGATGTGAATTAGAACTATAGTTTTTGTGTGTTATTAATCATACCAACGTAGGATTAATTGCATGCAACATATTTCTTATGATTATCTCTGATTTATGCCCTGTATTTTGATATTCAGCAATAAATGCATCAAATGTCGCTGCCACCATCGACAACATTGAACAGCTTACGGGGAGTAATTTTTGTTGGAGATATGCCCTAGAGGCAATCATATTGATGATGATATTTCATTGTATCCATGATTTAATAAATGTTCCTTGAATATTGCCTTTGTGTTGATTAACAAGTATGTGACTTGTTTGTGAAACTCTTTACTTGTATGGTTATTCTAAAGTTGTCCTAGTCGGAGTTCATGTGAGGACACACGTGAATGATTGATTAGCACATGTATCGGTTGATGACCATGTTTCATGTGTCATAGACACGGAGATGTCAAACCAATAATGTGGACACATGTTTAGAACATGGGGTTGGACCGACCAACATGAGACATAGTAATTATTCTTATGGTTCTCTCTACACAATGTGTACGCCTTGTCCTTAGACACGAGATTGTCGCATGTACTTGAGATGTGAATCGACCTACTTAGGGAGCTATCAAACGCTACTTCAGAATCGGGTAGTTATAAAGGTAGCTTTCGGGTTTGTCATGAAGCATCTTTGCGAGGCATGGTCGGTCGAGATGGGATTTGCCCTCTCTACCCGAGATATCTCTGGGCCTCGAGTGATCGGATCCGTAAAATGCATGGCCATGCTACTTAAGGTTAAGAGTTAACCTAGTAAGGGATTCGGATCACGGGATCGAGAAAGAGTGGTCACTTGGAGCTCACCAAATATCGTGAGGCAAAGGGATTGGCATGTACATAACGTTGTGATGGTTCGTCCGATATGATCTTTACGTGCGCTTAGGAGTTGGCACGTCTTGCTAGAGGTCGCTACCAACTATTGACCAAGTATGTGTACTTGCGTCATGTCTAAACATACGTGAACCTATAGGTCACACACTTAAAGGGTCAAGCCTAATTCGATTGGATCCGATTAGATCGGCATTGAGTCCTAATGGGCCTCTATTCGTAGAAGCCCATTATAAGGACGTCTATAAAAGGAGGCGGCGCATCGGTTAAGGGTTGAGTTTTTCGTGACATCCCCAAACCACGCCGCCACCCTCCCACGCCCTAGTCGCTCGCGCGGATCTAGTAGTCGCGTGCGTCGCTTCCTCCCGTCACGTGTGGATACCTTTGAGGCGCCGCATCGTAGGCGTTGGGACGAACCACAAGAAAGGAGCCTGACGGGACACCGCGACGAGGACGAGGAAGTAGTACGACCACTCGCCTCCGACGCATCGCATCAATCGAGTACGACTACACCGCTCGACGGCGTCGTGATCAACTTCCGCACTGCGCGCCTAGTGGTAAGACCGTGATCTATAATCGCGGTGATCTTGGTTTACGGGTAGAATTTTTTAATTTGCGCTAGTGTAGCCTACCCGTTTCCTACAGATGGTATCGAGCGGTTCTTTGTCATGTTATAGGTTCGGGTGATTTGCATATGGCGATATGTAAATCGCATGATCGATGTGATCGTTTGTATAGTTACGGTAATGGATTGGTCCGTTTCGTGATCATGCTGCTAAGGTCGTGAAACAACGCACCCCTACCGTCGGATTCGCCATCGGGTGACAAAGTGACACGTAAAACCGCTTGCGGTATGCGAAGATCAATATGATTGATCGAATCGTAACCTAGATTAATAATCGATGTACCGTGATCATCTTTGCTAAGGTCGTGAAACAACATACCCCTACCGGTCGGATTCGCCATCGGGTAGAAGCGGTGACACGTAAAACCGGTTGCGGCATGCGAAGATCGCACAAATTGGTCGAATCGAACGATAGTCGATTTGTGGTAAATATGATTTGCCGATCAAAATCCTATGTAAAAATTGCATAGATTGGATCTGCTTTTTCGGAAGGTCCCGACGCCTGGAGATACCGCGAGGGCGCGCGCCGAACCCATGGGGAAACCCCTCGACCCCTATCCGTGAGATTGCGATTCTATGCATAAACTTGTTTTTGCAGGATGTATGTGACCAGATGGCCTAATGTGTATGTGATGCATGTTTGTAATATTTGCATGACTCAGCGTGTCGTGGTACGGCAACACGGTGGAGCCATTGTGTTGTCAAAGTATTGTATTAACGGCCAAGCGTGCCGACTTGTGATGATTCCTAGTATCCATGTATTTTATTACTAGTTGTTATGAGTAATAGCTTATAGTAGTACTCGGAGGACACATCACTTGGAGGATGGCACACATGAACCATGGAGATGGAGATCATCATGGTGGACAGATTCTATGGCGATGGAGATCACCATGAGAAAATGGGCCATACTGAGTCACAACTGTGTGAATGCTATTCCTGTTGTTTTACTCCTATGTATGTTTGAATGGTAGAAGTATAGCGATCCCTCACAAAATGTTAAGTTAAACATATGCCCTCCCAATTAAACTTTGCACCATCCCATGTCTTGTAAATTGATGGTGGGTCTATAAAATTAGGGCACCATCAACTTTCCTTGACTAGATGGGTTTTGTATCGGATACTTACATGCATAAGGATTGGTGAACTTAACAAGGTTATCATAAAGGTTATGGGCCTTGGGGCATAAAGGTTGGGCGTCGGGGCATAGAGATGTCACCCAACAACAAGAGTCATATAGAGATATGATTAGCAAGGTGTTGCTTACCGAATTACCTTGTCTACTAGCGGTGATGCAAAAGCTCACTAGTAGACTCGTTAATTGCGGATCTTGAATCGCTAAGAATCAACAGAGGGATGTTGATTTTAGTGGGAGTACATTCTATTAAATTTGTTTAATACAGTTTACTCTATCATGGTTTTATTTGTCTTAGTATTTTGCATTTCCTATTGTAGATCAATGGCATCTAGCAACCACGCACACCCTTTTGCTTTATGATCGATTCTTGAGAAAGAGAAATTAAATGGAACAAACTATTCGATCGGTCCGTAACACGAGAATTGTTCTCGTGGCGGAAAAGGAAAACGTTCGATACCCCAATCCCGTAAGAACACGCTAACAATCGTCTGCTCACATTAAAAATGCCTACAAGAAAGCATGTGATGACTCTCTTGAGATTAGCTGTCTTATGCTTGCATGCATGGAACTCGACCTTCAAAAGCGGTTTGAGGATCGAAAGCGTATGATATGATCATAGCGCTTAAGGACATGTTCCGCACAAGCCGTGACCGAAGTTCAATGTATCTAAGGCTTTTCTCGAATGCAAGTTAATGAAGGTGCACCGTGAGGCCCACATGTGATCAAAATGGTTGGTTCTGATCGGACTTTGGATAAACTTGGTTTTCCAATTGGCCAAGAGTTGGCAATCGATTTCATTTAGCGTCTCTTCCACCTAGCTATGGGCATTTCATTTGAACTACCATATGCATGGGGCGGATAAGGGCCTTAATGAGCTTTGTGGGATGCTCAAAAGCAGAGAGTGACATTAAGAAGTGTGCAGGACCTAGCCATGTGATGGTGTGCGAACAAGTCTAGCTTCAAGAAAAGGGTAAGAAGCCATGGCCAAAGAATAAGGGCAAGGTTAAAGATATGATCTCAAGCCAACGCCTAAGCCTAATCTTTGGACTCGAGCCGAGACAGTATGCTTCTATTGTAAAGAAATCGCCACTGGAAGAGAAACTGCAAGAAGTACATGGATTCCGATGAATGCAAGAAGAAGGTCGGAAGTAAGACTTCTACCCATGGTACACTTGTTATAAATGTTTTAGACATTTTCTCGCATTCTCCTATTAACTCTTGGGTATTTGATATCGGATCGCTTGCTCACATTTGCAACTCGATCAGGGGCTAATAAGAAGTAGAGAGTCGCAAGAGGTGAAGTTGATTTTCGCGTGGAAATAAAGCAAGGGTTGCTTGCGTTGACCGTCGGCACCATGCAACTTCAGCTTCCTTCAAGATTTATTATGGAATTGAATAATTGTTATTATGTTCCTAGTATGAGTCGAAACATTTTATCCCCTCATGTTTGATGAGAGATGGTTATTCATTTGCAAGTAAAGACAATGGTTGTTTGATCTCTAAAATGGAATGTTTATGGCTTTATGCCCATTGTGAATGGGTTATTTATTTTAAATCTTGATGATGCGCCTATCTTTAACATAAATGCTAAAAGACTTGACCTAATGATTTGAATCCCACCTATGTTTGGCATTGTCGTTTGGGTCACATAAGTGAAAAGCGCATGAAGAAGCTCCATGTCGATGGTCTTCTAACTTCGCTTTGATTTTGAATCATACGAGACATGTGAAGCTTGTTTGCTTGGTAAGATGACCAAATCACCTTTCAAAGGTTCTTTTGAGAGGGCGCGACTTGTTGGAAATCATACATACCGATGTATGTGGACCAATGAGCACGATCGCTAGAGGTGGATTTCATTACTTCATAACTTTCATCGATGATTTTAGTAGATATGGGTATGTCTACTTAATGAAGCATAAGTCCAAACTTTTGAAAAGTTCAAAGAGTTCCGAATGAGGTTGAAAATCAACGTGCCAAGAAAATTAAGGCTCTGCGATCGATCGTGGTGGCGAGTATTTGAGTCATGAATTTAGCAATCATCCAAGAGTTGCGGAATTGTTCCACAGCTAACACCGCCTAACGCCTCAAAGAAACGGGTATCCGAGCGTAATGTCGGACCTTGTTGGACATGGTTCGATCGATGATGAGCCATCAGTTACCATTATCCTTTTGGGGTTACGCTCTAGAAACGCAGCTTTCACACTTAATAGGTACCGTCTAAATCCGTAGTTAAGACACCATATGAGATATGGACCGGAAGAGTCACGCTTGTCTTTTCTAAAGATTTGGGGATGTGAGGCGTTTGTCAGCGACTCTGATCGGACAAGCTCACACCCAAGTCGGATAAATGCATTTTTGTGGGATATCCGAAGAAACCTTTGGATATTACTTCTACAACCGACTAGAGGGCAAAGTGTTTGTCGCTCAAGTGGTGTTTTCCTAGAGAAAGAGTTTCTCAACAGGAGACAAGTGGAAGAACAGTGCGGCTTGAAGAAGTTCAAGATGAACCAATCGGGAAGACTCGACGAATGATGCCCATGTGGCGAGAACAAGTTGAGGACCCCATGGCAAAGGAAGCACCACCACCACGAAGGTCGGAAGGCTCGCAATGCGCGAGATATGTTATTGTTAGACAATGATGAGCCTACGACCTATGCGGAAGCAATGATGGACCAGGACTCGAGAAATGGCATAGTGCCATGAGATCCGAGATAGCATCCATGGAGACAATCAAGTTTGGAATTTGGTTGACCCTGATGGTGTTAAAACCATAGAGTGCAAATGGATCTATAAAAGGAAGATTGATATGGATGGAAATGTTCATATCCATAAAGCTCGACTTGTCGCATAAAGGTTTTCGGCAAGTTCAAGGAGTTGACTACGATGAGACTTTCTCACCAGTAGCGATGCTTAAATCAATACGGATCATTCTAGCTATTGTTTTGCATATTTCGATTATGAGATATGGCGGATGGATGTCAAAACGGCTTTCCTTAATGGAAATTTAACCGAGGACGTGTATATGATACACCCGAGGTTTTGTCGATCAAACAATGCTAGAAAAGTATGCAAACTTCAAAAATCCATTTATGGATTGAAGCAAGCATCTCGGAGTTGGAACATTCGTTTTGATGAAGTGGTCAAAGGGTTTGACTTCATAAAAACGAAGAAGAATCTTGTGTTTACAAGAAGACAAGTGGGAGCTTACTCGTATTTCTAATCTTATATGTAGATGACATATTACGATTGAAATGATATTCCTATGCTCGAGTCAGTTAAGACCTCACCAAAAATAGTTTCTCAATGAAGGACTTAGGGAAGCGGCATATATTTTGGGTATTAAGATCTATAGAGATAGATCAAAAGGCTAATAGGATTAAGCCGAGTACTTACATTGACAAAGTGTTGAAACGGTTCAACATGGAGGAGGCAAAGAAAGGGTTCTTGCCCATGTCTCATGGCATAAATCTTGGCAAGACTCAGTGTCCTTCGACAACTGATGAGCGAGATCGCATGAGTAAGATTCCATATGCTTCGGCCATTGGATCTATCATGTATGCTATGATGTGTACTCGCCAGATGTTTCCTATGCTCTAAGTGTTACGAGCAGATACGTGCCGATCCAGTGAGAGTCAGCGGACAGTTAGATTAAAACATCCTCAAGTATTTGAGAAGAACTAAGGATGTGTTCCTAGTCTACGGAGGTGAGGAAGAGCTCGTTGTAAATGGTTACACCGATGCAAGCTTCCAAACCGACAAAGATGATTACAAATCGCAATCGGGTTTTGTGTTCCTTTTGAGCAGTGGTGCGGTAAGTTGGAAGAGTTCCAGCAGAGATCCTGTGCGACTCTACAACGAGGCCGAGTACATTGCGGCTTACAGCGGCAAAGGAAGGTGTTTGGATAAGGAAGTTCATAATCCCGAACTAGGTGTGGTTCCTAGTGCGTGCAATCCTCGGATCTTTCTTGTGATAACAAGTGGGGCCATTGCGCAAGCCAAGGAGCCGAGGAATCACCAAAAGAACAAACACATCTCACAAGCGGTTTCATCTCATTCGAGAGATCCTTAATCGAGAGAGATTTAAAGATATGCAAAATACACACGGATTTGAATATTTGGAGATCCTTTGTGAAGCCTCTCCCACACCCTAAGCATGAGGCGCACACAAGAGCTATGGGTATTAGATATCTTCTAGATTGACTCTAGTGCAAGTGGGAGATGTTGGAGATATGCCCTAGAGGCAATCATATTGATGATGATATTTCATTGTATCCATGATTTAATAAATGTTCCTTGAATATTGCCTTTGTGTTGATTAACAAGTATGTGACTTGTTTGTGAAACTCTTTACTTGTATGGTTATTCTAAAGTTGTCCCTAGTCGGAGTTCATGTGAGGACACACGTGAATGATTGATTAGCACATGTATCGGTTGATGACCATGTTTCACGAGTCATAGACACGAGATGTCAAACCAATAATGTGGACACATGTTTAGAACATGGGGTTGGACCGACCCAACATGAGACATAGTAATTATTCTTATGGTTCTCTCTACAATGTGTATGCCTTGTCCTTAGACCCTAGATTGTCGCATGTACTTGAGATGTGAATCGACCTACTTAGGGGCTATCAAACGCTACTCAGAATCGGTAGTTATAAAGGTAGCTTTCGGGTTTGTCATGAAGCATCTTTGCGAGGCATGGTCGATCGAGATGGGATTTGCCTCTCTACCCGAGATATCTCTGGGCCTCGAGTGATCGGATCCAGAAATGCATGGCCATGCTACTTAAGGTTAAGAGTTAACCTAGTAAGGGATTCCGGATCACAGATCGAGAAAGAGTGGTCACTTGGAGCTCGACCAAATATCGTGAGGCAAAGGGATTGGCATGTACATAACGTTGTGATGGTTCGTCCGATATGATCTTTACGTGCGTTTAGGAGTTGGCACGTCTTGCTAGAGGTCGCTACCAACTATTGACCAAGTATGTGTACTTGCGTCATGTCTAAACATACGTGAACCTATAGGTCACACACTTAAGAAATGAAGCCTAATTCTGATTGGATCCGATTAGATCGGGCATTGAGTCCTAATGGGCCTCTATTCGTAGAAGCCCATTATAAGGACGTCTATAAAAGGAGAAGCGGCGCGCGTTAAGGGTTGAGTTTTCGTGACATCCCCAAACCACGGCCGCCACCCTCCCACGCCCCTAGTCGCCGCGCGATCTAGTAGTCGGCGTGCGTCCGCTTCCTCCCGTGCGTGTGGATACCTTTGGAGGCGCTGCATCCGTGGCGTTGGGGCGAACCACAAGAAAGGAGTCGATGCGTGGGACACCGCGACGGGACGAGGAAGTAGTACGACCACTCGCCCCGACGCATCGCATCAATCGAGTGCGACTACACCGCTCGACGCGCCGTGCATCAACTTCCGCGACTGCGCGTCTAGTGGTAAGACCGTGATCTATAACTGCAGTGATCTTGGTTTACGGGTAGAATTTTTTTAATTTGCGCTAGTGTAGCCTACCCGTTTCCCTACAATTTTCCCTCCTGGAAGGAGAGGATCCATGTTGTCCTTGGGGTATTAGATCTCGATTATGCTTTAAGGGTGCCAGCTCCCATTCCCCCATCCGAGGGTGAAGAAAATTATGATGACAAAAAGAAAGTTTATGAAACTAATGCTGAGAAATGGGAGCGGTCCAACCGTCTATCACTTATGATAATGAAGACCTCCATTTCGCTTGGGATCGGGAGCAATCCCGATTCAAAAAGCTACAGAGTATCCGCATCGCTTGAAGAAAATTTAAGGGCTCCACAAAAGTTTATGCTAGTACTGATTCGGATGGCTCTTGACAACTAAGTATGATGGTTCCTACAGATAGAGAACACATAATGATGATGACCGATATGGCTTAAAACTTAAGGATGGACATGGAGATTTCGATGGTTTCTAGTCCATTTCATTATGACCTCTCTCCCTTCTGAATATACAGCTTTCAAGATCAACTATAATACTCAGAAAGAAAAGTGGAACATGAGCGATTTAATCGCCATGTGTGTTCAGGAGGAGGAAAGAATTAGGACGGAAAAGAGGGATCTTGCACTTCAAGTTGGTGGCTCCAATAAAAGGAAGTTCCAAGGGGACTTCAAATCTAAGAAGAAGTTGGCGTTCTCCCCCAATGCTGATAAGTCGGGGCCTAAAGTGCATACTGCACCTAAGCCTCATGTGGCTCCCGCTGGAGCACCTAAAGGGGGTGAATGTCATTTTTGCAAGCAGTCAGGGCACTTTCAGAAGGACTGTGTCGGATTTCTAAAGTGGCTCGCAAAGAAGGGTAATGATACAATAACTTTTGTTGATGAAACACTTTATGCTAATTTTTCCATTAATTCCTGGTGGATTGACTCAGGTGCAACTGCACGCACTAATTCTTTACAGGGATTCCATACCGCGAGAACCCTAAGAAAGGGGGAGCGAAGCCTTAGAGTCGCGGATGGAAAGGAAGCCGAAGTGGAATCAATATGATCAATTACATTAGTCTTAGACAACGGCTTATCACTTCGTCTCAATAATGTAGTTTATGTTCCTTCTATTAGGAGGAATTTGATTTCGCTTTCTTTGTTGGACGATGAAGGTTTTAAGTGTACTTTTGGTGATAATAAATGTATTATTACGCTTGATTCTAATGATATTGGTCTTGCTTTTAGACGAGAAACTCTATATGCTTTCCTTAATGAATTTCCTGTATCCTTGAATGTGTGTGATGCTAAGGGTAAAAGAATAATGAGACTTCTTCGAAATTGTGACACCGCGCTTAGGCCACATTTGAAGGGAGAATGGAGCGTCTCATTAAGGAAGAGATTCTCCACCCATTAGATTTCTCTCGACTGCACTCATCGCATTGATTGCATTAAAGGAAAATATGTGAAGCAAATAAAGAAGGAGCTACTCGCAGAAGACAGACTTTTAGAATTAATTCATACTGATATTTGTGGTCCTTTTCCTGTGACATCGGTGGATGGTTTTGATTCTTTTATAACATTCACTGATGATTTCTCCCGTTATGGTTATATCTTTCCCATTAAAGACCGATCTGAGTCACTTGACAAATTTAAGATATTTAAGGCTGAAGTTGAAAATCAGCACAACCTAAGGATTAAAGTGGTAAGATCGGATCGTGGGGGAGAATATTATGGAAGACATGCCTCTTATGGACAAATTCCTGGCCCTTTCGCTAAGTTTCTTCAAGAAAATGGCATTGTTGCCCAAAGATTCTATGCCAGTGAACTCAAGAAATGGAGTAGTGAGAGACGCAACCGTACACTTATGGATATGGTACGAGCATGCTCACCACTCTAGTTTACCTATTAGTTTGTGGATGGAAGCACTAAAGACAACCGCACATATTCTTAATCGGGTTCCTAGTAAATCAGCACCTAAGACACCTTATGAATTATGGATCGAGGAAACCGAGTATGAAATATTTACGAGTGTGGGGTTGTCGTCTTTGAAGCTAAGATATTTAATCCACATATTGGGAAATTAGACCCTAAAACAATAAGTTATCATTTTATTGGATATCCCAAAGATCCAAAGGGTATCGCTTTTACCGTCCCGATAGGACAACTAAGTTTGTAGAAACAAGACACGCTGTGTTCTTAGAGAATAATGAGGAGCCGGAGCCTGGAAAATAGATCTTGAGGAGAAGCGGGTTTACGTTCCTTCACCGCTTATCCCAGAGACCTTTATTCCTATGCCTCAGATGGTTGCACCTCCAGTAGAAAATACTGTTGTTGCACCCACTGTTGAGGTCTCTGAAATTCCTAATGTTGCACCTAATGATGAGCCTCAGCAGTCTCCTGTAATAGCTAATGAACCTATTAGAAGATCACAATGAGAGAAGATCTGCCATCCCAAATGATTATGTTGTATATATGAATGAGGATATTAATGATATAGGGAAGGTAGATGATCCCACCTCTTATAAGGAGGCCATGATGAGTGAACATTCTCCTAAGTGGCTTGATGCCATGAAGGATGAACTAAAGTCTATGAGCACTAATGATGTGTGGGACTTAGTAGAAATTCTCGACGAGTCAAAACAAGAGGGTCAGAAATGGGTCTACAAAACCAAACACGACTCTAAGGGAAATATCGAAAGGTTCAAAGCAAGGCTTGTAGCAAAAGGCTTCTCACAAAGAGAGGGGATTGATTATAATGACACCTTTTCTCCTGTCTCATCTAAGGATTCATTCAGAATCGTAATGGCACTTGTAGCTCATTATGATTTAGAGTGCATCGATGGATGTTAAACCGCATTCCTTAATGGCGATTTGCAAGAAAATATTTACATGGCTCAACCTAAGGTTTTATTTGTGGAAGGCAAGGAGCATTTGGGATGTCGACTTAAGAAATCAATTTATGGCTTGAAACAAGCGCCGAGGCAAGGGTACCTCAAATTCGATAAAATAATAAGAAATTTTGGTTTTAAAGAAAATGTAGTTGATAATCGCATATATGTTAAGTTTAAGGAGTAAATTCACCATCTTAGTTCTTTATGTGGATGATATCTTATTGGCCACAGTGATAAGGATATGCTTTGTTGAGACCAAGAGATTTCTTTCATCTAATTTTGATATGAAGGATCTTGGTGATGCCACATGCTCTTGGCATTGAGATTCACCGAGATAGGTCCAAAGGAATATTAGGTTTATCTCGTAAGGCATACGTTGACAGAGTAATCAAGAAATACAATATGCATAAGTGCTCGCTCGCTTTGCTCCTATTGTTAAGGCGATAAGTTTGGGACATTTCAATGTCTAAGGAACCAATATGAAACCGATCGATGAAGTCGGTTCCTTATGCTTCATTGCCGGAAGTATTATGTATGCTCAAGTATGTACACGCCCGATTTAGCTTTTGTAACCGGATGCTTGGCGATATCACCAAATCCAGGATCGACCACTGAAGGCCGTTAAGAAAGTCTTGCGCTATATGCAAGCTACTAAGAATTTCATGCTCACATATAAAAATTCGATAACCTTGAAGTTGTTGGTTATTCGATTCAGATTTTGTGGGATGTGTTGATACTAAGAAATCCACGCCAGTTATATCTTCACACTCGCTCGGGAGCTATCTCGTGGAAAGCTCCAAACAAACCCTTACGACATCTTCAACGATGCAAGTGAGTTTGTGGCATGTTATGAGGCCACCGGCAGCCGTATGGCTTAAGAATTTTATCCCGGGACTTAGAGTGGTAGACAGCATCTCAAAACCACTCACCTTATACTGCGATAATGAACCCGTAGTCTTTTATGCGAGTAACAACAAGTCAAGTGGTGCTGCCAAACACATTGACATTAAGTATCATGTTGTGAAAGATAGAATCCAGGATCAAACCATTAGTATCAAGCATATTAGTACTAAGTCAATGCTTGCGGATCCGCTTACTAAAGGCTTACCACCCAATATCTTTCGTGATCATGTTGCCGGCATGGGTTTATTGGAAAGCCTATGATTCTGGATAAAAGGACCTTAAAGTAAACCAACTCCCATTAATGAATATCCATTTCAAGATAGGATAGTACACTATAGATACTGAGGTTGTATGGCACTTCATTGGTTATGCGACGCATTATCTTGGTGTGCTATTTTATTGAGAATGGGCTTATGATGTTAGCCTTACGATCAAAGGGGAGAATGTTGGGTTGATCTTCGCCAATCAGATCCCGAGATCAACGGAGACTCGCTCCACCGCGCCTTGATCGGAGGCGCGACCAAACGGTTTTGGTTTGGGTCCCGGTCACCTAGCGCTATACAAAAATGAGGGGGTTCGGCTGGTTTTGACATGAGTTGTTCTTGGCCATCTAATCCTCACACAATCCCGATGGCTCACGGGTGCTAAGGTGGACGAAGACCCAAGCCCCGTCGTCACCGTGACACCGCTGACCACGACTGCTACTTCATCCCGACGACATCTTCATCAACCCCGACTCATCTTCCTCTCTAATGGCCTCCTCAGGTTCGGGTATGTCAATCTAACGCTTCCGCATCTAAGTTTTGGTAGGTGTTCACGTTATGAGCTAGGGTTCATGTTATTAGATCATGATTAGTGTAACAGCCCTAACTTAGGGTTTGTATTTCATATGTAAAATTTTGAGGAGAAATAAAAACTTTTGTTGTCTCATCAAATCATTTGGAAGTTTTCCAAATTTTCCCTAGCAATTTCCATTTTCTAGAATTGAATTCTTGTGAATGGAAATTGTTGTCAGCAAATTCTTAGCTTTCAAACTTGTGATCATCCTCTGAAATTATTTTTCCTATCATCTTGGTCATCCTATCTACCTCCCTGAATTATCTCACAATTTTTAGATTTTATTTACTATTTCTAATGGCCAAGTCAAACTAGTTTGAATTTCTGGTCAAACCCTAGGTCAGCAGCTTGTGAATTTTCTGCAGAACAATGCAGTGCATAAAAAGTTCTGGAAAATTTATGCAATGCTGTTCTCTGTCCCTTGTAGCTACCATAAAAATTTCGGAAATTTTGGAGCTCGGGAACTACCTCTAAAATTCCCAAACTCTCTCAGCTTTTTAAACTCAAAATCAGAAATCACTGTTTGTCGGGCTCGAACCCGAGCCCGACTCAAGTCCGACCCGCACCACTTGACTCGGTCGCACCGCCTAACTGCACAGCGCGAGCCCGATCATTGTCGACCGTCCGATGCAGATCGTGCGGCTCGCGTGCGTTGAATCAACCGACCGTCCGAATGCATACACCAATCTCGACCGCTCATCTCGATCTAGCGGTCAGCACAATCTTGATCGAGTCAAACCACCTAATCGCACCGCGTCAGACCCCGTCTCGAGCCGTTTTGCCACCGTCGCTGACGAGTGGACCCCACCTGTCAGGACCATCCTCGTCTTCTCCGCGTCTCACCGGAGCTCGCGGCGCCACAAGATGCGCGCACGCAGCTCGTCGCTGCCACGTCGTGGACGCGTGTCCGTCCATGGCGCATCGCCAGGCCTTCATAACCTCACCGCACTCATCCATTCATCGTTTCCTTCGCTCTCTCGCTTTCTCCGCCCGTTTCTCTGTTTCGGCCGGAGAAGAGAACGAAGGCAGCGCCGCCGCATTGAAGCCGCACTCGAGCCCGCGACCGCACCATCGTGATCCACTCTCCTCGCCGCGTCCATTTTGCCCATCCCGAGCCTCTGGCATCCAGTGGATCATCCGGAGCTACTTCGTCGTCTCCGTCTCCGGCGCTCTCGGCTCCGCAAGCTCAATTGCGTTCCGGTGAGTCTCTAGCCTCGTCACTTGGTCCCTTTGGATCGCACTGATGCACTGAATCTAATGATGGCTTCATTTTCATCTTTGGTGCATCGTTGAGGTCGCGCAACCCTTCTTCTCCGAGCTCGGTTTCGCCGCCGTGGAAATTCCGCCGTCTCGGACCTTCTTCTTCGCATTATCGTGGGCTTATTGCTCCTAGGATCAAGGCGGCCGCGCGCACCTTCCCGTAGCTTCGGCTCGTAGCGCCTTCTCCGCGAGGCCGCATCTTCTTCTCCGCCTCCTCACGCCGCCGCCGCCGGCATCCTCGAGGTCCCGGTCACCGCCATCAAGTTCGCAAGGACGCGGTGAACCCGGGTACCACTCTCTCGCCCGTAAACCCACCGTTAGCTAGATCACCGCGCGCCGCCGCCGTTTCGCGTCGCGCGCCGGTGAGCGCGTGATGATTAGTTTAACTCTAATCATGTCTAAGTTTGAGTCTCGACTTGTGGGCCCTATTGGCTAATCACGTAATCAGAGAATCTTTAATCCAGCCCGTTATTTGTTCTCTCGAGTCGCCCTTGTGGGTCCGTGCCGCCGCTAGGTTGTGTAGCTCGTAATGCGCTTTCTCGCCGGTAGCGTATTTCTGTGAGAGTATGTTAGGTTTGCACTTTGTAAGCCAAGACGATTCTCGAATACGCCTTCGACGCCACCTTCGCGCGGCGATGCTCTCAGTCAAGACTTTCGCCGCCCGCCGTCGTTGTCTGGGGCTGGTTGGTTGTCGGTGGAAAAGGTATAAATGCTTTAGTATTTCAAATGCTTTTCTGTAATCGTTAATTCATTTAAACTTAGAAAATGCATAACTAATTCAATTCTTATCCAAATTGCATGAAACCAGTGCTGTTAATTTTCATTTTAAATGTACTATTTACTAAAATTAGTGTCAACCTTGTCCCTGTATCAAAAATCTGTTAATTAATTTAATGTTGTAGAATGTAATCTCCAAATTAGAAAATGTATATCTCTTTCAATAATTGTCCAAACTCAATGAACCCAATTCTGTAAAATTTCATTTTTAGTATACTAATTATCAGGATAGGCTCTAGATACTGTTTCTGTTCATAAAAATCTGTTAAGTAATTAACTAGTGTTTTGATGTGTTTTTAGCTTAGAATATTCATAGAAAATTCTTAATAACTTAAAATGATTTGTTCTCTGCTTTCTAAAATTTTGTTATATCATGCTTAGGTTGTCGTGTGAGTTTGGTATGTTTTGTTGTTATTGTGTGATTGAGTTTTGTCGGTGTTATTCGCCTTATTCACGTTATTTGTTTTATCGTCAAGCTTGATATTTGCGGTAACCCCGAGAGCGACCCTCTACAACAAATTGAGCAACAACAACAAAAAGCGCTTGATCATGATAATCCCAGATTTTAAAGTCTAATATTTTGTTTCACCTGTATGTATGCATTGCTTAATTTGTGTTAAATTGATTAGTTAAATCCGTAGTTGCATATCCTGTAGACAAGATATTGATCTCTACTACCTGAGCCTAGGTTATTTGCTGTGATTAGAGGTCGCTGGATGATCTCTTGTCACTTAGTAGATCCGGGTCAACTTGCTTACACATGCTTAGCTATCGGTAGAACTGGGCGGTTATCGGCTTTAGTCGGTAATCACACAAAATCTACTATAACTTTATGTTTCAGCATTTTTGCTATGTTTAATTGCAAAACTAAAATCGAAAACAAAATGATTTAGACTTGGGCACAACGGTATGATTGGTGTGATCTGTTGGGTGTGACCGAATGGTGCCCGAGTCAACAAGGACCGAACATCTTGTTACATCGAACAAGCTTTTGCGTGCTAACCACACTAGAGTATATGGGACCTCTCTTGACCTAGTACTTTGGCGTATTGGCTCCGGTCGCAGGGGTCGCAGGAGGTATGGAGGTGGGAGCATGGTAGTTGTCCAAAAGCTTTATCCCGAGTGGGTAGTTGTCTTTTCGGCTTTACCATGTAAGCGTATGGATTTCTATCCATACGAGCGCTCGTAGTTAATACACAATATTGGAAAAAGTCTCGTAGGACTTAGTCTGCGCAGATACCTTCTAAGTGTGCTTTGGCTTAAAGGCGATCAAGTGTGGGTACATTGGTACACCCCGCAGGTTTAAAACTATTCGAATAGCCTCGCCCTAGGTTATGGACACGCTTGGCAAGGTCTTCCAAGAGTTAGACTACAACATTTAAATTAAAACTTGATGGGTGGTACGAACTGGATTCGTATATTGTTGTGGTGATGTTGGGATAGTCACCTCTAGGTTGTTTATCTTTCTTTTTGTTAGTATTACATTTACTATATTTCAACATTAAAAACGAATTACAAACTTGCCTTCAAACTGTATTATATTATTGCAAATGAAAATTGGCTTTATGCAAATGAAACATATGGCCTCCACCAAACAAGCCTGCATGTAGCATATGAACAGTCCGCTAGTTCACACGCTGGTCTTGCGTGTACAAAGATAATCTTTGTACTCGTGTGCTTTGCTTAATGTTTTGTTGCAGAGGAAGAAGGTGAGCCCCAAGGGCCTCACTTCGTGAGTCAGGTTGCCGCTTTAGTGGACGACTAGACTTGGCGGTCCGGTTAGATGCCTTGTGGGTTGAAGGCACACTGATTGGCTTTGTTTATAGCCATCTTATGACACTTTTGCTTCCGCTATCTTCTCTCTGTTATTTATGTATCTTGTGGCCTGTCGGCCTTTGTCTGTAATAACTCTACTATTTGTTTATCTTCCGTTTGGTAGTGTGGTGTTTGGACTCTATGTTTGGAATGGAGTTGATGTCTAATTTTGTAACGGGTGTGTATACGCTCGAAGTATACATATCTCGAGGATCAATTTATTTGATTTGTGATGCTAGGACCAGGTGGTTGGTTAAGCATTACAAGCCAAATAAAATTGGGTCCTCACAAAGTTGGTATCAGAGCCATTCTGACCGTAGCAACCCAAGCATAGTCGTCCTTAGGATATTTTGGAAAGGCTTATTTGCAAAATATAAAAAGGGTTTATGAAAACCTAGGTAGATTCTCAGATTTTACTCCTTACCTATCTTAGCCTTCTACTCTCATCTTACTCTAATTTGAGTTTAAAACTTGGTTTCTCTCTTTCCTTTCAAAAGATAGTTACTACCGGTGGAATCAGTCTTTGGGAGAACCATAGAGAATTAGTCTAATTAAAATTTGTGGGAGCATAAGGGTAAGATATGTATGAGTTTGCTAAGTGTCTGATTTTTGTCAATTGGATTTGTAACTTAAAAGTCTTGTGTTTGTTTTGTGCTGTTAGTAAGTTATTTGTAGTGGGTTATCGACTTCGTGTTTTCCGCTATTGTTAACTTGTCTTAGTGAAACAGATGGCCGGAGAACGCGTGGCGCCACAGGTCGGTCATGATGAGGAGCTTCCTCCTCCGACCATGGTCGAGGTTCTCGCCGATCGAGCGAAACCGCATGGACCGCACGCGCATCTTGGAGGTTATTGCTAGGAATACCTCCACTCCCGCCGGTGGTGGCGCCACCGCACTCGCGGGGACTTGCAGAGTTCCTCCGCACGCAGCCGCCGACTTTCTCCCGCTCGAGGACCCTCGATGCGGACGATTGGCGCGCATGATTGAGCGAAGCTCAACATAGCTCGCTGCCGCGCAGATAAGGCTCTTCGCGCCCCACCGCCTTGAGGGCGCAAAGACTCATGGTGGGAGAACTATTCGCCATGCAGCCCGCGCCATGTGGTCGCGTGGGAGGAGTTCGATCGCTTTTCGTCGGGCCCACATCCCCGATGGCCCGATGAAGTCAAGAAGAAGGAGTTCCTCGCGCCAAGCAAGGGCGCAAATCGTGACGAGCACTGCACGAGTTCAATCATTTGGCCTCGTTATGCTCCAGGAGGTGGCCTCGATGAGGCTAAGCAGAGAAGTTTATGGATGGCTTGTCCGAGGAGCCACAGGACAAGCTATCTATTGTGGACTTCTTCGACTTTCGTGCCTTAGTGGATAAGGCCATTGTTGCCGAGCATAAGGCAAAGGCGCTCAAGGAGTCCTCGCAGCGCAAATGGGAGGCGATCGCCTCTACTCATACCACCTCATTCGCCCCTGGCCGGGCTAGCACCAGGCCCGTTCTTTTGCTCCACCGGCGCCGAGGCCATCTCGCACCAGCTCTCGCCCACCGTAGGCCGTGAGCCAGCCACGTGCGCCGCGATCCAAGACAGAGCGGCCTCCGCAATCCGGCCGAGGTTACTTGTTTTCGCCGCCACAATAAGGGCCATTATGCGAATGCTCGCCTCGAGTGTTGCAGCCCCTCGCCCTAATGGAGGACGCGGCAGGAGTGGTCACCACCGACCGTAAGATTATCCGTAAGACCTGTGGTGCGAGCAGCGGTCGAGTCAACCACCTTTCACCGAGGAGGCTCGGGAGGCGCGGATGTCGTGATTGGTACACTTCTTGTTAATTCTCGCCCCGCCGCAGATATTTGATTCTAGAGCATCGCATTCTTTTATTTCAAGATCATTTGTCGCTGCTAGTGGTCTTCACCGTGTTCCTTTGGGAGTTCCTTTGCTCATCCGCCTCCGGGTCGGAAATGAGAGCCGATCTACGTGTCGGGATGTTCCTATCATAGTCAAAGGAGGGGGTTTTGGCAAACCTTATTCTCGCTCGGGCCAGCGAGTCCGATGTGATTCTTGGCATGGATTGGTTGTCCCAACACTTGGGGCAAATCGATTGTGCCAGAAGATTGTCTATCTCACCACTCTTCAAAGCGGCAAGTCGGATTTTCACCGCAGCTTCAGGAGCCACATCTATGTGCATTAGAGGCGAAGCCCGCCTTGCAAATTCAGGATGTACCCATAGTATCTGACTTTGTGGATGTCTTTCCTGAAGATTTACCTGGGATGCCTCCGGTTCAAATCTGGAGTTTGTCATCGAAAGTTGCTGCCCAGCATCGCCTCTATCTCAAAGGCGCCAGACGGATGCCTCCCAATGAATTGGAGGAATTGAAGAAGCAATTAGGTGAGCTTCAAGCAAAGGGTTTCATCCGTCCCGCCATCTCCTTGGGGTTGTCCGTGATCTTTGTGAAGAAGAAGGACAAGACTTTGCGCATGTGCGTTGATTACCGCCCTCTCAATGAGGTGACGGTGAAGAACAAGTATCCTCTCGCCCGCATTGATGATCTGCTTGATCGCTTGATGGAGCCTGTGTGTCTCAAAGATTGATTTGAGAATGGGGTATCATCAGTCGATCGATCGAGGATATTCAAGACGACTTTCACTACTCGTTATGGGTCAGATGAGTACACCGCCATGTCTTTCGTTTAACCAATGCTCCACTTTTGTTCATGAACTTAATGAATTCAGATTCATGGAGTTTTTGGATAAATTTGTGGTGGTCTTTATTGATGATATTCTTATCTATTCCAAGATCAAGCGAGCATGCCGAGCATCCAAGATTGTTTTGGGCAAATTATGAGCATCGCCTATATGCAAAGTTCAAAGAAATGTGAGTTCGTTGAAGGAAGTGGCATTCTTGGGCCATGTTCTTTCACCGAGGCGTAGTCGTGGATCCCAAAGAAGGTCGGCGATGTTCTATCTTGGGGTCACCAAGTCGACCATCGACGTGCGGAGTTTTCTCGGTTTAGTGGGCTACTACCGCCGCTTTATCGAGAACTTCTCCAAGATCGCAAAGCCAATGACCGAATTGCTCAAGAAGGACAAGAAGTTCGTGTGGTCCTCTCGCTTGGCGATGAGAGCTTTCGAGCTCAAACAGCGATTGACTTCACCCGATCCTCACTCTTCCCGATATCCATAAGAGCTTCGATATTTATTGCGATGCTTCTCGTCGTGACTTGATGTGTTCTTATGCAGAAGGCAAGGCGCTTGCCTATGCATCCAGCGCTTAAGACCTCACGAGCTCAATTATCCCACCCATGATTTAGAGTTGGTCGTGGTGCATGCACTCAAGATTTGGCGGCATTATCCGATCGGAATCAGATGCGAGGTGTATTCCGATCACAAGAGCTTGAAATACTTGTTCACCCAACAGATCCAACCTCGAGCAGAGGAGATGGCTAGAATTGATCAAAGATTATGACATGGGTATTCAAGATCACCGCAAGGCCAATGTAGTTGCCGATGCACTTAGCCGAAAGGTGTATTGCAATGCTCGATGATCCAAGAGCAAAGAACTGCACTTCTTGCGAAATTTCAGCGCCTCAACTTGGGTTTGGTTGAGCATGGTTCCTTTGTCGCCTTGGTTGTGCAACCAACCTTGGTGGATCAAATCAAGTCAAGACAAAGAATCGATGATGGTGTGGGTAAAATCGCTAACATCAAGAATGGATCACCAAATGTTTTACGTAAGACGAGCACGGTGTTGTGTGGTTTGGGCAGCGCTCGTGGTCCCAAAGGTCCCGAGTTGCGGATTTGATTCTCCAGAGGCCCATGATTCGCCTTTGTCCATCCATCCCGGCCACCAAATGTACCAAGATCTGCGTCGAAATTTCGTGGACTCGCATGAAGCGCGAGATTGCCGTGTTCGTTGCCGATGTGACATATGTTGTCGTGTCAAGGCCGAGCATCGCGCCAGCCAGGTCTTCTTCACCCTTGCCTATACCAGAGTGGAAGTGGGATTCAGAGGCATGGACTTCATCACCGGATTGCCCTGCTCATCCAAGGGAAATGACACCATTTGGGTTGTCACTGACAGGTGACTAAAGTGGCGCATTTCCTTCCACCAAGAGTCGCCTCGTGTGGAACCTCTAGCCGAGCTCTATGTATCAAGGATTGTGAGCTTGCATGGTGTACCCAAGACGATTGTGTCTCGACCGCGGGCGCTGCTTACCTCTCGGTTTTGGCATAGTCCGCAGGAGGCCATGGGTACCGCCTCACTTTCAAAGACCGCCTACCATCCTCGGGATCGATGGTCGACGGAGCGCGCCAACCGTACTTGAAGATATGCTCGCGCTCGTGTTCTTTCCTATGGGAAGGATCGAGAAGAGTTTGCCGCTTGCCGAAGTTCTCTTACAACAACAAACTTCCAGCTAGTCTCGGTATGGCACCATTTGAGGCTTTGTATGGACGGCGCGCGAACACCGCTTGAACCGGTCGAAATCGTGAAAGGCGCTTCTTGGCCCGATTCGATCAATGAGGTGGAAAGCCAAGTGCGCTGATTCGGAGCACTTGCGCGTAGCTCACCCGTGCGTAAGAGCTATGCGATCGCCGCCGCCGTGAGCTGAGTTTCCAACCCAATGACTTTGTGTATCTCAAGGTTTCACTTTGAAGGGACACCGCCGCTTCTGTCAAGGGCAAATTGGCTCCTCGGTATGTCCGCCTTATCGCGTCATCAAGAAAGTGGAGCCGCATACCGCTTGAGTTGCCAGCTACACTTGAAGGGGTGCATGATGTTTTCCATGTGTCGCAATTGAAGAAATGCCTTCGTGTTCCTGTTGAGGAAACGCCATTGGAAAATATCGATGTGCAAGAAGATCTGTCTTATCGTGAGCGCCCGCTCGTATCCTCGAAGAAGTCAACGCAGAACAAGGAACCGTGTGATCAAGTTCCTTAAAGTTCAGTGGTCAAACCACTCCGAGGATGAAGCCACTTGGGAGCGGGAAGATCGCCTCCGCAGCAGACACCCGCCCTTCTTCTCCCAGTTGATCGTAATCTCTGGCGAGATTCCTGTAAGGGGGAGATTTGTAACAGCCCTAACTTAGGGTTTGTATTTCATATGTAAAATTTTGAGGAGAAATAAAAACTTTTGTTGTCTCATCAAATCATTTGGAAGTTTTCCAAATTTTCCCTAGCAATTTCCATTTTCTAGAATTGAATTCTTGTGAATGGAAATTGTTGTCAGCAAATTCTTAGCTTTCAAACTTGTGATCATCCTCTGAAATTATTTTTCCTATCATCTTGGTCATCCTATCTACCTCCCTGAATTATCTCACAATTTTTAGATTTTATTTACTATTTCTAATGGCCAAGTCAAACTAGTTTGAATTTCTGGTCAAACCCTAGGTCAGCAGCTTGTGAATTTTCTGCAGAACAATGCAGTGCATAAAAAGTTCTGGAAAATTTATGCAATGCTGTTCTCTGTCCCTTGTAGCTACCATAAAAATTTCCGAAATTTTGGAGCTCGGGAACTACCTCTAAAAATTCCCCAAACTCTCTCAGCTTTTTAAACTCAAAATCAGAAATCACTGTTTGTCGGGCTCGAACCCGAGCCCGACTCAAGTCCGACCCGCACCACTTGACTCGGTCGCACCGCCTAACTGCACAGCGCGAGCCCGATCATTGTCGACCATCCGATGCAGATCGTGCGGCTCGCGTGCGTTGAATCAACCGACCTGTCCGAATGCATACACCAATCTCAGCCATCCATCTCAGATCTAGCGGTCAGCACAATCTTGATCGAGTCAAACCACCTAATCGCACCGCGTCAGACCCCGTCTCGAGCCGTTTTGCCACCGTCGCTGACGAGTGGACCCCACCTGTCAGGACCATCCTCGTCTTCTCCGCGTCTCACCGGAGCTCGCGGCCGCGCGCGCATGCGTGCCACGCAGCTCGTCGCTGCCACGTCGTGGACGCGTGTCCGTCCATGGCGCATCGCCAGGCCTTCATAACCTCACCGCACTCATCCATTCATCGTTTCCTTCGCTTCGCCCGCCCGCTCGCTTCTGCCGAGAAGAGAACGGCGCGCGCCGCATTGAAGCCGCACTCGAGCCCGCGATCGCACCATCGTGATCCACTCTCCTCGCCGCCCATTTTGCCCATCCCGAGCCTCGGCATCCAGTGGATCATCCGAGCTACTTCGCCGCCTCCGCCTCCGCGCCTCGGCCCGCAAGCTCAATTGCGTTCTCCGTGAGTCTCTAGCCTCGCCACTTGGTCCCTTGGATCGCACCGATGCACCGAATCTAATGATGGCTTCATTTTCATCTTTGGTGCATCGTTGAGGCAGTGCAACCCTTCTTCTCCGAGCTCGGTTTCGCCGCCGCGGAAATTCGGCCGCCTCGCCTTCTTCTTCGCATTATCGTGGGCTTATTGCTCCTAGGATCAAGGCGGCCGGTGCGCACCTTCCCGTAGCTCTCGGCTCGTGGCGCCTTCTCCGCGGAGGCCGCATCTTCTTCTCCGCCTCCGCTCGCCGCCACCGCCGCGCATCCTCGAGGTCCCGGTCACCGCCATCAAGTTCGCAAGGACGCGGTGAACCCGGGTACCACTTTCTCGCCGTAAACCCACCGGTTAGCTAGATCACCGCGCGCCGCGCCGCCGTTCCGTCGGCGCGCCGGTGAGCCGCGGTGATGATTAGTTTAACTCTAATCATGTCTAAGTTTGAGTCTCGACTTGTGGGCCCTATTGGCTAATCACGCTCACGAGAATCTTTAATCCAGCCCGCTATTTGTTCTCTCGAGTCGCCGCCTTGTGGGTCCGTGCTTTGCCGCTAGGTTGTGTAGCTCGTAATGCGCTTTCTCTTGAAGCGTATTTCTCGTGAGAGTATGTTAGGTTTGCACTTTGGTAGCCAAGACGATTCTCGAATACGCCGACGCCACCTTCGAGCGATGCATGCGTCGGCGCCAAGACTTTCGCCCGCCCGCCGCTGTCTGGGGCTGGTTGGTTGTCGGTGGAAAAAGGTATAAATGCTTTAGTATTTCAAATGCTTTTACATTTAATCGTTAATTCATTTAAACTTAGAAAATGCATAACTAATTCAATTCTTATCCAAATTGCATGAAACCAGTCTTTTAATTTTCATTTTAAATGTACTATTTACTAAAATTAGTGTCAACCTTGTCCTGTATCAAAAATCTGTTAATTAATTTAATGTTGTAGAATGTAATCTCCAAATTAGAAAATGTATATCTCTTTCAATAATTGTCCAAACTCAATGAACCCAATTCTGTAAAATTTCATTTTTAGTATACTAATTATCAGGATAGGCTCTAGATACTGTTTCTGTTCATAAAAATCTGTTAAGTAATTAACTAGTGTTTTGATGTGTTTTTAGCTTAGAATA
This sequence comes from Ampelocalamus luodianensis, assembly GCA_036346255.1. Taxonomy (NCBI): domain Eukaryota; kingdom Viridiplantae; phylum Streptophyta; class Magnoliopsida; order Poales; family Poaceae; genus Ampelocalamus; species Ampelocalamus luodianensis. The sequence goes on along the minus strand of CM070620.1, from coordinate 43,308,431 downwards.
TTCATAGAAAATTCTTAATAACTTAAAATGATTTGTTCTCTGTTTCTAAAATTTTGTTATATCATGCTTAGGTTGCTGTGTGAGTTTGGTATGTTTTGTTGTTATTGTGTGATTGAGTTTTGTCGGTGTTATTCGCTCTTATTCGCTGTTATTTGTTTTATCGTCAGGCTTCGATATTTGCGGTAACCCTGAGAGCGACCCTCTGCAACAAATTGAGCAACAACAGCCAGGCAAGCAGTTTGATCATGATAATCCCAGTATTTTAAAGTCTAATATTTTGTTTCAGCTGTATGTATGCATTGCTTAATTTGTGTTAAATTGATTAGTTAAATCCGTAGTTGCATATCCTGTAGACAAGATATTGATCTCTACTACCTGAGCCTAGGTTATTTGCTGTGATTAGAGGTCGCTGGATGATCTCTTGTCACTTAGTAGATCCGGGTCAACTTGCTTACACATGCTTAGCTATCGGTAGAACTGGGCGGTTATCGGCTTTAGTCGGTAATCACACAAAATCTACTATAACTTTATGTTTCAGCATTTTTGCTATGTTTAATTGCAAAACTAAAACTGAAAACAAAAATGATTTAGACTTGGGCACAACGGTATGATTGGTGTGATCTGTTGGGTGTGACTGGAATGGTGCCCGAGTCAACAAGGACCGAACATCTTGTTACACTGAACCAAGCTTTTCGCGTGCTAACCACACTAGAGTATATGGGACCTCTCTTGACCTAGTACTTTGGCGTGTATTGGCCCGGTCGCAGGGGTCGCAGGAGGTATGGAGGTGGGAGCATGGTAGTTGTCCAAAAGCTTTATCCCGAGTGGGTAGTTGTCTTTCGGCTTTACATGTAAGCGTATGGATTTCTATCCATACGAGCGCTCGTAGTTAATACACAATATTGGAAAAAGTCTCGTAGGACTTAGTCAGGCCAAGATACCTTCTAAGTGTGCTTTGGCTTAAAGGCGCCTCAAGTGTGGGTACATTGGTACACCCTCGCAGGTTTAAAACTATTCGAATAGCCTCGCCCTAGGTTATGGACACGCTTGGCAAGGTCTTCCAAGAGTTAGACTACAACATTTAAATTAAAACTTGATGGGTGGTACGAATCTGGGATTTGTGCTATTGTTGTGGTGACTGTTGGGATAGTCACCTCTAGGTTGTTTATCTTTCTCTTTTGTTAGTATTACATTTACTATATTTCAACATTAAAAACGAATTGCAAACTTGCCTTCAAACTGTATTATATTATTGCAAATGAAAATTGGCTTTATGCAAATGAAACATATGGCCTCCACCAAACAAGCTCGCATGTAGCATATGAACAGTCCGCTAGTTCACACATCGGTCTTGCGGGTACAAAGACAATCTTTGTACTCGTGTGCTTTGCTTAATGTTTTTGTTGCAGAGGAAGAAGGTGAGCCCATGGGCCTCACTTCGTGAGTCGTGTTGCCGCTTCGTGGACGACTAGACTTGGCGGTCCTGGCAGATGCCTTGTGGGTTGAAGGCACACCGATTGGCTTTGTTTATAGCCATCTTATGGCACTTTTGCTTCCGCTATCTTCTCTCTCGTTATTTATGTATCTTGTGGCCTCGGCCTTTGTCCATAATAACTCTACTATTTGTTTATCTTCCGCTTGGTAGTGTGGTGTTTGGACTCTATGTTTGGAATGGAGTTGATGTCTAATTTTGTAACGGGTGTGTATACCGCTCGAAGTATACATATCTCGAGGATCAATTTATTTGATTTGTGATGCTAGGACCAGGTGGTTGGTTAAGCATTACAAGCCAAATAAATTGGGGTCCTCACAATTAGTCTAAGTTTTATGCCTACAGCACCCACGCCACGACGAACGCGTTGGTTATATACGTCCCCGTCCATCGCCGGACGAACCGAGGCGGCGGCTCCACGGCATTCTGCATGTTTAACATTCAGAAAATCGTCAAGGGCATAACAAAGCAGAGCACCACACTAGTTAACACATCTTGAACAAATCAGATGAGTTTAAAATTTGCATGGAACTCAGTGCTAGAAGGCTCAAGTACTAGTAGTACTCGGTATACTACTTTAGCTTCATCTTTCTAAGAGAGTATCTTTCTAAGAGGGAACCAACGTTGTCCTCCCGAGTTTTTGCCCTAAATATCACTATTTAGATCGGTATCAACAAAAATGATGCATCCGCAGCCGCAATTGGGAAAATAACGCTCTCCACCGTCGCTGGGTGGCACGAACGACTCCCGTGTTGCCACGTCACCCTCATTCGTACCATCATGAGACGGATTCGCCTCGTCTACACCACTATAGGACAGACAAGCCTCGTGACGCGTATCTGCACCTCGTCCGTACCACCATGGGACGGACAAGCCGCGTGGCGTGCGTCCGTCCCTCTGTAGCCCGGATTCGGCGCGTCCGTCCGTCCCTACTTTGGACAAGGCCGACGTGGCACGCGCTTCCATCCCGCTCTGCTTCGGACAAGGCCACGTGGTCCAGACAAAGCGGCTCCGTTCCAAGCTCACCGGGACGCGCCGGTCTGTATGCATTTATATTCTACTTAACTTTCTTAACTTATGACTTAGCCTAGTAGGTTATGTACTGTGTGAATCACACTGCCTTACTTGTATTCCAATGTAGAAGATGCCAATTGATGCCATGTTTCGTTGTATAGCTCAGGCGAGAAAGCATATTACTTCATGCCAACTCCTTTTTGTTTTTAGATTTGTGAGGCTCTGTTGTCTACAGTTCTAAATCCAGAGATTTTTTTTGGCACAGTTCTAATACCACTTAACACTGTTATTTTCTCTATGTCAACATATTGCATGTTATGTTGGAGTACTATGCCCTATATTTTTTTTGCTCTTTTAATTCTAGGATTGATCTGGTCAGCAACGAATTACTAGAGTAATGCCAAACACCCCTTCAGCTGTTGGACAAGCAACATCAGGTAACATACGCCAACTCTTTTCCTGTATACTTTGCTTTATGCCTTTTAATCCATCAACCATAACACAGAGAAATTACTGATATAATCAATTAGTCTTTCTTATTAAGTTAGCAGTTATCTCTATAACGATAACTTTTCTAAATAATTTGAAATGAAGTAGCTCCACTGTTATGCTTAATGTCTATGGTTATAACAAATTTGGCTACAGAACATTCTCACTCTAGAAAAAAAAATGACTTTCTCTCTTCAATTTTTAGTGTTTGTAATGAAATAACAAGGATCATATAACAAGATATAGTCCGACAATACACACAACAATACACACATAACATACAAAATATACATATAAATATAGCGCAACAAACTCACATAACATTACACACGGGATACAATATGATTCACTCGTCCGAGCCACTCTTTGCTCGCTGCGTCTGCATTCATGTGCGCGTCCTGGTTTTGCATCGAGCATGTCCCGTGGGATACGTTAACCAGTCCAGAGAGTGTGTGTCGGTTCAGAGGAGGTACAGAGACCGTTGAGTGGGTGGAGGTGCACCAGTAAGCTGACTCTGGCCCAACTGACTCTGTCCAACATCAATGTCATGCAGCTGAGTCATGCCGAACTAGTTACCACCTGCCATCATGTCAGTAATGAAGGACTTGAGAAATCCACTCCTGGATGGTCCACCCCCAAGGTACACTGTCTGCAAGTCCGGTTGTGCAGAGGAGCTCTACCCTCCATCGTGTGAAGTGGCAGCGACCCCGGAGGAGCTTTGCTCTTCGTACGGTACTCCATACTGCCCAACGTACGACAGGAGTGGGTGCCTTGGGTGCCACGGACCAAACCCTAGCGCCGTCAGGGGCGGCGGCAGGGGGGTGCCTGTGGTGCACATGCACCCCAAAAAAAGTGAATTTTTTAGGTATGTAGTATGCTCAATTTTGGCCCATCTCATTCTCGACCCAATTCGGCACACACGCACACGGCCATCAGCAATTTAGCATACAGGGCTTCTCGCCTTCTCCTCCCGAGACCGGAGACCCGAGTCCTGACGCCGCCGCCTCGGGCCTCCCCTCCTTGCTTCTCCTCCTGGTGACCTGGCTCCTCTGACCGCCAGCCCGCTGTCGCCCGCTGCCGAGGATCAACAGTCCAACTCCAACACGGCAACACCAAGTGACCAAGGTAAACATTGGGGAATGGCTGAATGGGGATCCGGCCTGATGGCCTCCGGGATTGGATTTGGGGGAGGGGGCGGCGCACGGAGGGCCAGGCGAGGCGGCTGGTGGTCGGAAGCCGAGCCGGCCTAGCGCTCGGGTGAGGGAGCACCAGAGTAGGGTCAGGACGTGGCTGGGTGAGGGAGCAGGGCGGGCACCGCCACAGTGAGGGAGCAAAGCGCGGGGATGGGCGTGGGTGAGGAGTAGGGCGAGGCGCCGTGAGGCCGCACTGGCAGGGGCCGGTGACCACCGGGCAGTCTGAGAGACTTTAGATAGAAATGGGAAATGAAGAGAGAGTAAGAGAGAGAGATTGGGAAGAAAGGATTATGAGAGTGAGAGACTTTAGAATTTAGATAATAGATAGAGTATTATATAGAATAGAAAGGGAAAGAATCAAAGAAAGAGGAGCTCAACCGACAGTCATCCAATCTCCCCCAAAGCCAAATGCTCAATGCCTCAATTTAAACGTTATTATGCTATCAATCTGTTCTATTCTTGAATGTATTCTGACTTTTGCGATTTGTATATGTTGGACAAGTTGAATCATAGAAATAAAAAGGAATAAAGATATCATTTCTTTCTTTTGAGATGGCAAGACAGTCAAGCCTAAAACTGTTGAAGCGGAAACTACTCAAACTCAAGGAGGAGGAACTGAAGCAAGTATAAATGAAAATGGATTGGCTTTGGTTTTGGCTTCTTCGATTCCATCTGTGAATGCACCATCTAATCTCAACCCCAATCGCAAAGTGAAGCACAAGCAACTGGTAATGATAGTGATGAGTTATGTTATGATGTTGAGCTTCTTCCACATGATCCCAGCAAAAGGATACCTATCATCAGATATGCTATCAATGATCAAGATGTGGTTTGAAGAGGATTTATTTTTAAAGGCCCATGTCAACCTCGTCAACATGATTTTTCCCGTAAGGGAAATATCAAGTAAGATTTTATTTGAACTACTTGTATTGCACTATTAACTAATTTCAAACATTTTTGTGTAATTGTGTTGAATTTGTGAAATTACTTATATGTCGTACGAGATTTTTTTAATCTTTGAAGTGTGCACCCCCATCATAAAATTTCTGGCTCCGCCACTAAGTGCCGTGTACTAGCTCTCCGGCAGTAGCTAGGATAGGCGTCTCCTCATCGGTTGACGGATGGCCGTCACCCCCATGCTCAACTAAAGGCTGCAAGATGGAATGCTGTTATGCCAAATAAAAATCTGGGACATAAACTAAACATCTCGTACCTCTTGGATGTGCAGTGCGGATGACCGAGAGGGAGCGCCAGTCTGAGTATGGGGTGCAGACGACAGAAGAGATGCATCCCGATGAACATGCGGCTGCAGGACGACATGATGTTGGCACGACTCTGCAACGCGGATGACCGACTTGGAGCGCTAGGACGCCCGCCGGTCCGACTGGGCCATGATGACCTAGTAGGTGAGCACGGTCCGCCCACTCGGTGTGCGGCGTGTAGGGTGTGCGGCGTGTAGGATGTCGTCTCTCGAACAACTGCAGCTCATGTTCTTGATTACATTCTTCGACTCCACGAAGATGTACTTCAAATTGCTCAGAAGCCCTAGTACGGTGTGCTCTAGGCTGCGAATGGCGCCCTCCGATGCACTTGCGATCCGCTATAGCCGCTCTAACTGAAATGATAGACAACACATGTTCAGTAGCAAATAGTACAAATATCATCAATGGAATGAACAAAGATTGTCAGTCTTTTACCATGTCATAACACCGCGAGGTACTGTGATGATCGAAGGAGTGACGGAGCCTCTCCTAGTGCGTCACTTGCTCCGGATGCTCTGGTGGAGGACATGTCAGTCTCGTCCGCGACTGTGGGACGTACTACTCCATGTACTGGCGATATGTCCATACGTTGTATAGTCTCTGCTCCTGTAGGACCTCAACTTGCACCGTCTCCATCCAGGCTATAACCCACTCATGCTGCACTGCTTGCCAGTCCTCAGCATGTCGGCTCGTTCTCGATTGCCTGCATTCGAGAAGGATTCATGTTAGAACATGGAACATGGGTATGAAATACAAACATTACTCGGATGGAGTTTGATTCACAAGTGCATGACTCGTTGCATAATCCTACCGTCGGGAGGGGACACAAGCTGGTACAAATCAAATTGTCGCATTACACTCTACGACGCCTAAGGCGACACCATACGAGTGAACACTAGGTGGCATGTCATCACCCATAATCAAGCATTCTGCGTGCATTGCACTGATAGTCCATGCGGTGCTACCGTGTTCATGAACTCTGGGGTCCATGAAGCCCATATGATGTCGTTGTTGTAATACGCCGAATTGTTCTAAGGAAGAAAATCATTCAAAAGTGAAAATTAGAAGGAGAAAAGGGGGTTTTAGCATTATTCTAGAAACATGGGCTATGGGTCAAAAGCCCACAGCACCAAGGCCCAAGTGGTAGCCGGCCAAGAGGTAGGGGGCAGCTAACCCTAAGCCACCCTCCCCCATGTGCCTCCCCTCTTTTCCCCTACTGGCCGCCAATCCCTCCCCACCTTCCCATCTTCCCCATGCCTCCCTCATCCCCTGGAGGCACCTCCCCAACTCCCTGTGTCCCTCCATTGCTGCCGGCCAAGAGAAGGTAGGAGAAAGATCACTTCGGGTGTCGCTGGCCAAGGAGAAAGGTAGAGGAGAGGGAGAAGGAAGGGGAGAGGAGATTCTTGCAGGGATTTCAGCGAGTCACAACGTGTCTTCAAGGGTGATTTTTCGGTTCTTTGATGTTTTTGTTTAATACATTTCCATGCGATAGTTTTTGGTAGTAGATCAGATTTTTACTGCTGTTAGTTGTACTGTAGTTTTGAAATTTGTAACTATGAAATTAGGATTTATCATCTCCTGAAGAATTGTGGGAAATGTCAGTAGCTTCTCATGGAATCTTAAATTGCATTATTTGGATGAATAGTTTTGAAGTTATGGCCTTTGCAATGCTGCTGTCCAAAACCTCTATCACATTATAGCAGTCGTAGTAATTCATATATTAAAAATAGATAACGGCCGAATCAGGGATGTTGACCAAAACGACTTTTGTAGGTAATTCAATTAGCTTCCACGAAAGTTAAAGAATACAATTTTTGGATCTTCAGAACGGAAGTTATGGATATTTCAATATTACTGTCAAGAATGTCTGTCAAATTTTGATAGTTATTTTGATATGTTTGTTAAAATTAGTTAAATACAAAATTTGAGAATCTGACCAACTAGACTTTTGTAGGAAATTTCATAAGCTTTCCATAGAGACCAATAACACATTTTTGTGATGAACAGAATGAGAGTTATGTATTTTAGAAGGTCGCTGTTCAGTATTAAGTTACTGCTAGTTTGCCGTTTCGCTTGAGTAGATTAAATATTTGAATTATGGGTTTTGGGAGTGCGGATTAGAGCGTTGCGAGTAGCATTGTTTTATCTGGTCAAAGCTTATGTTGAGTAAAGTATTTATTCTAGGTGGAGTGACCTTTGGTTTGGTTTCGCCTTCTCTACCTTCTAACTTGTCGCAACACGAAAGGCAAGTACAGATTGAGTCATCTTGGATGTTTGTTTATTCAAATTGGTTATATGATTATGACATGGTTAAATCTTATGACATATGGGTATTTCTGTTCTTTACATGCTTCCGTTTATTGTTGATATCAAATTGCAAGTATGGGAGAATTCATTCATTTCATTACCTTCATTTCAAGCATTAATGCTTAACCGACGGGAGTGGGTATTGAGATCCCATATTTTCAATATGGGGAACTAGATCTCCGTATGAAAGATTCTTCATACGGGCCTTGGATTCCCGTATTTTGAGAATGCGGGCATGATCGAACACCGACGGGTGTTACACTGGCTATACCGGTATATGCAGAAGAGAAGTGGAAGTCATATTCATGTTTTGCATCAAGTGCATAACATTTTCTGTTGTAGTTGATATATTGAGAATGATCTGTCTTTGCTTCGATGTTTCCTATGGCATTCAATTGTATTTGCTGAGTCTTAGACTCACTCTTGTCTTTTATTGTTTAGGTGATCGTTGAGGATGACAATCAATGGATGGAAGTAGCTCACGATTGCATATCATGTTGTTGCACATTCCACTACCTAAATAATATTTCTATTACCTTCTTTCAATCGAAAACAATTATTGTAATAATTGGTCTTTTGGTACTGTCATCAGTTTCATTCAGAGTTTTAAATATTAGTTGATGTCTCTATCTAGTTGGATCTTATCCATGATGCTTATGATCTTGCTTGGGATGTAATAACTATGGTTTTGATTCTAGTTCCTTGCTGAAATTTTTATGTTAGCATTGTTATTAGAGATGATTAGTCAATGAATAGCTATCAATTGTTGTTGCACCGCCTCAGTTCGCTACTCCACTGGCAGTACCTGTACTTCCTTCGCCGAGTGTCGGGGTGTCCTCCGCCCTGACGCCACCTGGAGTCTACACCATGCCTACACCTGAGACAGTAGGCTGTCCTGATGTGGTGACAAGTACCTTACTTGTTGATTCCCATGAGGCTTTCATTCTTTTTGATTCAGGGGCTACCTATTCGTATGTATCACTTGAGTTTTCTAGGAGGGCGGGTTTGAGTTTGCAGCATATTTCTCAATATATTTGTAACATCCCAAGTATTGGCTTGTGTTTCAAATGTAAGAAAATGTGTAGAAATTAAAAACTTTTCTTACATCTTGTAATTCATGTATGTTCTGAAAAATTCTTGTAAAAGAATTATGGAAATACAAAATCACAAGTCTCTTTTGACCTGAACCTTGCCCTTCAAAAACTTTCTTGTAAAACCTTGTGATCATTCCTTGGAAATATTTTTCCTAAGTTCTAGGGTTAATGTGTGACCCCTCTGAAAAATTTCACAATTTTTAGAAATTGTTTGAATATTATAAGAGGTCAGTCAAACAAGTTTGACTCTGAGTCAAACCCTAGCTCAGCACCTTGCAGATTTTTGGAGGAAACATTTACTACATGAAAACCTCTGGAAATTTTACACAAGGTCAATCCTAGTGTTAGCAAGCTCCTGCAAAAATTTTAGAAATTTTGGAGTTGGTTTGCTACCTCTAATTACTCTTCAAAACTCTCAGCTCATTCAGACCACCCCTGGGCTGGTACACCCTCTGTGCCTCGAGGACCTCTTCCAAGAGCTCTCCAAAAGGCCTCCCTAAAGATACCCGCAGGACCACCCTCACACCTCCCCCACATTTTTGCAAAGACCACCCCACTGGTCTTTCGCAAACACAACTCTCCAGACCACCCTGGGGCGTGTGTGTAACGCCTAGGAGGTCGTGGTCCGTCCATGTCTGGATCTGCGGCTCAGACCTCCTCGGGCGTTAGGGGCCTCCGAGCACCTCTGCAAATCGTTACCCTTCATTCCATATCCAACCATCAAGACCTCCCCAACTCAACCACCGGACTTAACCTAGCCATTTTGATTCTTTGACCAGTCCACCTAGGGTTATTTCACTGGCAGGTGGGACCCTCTGAGCTGGTCATCATCGCCTTCCTTGCGCACGTGCGCCATGGCAGTGAGCAGCAGTGCTTTGTCAAATCATTATCCTTGTCAACGGCTCTTTCCTGCAAACATTAAATGCGCATCAGCACCTTTGCCCCCAAAGTCTTCCTTCCACCTGCCCCCATCAGCTCATGACTCAGTGCACCGTGGAGCTCAACCTTGCTCCACTCCTTGCTCTCTCGGCTATAAAGGTCCCTGAGCTCCTTACTTAGCTTTCTTTCCACACCTCTTTGCAAACCCGAGCACCTCCACTGGTCTTTGTGCTCAAAACACCAGGACCCTTCTTGCCGCCATTGGAGGACCTTGGTGCTCTTTGACGCGGGCAGTGCTCCCAGGGGTCCTGGTGGCAATTCTCTGGTTCGTCTTGAGCTCCAATCTCTATGACCATTTTTCTAACATCGCTTGTGGGTTGTTCTCACAGGAGAAGCCCATCTTGAGCTTTGGACCTCTTCAACCGAAAAACCACCATTTTCGTCATCACCTCTGGTAAGGTGCTCCCTCTTGCAATTATGTGCTCATGGTCCATCTAGGAGTCCTTGTGGAGCTAACCTTACATTGGTTTTCTTCGGTTTTGCTTAGACCTCCCCATCTTCATCATCTTCCTCAACTCCGGCGGTGGTCGTCGTCGCCAGAGCTTCTTCGACCACCCCTAGACCTCCTCTGTGCCTAGGTACACTCGTGGTAGTCTTTAGATGCTCGGGCACTTGCTGTTTGGTACAATGCGGAGCTCATTTTACTTTTCAAAGTTTTGCCGTATTGTCCCTCGCTGCCACACTCAGGCTCGCCGACGTTCTAGGCCGCCGCCACCGTCGTGAGTTCTTCCAGTGTGTGCGCTGTGCTATTATGCACTTTGGGGTGTCCTTGGTTCACGCCGGCATGGTACACCTTGCCGGCGGTGAGCTCTTCCTTGCCCTCGGGATTTTGTCGGACGATGTATGCTTTGTACGTTGTCAAGTTAGGACAGAGATTCCCTCATTAAAGAACCAATCATTGGTTAGCAGTTAATGGCTGTCGGGTGTGGTTCTTGTGTTGCTTACATGTGGGCCACGTTCCCTGTTGTCGTACGTTAGACCACCCCTTCGACAAACCTAAGGACTACCTCGGATTAGATCTTCACCGTAGGATCTTTCTATGTGAAAACCTTAGTCACAGGACCTCTTGGGTTAGATCCTAGCCGTTTAGGACCTCCCTGGCTCTAATCTTAGCCCTTAGGATCACCCCTGCGCGAAATGACCACCTCGTGGTCGTTTTTGTAAAAACCACCCTCGAGACCGCCCTTGGGTTCCTCTTTGCAAAATACCACCCCTTGGTCTTTTGTAAAGAAAACCTCAGGACCTCCCCTTCCCGCAAGTCTTAACCCTTAAGACCACCCTGGGCAGATCTTGACCGTTCAGGACCTCCTAGTGGAGATCTGAGCCGTTAGGACCTCCCTCTGTTTAGACCTCTACCACTAGGACCTCCCCCGCGTAGATCTTGACTGTTAGGACCTCCCCCTGCGAGATCTTAGCCGTCGGGATCTCCCTCCGTTAGAATTTGACCCATAGGACCTCCCTGTGAAATCTTAGCCGTCAGGACCTCCTTCCTTTCGACCTTGACCGTTAAGATTTTCTCCCGCGAAGATCTTAGCTGTTAGGATCTCCCCAGTCTAGATCTTGGCCGTCCAGGATCTCCTCTGGTAGATCTTGGCCGTCCCAGACCTCCTCCTGTAGAGCTATCCCCTAGGACCTCCCCTTGTAGATCTGGACCGTCAGATCTAGATCTGACGGTCATGATGTAACATCCCCATTTTGGCTTGTGTTTCAAATGTAAGAAATTGAGGGTAAATTAAAACTTTTCTTACATCCTTGTGCTTTTGAACTTCTCTGAAAATTCTTGTAAAAGAATTTTGGGAAATTCAAAATCAAAACCCTCAATTATCTAAAGTCAACAACCTCCTTGGTCAAGTCTGGTGTCAAACCCTTGGAAATAATTTTCCTTGGTTCTAGGGTTGCATGGTAACACCTCTGAATTATTTCAAAATTTTTGGAAATTATTTGAAATATTTTAGAGGCAAGTCAAACCTTGGTCAAACCTCAAAATAACCTTCTGGAATTTCTTGAGAAAATCTCAGTGCACAAAAATCTCTGAAAATTTTATGGAAGGTTAACCTAAGGTCAGGAAGCTCAGTTAAAATTTCATAGATTTTGGAGTTGATTTGATGCCTCAATTAAATCCCCAAAGTTTCAGTTCAAAAATCAAACCCTAACTGGTTTGCACTGTTCCTCGGGTGCGAGTCAGACTCGGGCTCGAGTCACTTGACTCGACCGAGCCAACTAACTGCACCCGGCGCGATCGAGCGAGCGCGCGCGTCATCAGCCGTTGGATCTCCATCGAACGGCTCTCATTCGTGTAAGCATTCGGACAACTCCGGTTGCCCTCTGTTTCTCAGCCGTTAGATTTCAATCGGGCGGTCGACGTTCGCCGATGCCGTTTCAACGCGATCGCGCGCTAGCCCTTGGATGCAAATCGGACGGTTGGCCGTCGTCGTTTTCCTCTCGCTCGCGCGAGCAACTCAGCCATGGCGTGCGCAGGAGCGTGGGCAGAGGCGCAGCTTCGTGTCCACTCGGCGCGGTCCAACGGGTCCCTCTGCAACGCATTAAATGCACGTCGTGCGGCGCTCCCAAAGTCATCGCCACTGCTCCCATCGCGCCGCGCCCCCGCGCTGGACTTGAGCATCCGAGGCTTGCCGCCGTTGCTCCCGCTTCCTCTCGCTACATAAGCTCCCGCCTCCTCCCTTAGCTTCCTTTACCCACCCTTGAGCTCTAGCTAGCACTCTCGGTGCGTGTTTGAGTTCCAGTCGACGAAACACCCTCGGCCGCCATTACCGAGCTCGGAGCTCCTCGGTGAAGCTCACCCTCCAGTGGCTCTCCTGCTCGGCTTTTGCTCCAACCCCTTCCTCTCGCCTCACCGGTCATTAACCTCACCCGTTTTGGCTTATCCTTTTCGGAGGAAGCTAATTTGGGATTCTCCCATTTTCGCCGCGGTGCCCCTTTCTTCTCCGACACCGATAAGACCTCCATTTCCCAATCCCTGCCTCCTGGAGCTTCTCTGTGGTATTGCGAAGCTCATGGAACCACCCGGTGTTGCTAGCTTGGCCCTGGTTGACCCCTCCACGGTGAAGCTCTTCGCATCGCCGTTGGACTTCGTCGCCGGGCTGCTCTGATCATTCTCCGTCCACCCCAACCCCGTCATCATCTTCAGTAGACCCCTGGTGAGCTTAAGCTTTTCCCCATTTAGCTTTTGCTGCACCGTGGCCGTGGTTCCCTGTTTCGGTCGCGCCGCCGCCGCCGTTAGCCTCCGGCTCGCCGCCGGCTATCGTTTGGACTCCGGTTGGTCGCGCTAAGTCCATAGGACCCCGTCATAGCTTTTGCACCCGTCCATTTGCGCGTAGCTTAGCCGTATCGTCGTTTTCATTTTCGGCCGTAGCACTCCCTCCGCCTCTCGCCGCCGCGCCGCCGCGTCAGGTCGCCATTGACCTCGCCGCTGGTACCATCAGGTGCGCAATAATGCTAGGATCCCGTTTTGGCCCTTGGCCGGCATCGCCATGGCGATTCTCGCCGGCGACGAGCCGAGCAAGCTCGCGGCCGGGAACTCTTCTGTTGTCGGGCGGCGCTCCAGGTCGGGGGCGACGTGGCTCATTAGTGGTCGTCCGATCTAGAGATCTACGACCCTCAGCTCTCCACGTCGCCGCCCTATTCCGCGCGCTCAGTGCCTGTGTCGCTCGGATTCAACCGGGGGCGTCCGATCTGAGATCGACGGCTCTCACTCGTCCACATCCCCGTGGGTTAGGAAAACCCCCGAGAATGCTAAGTCCAGAAATCAGTATCACTCTAGGGTCTTGTCATTTTTGTATCTCTGTAACTATAGATCCAAATTAGATGATTCCAATTTTGTTAGCTTCCTTATACCTTGAACTTAATTAGAAAAATAATTGTAGACCATGATCCAACCTGGAAAACCTTTTTCAAAAATAGTAAACAAGTGAACTTAATACTGTTTTTCAGAACTTTTAGCAAACTTGTAAAACACATATCTTTTTATCTATAGCCGATTTTTTTATGAATCCAATTGGATTAGCTTCCACTGATAGTGTATTTGCTAGGAAAATTGGTTTCACAAATTTTACTGTTTTTAGAAATCATAAGGATCATATTTTAGTTTAATACCCTAAACAATTTAGACAAATCATAACTCTTTCAATATAACTCCAAATGACATGAAATTTTATATGGCTTATCACTATACCAGTAGGTAGCCACCATAAAAGTTTCAGCTTCAAAATCTTTCTAGAAAATATTTTTGCTATAGTACCTAATTATGGCCGAAAATAGGTTTTTAGGGAATATCTTTTGCACCACAGATCCAAATTAAGTTTTTCCAATTTCTATGACTAGGTATATTAGTATTTTACCTTGTGTATAAATTTCGTCACATTTGGATAATTTTTGCTTGCTCTTTCGTTTTAGTGTTGCTCGTCTTATTGGTTGTTTTCGCTCTTTCGCTTAGGCTTCGACATTTGCGGTAACCCCGAGAACGACCCTCCGCAACAATTTGAGCAACAGCAAGCAGGCAAGCAGTTTGATCATTTCCCATTGATCCCATTACTTTTAAAGTCTAATATTTTGTTTAACTTCTATGTATGCATTGCTATTTTGTTGTTAAATTGATTAGTTAATCCTCTAGTTGCATAATCTGTAGGTAAATAATTATCCTCTACTACCTGAGCCTAGGTTATTTGCTGTGATTAGAGTTCGTTGGATGAGCTCTTGTCACTTAGTAGATTTTCGAATAAATATTGCTTAGCTATGCCTAGTATCGGTAGTATTGGGCGATCATCGACTTAGTCGATGGTCTCGATCACACAAATACTTATATTATTCCATTATATCCAACCCTTGTGTTTTACCATTTTCGCAAATCAAAATCGAAAACAAAAATTATATCTTGGCTTGGGCACAATGGTATGTTGGGTGATCTGTTGGGTGTGATTGAATGGTGTCTAAGTCCCTAAGGACCGAGTTACTTGTGTCACTAAGCCAGCGCTTATTGCGTGCTAACCACACGAGGGGATATGGAACCTCTCTTGACTAAGTACTTTGGGAGGTGTTAATTATGAGCTGGTTGGTGGGTGTGTTCTTGTGTGTGTGTGTTTGTGGTGTTGGAGGAGCATTAGCGGACCGGTTAGGGCTGCTAATGTGTCCTTCTCCGTGGGTTGCGGCTCTTAATTAGCATCGTCCATTGGAAAGTGTCTTGTTAGACTTAGCCGTGCTCGCATACCAAAGGAAGTATGCTAACCGTGGTGGTGGAAAGGCGGTCTATCGTGTGGGTACATTGGTACACCCTCGAGGTTAAAACTATTCAATAGCCTCGTCCTAGGTTATGGACATGCTTGGTAAGGTCGTGCAAGAACTAGACTACAACCTTTTTTAAAAAAACTTAAACTTGACATGGGTGGTATGAAGGGGACTTCATGCTATTGTTGTGGTGACTATGGGTTAGTCACTTCTAGGTTGGTGTTGTCATCTATCTATTGTTATAATTGTCTCTCTTTATTTGAACAATAAAAGTTAATTGCAAACTTGCTTTGAATCTATTACCCTATTGCAAATGAAACCTTGCTTTATGTCAAAATAAGTCCGAGCCTCATCCAGTTAAATAAAGCTTGCATGTAGTTAATTATAGTTCTCGTTATCTCACACGTCATCTTGCAGTACAAAAACAATTTTTGTACTCATCTGCTTTGTTTAATATTAATTGTTGCAGAGGAAGAAGGTGAGCCCCAAGGGCCTCACTTTTGTGAGCTGTGTTGCAGCGCTGTTTGGGACGATTAGCTTGGCGGTCCGGTTGGTTGCCTTGTGGGTAAAGGCACACCGATTGGCTTTTGTTTATCGCCATCTTATGGCCATTTTGCTTCCGCTGTTTAAATTCGTCACTTATGTGTTATTTGGCCGGTCGGCCCCTCTTTTGTAATAACTCTCTTTATATTACCTATGTCTTTCAGTTGTTGCTTTGCTTGGGCTCTATGTGTATGAATGGAATTGATGCATGATTTTGTAACGGGGTGTGTATACTGCAATTCTGGGAAGTATACATATCTCGAGGCTTGGTTTATTTGATTTGTACTGTTAGGGCCAAGTGGATGGTTAAACAGTACAAGCCGAATAAACCGGGGTCCTCACACATGACCTCCTCAGTGCGCGTGGAGATCCTCTGCGCGGGGCTTCGCGTGCGCTATGCGTTCACTCATCGGGGCCGTTGGATACAATCTCGACGGTCACGACCTCTCCGTTTGAGTTGGTTCTTTTGGAGCTGCCCGAGAGTTTTTATTTTCAAACTGTTAATTATGTTAAAGTTCAAAAGTGCATAACTATTTCATTTTAGCTCCTTTTAGGGTGATTCCAATTTTTTTAGATTCCTGTTTAACTAAACTTTAATCTAAAAATGTATTTAGGCACTGGTCTGTACCAGAAAATGTTGTTTATTGCATTATCTTGCTAGCATTAAATATTGCTCTAGAAATTCATTAAAACTTGTAAAATGCATAAGTTGCTCTCTGCAAATCCAAACTGAACAAACTAAAATGTATTAGGTTCCTCTGTGGTTATGCTTTAGTTTAGTATAGGTCTTATGTGTATTCTTAAATCTGAAAGATGTACAATAGTTTCACAACTTAGAAAAGTCATAAGTAATTCAAATTAACTCCAAATGAAGTGAACTCAGTTTTGCTGTTCTTAAAATGCCATGTTCTACCCACCATAAAAATTTTAGGTTCCAGAACTTTCTGAAAAATTGTGCCATGAACAGTACCTAAAATTAATTTAATTTGAATTTTCAGGCTGAGAGAAATTGTTTAGGCTATAACTTTTGCATGCTTAGTCCAAATGATACCATCCTTGTTGCTAAATTCATTTAAAATCATACCCTTGCTGCTGTGTAAATTTCATGTATTTTGGATGACTTTGACTTTTGAGTTTCTTTCGGTGTTCTTCGTTCTTATTGGATTTTCGCGTTCTTGCATTATGTTCCGAAGAATTTATTGAACCCGAGAGTGATCCTCAGCAGCAAGACTGTGATCTTCAGCAAGGCAAGCAGATGTAGCATCATTTGATCATATTACTCCTATTATTTTCAAAGTCTAATATGTAATTTGCAAATTCTACGTATGCATTGCTATCTTGTGTTAAACTATTGTCTATTAGTTGACCCATTAGATGCATAGTTTGTAGGCAAATGTTTATCCTCTACTACTGAGCCTAGGATTATTTTGTTGTGATTTTGGGTTCGTTGGATGAGCCTTTGTCACTTAGTAGTTTTCGGGTAATGTGCTTAGTCATGCTTAGCTATTGGTAGAATTAGGGGGTTGTCGACTTAGTCGATAACCTTGATCACACAAACTTATTATGACTTTATGATTCAGCCTGTGTGCTATGTTTAATTGTGAAAACTAAAAATGAAAACAAAATGATTTGGACTTGGGCACAGTGGTATGTTGGTGTGCTTTTGGGTGTGATTGGAATGGTGCTTGAGTCAACAAGGACCAAATTACTTGCGCCACCGTACTGAGCATTTTGCGTGCTAACCACACTAGAGGGAAATGGGACCTCTCTTGACTTAGTACTTTGGCGTGTGTTAGCTCCGAGTCGTAGGGGGTCACAGGAGGCAGATGTTTGGGAGCATTGTAGTTGTTCGAAAGCTTTACCCCGGGTGGGTAGTTGTATTTCGGCTTTACAATGTAAGCGTATGGGTTTCTATCCATACGAGCGGCTCGTAGTTGATACACAATATTGGAAATGTCTCGTAGGACTTAGTCGTGCCGGCATACCTTTGGAAGTGTGCTAATCTTATGGCTTAATGGCGGTCTGAAGTGTGGGTACATTGGTACACCCCTGCAGGGTTAAATCTATTCGAATAACCTCGTCCTAGGTTATGGACATGCTCGGATACGCCCCGTGAGAATTAGACTACAACCTTTTAACTAAAACTTGATGGGTGGTACGAATCGAGGATTCGTGCTATGTTGTGGTGACTATTGGGTTAGTCACATCTAGGTTGTTACTTATGTTACTTATTGGTTACCTCGCTATTATTTCAACGATTAAAAACAGATTTGATAAATTGCTTTCAATCTATTACATTATTGCAAATGAAAATTGCTTTATGCGTCCAAATAACCATATAACCATCTCCTTCGTTACAACTTTCATGTAGCTATGTATAGGCTTATTACTTGTAAGTCTTGCGAGTACATTATTGTACTCACCTGCATTGCTTGTTGTGTGCAGAGGAGGAAGTGGATCCCCAAGGGATCAACTTCTGTGAGTTGTGTTGCGGTAGGTGCGACTAGCTTGGCGGCCCGGTCGGTTGCCTTGTGGGTTATGTTGGCTAACCGGTCGTCTTTTGTTTATAGCCATCTTATGGCACTTTTGCTTCCACTGTTATTGTTACTTTGATGTCATTTGGCCGGTCGACTCTTTTGTAATAACTCTATATATTGTATGTCTTTTGCTAGACTTGCTATTATGTGTTGTATGGAAATGATGCATGATTTTGTAAAGATGTATGTGTGCTGCAATTCTGGGAAGCACATGTCCATCGAGGCACGTTATATTTTGTTTGTGATGCTAGAGTCAAGGGAAGACTAAGCATTACAAGCTAAATACATCGGGGTCTCACACTATTGTAGTTAGTTCTCTAGGGGGTCTCATTTCCAGTTCCACAGTTTGTCTGGGCTGTTCTGTTACCATCGATGAAGAGGATTTCACAGCCAACTTGATGGTGATTCAATTATCACCTTTTGATGTTATTCTTAGCATGGACTGGTTGTTCAGTTATCATGCTAAGATCTGTTGTTTCTGGAAGACCGTAACTTTATAAGATCCATCTGGTGAAGAGTTTGTCTTTCAACGAAGTGCATCGTCAGATTCACTCTTTGTGTTGGCCAGCTTGTTTCCTAACTGACAAGCATCAATAATTGGAATTCTTTGGTCTCTTGATACAAAGTCGAGTTCTTCTCTGCGTCTCAAGGATATTTCTGTGGCGAGTGAATACCTTGATGTTTTCCCTGCAGAGCTTCCGGGGATGCCACCAGAACGGAACATGGAATTTCGTATTGATCTTATTCCTAGTGCACGTCCTATTTCCTTGTCTCCGTATCATTTGGCTTGACCTTTTCAGGATGAGTTGAAGAAACAGTTGGATGATCTGCTGTCCAAAGGAATGATCCGAAGAAGTGTGTCGCCATGGGGAGCGCTTGTTCTTTTCACAAAGAAGAAAGATGGTAGTTGGTGTATGTGTGTGGATTATCGTGCTCTCAATCAGGCGACGATCAAGAATAAGTACCCTTTGCCCTGTATTGAGGATCTTTTTGATCAAATGAAGGGGGCTAAGGTGTTCTCTAAGATTGACCTTCAGTTGGGGTACAATCGAATCTGTGTGTGGGAGCAGGATATTAAGAAGACGACATTCTCCATGAGGTATGGGCATTATGAGTATAAGGTTATATCTTTTGGACTAACTAATGCCCCTACTATTTTTATCGAAGCAATGAGTAGTATGCTGCACCAGTATCTTGATGATTTTGTAGTGGTGATCATTGATAATATTATGATCTATTCCAAGTCTAAGGAGGATCATGAGCAATATTTGAGGCTGGTTCTTGAAACTTTGAGGAAGAATCAATTCTATACCAAACTGAAGAAATGTGAGTTCTAGTTATCAGAGGTTGGATTTCTGGGTCATGTGATTAATCAGGAAGGCATTTCTGTCAATCCTAGCAAGATCTCAACAGAAGTGGAATGGAAAGACCAACCAATGTCAAGGAAGTGAGGAGTTTTCTGGGCTTAGCAGGTTATTATCGGCGTTTTGTGGAGGGTTTTTCTATCATGACCAAACTAATGTCTCGGCTAACGCAAAAAGATGTCAAATTCCAGTGGTCAAATGATTGTGAGCGCAATTTCTGTACCTTAAAGGATAAATTGGTGATTGCTCTTGTTCTTACTCTTCCCAAGCCTGGGAAGCGTTTCACCATTTATTCTGATGCTTCTCGAGTTGGACTTGGTTGTATACTCATGCAGGATGGCAAAGTGATTGCCTATGCATCAAGGCAACTAAAGAATCATGAGTAGAACTATTCCACCCATGATTTAGAGCTTACTGCAGTGGTTCTGACTCTAAAGATTTAGCGCCATTATCTAAATGGCGAGTCTTGTGATATTTTCATTGATCACAAGCGCCTCAAGTATATTTTCACACAGAAAGATCTGAACT
The DNA here is from genome assembly GCA_036346255.1 of Ampelocalamus luodianensis. Lineage (NCBI taxonomy): Eukaryota > Viridiplantae > Streptophyta > Magnoliopsida > Poales > Poaceae > Ampelocalamus > Ampelocalamus luodianensis. The sequence goes on along the minus strand of CM070620.1, from coordinate 43,288,428 downwards.
TGAGGCAAAGAAGGTGGTTGAAATTAATCAAAGACTATAACCTCACGATCCAGTACCACCCGGGCATGGCAAACATAGTGGCAGATGCTCTCAATCGCAAGGCGACACCCCTTACTCTCAATTGTCTTGTTGCTGATTTTGAGTGTATGAATATCTCTTTTTGCTTTGCGGGCACTGTTCAGACTGAGACACGTTTGCTTCTTGAATCTGCTATTCTAGAGCATGCGCGGGAGGCACAACAGTAGGATCGAATGCTTCAGCGATCAAGGAAGCGTTTGGATGAGGGCAAAGAAGGTAATTTCAGCATAGATGAGTTTGGTGCATTACGGTTCAAGGGTCGTCTTTGTGTGCCACAGAAGGCTCAGGTCAATGATAGTATTCTAAAGGAAGCTCATCGACTCCGTACACCGTATATCCTGGTGAGACCAAGATGTATCAAGACTTGAAAAAGAATTTCTGGTGGAAAAGTATGAGGGTTGATATTGCTCAGTACGTGGCGTCCTGTGGTGTTTGCCAGCGACTCAAGGTTGAGCATAAGCGTTCAACAGGATTGTTGCAGCCTTTGGAGGTTCCAGTGTGGCCATGGGATGATATCTCCATGGATTTTGTGGTTGGTTTACCTTGCACCTAGCGAGGGAAGGATACTATTTGGGTGGTAGTGGACTGTTTTAGCAAGTCTGTGCATTTCATTCCCATCCGTATAATGAACATGGTGAGCGATTTGGCTCCTATTTATGTACGGGAGATAGTGCGGTTACACGGTGTGCCTAAGACCATTATTTCTGATCGTGATGCCAAGTTTGTCTCTAAGTTTTGGGAGAGCTTGTAGAGTGGTTTTGGCACACAGCTTCATCTTAGCACCGCGTTTCATCCTTAGACGGATGGCAAGTCTGAGCATACAATTCAGACACTTGAGGACATACTTAGGTCTTGTGTCATGTCCTGGAAAGGAAGTTGGGAGGATCACCTAGCACTAGCAGGGTTTGCCTACAACAATGTTATCATGCTAGTATCTAAGCTGCACCGTTCGAGGTCTTGTATGGGCGAAGGTGTAGGTCTCCATTGTGTTGGGATGCTGTTGGTGAGCACACAGTATTGGGTCTCGATTGGATTCAGCAGACTATTGACAGAGTGATAGAGATTAGACAGAATCTGTTAGCCGCCCAGAGCTGACAGAAGAGCTATGCTGATGTGAGGAGGCGGGAATTGGAGTTTGAAGTAGGGGACCAGGTGCTCTTGAGAGTGTCTCCCACTAAAGGCATTGTGTGTTTTGGTACCAAAGGGAAGCTTAGCCCGAGGTACGTTGGACCTTTCCCGATCACAGCACGAATTGGAAAATTGGCTTATCGCTTGGACCTTCCAGAGTCCATGAGCGGCGTGCACAATGTATTCCATGTCTCCATGTTGAGAAAGTATTTGAGAGATCCAGAGCATGTGATTCCGCAAGAACCTTTGATCATTGAACAAGATCTCACCTTTGAATCCCGACTAGTGCAAATTCTGGAAGATTCAGAATGAGTTCTAAGGAACAAGACGCTGAAGTATGTCAAGGTTCTTTGGTCTCATCAGTCCGAAAGAGAGGCCACATGGGAGCTGGAGTCTCGCATGCGCGAGCAGTATCCAGATTTGTTCACGGCGGGTACGTGTTTGCCGTTGTTAATTTTCAGTTGTGATTGTTCTTTCGTGTAGATCAGTTTGAGGATTCGGGGTCGAATCCTGTCTAAGGGGGGTAGAATGTAATACGCCGGATTGTTCCAAGGAAGAAAATCGTTCAAAAGTGAAAATTAGAAGGAGAAAAGAGGTTTTCGTGTTATTTCAGAAACCTGGGCTGTGGGCTGAAAGCCCACAGCACCAAGGCCCAAGTGGGCAGCCGACCAAGAGGTGGGGGGGGGGGCAGCTAACCCTAAGCCACCCTCCCCCATGCACCTCCCCTCTTTCCCCCTACTAGCCGCCACTCCCCCCTCACCTTCCCATCTTTCCCACGCCTCCCTCATCCCCTGGTGGTGCCTCCCCTACTCCCTGTGTCCCTCCATTGCTGTCGACCAAGCGAAGGTAGGAGAAAGATCACGTCGGGTGCCGCTGGCCAAGGACAAGGGTGATTTCTCGATTCTTTGATGTTTTTGTTTAATACATTTCCATGCGATTGTTTTTGGTAGTATATCGGGGTTTTTCACTGCTGTTAGTTGTACTGTAGTTTTGAAATTTGTAACTGTGAAATTAGGATTTATCATCTCCTGAAGAATTGTGGGAAATGTGAGTAGCTTTTCATGGAATCTTAAATCGCATTATTTGGATGAATAGTTTTTGAGTTATGGTCTTTGCAATACGGCTGTCCAGAACCTTTGTCAGGTTATAGCAGTCATAGTAATTCATAGATTAAAAATAGATAACGGCCGAACCAGGAATGTTGACTAAAACAACTTTTGTAGGTAATTCAATTAACTTTCAATAATGTTAAATAACACAATTTTTGGATATTCAGAATGAAAGTTATGGATATTTCATTATTGCTACCCAGAATGTCTGTCAGATTCTGACAGTTGTTTTGATCTGTTTGTTAAAATTAGTTAAAGGCAAAATTTGAGAATCTGGCCAGCTATGCTTTTGTAGGAAATTTTGTAAGCTTTCTAGAGAGACCGAGAACACATTTTTGTGATGAATAGAATGAGAGTTATGTATTTTAGAAGGTTATTGTTCAGTATTGAGTTATTGCTAATTCACCGTTCTGCTTGAGTAGATTAAATATTTGAATTATGGGTTTTGGGAGTGCGGATTAGAGCGCTGCGAGTAGCGTTGTTCTATCTTATCCAAAAACTTGTGTTGAGTAAAATATTTATTGTAGGCGGAGTGACCTTGTGTTTGGTCTCGCCTTCTCTACCTTCCAACTTGTCGCAACGTGAAAGGCAAGTACAGATTGAGTCATCTTAGATGTTTGTTTATTCAAATTGGTTATATGATTATGACATGGTTAAATCTTAGGACGTATGGGTATTTCCGTTCTTTACATGCTTCCGTTTATTGTTGATATCAAAGTGCAAGTATGGGAGAATTCATTCATTTCATTACCTTCATTTCAAGCATTCATGCTTAACCCCACGGGAGTGGGTATTGAGATCCTCATATATTTAATATGCACAACTAGATCCCCGTATGAAAGATTTTTCATACGAACCTTGGATCCCCACATTTTGAGAATGCGGGCATGAGTGAACACCGACGGTGTTACACTGGCTATACCGGTATATGCAGAAGAGAAGTGGAAGTCATATTCATCTTTTACATCAAGTGCATAACATTTTCTGTTGTATTTGATATATTGAGAATGATCTTTCTTTGTTTTGATGTTTCCTATGACATTTAATTGTATTTGCTGAGTCTTGGAATCACTCTTGTGTTTTGTTGTTTAGGTGATCGTTGAGGATGACAGTCAATGGGTGGAAGTAACTCACTGTTGCATGTCACATTGTTGCACAATCCACTACCTAAATAATATTTCTATTACCTTCTTACAATCGAAAACAATTATTATAATAATTGGTGTTTTGGTATTGTCATTAGTTTCTTTCAGAGTTTTAAATATTAGATGATGTCTCTATCTAGTTGCATCTTATCCATGATGCTTATGATCTTGCCTGGGATGTAATAACTGTGGTTTTGATTCTAGTTCCTTGCTGAAATTTTTATGTTAGTATTGTTATTAGAGATGATTATTCAATGAATAGCTGTCAATTGTTGTTACTTTGATGGAGAAGTTTGTAGTTTTGGTTTTGGATTGTTAGTCCGAGTTACATCTTGGTTTCCGCATAGCCAGGGTGTTACAGTTGTTGTTCAACGACTCAAAATCATTGTGGAACAATTAGTAACACCTTGCCGATATATCCTTGGCCCAGTGTAACTAGGCGCCAGTTCACCGGTAGCCCATAGTGGGCCCATCGATCGGGTCATGCAATTCGTGGTACGGGTGCACTGCTCTCCTGAAGGAGGGTCACTCAACAGGGAAGTGCTCCCAACTCCACAGCTGCAGGAGCACGTAGCAGACGGTCAGGTTCGGTTTCACACTAGCGTCTCACCGCAAAGCGTCACATAACTCCTTGTATGTGGCACAAAGGATGGATGAACCCCAACTGTATTGAGGCATGGCCCCAGCTGTAACATCCCAATTTTGGACTTGTGTTTCAAATGTAAAAAAAAGGGGTAGAAATTAAAACTTTTTCTTACATCATGTATTTCCTGTGAGTACTAAGCAATTCTTGTACAAGAGTTATGGAAATACAAAGTCACAAGTCTTTTGATCCAAATCTTGATCTTTCAAAAACAATCTTGTCGAACCTTTTGATCATCTCCTCGAAATTTTTCTCCTAAGTTCTTGGGATGGTATGTGACCCCTCTGAAAAATTTCACAATTTTTAGAAATTGTTTGAATATTTTTAGAGGGCAGTCAAACCTATTTGACTTTGAGTCAAACCTTAAACCAGAACCTTGCAAAATTTTTGGAGAAAAATGCACAGCACAAAAACCTCTAAAATTTTACTCAAGGTCAATCACTCAATCACTCAGCTAACAATTTTTGGAGTTGTTTTTCTACCTCTAATAAATCCTCTAAAGTCTCTATCCAATTTAAAGTCAAACCTGGTTCACTGTTCCTTGGGTTCGAGCCGGACTCGGGCTCGAGTCACTCGGTTGGACCCAACCAACTCAATGCACCAGATCCCCTTTAAAATGCGCGGTCGATATCGGCCGTGGGATCTAAATCAGACGGCCAGCGTTGATTGTGCCGTTCGGGCCGCCGCGAAGAGCCCATCCATTTGAGCCGTTGGATTAAGATCTGGCCGTCCTTATTGAATGGGTTGATCAGGTCACCCGAATGTCCCATTTGATCTCAACCGTTCGTTCTTAATCGGACGCTCCAGATTGAGTGTGACGTTAAAACCTCCGATCGTCACCGTGTAATCGTGGCCGTCCATTTAAGATCCTGGGTCCATTGATCAGGTCATGGCTTGCTTTCTCTGTTCTTCTTCTTCCTTGGGTCCTCCGTGCGCGCATGCAAGCAATGGCAGGAGGAGAGAGAGAGGGCGGCTTCGCATTGTCACTTCGAGTTTGCTCTCGTCAACAGCTTTCTGTGGGGCATTAAATGCGCCCCAGGCTTTCGGCTCACTTGTCCAAGTCCGCACTTGCCCCCATCATTTCGTGGTCCATGGTCATGGCGTGAACTGAGCTCACCATGAGCTCTACATTTTCGCCAAACCCTAATCCTTTCTCTTTATAAACCCCTCCAGGTCCTCCTGGTATTCCTTTACACCACACTTTGCTTACTCTCTGTGATTTGAGCTCAAAACCACTTCAAATCTCCAAAACACCATTTTCGACCGTGGAGCTCCATTGTGGATCTTGGTGCTCCAGTGGTTCATCTTCAATTTTTCTTGTACCCTTTTGAGCTCCTCAACCTCCTTTACATTTCCCCTAACTTAATTTTGGGTTGCATTCACAGAAATCACTCAATTTTAAGTTTGGAGAGTTTCGGCAGAAATTGCCCCTTTTCTTCTCCAGCTCCGGTAAGTGGTTCATTTTGCAATTACTTGCTTTTGGAGTTTCTCTGAGCTATAATGAAGCTATGGTAATGATTTGGTTCCACTCATTTTGCCCAGAACCTCATCTTCCACTTCATCTTCCTCAGCTCCGGCGAACTCCATCGGGTTCAAGTCTTCTCCGGCCACTTTTGAAGCTCATCTTGGCTGAGGTAGGTTCTTATTAGTCCCTAGAAGTCGTGGCGCCCGCTTTCTTGGACTGCAGGGAGCTTTTTGCCGTTTTCATTTTGGCAGTACATGTCCCCATCTCCATTTTCCTGCTCGCCGGTGTTTAAGGCCACCACCGCCGGCGAGGTCATCACCATTGGGTCCGCAGCACTATTGCGAACCCATTTTGGTATTTTGTGGGCGCCGCCGTAGCCGGAGCCGCCGGCGGCAAGTCACTGTTCTCGCTCGGGATTTTGCCGGACGGAAACCACCTCTCTGCCATTGTCATTAGGACATATTAACTATCTAATCATTGTTAATCATTAGATGTCATTAATATGTCCTAATCCGGCCAAATGTGTCATCGACTGGGCCCACCCTTTTAAAATCCCGGGCGCTCAGTGGTCACTTTCGGACATCATTAATGCTGATGATTATCATTAATCACTGTCTTAACATTAATGTGTCTGAAAATGCCTTTGGGTCACTGACATGTGGGCCCGCAAGCCTTAAACCGCAGTCCCGGGGGCTTTTAGGGCAAACTGTGGGTTCATTAAATGTTAATCATTGTTAGCATTTAAGTTATCCTAAGCTGCCACCTTGTGCCATCGCCGGTGGGCCTCGATCCCTAAGTCCACCTCGTGAAAAAGTCCACCTATTACTAATCATCACTAATCATTGGTCATTACAGACCCCCACATGTCATCGTAGACCCCACATAATTAAAACCCTAGATTATTTCTCTCACTTATATGCGGGTCCCGCATGTCAGTCAACTCTTGGTCAACCCTAGCCATGAGCTTGGTCCGCCGTGAACTAGCATATCTCTGTGGACCTGGTCCATAGACCAGTGGCCCACATGTCAACCCCTAATTCTATTTTCGGGAATTGATTTAATTCTTGAAAATCCTTTTATCTTATTGGTCCCACATGTCACTCTCTCTACCTTATTTTTGGAATTATTTTAATTCTAGAAATCCATAAATACCAGTCGATCCCGCTTATCATACACTCATTCTTTTTCTAATATTTTCGGAATAGAATATTATGAGAATATTCCGTAGAGCTTTTTCATCATTTCATGTGAATTCCAATCTTTCGAGAGCCATATCTTTTTCATCCGAATTCTGATTGAACCCATTCAAGTTTCTAAATTCATATAAATTCAATATCTACCTTCCTGTACCATTCAATTTCAATTTGGAGTTTATTTGATTTGCCTTTTGAATTTAGTTTGTTTTGCGCTTTCTTTCTCGTTAGACGCCGAAGTCCCGGAATCGTCCGAAGGAGCTGAAGATCAAGCAAGTAGAAGATTGAAGATAAATTAAAATCACCATTACTATAGCAAGGCAAGTTATACCTTTGATCATATTGAATCCCAGTTTTCAAAATTACTTTGATTCAAATTATTGCATTTACTTTAAGTAATTATTTAAATACTTTTGGGTTTAGCTATTAATCCAATTTGTTATATCCACTTTGTCTATTGTATGTCATAATCTTTTGTCACCCTAGATTGGTTCATATTTAGTTGGTGGTATGGTATTACCAACGTGGGTTGGTTAGTACGAGTAGATTGCTTAGCCATGCAACGAGTCATCATCATCACCTGAGTTGCAATTATAAATTTGACTAAGTGACGATGGAACTATGTGTAAAACTGGGTGCTATGTATTATTACTTCGTGATGGCATGTGTTGCACTAAAACCAACTGGGTGGTAAAGGATTTAGACTGAGGCAAGTGGTGGAAGCTGTGTGATATGGTGGAAACTGTGTGCTTGGGTTTGATAATCTGTGTGACTTAGTTAGAAATTGGAAGTCTTGCCTTGGTCAATTAAGGACTTAACTTTGTGCGCCATTGAACTGAGCCTTACTGTACGATCACATGCCTGGTATGGGACGGGTCTAACTTAGTAAGTTATGGATTCTCGGCATTGATGTTCAGGTGGATAGGTTAGGCTGTGTGACAGGGTGGAGGTGTGACTACTTGGTGGTTGCATCGCGGGACGGTTCGCCGCTTCCCTGTCCAGCGGTGTGTGTTATGCCAAAGCGATTCGTTTGGGTTGGCATAGCGGTTTGTAAGCACATCGGGAGTGTCACAGCCCCAACTATTAAAATGGATTATAATGCATCTCACTAACATGCATTGTCAAATTCAAATCATTTCATAATATATTGTACTTGGAAAATCTCATTTCATATAAACATACACTTCAAATTTCGGTTTTCTTTTAGCATCGGTAATAAAAAGTTGTGATCATCATCTGGAATCCATTTATTTAAATACTACATAAATTCTCATGAATAAATATAATTTTTCCAAAATTTTTGGGACTAGTTTGAACCTAATTAAAATTCAAACAACATTCATAGACATACAACATGTTTGAATTTAAATGTCACAAATTTTAATATGAACAGTGTGTTTTCATAATTTTTATGGGAACTATATCCTCCCAGGAACCCCCAAAATTTATTTCATGATTTTAGGAATTTTATTTCTAATTTTAATCCCCTGGTCAAAGTAGAGGAATTGAAATAATTCCAGTCAAAACCCTGGACTCAAACCTGTGCACTGTTCCTTGGGTCCAAGCCCGACCCAGGCGAGCTGACTCGGTCGAGTCCACTAAGTGCACCGCACGTGAGCCGCCGGATGAAAGATCAACGGCCCAGAATTCATACCGCTTCACCAACCGAACCACTTAACTCTTTTAAACCTCAGCCCTTGGATCGAGATCAAACGGTCATCACCGACCCACTTAACTCGACTTCACGTTCGCTCCTGTGTCACTGACCGCCCGACCCCACCGGTCAGGGCCTTCTTCCACCTCGCGCAGGGCGCGCTCACGCGCCGTAGGCCACGCGGCCGCGCCTTTCTGTTTCCGCCCGTTGAAGCTCCGTCAGCGCCGTGAGCTGCCGCCCCATGCAACCACTCCGGAGCATTCTCCACTTCACGCCGCCTCCATCTCCGTCATCGCCCGAGCATAAGACACACCTCAGAACCCTAGTTCTCCCTCACTCTTCCTCTCGGCGGCTGAGGAAGGGGAAGCTCTCCCGTGCTCCTCGCCGGTGTAAGCTTCCTCCGCTTGGTTCCGATCGTCCCTCTGATCGATGCCTTTTCCATTTTTGCTAATCTCAACTCTTGTATTGTCGCGTAGCTCTCAGTTCTTCTTCGTGCTCTCGGCGAACCCGGAGCGTGCCCCGAAGGCCATTTCTGTGCGACCTTCATCTCGGTGAGTTCTTTTCTTCTTCCTTGTGCGTCACCTCATGTTCTAGATTATGAAGAGTAAAACCCCTCTTCTGATGACATGGATGGCTTACCAGGGTTGTCGGATTTTGGGAAGGTTTACGTTCCGACCGATTGTACCCCTTTTCTTCTCCATCTCCGGCTGGGTGAGTTGCCTCTCGATTTATCCCTTCGTTAGCACCTTATGTGCCTAAGTGACCTAGTCCGACCACCCTTGGTGTGTTTACTTGCTCAGGGTATCCTGTCGTCGTGGAGCTTTTGTTGCCGCTTCTCGGTCACACGTCGCCGAGCTCCAAGATTCTCGGTCCTCTTCCGACTCGTGGTTTCCTCTGCCCCTAGGAGCTTAGGCATGCGCTCGCTTGCTTGATGCACTATCGAATCCCGCGTGCACTTTTGCCGTAAAGCTTAGCTCGCCATCTCGGCTGGCGCCGCTTCACCACTTCTCGTCGCCGCCACCACCGTAAGGTGCGCAGGGCTATTGCGGTTTCATTCTGAGCCTTGGTTGGCACCCTCGTGCACGAAACCACCGGCGAGCCGCCAGAACAAGCTCGAGGCGGCACCCGTTGTCGGTGTCGTCCAAGAAACCTCGTAGCGCGCAATTAGAGTAAATGATGTGGTTAGTGTTAAGGTTTAAAAGTAATCTATCACTGACTTGTGGACTGTAACATCCCAATTTTCAGAGCCTTAAAAATCCTTTGAATAGTTAGCAGGGAAAAATTCACCATTTGGATTTATTTGAATTTAATTCAAAAGCTTAATATTGGACTTTGCAATCAAAAACATTTAATGTGAATAATCCCAACATGAACATTAGCCAAAACTATTTTATTTGGGTTCTATGTGCTCAGATATATTTTCTAGATTTTTCTAGAATTTTTCTGAGTTCATTTGCTATTTTCTATTGCTTATTTGAATTTCGTAATTTATAAATTGAAAAACCTATTTAAATCTCGGAAAATCAATCGGGCCGATTTCTTAAAAACTCGGCCCATTCCTCTCGCCCACTCCTATCTCCCGCGGCCGCACCAAATTTCACTCAAATAACGCACGCAAGCTCGCTCTCCACCGACACGCGGTCCCGCATGTCGCTCTCCTCCTCTTTCTTCCGAGCCCGCGCTCCCCGCCGCTCGATCAAGATTGAACGGCTAAGATGCGCGGATGAAAACGGAAGTTCCGATCGTCTCCTTGATTTTGGACCGTTGGATCTTGGAGGACGGCCGATTTTGAGTCCGCTGCGTGGCGCGCCGCTTCACACGCACTCCACGCCGAGCCACCGCCGCGAATGGTGGGTCTGCATCGCCACGCCACCGCGCCTCGAGGCGACTCCTCCGCCCTCCCGACTTTGCCGCCGCGCCAGTCCGTCGTGGACTCGCCTCTGGGCTATTTAAAGCCCCGAGGATCCTCGCACTGCACTCGAAGCCGCGCTTCAAAACCCTAGCCGCCACCAAAGCGCCGCCAGAGCCCTAGTCGCCGCCGCCTTCGCCTCCGGCCGGCGGACTCGTCGCCGCCGCTGCCGCTCAGCTTCCTCGCCGACCACCTTCACCGGGATCGCGCGTCGACCGCATCTCGGCCGCCCGCCGCCAGCAGAGACCCTTCAACGCCGCCGCCGCTGAGCCCGTACCTCCTCCGCCGCCAAACCTCGCCGCCGGTCCTCCCGCCACCCCGAGCACCGGTGAGCGCACCGATGAGATCCCGCGCCCACCTCTACCTCCCGGCTATCTCCGTCGCCGGCGAGCCGCCGTGTCGCGAGACCGCGGCCCCGAAGCCGCCGCCGTCGGTCCGGTCGGCGTGGCACGCCACCTCGCCACTGCGTCGCCTCCGCGCTGCAGTGTCATCCTCGCTCGCCCTCGCCAAAGATCGACGCGCAGCCCACCGGATCCCAGCCAGGCTCGGTGAGACCAGTCCACCGTGAGTTTAGCCTCGACATGTGGGTCCCACATGTCGAAATTTCTTTATTTATCTTTTTCCGAAATCTGAGGGCGACGCCACTATGCAATAATCTGATTTTCCTTTAGGAAAATAATTGAAATTCATGAAATACTGATTTTCAAAGATTTTATGTATTTTCAATCTTCCAAAGGCCATAACTTTTGCATCCTAACTCGATTGAGCCCATTCAAATTTCTAAATTTGTCTAAATTCAAGATCTATTTATCTGAGATTTTTATTTAATTTTTGGAGTTTTTTTTGCCTCTGTTATTTATTTGTTTTGTTTGTTTGTGTATCGTTTGCGAGTAGACGTCGATTCGTCGGGGAATTTTGTGGAAGAAGGAGCATCCCAAGACCAAGATCAGTACATAGACCTTTTCCAAGGCAAGTCATACCTTTGATCATCTTGAACCCAGTTTTCAAATTACTTTGTGTTAAATTATTGCATTATAGTTTAATTATTTATTTAAATGCTTTGGGCATAGTTATTATCCAAATTGTTATCACACCTTGGCCTTGTATGTCATATATCCTTGTCACCCTAGATTGGTTATGAGTTGGTAATATTGTAGCACCAACGTGGGTTGGTTAGATGCGAGTATAATTGCTTAGCCATGCTACGAATCATCATCTCATGGGAGTCGCAAATATTAAATATGACTAAGTGTCTATGGAACTGTGTGTAAAACTGTGTGCTATGTGTTATTACTTCGTGATGGCATGTGTTGCACTAAAACCAACTGGGTGGTAAAGGATTTGGACTGGGGCAAGTGGTGGAGACTGTGTGACATGGTGGACTATGTGATGGGTATGATAATCTGTGTGGCTTAGTTAGAACATGGAAGTCTTGCCTTGGTCAATTAAGGACTTAACTTTGTGCGCCATTGAACTGAGCCTTACAGTACGACCACATGCCTGGTATGGGACGGGCCTAACTTAGTAAGTTATGGATTCTCGGCATTGATGTTCGGTGGTAGGTTAGGCTTTGTGATAGGTGGAGGTGTGACTACTTGGTGGTTACATCACGGAGGATTCGTCGTCCCCCGCCCAACGGTGTGTGTTATGCATGGGCTATGTGATATGTATAACGGTTTGTAAGCACACTGGGAATGTCAATGTTGGAGATGAAGTTTCCGAACTGTTTTGTTATGATTGGTGCTAGCTACACTGGTTATATCGTGTGGGTAAAGTGTACAACCTCTGCAGAGTGTTAAACAATCTATTCGAATAGCGCGTCATGGTCATGGACATGCTCGGTGATTTCACATAAGGGTAGTTTTCATAAAATGTGGGAATGGGAGCTGTGATCTCAATCATATGGCTATGTGAAATAATCTGCTTAGTTGTGTGTCTTTGTGAAAACAATCTAAATTAATATTGTCTATTTGTTTTGAATTATGCTTTCAATCTATTATTCGTATTCAATCGCAAATGTTGCTTTTATGCAAAAGAACCACGTAAGCCTTTTCTTTGGAATAAGCCCGCATCTATATATTGCATCCTGTGGTAAGATTTGCAGTACGGTTGTGTACTCACGCTTGTTGTAAAACTTGCGCCCAAACCTCTGTAAGTGGAGGAGTCACGCCGCTGAGGAGGAGTTCGTTGAAGGTCGATCGCTCGTTAAGGTCCGATCCCGCTTGGTTGCCTGTGGTGAATTGGTGGGATCTACGCTGAGTTTTTCGTCCCGCGCCGCTTTATTTCCTGTTAGCCTGCGTGGCTTAATAAGTGTAAACTCGACCATAAGGTCAAAACCCTTATTTGTTATTCAAACTAATCGCTTACTTTATTTATCGCTGTGTGGATCGATATTTACCGTGTTAACCTCTGTGCACTAGCGTGATCCTCGACTAGTGCAAGATACACGAGGGTTCCGAGATCGTAATTCTGGGTCCCGACATGGACCCCAGTGACGTTTAAGTGGATGCGTAGTTTGTAGAGTACGTTTTCGCAAAAAGAAAAACGTATCACTAGCATGCTTAAGATAGCTTTACGTTTAGGAGTTTGAAAAACGTATTCCTCGGAATGCGCTTTCAGCTTATCGCGGCTGACCGAGTCAACCTTGACTCCGGGGCCCGCCCGTCAGCGTCTACGGCTAGCGCGGCGCTCGGTAAGGAAAGTATTAGCCGAGTTAGAAATTCTGAAAATGAATTATTGACACACTAAAAATATGTATAACTTCTAAAATGCATAACTAAATCATATTAATTCCAAATTACATGAAACCACTTCTGGAAATTTTCACTTTTAATAAACTTTATATTAAAATTAGTTTCAAACCTGTCTCTGTAGCAGAGAGCTTTATTTGGAGATTTATCCATCAAAACCATTATTTGTATAGTATAAAAAGGACTGATAACTTCAAAAATGCATAAGTAATTATTGGAAACTCCAAAAACAGTGAGACCACTTGTGATAATTTTCATTTTCGGTGAACTTAATTCTAAAAATGGTCTCCATATTACCTCTGTCACAGAAACTATTTTTGGGAGAATGTAATCTTTAACTCCATTACTTTTATACTATTAAAGGCTGATAACTTTGAAAATCAATAACTAAATCATAATAACTCCAAATGGGACAAACTCAACTATTCTGAACTTGTATTAATATTACCTATTTACCCATGTAATCCTCTACCCCACCACTATTCTACAAATTTTGGCCAAATAATTAAATTACATAACTTAGGGTTAATGAAACCTGAAATTCAAAATAGCATAACTTCCAATTCATAACTCTAAATGGGATAAATCTTTTACCTAAATCCATCTAAAATCATGACCTAACTACTGTAGAAAAATCATGCATTTTTGAGCATTTTGGTTTTTGAGTTGTTTTCTCGGTATTTATTTGATGTTATAATTATATAGATCCCGAGCATATTGATATCGACACTTACGCTACCGAGAGTGAGCAGCTACTGTACTAGCAAGGCAAGCATCATTTGAACTTTCTTTTGCATCATATTTATCCCAGTTTTGGTTAAGTTAATGCAATGATAATTGCTTGCATGCTATTTTGATTATGTAAATATTCTTGTGATGTGTAGTTTAGTTATGTCCTATGCTTGAGGTTAATCTTGAATTATGCCAGTACCTACATGTTTAAGATAGGATGTAATGATTATTGAATATGGGTTGCTTAGTCATGCAAGTCTAGATACGGTAGTTTGATTGCCGGGGCTAACCCGACAATTATAAGATACACACAACCTTCTTTATATACTTTGTTTCAGATCTTCGTATCTGCTTTATGAGTTAAACTTTGTCATTTTTAAATGAGCTTTTGGTCTGGACAAGTGTTGGTTAGTGACGGTGCTTTGTGCACGAGCATTGGGTAAGTGGAAGGACTTGTCTGGACAATTGAGGACCGAACTTTGGTAACGTCGTTGATTCAAGTACACTCGTCTTTGCCACACGCGTATATGGGTGCTGTATGGTTAAGTAGGGGGAGGGTTTTATTGTGTTAAGTCCCATGGTGGTGTAAGGGGCATAGCGACCGTGAAATCCTATGTTCCTTAGGAACCGATGTAATCCTTTATAGTGTGCAAGGGAGCACCAATTTACTTGTTTTAATTGCATCGGTATGTCCAATATAACTTGTGAGCCCCCTAGCAAGTGCTATCAGATGCTTGTACTAGGCAAGGAACCATCTCACAAGGGGACTTAGCTCAATAGGGCTTTCTTGCTGAAAATGATCAGATCTTGATTTACAGTACCGGCATACCATAGGAAGTATGCTATTCGAGGCCTCTGGAGGCTTACGGGCTAATCAAGTCGTGTGGGTAAGTAGTACACCCTGCAGGTATCAATCTATTCGAATAGCCGTGTCCACGGTTATGGACAACCGCTTGAGTTCGGGAGTTACTATTGTTAGACTTTTAATTAAAACTGTGGTTGAACTTGGTATTTGTTATGAACGGGATGTTCATGTGTTTAGTACATCAAAGTGGGCTGCCACTTTGGTCTTTGTATGATTCAATTGTTTATTACTGAAATGCTTTACTACATGCTTTACTTCTACTTCAAATTTGATTTTAAAATGGGCACATGAAAACTAGTATGTGTAGGATGTTAATTGTTGCGTCCCTTTCGCAAAACTAAACCAATATGAGCCATCCCTTGAATGACCCTTATGCATAACTATTTTTATTTGTGTAAGACTTGCGAGTACACTTGTACTCACCGGATGTTCTTGGCCTTTTCAGGTGAGGAAGATTATGAGTCTGACGATCTTGTTAGTGTTGACTTGGGTGACACTAACGAGTAGTGTGCTATCATTTAACTCCCAGTCGGTTGCCGATGGGTGATGGGCATACCACTACTGGTCTTTTGCTTTATTTATTTGCTTCCATTGCTACTTGATACTTTACTTTGAATTTGGCGGTTACGGTATGTATGTATTGTAGACTTTGACTATTATGCAGTATGTCTTTTGATCTCTTGTTGTATGCGTTGTATGGATGTAATCAACGTTGGATGAGGGTATGAGTATATTGGTCGTTGATCTTGGGAGCCAATATAAGTCATACTCGTTGTTGATGAATTCCCATTTAACTCACTAAGTGTAGTGCTTCGAATCGAAAGAGAATCGACAATCATGTAGCGCTCGCAAAGGAGCAGCGCGTATGATCGTTGAGGCTCTAGTATTCGGCTAAGCCTCCCACTTGGATAGAGTTAAATTGGAATTCATTTACCGGATGTTAAATTGGAATTCATTTACCGGAGACCCGTGATTATGTCCCTAAGACCTTGTCTAATCTCGGTCTTATGGAGATAATTACCGGGGTCCCCACAGGGAGTGTCAATGTTGAGATGAAGTTTCTGAACCATTTTGTTATGATCAGTGCAGCCACACTGGTTATATCGTGTGGGTAAAGTGTACAACCTCTGCAGAGTGTTAAACAATCTATTCGAATAGCGCGTCATGATTATGGACATGCTCGGGATTTCACACGAGGGTAGTTTTCATAAAATGTTGGGATGGGAGTGTGTGACTGAATTATATGGCTATGTGAAACAATGCTTTAGTTGTGTGTCTTTGTGGAAATAATCATTAAATTAATATTGTCTATTTGTTTTGAATCATGTTTCGATCTATTATTCGTATTCAATTGCAAATGTTGCTTTTATGCAAAAGAACCACAGAAGCCTTTTCTTTGGAATAAGCCTGCATCTATACATTGCATTCTGTGGTATGATTTGCGAGTACGGTTGTGTACTCACGTTTGTTGTAAAACTTGCGCCCAAACCTATAGAAATGGAGGAATTGTCGGTCAACAAGGTCTACTTCAAGGATCGAGAAGAACTAGGTCGCGCACCCCAGCCGATTGCCTGTGGGCATATGGATGGGCTTCACTGAAGTTATTCTGTTTCGTTCTGCTGCAGCTTCATTGAGCTATTCGCTTCTAAAGCATTAATTGTAAGCTTTGACCTTAAGGTATTTACTCTGATATTTATTGTTATTTGCCTATTTATCAGTCATCTTTGTATATGAAAATGATATTTCATCGATGTTACCACTGTGTGCACTAGCGCGATCCTGGACTAGTGCAGTATACATAGAGGGTCCCGAATTGCATTTTTCGGTCCCGACAGAGGTGGTATCAGAGCCATATCGACTGTAGGTCGTGACCTTAGTTAGAATAGCCGTTTGTAAGGAAAACTTCAAAACTTATTTTACAAATGGAAAATCTTATTGATGTGCTATTCTCATCTTGTCTAGCTTCTATACTCCTCTATTCTCTCCATTCCTCATCTATATGCTTCAACCGCCATTTGGAGTATTAAATCGGACTCTCTCCCCTCATAACTTCTATAGTCATCGTTATCCATGTCAAATGTCTTGGTGGATGCCCAAGAGCAGTTTTGAGAAACTGTTTGAGGACCATGCAACCAACAACAACGTATCGACATCTCCCCAAGTGTTCAAGACAAGTGCGTCGCAAAAATTCAAGACTAAGAAGAAGATGTATGTCGCCTCCATCTTTCTCCAAGCTTTGCCTCCAAGGATCGCAAGCAGTCAACGTTTGATGAAGACCGTAACCAGTTCGAGTTTTCTTCAGACCAGCCATATAGGATAAATCAGCATAGGTTCCTCCCGTGTGTTGAACAAAGTCGCCCTGTTAAGTTAGAGTTTAATCGACTAGACGATTAGATCTTTGTTTCCTTCTTCGGTGTAGTTTGGCTGTGAGTTTTATGCTTCTTAATAGCTTTCCGGCTATTTGTGTGTTCCTTGGTGTTCTTTGGGTTAAATGTGCTCCCTCAGTAGATTCTCTTTTCTTACCTTGTGCTTTTCCCTCTAATCTATAAGCCATAGTCAGCCAGCAGATGAAGAACCCCAGTGAAGCCAGCCTTGTCAGTAATCTTGAGACAGTCTATGCCAGCTCAGATGTTGTCAACCCCAGTGGACAGTTGTCAGTACTAGGAGTAGCAGATCCAGTCATGGAACAATTCTTGGTAGCTCAGACTCAACTCTTGAACGCGATGATGCAGAACATGAACAACAGGATGACCCAGCAGAATCAGACCACCGCTACTTTCATCAATTGGTTGAATCAGAATAATCAAGCATGCCGTCATACCATTACCAGTGTTGGTACCAGAGCAGACGATAACCAGCTACTATCTCTAGTGCCAGTAGTGACACATCAGAACCCGAGCCAGCTCCCTGCCGCCCAGAATCAGATCATGCAAGTGACGATGCAACCATCACACAATATTATTGTTTGCAATGGTGCACAACTCGTTGCCATCCTAACGGCGCGCCCTCAACTCAAGTTTGTGAAGTTTCTAAGGACCAAGCCGCCTGTTTTTGAAGGTTCAACCGCACTCAATGAAGCAGAATCTTAGATTCGCACCATAGAAGAAAAACTAACTATTGTGCAGTGTAACGATAATGAGAAAGTTTTCTATGCTGCTCATCAATTGGAAGGAGTTGCATTAGATTGGTGGGAAAAATTACGCGCCACCCATCAGGACGAGCAGACCATCACCTGGGCAGAGTTCACCACCGCTTTGTGCCAACAACATGCGATATCAAGCATAAGTGATTAAGAGAAACTTGCTATTCCGATATCCTACATCTCATACAATCATTGTCAGTTGAAATGTTGCCAACCAGATAAATCAGAAGATTGTGCATGTACCCATTGTGGAGAAATAGGCCATAGTGCTGATAAGCACAATATCAATTGTTCCAGTTGCGAAGGAAACCATTCCATTAGAAAATGTCCCATGATCAAGATCACATGTTTCTTGTGTGAAAGCGACGATCATTGTCTGCGCCAGTGCCCTATGTATTCCGTGTTGACTTCTGCAAAACAATGTCAGCGAGAAAATTTCAGAGCCACAGTCAGAGCATTAGCAAAAGAGGGCAACCCATTATCAGTACAAAAATTATCAGCTGAAGAATCACAAAAGCAGAATATTGACCTTAGCAGCTCACCTCAAAAGAGAAACAAGCCAGTATCGTCAGGAGGTTGTTTCGAGTGTGGTAAGCAAGACCACTATGCCAAGAGATGCCCTACAAAGCGACTATCCTTTTTGAAGGTTGAAGAATACCAGAATAGTCGTTCTGCCATAGTCTCGTCAGAAAAATCGCAAGGTTCAACATGTCTATGCTACAACTATCATGGAAAAGGTCAATACATCAGCCAGTGTCCTCGGAGGAACCAGTCACTCACTCCAATATGCAAGAATGCCATAAGTTAGTTCAGTCAAGATTGTAACACCCATAATAGGTGGTAACGCAGTAGGATCCGTGTGTCCAGCGAAGCAGTCAAAGAAGAGATGTTTGTGCGATGATGTTACCAAGAAAGTCAGAGAATCAATGTAACTTTTCCTTTGTTGGAGAGCTAAAAAGGTGGACATCTTTGTATGCAAGTTACGGAGAAAAAAAATTATTGGATATTAAATCATTGGATACATTTCCAAGAGTCTGCCTTTGCAAGTTGAGTAATCAAGCGTTAAGTCATGATGATTGAAGGTCGTAGAGCCGTAACTATGGAATGTGATGTTGAATTCCAACTCATCATTTTGCATAGCAGTGAGACAATGGTAAATGATTGAAGAATCTAATCATTGGATAATGTTCATATCCGCAAGAGGGTATGCAATTGCCATTGCAAATGATCTATACAGCATGTAACTGTATTAGAAGTCAAGTTTGTCTTTGACTTGATACCCAGGATTAGCCAATTACAGAAGGAATTACATTGGAGGTGAATTATTGTCAAAGTTGTTAAACGAGTTTGCAAAAATGATAGAGAAGATCAGATGATTTTCTCAGATAAAGGTAGTGTCGAATCAAACCCATCATCTTAACAGTGTCAGTTGAATACCAGTGAAGCAGTCGTTTCGAGACAGTGTTAGTTGAAGATCAATGAGACAGTCATTTCAAGTTAGCCAAGACCCCTCACCGGTTTGTACGAATTTTAGAAGAGATTAAGCGCAACTCCAGTGTTTGTATTGCCAGATACCAGAAAGAACCTTGATAGCTTTTATCACAGAACCTCCAATAATTTGTTTGTTAAGAAGTTTCGCGTGCACTTCCTGACAACTAAAGTTTCAAGCAGTGAATTATCCTAGTCATAATTCGAAGTTGCTACAAAGGGCAGCAAAGACGATTATTGGATTGAGAACTGTGAAGTCGAAATCTGTTCCCTCTAGCTAGACCAGTATAGCGGCAGATACTTTGAAATAGAAGAGCTACCGCAAGAATCTGTTGATCAGTCAGCTAAAGTTACGTGTGAAAGTGCGAAGTTGAGTCTTGAGTCAGTTGCAGAAGGATATCTGTTGAACCCCAGAGTTCAAACTGATGCTAGAAATCAGTGCTGACCAGACAGTGAGATGACGGTTTTGTGAAGAAAATTCGTCCTCACGTAAAGCAAAGGAAAGCGTGAGAACCCGCTGAAGGCGAACAGAATGATCCATGGATCAATGAGTATATTTGCATATCTAATGAGAAGGAACTCCAATAGTTGATGCTCAAACCAACATTTGAGTGTAAGCATTCCAGTTTCCCTGAAAGTACCAAGGCGTACAAAGATCTCAAAGTTGAATTGTGATAATCCAAAATAAAGCGAAATATCGCCGAATGGGTTACCCTTTTTTATATCAGAAAGTTGGCCAAAATGTCAGAGGCTAGTCAAAGTACTTCTATCCCTGAGAATTCAGACAAGGCATCTCCCAGGACCCAATCGGGATGTAACTTCTTGAAAGGTGATTGTTGATCATTTGACAGGAAGTTGTCACTTCATTCCTGTCAATATCACCCAGTTTGGAGATCGTTTAGCAGAGTGGTATACGACAGAGGTTGTATCCGACAGATATAGTATTTGTCAGCATGGGTGCAGTGTTAGATCTACAGAGATGGTTAATTTGCACGACGTGTCAGAGAAGTTAGTGTCAGACCAAGGATCCCAGCTTATCTTGCATTAGCGACAAAGTTTATATGATGCTTGGATGGTCATTTCAGTTCAGTTTTGTGTATCGTCCGAATCAGCGGACATATTGAAAAAGATTAATGAGTTATGCCTTAACTCATAGTACCAAGTCGAGCAAGTAAGTGTTATGTGCAGAGTTTCCCTACAACCCAGATGTCAGCCAATCGCAGTTGTCACCATCTGAAATTCACAGTGGTTGATTGTGTAAGTCATCGCTCAGCTAGGAGTAGATCAAATTACAAAGTATGTGGATGTTGCATTAATCATGAAGCAGAAGACCAAGGGTCCATAATCTTAAATGGAATTTAAGTAGCAGTGTTCAAGAAGAAAAGCTATGCAGATTATACAGATTATCACCTTCACAGCCATGTCTATCTTCATAATACCTATCGAAGTTCTGTGCTAAGAATTGTATGACAGAGTTAACAGAAATGTGTCAGTTAGTTCAGACTCTGAAGCGCGGAAGGAGAGATAGTTTGCCAACCCGAGTTGCCAGTCAGCAACAAGATTTCCTCCACTCCAAAAGTGCCCTCAAGCACCGATCAAGCAGCCCCGTTAGATGCAATCGAGTTTCAAGATGCCTTCCACCAAGAGCCAATTTGTCAAGTTTTCAGTGAAGCAAGAAGTTTAGCAAGGAGCAAGGCGTTGTTCCGTAAGTGGTCAGAAGAGCGATTCTGTCGAAGTCAAAACAATTTGAAAGCAAAAAGTGAACCCCAAGGCTGAGTTCCTTATCCTATTCTATAGTCAGCCTGAATCTCGGGGACGAGATTCCTTTAAGGGGGGGGAGGTTTGTAACGTCCCAAAATTTGGCTTTTCAAAAATCTTTTGAGTAGTTTAGGTCCCTGGAAAATTTCACCAATTTTATTTGAATTAATAAAGCTTAATTGTAATTTTCCTAAATTAAAATATTTAATCTGACTAATATAAACATGAATTAAATAAAAACTTGTGTTATTTGGCTTCCTTGTGTTTCAAGGAATTTGTAGGTATTTTCTGAGATTTTTTGGGATTTATTTGCTATTTATTTGATCTCCTTGATTTTCGGTCTTTTATTTTAATTCTGAAAATCTGCATTTTCTCTCTCCTGCCCATGTGCTACAGTACTCGCACGGTACTGTTCACCATGTTCCTCCAGAACCGAACGCATCAAGTCCAGTACGTGCACGACTCCAACTCAAAACTTTAAATTTTCATATCTTCCTCCACGGTGCATATAAAAGCGAGCGGTTTGCGCTCACGCGTCCGTCTTGATCTACTCTTCCAATCCCCTGATTTGGTTTCCTCCAAACCGATCTATTTTCGTCGCAATCTCCAGAAAATTGAGCTCCAACCGAAGTTCTTCTCCGACGAACTGCGCCTTCGTCCGACGTCCACCGGCCGAACCGTCTGTGGCGTTGGCTTCGCGTCGTCGCCCTCTACGTCATGGTTCCTTCCTCTTCGCCCGAAGATCATCGGAGCACCATCGGCCATGTCAAGCCATAAAGCCGAAACGTGTTCATCGCGTTCCTCGCTTCCTTCGTGAGTTTTTCCAAAATCCGATCGTGTCATCTTGTGCCCCTCGTCAATACCTATTTTTCGCATCTTGTAGATTCAAGTTTCATCCGCCGTGCGCCGAGAATCGAGCGTTCTCTCGCCTCTTGTTCGTCATCCTTCTCCGGCCAATTACTCCACAACCGTTGATCCCCTGCCTTCAACTCACCACCGTTGAGTTCGTGTCGCCGCGTTCTACGCCGTGCTCACCTCCTTTTCACAGAGCAATGTCGGAAGTGTTACGCGCCCGTGAGGCCGCCGTCGTCGGCGTTGTTCGCGTCGCTGCCGTCGTATGGAGCAAAATCTCAACGTCCGGACCGCGTCATCATCTCCAGCTCATTGTTTCCTTTCCGTTTTGCCCCTTCACCAATGTTGGTTCGCCTCCGTTCATCGGTACTTCCATGAGCAAGAATCAGCCTACTAATCCATTCACTATTCATGTGTGTTCATGCTGTTGCTTCGTTCCTCTATTCGCTTTCTTCTGTTGTTTCCTCCCTGTTGCCATTGCTCTCTATGACAATGGGCCCCATATGTCATGCAAGATAGTAGTTATCTCCTCTCACTTACATGTAGACCCCACATGTCATCGTCCTGATTAAAACCCTAGATTATTTCTCTCACTTATATGCGGGTCCCGCATGTCAGTCAACTCTTGGTCAACCCTAGCCATGAGCTTGGTCCCCCGTGGACTAGCATATCTCTGTGGACCTGGTCCATAGACCAGTGGCCCACATGTCAACCCCTAATTCTATTTTCGGGAATTGATTTAATTCTTGAAAATCCTTTTATCTTATTGGTCCCACATGTCACTCTCTCTACCTTATTTTTGGAATTATTTTAATTCTAGAAATCCATAAATACCAGTCGTTCCCGCTTATCATACACTCATTCTTTTTCTAATATTTCCGGAATAGAATATTATGAGAATATTCCGTAGAGCTTTTTCATCATTTCATGTGAATTCCAATCTTTCGAGAGCCATATCTTCTTCATCCGAATTCTGATTGAACCCATTCAAGTTTCTAAATTCATATAAATTCAATATATACCTTCCTGTACCATTCAATTTCAATTTGGAGTTTATTTGATTTGCCTTTTGAATTTAGTTTGTTTTGTGCTTTCTTTCTCGTTAGACGCCGAAGTCCCGGAATCGTCCGAAGGAGCTGAAGATCAAGCAAGTAGAAGATTGAAGATAAATTAAAATCACCATTGCTATAGCAAGGCAAGTTATACCTTTGATCATATTGAATCCCAGTTTTCAAAATTACTTTGATTCAAATTATTGCATTTACTTTAAGTAATTATTTAAATACTTTTGGGTTTAGCTATTAATCCAATTTGTTATATCCACTTTGTCTATTGTATGTCATAATCTTTTGTCACCCTAGATTGGTTCATATTTACTTGGTGCTATGGTGTTACCAACGTGGGTTGGTTAGTACGAGTAGATTGCTTAGCCATGCAACGAGTCATCATCATCACCTGAGTTGCAATTATAAATTTGACTAAGTGACGATGGAACTATGTGTAAAACTGGGTGCTATGTGTTATTACTTCGTGATGGCATGTGTTGCACTAAAACCAACTGGGTGGTAAAGGATTTAGACTGAGGCAAGTGGTGGAAGCTGTGTGATATGGTGGAAGCTGTGTGCTTGGGTTTGATAATCTGTGTGATTTAGTTAGAAATTGGAAGTCTTACCTTGGTCAATTAAGGACTTAACTTTGTGCGCCATTGAACTGAGCCTTACTGTACGACCACTGTAGGGCAACGGGTAGGCTACACTAGAGCAAATTTAAAAAAATTCTACCCGTAAACCAAGATCACTGCAGTTATAGATCACGGTCTTACCACTAGACGTGCAGGTGCGGAAGTTGATGCGAAGACGTCGGGGCGGTGTAGTCGTACTCGATTGATGCGATGACGTCGGGGCAGAGTAGTCATACTACTTCCTTGTCCTCATCGTGGCGTCCCACGTAGCTCCTCTTTTGTTCGTTCGTCCCAACGCCACGATGCGGCGCCTTCAAAGGTATCCACACGTACGGCAGGAAGCGACGCACGCCGGACTACTAGATCCGCGCGAGCGACTAGGGCGTGGGAGGGGTGGCGGCCAGGGTTTGAGGATGTCACGAAAAAAACTCATCCTTCAACCAGTGCGCCCCTGCCCTCCTTTTATCGACGTCCTTATAATGGGATTCTACGAATAAAGGCCCATTAGGACTCAATGCCCAGTCTAATTTGGATCCAATCCGAATTAGGCTTCAGCCCCTTAAGTGTGTGACCCTATAGGTTCACGTATGTTTAGACATGACGCAAGTACACATACTTGGTCAATAGTTGGTAGCGGCCTCTAGCAAGACGTGCCAACTCCTAAACACACGTAAAGATCATATCGGACGAACCATCACAACGTTATGTACATGCCAATCCCTTTGCATCACGATATTTGGTCGAGCTCCAAGCTGACCACTCTTTCTCGATCCTGTGATCCGGAATCCCTTACTAGGTTAACTCTTAACCTTAAGTAGCATGGCCATGCATTTCTGGATCCGATCACTCGAGGGGCCCAGAGATATCTCTCTCAGGTAGAGAGGGGCAAATCCCATCTCGACTGACCATGCCTCGCAGCATGCTTCATGACAAACCCGAAAGCTACCTTTATAACTACCCGATTCACGAGTAGCGTTTGATAGCCCCTAAGTAGGTCGATTCACATCTCAAGTACATGCGACAATCTCAGGTCTAAGGACAAGACGTACACATTGTGTAGAGAGAACCATAAGAATAATTACTATGTCTCATGTTGGGTCGGTCCAACCCCATGTTCTAAACATGTGTCCACATTATTGGTTTGACATCTCCATGTCTATGACCTGTGAAACATGGTCATCAACCGATACATGTGCTAATCCATCATTCACGTGTGTCCTCACATGAACTCCGACTAGGGACAACTTTTGAATAACCATACAAGTAAAGAGTTTCACAAACAAGTCACATACTTGTTAATCAACACAAAGGTAATATTCAAGGAACATTTATTAAATCATGGATACAACGAAATATCATCATCAATATGATTGCCTCTAGGGCATATCTCCAACAACCACATGCCTGGTATGGGACGGGCCTAACTTAGTAAGTTATGGATTCTCGGCATTGATGTTCAGGTGGATAGGTTAGGCTGTGTGACAGGGTGGAGGTGTGACTACTTGGTGGTTACATCGCGGGACGGTTCGCCGCTTCCCTGTCCAGCGGTGTGTGTTATTGTAACATCCCAAAAATTTGGTCTGTTTTGAAGTTTTAAAAGAAAAATAACCATTTGGATTTTTCTGGTAAAAGTTAAAGCTTAATATGAATTTTCAGAGTTCAAAAATAATTTAACATGATTAATGTCAACATCAACTATTATCAAAATTATTTTATTTGTGTTCTATGTACTTGGATATATTTTCTAGAATTTTTCCGAGTGCATTTGCTATTTTCTAATTGCCATTTGCCTTTTCTGTTATTTTCTAAAAAGAAAAACTATTAATAATCTCATAATCCAACTTGGGCCAAATCCTTAACCTCCCGGCCCATCCCTTTCTTCCGTCGGCCCAGCCCGCCTTGACCTTTCCTCCCGTTCGCGCAGCCCAGTCCGCTTGGCCTTTTTCCCCGCGTCGGCCCGCCTTTTTCCTTGCGCACGCGTGAAGCCAGCCCAGCTGAACTCCCCTCCTTTCTTTTTTTTCCTTGTGTCACTGCCTTGTGGTCCCGCCGCCAGCCACGTCACTTGTCTTCAACCTCCAGGATTGTTGAGTCCGAGCTGCACACGCGATGGCAGCGTCGGCTCCTTTGTGGACTCCTCCTATCCGGCGCTATATAAGAAGAGTTGCCCGCGTCAATCGCTTCGCCTCAAGTTTCTCCTCCGAAACCCTAAAAGCTTCAGCCCGTTCCTGGTTTCGTTTTGCCGGATTTCACCGAAAAGCCAGGCGGCCGCCGCAAGCTTCTTCGTCAAAATTCTTGGTCATCCGATCATCTTGAGCCGGGATTCCACCGTTGACGGGTCCGCAATAGCGTGATCTACACCGTGATGCCTTTGCCGCCGATCACGGACCGCTCCTTCGCCGTTGTCACCTTCGTCCGACAAACCGACCGTTGGTCACTTTTCCGATTTACCTGTTCCGGTGAGCTCCTTTGCCCTTTTACGCGCGTCATGTCGTGCCCCGACCCCTTCTCACCCAATTCCGATCTTTCTTCCTCCCTCTTTGTCGCCAAGGTTTCTTCATCGCTTCTGGACCCGAGGACCTCGCCGCCGCCCAAGTTCCTGCCGCCATCACCTCGCTGCCGCTAGAGCCAAGCCATCGCCACCTAGGGCACCGCCGTGTTCCAGGGAATCCGTTTTGCCACTTTGCCAGGTCTCCGTCACTTCCGTTCGTCCCTGGCACCGAGCTTTCCATCGCCGGCCATGGCTGCCTCCTTCCCTGCTTGTGTTTACTCTGAGTTGAGTCAGCAGCCAGCCAAGCCGCCACCTCACCCCTTTATCCTACATGGCAGCCCATGTGGCATGCAAGTCAGCGGCCATGTGGCGCACCCGAAAATCCCACCCGAGCCAGACTTCCTTGAACCAAGTCCACCAAACACCAAGTCTATGCCAAGTGGGACCCACCTATCGGATGATTTTTCATCCCGTCCGAACCTTCACTGCTGACGTCAGCTGACGTCATAACTCCTTTTTCCTTTAGAAAAATAATTCAGAAAATCCACAAATTCTGATTTTCAGCATTTTATGTGATTTCAATCTTCCAGAGCCCATATCTTTTGCATCCGAACTCCGATTGAGTCCATTCAAATTCCTAAATTTATCTAAATTCAAGATCTATTTATCTGAGATTTTTATTTAATTTTTGGAGTTTGTTTTCTCTCTGTTGTTTATTTATTTGTGTTATTTGCTTGTTTTGCGAATAGACGTTGATACTTCGGGAAGCTTTGAGCAAGGAGTAGTATACCAAGATCAAGATCAATCACTGGATTTATTCCAAGGCAAGTCATGGTCCTTTGATCATATTGAACCCATGATTTCAAAAGTATATTGTTTTATACAAATGCATGCTATCTTTATATAAATTGTTCTAGGATTAGTTATTACCTATTGTCATTATGCCTCCATTGATTATTTGAATGCCATGAATCCTTTGTCACCGTAGCATGGGTAATTTTAGTTGGACATATTTGTATTGCCAACATGGGTATCGTACATATGCTTAGTCTTGCTTAGTTACGATGGGTTGGTCATCACATGTGTCATAATGATCAATTTTGACTTAATGATTTATGGAATCGTGGTGGTGACCCACTGTTGCTAAAACTTGTGTACCATGATGGGGTTAGTCATGGGTGTTGATTAAACAAAATGGTTTTCGCTCGGGCGAGTGGTTGGCGGATAGGGAGGATGTGGATGGAACATGTTGTGGGTTTGTGGAAAGATCGCCTGAGTAACTTGTCAAGGACTTAATCTTGTGCGCCATTAAACTGGGCCTTAACCGTACAACCACATGTCTGGTATAGGACGAACCTGGCTGATTAATTAGCAATGTCTTAATTTCGGTTCTGTCATGTGAAGCGTGGTTACGGGAAATGTATTCTCACGGTGGCGCAAGAGGGGGGCCCTGTCGGGTCGGAAAGACATTCAGTGTTGAATCCTTAGCGGGCAGAACTGGATTAAGAAGGAGCTTTGTAAAAGCCTTGTGATGATCACTTAGTCGCACACCTCGGAAGTGTGTTAAACGGACATTATAAGTTGATCTATATCTTGTGGGTCAAGCTGCACAACCTCTGCAGAGTGTAAAACTATTCGAATAGCCGTGTCCGCGTTATGGGCGTGCTGAGGATTTCACACGGAGATAGAGTTTCTTCAAAAATGTGTCGGAGTGTGGATGGGAAGTTCACTTGATGACTATAATGTTCGTTTGGTGAATAGGTCATTCACTTGGTGGTTTGTGTCGGTTGGTGAATGGGGAATTCACTTATTCTTGGTTTGGTTGGGAAGTGAATGGGAAGTTCACTGGTTGTTTCAAAGAAAGTGTTTAATTATTTATTATTATTTTCAATTACGCATTTCAATCTATTTATTGTATTTATCGTAAATGCTGTTTTCTGCAAAAGAGCCATACAGCTAATCTTTGTTCAAGCCTTGCATGAATACTATTTGCATACATTTCCCCACGGCTTGCTGAGTACATTCAAAGTACTCATGGCTTTGCGCCCTCTGTTTGATCAGCAGTAGAGGAAGAATACCAAGCTGCCAAAGAGTTCTACCAGGAAGATCATGAAGGTTTTGCGGATTAGGATGCGTTTCTCCACTCGATTGCCTGTGGGCATGTTGATTGGCCTTTTGAAGAGTTTCGTTCCGCTGCAAGAGTTCATTTGTTTCTTTAGCCCTGCGTGGCGAGTTAAGTAAACGTTGACCATAAGGTCCAGTTATTATTATTATTTGTTACTCTGAGATCTTTTTAGTTAAATTGAATAAATGGATGGTATTTCATCACTGTTTTTCCTGTGTGAGCTAGCTACTGATCTGGGACTAGTTCAGAATACACAGAGGGTTCCTGAGATGCATTTTCGGGTCCCGACAGTTATGCCAAAGCGATTTGTTTGGGTTGGCATAGCGGTTTGTAAGCACATCGGGAGTGTCAATGTTGAGATGAAGTTTCTGAACCGTTTTGTTATGATCAGTGCGGCCACACTGGTTATATCGTGTGGGTAAAGTGTACAACCTCTGCAGAGTGTTAAACAATCTATTCGAATAGCGCGTCATGATCATGGACATGCTCGAGGATTTCACACGAGGGGTAGTTTTCATAAAATGTTGGGATGGGAGCTGTGTGACCTCAATCATATGGCTATGTGAAACAATCTGTTTAGCTGTGTGTCTTTGTGGAAATAAATGTTAAATTAATATTGTCTATTTGTTTTGAATCATGTTTCGATCTATTATTCGTATTCAATTGCAAATGTTGCTTTTATGCAAAAGAACCACAGAAGCCTTTTCTTTGGAATAAGCCTGCATCTATATATTGCATTCTGTGGTATGATTTGCGAGTACGGTTGTGTACTCACGCTTGTTGTAAAACTTGCGCCCAAACCTACAGAAATGGAGGAATCGTCGGTCAACAAGGTCTACTTCAAGGATCGAGAAGAACTAGGTCGCGCACCCCAGCCGATTGCCTATGGGCATATGGATGGGCTTCACTGAAGTTATTCCGTTTCGTTCCGCTGCAGCTTCATTGAGCTATTCGCTTCTGAGGCATTAATTGTAAGCTTTGACCTTAAGGTCTTTACTCTGATATTTATTGTTATTTGCCTATTTATCAGTCATCTTTGTATATGGAAATGATATTTCATCGATGTTACCACTGTGTGCACTAGCGTGATCCTGGACTAGTGCAGTATACACAGAGGGTCCCGAATTGCATTTTTGGGTCCCGACATCTCGCCCCCCTTCACCTCGGCCGTTTGATTCCAAATCAAGGGCCCATAGTTGTCCACGTCGATTCCCTTCTGATGAATGTTGTTTTATTCCGGTAAATAGTTATTTGTCAATTGAAAAATTGTATAAAAACTTTAGAAATTCATATCTAATTCAAAATAGATACTTTTTAAATGAATCCAACTGTAATGAATTTGTATTTCACTAAAGTTTAATATAAAAATACTTTTAGCTATGCTTCTGTGGTAGAAAATTCTGTAATCTTTAATAGCTTGTTTTCAGCCATTTTTGTATATTCTAGAATTGAAATAAAACTTGGAAAATGCATATCTTTTTCTGTATATCTGCAAAATAAATGATTTCAACTGTGTTAATTTTGTTAATTACTAAACTTTAATCTAAAAATGATTGTAGGCTTAAATCAGCACCCGAAAAATATGTTAATAGATTTAACCTTATTGGTAGCATTTAAAAATTCATTTAATGTTGTAAAAGACACAAGTAATTCCTTGAATTTCTAAAATGTGTGAGCTCAATGTTGTTAAATCCTCCTATTAACAAACTTTATTATGAAATAGGTTTTAAACATGTTTATGTTTCTGGAAAATGTAATGTGCTAGGTTTACAATTTAGAAAAATCATAAGTAAATCATTATAACTCCAAATTCAGTAAACTCAACTTTGCTGTGATTTGGATGACATAAACTACCTACCATAAAAATTTTGGGTTCTAGATCATTATAGAAATTGTCGCCATAAACAGTAACCGAAATTAATTTAATTAGGATTTTTCTTGCTGAGAGACTTTGTTTTGGCCATAACTTTCTCATGCTAAGTCCAAATAAAGTCATTCTTGTTCCTAAAATTGTCTAAAATCAACCTCTAGCTGCTGTGTAAATTTCATGGGTTTTGGATGTCTTTTGCTGTTGAGTTTTGTTTGGTGTTCTTCGTTCTTATTGGTTTTATCGCATTTTCGCGTTTGGTTCCGAAGATTATATTGAACCTGAGAATCCTCCTCTGCAGCAAGAGTAATTCCAGCAAGGCAAGCAGTTTGATCATGTTAATCTCTGTATTTTCAAGTATTTATGTTGTTTACAAATTCTATGTATGCATTGCTAGTTTGTGTTAAACTATTGTCGTTAGTTGACCTAGTAGATGCATTTCCTTAGGCAAATGATTATCCTTTACTACATGAGCCTAGGTTATTGCTGTGATTTAGAGTTCGTGGATGAGCTCTCGTCACTTAGTAGTCTTGCGGATTAATTGCTTAGCCATGCTTAGCTTCCGGTAGAAATTGGCGGTTATCGACTTGTCGATAACCTTGATCACATAAAACTTATTATCACTTATGATTTCAGCCATGTGCCATGTTTACTTGTGAAAATTAAAAACTGAAAACAAAATGATTTAGACTTGGGCACAATGGTATGTTGGTGTGCTTTTGGGTGTGACTGGAATGGTGCCCGGGTCATTAAGGACCGAGTTACTTACGCCACCGTACTGAGCATTTGTGCGTGCTAACCACACTAGAGGGTATGGGACCTCTCTTGACTTAGTACTTTGGCGTGTATTGGCTTCGAGTCGCAGGGAGTCGCAGGAGGGATGATGTTGAGAGCATTGTAGTGTCCGAAAGACTTCACCCGTGATGAGATTTGTTGTCTTTCGGCTTGCAATGTAAGCGTATGGGTTTCTATCCATACGAGCGGCTTGTAGTTAATACACAATATTGGAAAGCGTCTCGTAGGACTTAGCCGTGCTGGCATACCTTCGAAAGTGTGCTTTTGTGGCTTAAAGGCGGTCTGAAGTGTGGGTACATTGGTACACTCCTGCAGGGTTAAAACTATTCGAATAGCCTCGTCCTAGGTTATGGACACACTCGGATACGCCCCGTAAGAACTAGACTACAACCTTTTAATTAAAACATGATGGGTGGTACGAATCAGGGATTCGTGCTATGTTGTGGTGGCTATTGGGTTAGTCACCTCTAGGTGGTTACTTGTATTTATCATTATTTCGCTGTTATTTCACCAGCAAAACAGATTTACAAACTTGCTTTCAAATGTATTACATTATTGCAAATAAAGTTGGCTTTGTGCAAATGAGACATATGACCTCCACTTCAATAAGCCTGCATGTAGCTTATGAGTAGGTCTGGTATTCCACACGTCAGTCTTGCGAGTACCTTAGTGTACTCATTGTTCTTGCTTAAATGTTAATTGTTGCAGAGGAAGAAGGTGAGCCCCAAGGGCCTCACTTTTGTGAGCTGTGTTGTGGCAGTATTCGGGGCGACTAGCTTGGCGGCCCGGTCGGTTGCCTTGTGGGTTGTGTTGGCTAACCGGTCGACTTCTGTTCTTAGCCATCTTATGGCGCTTTTGCTTCCGCTGTCACTCTTATATATTGTGTTATTTGGCCGGTCGGCCCTTTTGTAATAACTTTACTTTATGTATGTCGTTGTTGAACTTAGTGTTAAATGTTGTATGGAAATGATGTATGATTTTGTGATGATGAGCATGTGCTGTAATTCTGGGAAGCACATGTCCATTGAGGCTTAGGATGTTTAAATAGTAATGCTAGAACCAGATGGAGGTTAAGTATTACTAGTTAAATACCCCGGGTCCTCACAAAGTTGGTATCAGAGCCATACTAACCGTAGAAACCCCTAGCTTGGTCACCTTTAGGATATTTTGAAAGCTTATTTTCAAGTGTCAAATGGTTTATGAAAATTTAAGTAGAATTTCAGATTTTACTTCTTATCTATTTTAGCTTGCTCATCTCACCTTATTCTTGATTAAATTTGGAAAGTTGTTTTCCCTCTCATCTTCTTTTCAAAGATAGTTGTTTAATCGATTAAATTGGTTTTGGGAGAACCATGAGAGCTTTAAATTGAGTCTTGGTTGTTTTGGAGAGGAGATTAGGAGCTCTTGGAAGTGAGGATTTCGGCCAAAAGAGTGAGGAGAAAATCTGGACAGCAAGCAAAAATTTCTGGACAGCTAGTTTTAATGAATAATTAGTGCTGGAAATGAGAGGTTAAGTTAACTAAAACTTGTGGGAATGGAAGGGTAAGAAGTGATATGAGTTAGCTACGTGCCTAACCCCCATTTAGGTGATTCTACCTTGCTTTTTAGTTGTGTTAAGCCAAGGGATGATTTCTGAAATTTTACCTTCCTAAAACTGATTACTCGTTCTCCCATACGAGTTAGTCGTACCAGGGAGTTGCTTTTGTAAATTGAGCTTTTGCGTTGGTCTTACGTTGGTTTTTAAGCTTCTGGAGTTCATTTGGTAGAGTTATTAATTGTTTTTCCTTGCTTTCAGTTTCGGGCTTGTCCCTTGTCCATCTTAGTACCTATCCCCACCCAACTTTCAGTAGGACTCCCTATAGAATGATGTGATGAAGTTGGTTGTAGTGTTGTTGAGACTTTTGATCGATGAAAGATTTTGATTCGTGAAGTTTTAGTGTGATTTTGCCCAAATCTAAACATGAGGATGAACAATTTAATATGTATTTGTAAATATTCATGTGATTTGCAAAGGGAAGTAGGTGGCAACTAGATTTCATGATGAAGCCAGTCGATAACAACGATTGTTGTAGTGCAATCATTGTGTATCGAAGTTTGGTGTTGAGCATCACTAAGAGTTGAACTGGTGGGATTTAATAGGTGACTTATGTTTATATGATGGTAGAATCATCGGATAATGGTATGTCTTTGATGAAAGGGTTTTGGTATAATCTTTTAAATTGTGTAGTAGATTCTCTCAAAGATAAAGTGGTTGTTGTAGTGAGGTTGTAAGGTTTTGATATACTATCAATTTGAGGATGGGATGATAAAGTAGTATGGAATAATTTGGTGAGCTTTTGGGGGCTTTATGATAGAAGAGTAGACAATGATGATTCTTGTTAAGAGTGTATTATTCTTATTGTTAGTAAGATTGTCTGCAAGGGATTGTGACTTGTGGGAGTGGTGTTGATTCTTTTAGAGAGAAAGTAATTTGATCGCCTTTCGTAATATCGGTTAAATAAAATGTTTTGAGTTTTGCATTCATGATCTTTTGTGAGTTCATGATTTATGTGGAAGCTGAAATTTGTTTGAGCAAAATGATATATTAGAAGGTTCTATTGGTTCTTAAGTGATTCATGTGATTTGATCTTAAAGGTTTTTTTGTTTGAGTTGGCAAGGTGTTGTTGCAATAAAAGGAAGTTGTTTCTGTTGTTAACTAAAAGAACGTAGTAGAGGTATTTCAGATTGGAGTCAAGTTTTGTAACTTGCAGCTTATTGAAGCGTGCTTAACCATGTTGGTTAGCCGCATAAGAGTTCCTCAAGTTTCACAAAAAATGCTTTATTATTATCTGTTGAGGTTTGAAGTTCTCTTCTTGTGGGACATGTACCCGACCTCAACTGTGGTCTCGTCTTTTGTTTTTCCGAGGTCATTGGTATTTGACTATTTTTCTTGATCTTGTGTTTACTGCAAGTAGTAAATGTTTTTCTGTGTACTGAAAATTTATTTTATTTGCCTTTCTTGTGAGAAAGGAATAATGGATTTATTTTACAAAACCTTATAAAGTGTATAGTAGCAATTGGTTGGTGGTGGTCAAGTGAATGAT
The DNA here is from genome assembly GCA_036346255.1 of Ampelocalamus luodianensis. Taxonomy (NCBI): domain Eukaryota; kingdom Viridiplantae; phylum Streptophyta; class Magnoliopsida; order Poales; family Poaceae; genus Ampelocalamus; species Ampelocalamus luodianensis. The sequence goes on along the minus strand of CM070620.1, from coordinate 43,254,478 downwards.
AGTGGTCAAATTTTATGTACCAAGCTATTTGAAGAGAAATAGAAGGCGGATTGGGGTTGTCCTATTACTCTTGGAGAGAATTTAATTTAAATAGAATGGTTGTCATTGAAATAAAACTAATTAGTTTTACAACTAGTAGAACCTATAGAGACTTGTAATCTAAGAACCTTTGTTCATGTTGGTGGAATATTATAAATTATCAAAAGTTTGAATCTTGGTTAATTAGTTAGGGTATTGCAAATGGATAAATTGGGGTTGTGTAGGTAAAATTGAATGGTGTGGTTTAGGGAGGGTCCAAGATTGATGAAATTAATCGCTTTGGGTGGTTACCAGATTAGTGAGGAATATTAATATTAATGATTGAGGTTATTGTTTGAGTTATGTGGATTTTAGTAATCAAATATGAGAATTTACTATCAATTATACCAGAAATTCATTGTAGGAGACTTGGAGGTTGAATTTGGGCTTTGTATTTTTTTTAATACTAGAACCTTGGAGGCCCAATGATGTTGTGTAGAAATAGTGGAATAAAGTGAATTTCAAATAGTGTGATAATCATTGATAGGATCATTTGGGTGTAGTAAATGAGCATGTATGCTGAGAATTTCAAGTAGATTATCCTTAAAGGATCGAGGTAATGTGATTGTAGGTGAATATGTTTATTGAGGTGTTGGGAATCATTTGTCAAAATAATTTCTTTGGTAGAGGAGTATACTATATATTTTGTGGACTAGTAGAGTTCCTCTAGATGAGTGTGGTTGTTTTTTCCGGGTTAAGCATCGCTTTGAGGTTGTAATGATTTGGAATACCATGATTTGAGAGAAAGTTTATTCCTAAGAGGAAAAATTGAGAAAAGAATATTTTCTCGAGTAGTGAAATGCCCTCTTGATTCTTGTTGAGCTGTGTGTTTATGACAGATGTCATTTACAAGTTGAGTTGGCTTTATGTTGACATGGTGGTTCTTTCCGGTTCAGAAAAAAAATGAAATGATTGAATTGGGCATTCGAGTGATTTCTCCTTTGGCTTACGTGGTGTTTATTTGCAAACTACCTAATTGGAAAGTAGAAAGATTTTCCTGATGAAACTTCGATTTTGGATTTGACTCTTTTGGTGGGGATTTGGTAATACGTGGATGCGATGAGAATCCTTTATTTTCAACTGGGTTCTGTTTGTAAAAGAGTTTGTTTAAAGCGAGTTCTGTGTGTCCCTTGTTAAAGTGAAGAGATCAATTGAGAGATAGAACAAGAGTTCCATGTGTCTTGTGCAGGTTGTGTGGTTTGGTACCAAAGGTAAAGTTGGCCCAAGGTACATTAGTTTGTTTCTGAAAGTTACAGGGATTTGGAAGATAGGACCATCTCGAGTCCAGACATGCAGCACACAACATCTTGTACGTCCTGGTGTTGAGGGAACACTTGAGATATCCGAAGTTTGAGGTTTCATTAGAGTCGTTGACCAACGAGTAAGACCTTATCTTTGAGTCGCGTCCGGTGCGTATTCTGGAGAGGTCGGAGCGAGTGTTGAGGCGTAATACGCCAGTCTACATCAAGGTGTTGTGGTCACATCAGTCCGAGAGAGTGGCGACGTGGGAGTTGGAGTCTCGCATGCGCGAGCAGTATCCAGAGTTGTTCATGTCAGATATGTGTTAACTGTTGTATATTTTCAGTTGTGGTTGTTCTTTCAAGCAGAACGACGAGTAGAATTCGGGGTCGAATTCTATTTAAGGGGGGTAGAATGTAATATCCCGTTTACTTTTGGAAGATTAAATGAATTTAAAAAATTAGAAATAGAATTTAATAGTGCAATTTTAGAATTTCAGAAAAGGAATTAGATGTTAAAAGGGGTGTTTTTGCTTAAGTTAAGGAACTTGGGTCGTGCGCTTTCAACCTACGGCATTTGGCCCATGAGGGCAGCCGACTAAAAGGGAGGTGGGCAACCAAACCCTAAGCCCTCCCCTCCCATGCACCACCCCTTCTCTCCCAGTCCAGTCGCCACCCCTAGCTCCCCTCCTAGCACGCCCCTACTGCCTCTCCTTGCCTCACTGCCCTGCTACCTTGTGTTGCTAGCAAGAAACAACGAAAGGAGACAAGAAAAGAAGGAGGAAAGGAGAGAAATCTCACGGGAGAAATTGTGGTTTGGCTTCATGTCTCCGTGGGTAACGATCTGGAACCTTTAGAAGTGCACGTGGTTAATCGCTTTTCATTTTGTAGATCATTTTGTCTTTGGAAAGGTAGAGGAACTTTCTATCCAGATTAGGCAAAGCGTTGCGAGGGTGATTTGTGATAGTTAGAGTTAGAATTAGAATTCGGTCTAGTCAAATAAAAGACAAGAAATTTTGTTAGCTTTCTTTAGAGTGCTGGATCACGAAGTTTGGTTGGGTAGAATGTAAGTTATGATTTTTATAAGTTATCTATCTGATCAGTTCATCGGGTTCTAGCAGCGTGCATAAACCCGTAGATTGAAAATAGAAGATGGGTTATTTTGGAGTTCTGATCTACATGAAAAAGGTAGATAACGTCTTAAGGATTTCATAGAGTATAAGATCATGATTTTTGGAGTTGTAGATCATAAGTTAAGATTTTTGAAAGTCAGCTATTTTGTTTTGGACAGAACAGATTTTAGTGAGGAAATCAGGGCTATTTTGGGTTGCGATTAGGAGCAGTGTTAATTATTTATTTTGTAATGTTGTAATACTCTTGGATTGTTTTTTAGTGTGTTTTATGAATGCTCAGGTTGTGGTGTGATTCAGGGGGCAAGACCCTCCACTCGTCATCCTTCGTCACACGGTTGAGGCAAGTGCATGGTAGAGTGGTGAACAACAGGTTGTTTGCCATTGTCATTGATATTACTTATCATGCTATTTATTATGCTTTCGTTAAGATTATTCTTATATATAATATCGATGATATTGGGTGAATGAGATTATAATATTGAGTTACTGAGAATGAGATATTGAGTTAATGAGATGAATTATGTTGATGAATAATTAGAGATGTTGCATCATTTACATTCATCATAATAGGAGTTGCACGAGCTAGGTCGGTGAGAAAGTTGTGTAACTATTCTGGTAAAGTCGGTGAGAAAGATATATGACTAGTCCGAAGTACTCTAGATAAAATCCTACTTTGGTGGGGACTTCACGGGAGTGAAGGATAGAGTGTGTTATCGACGGGTGAACACTCCGCTATACAAGCATCAGCTAATGAGATGCATATGAGCATGAACATGATGATGCATTCGCATATATGAGTAAATTCTTAAATTATGCAAATTTATCTATTTGGAATATGATTTGTTTATTTGAGTTTGAGAATAGCATCAAATAGATAGATGATGATGATAACTTTGATTATGGTTGATAAACTGTTGTTATGACTTTATTATGTATTTGCTGAGTCTTGAACTCACTCTTGCTTTATCATCTTGCTTTATCATTGTTTTTAGGTGATCGTTGACGACATTTCACATGGGAAGGGCTAGCACACTTGAAACCCCAAACCCACACTCAATTACTAGATTAAGTGGACATGAGAACCTTAATTTACTTTAGAGCAATGAATTATATTTAAGACTTGATAGTTTTGAATGACCTAAGATGATATGTTGGAGTTGAATATTTATTCAATAGACTTTATTCGATTGGTTTTACGTTGTTCTAGGATTATTATCTTGCTAAGCTTCCTATAGATTAATTATCTATGATTCTTATATCATTAAACTTGTTTTCATATGACCTGTGGATGGATATTATCGTTGAGATGTTTGCTGTAATTTGTTATAAAATGATGTTAAAATTGATAGTATAGTTAGTGGCATTCGGAGCTCCGTGTTAGGCCGGAGTGTTACACCTTCCCCGACTCTCCTCAACCCTGGGTTAGGGTATCACGCTGGCAGTCTTCTCACCTCAACGCCAGCATCCGACGGTCGGGATCAGTGCCGAACCTCGCCTCTCCCGACCTACGCCCCCTCCATTCTTCACCGCCACCCCTCTCGTCTCCCCCCATCCTATGCCACCAAAGTGAGGTCGTCATCGCCGGAATCGGCCTCCTCTGGCTCCCTTAGGCCACCGACGCCGCCGTCCTCCTTCGTCCACCCTGTCCTCCATCGCAAGTTTTCAAAGAAAAAATTGCATCGACAATGGAAAAAGAATGGCCTAGTCAATGAAAAAGCTACATTCATTCCATTTCATTAGTAGATAATCGGCTCAATTGTTTGTAACTCATAGTTTGATCAGTTTTTCGGCAAGAAATATCAAAAACATTGTACTAATGCTAAATCATTATTTGCTGCCCCTTATTTGAGTCGTGGGTATTATAGACATTTCACAACCTAGAACAGCCAGCCATCCCGACAAAAAGGAAGAATGTCAAACGCTCCCTCTAGAAAAGCTAAGGCCAAATGCTACATCTGCTTTTCAGGGCTTGAAAGTTTTTAACATGAAATGACCATAGCAAAAGCTAAATGAATGGACGTACAACTTCTAATTAGCATGCAGGCGCTTGCTACTCTGCTGAAAGCAAAAGCAGCCGGCACCTGCATCTTTTTATCCTAAAAGCCGATCTCTTTATTGCGGCTTCTAGCATCATCACCAGCACCTCATCGTTTGTTGTTGTCTCGATGAACCCCAGAGGGCCACCATGCGATACCGTCTAACTCGTCATTGTGGCCGATCGAATACGTAGGGGTGAAAACGGGGTTGATAAGTTCCGCCCGATCCAACGTTGTATTTAGAAAAAAAAACGCTTGGGGTACCACTTTTTAGTCTCGATTCGCATCTAATATTATCTGTATCCGGAAAATCTTATAAAATATGGGAAAAGCAATATCCGAAAGATATCTAATAAATCAATCAAATGGAGTATTTACTGATTGTATCCATATTTTGATGAAATTTCTAGATTGGATCTATTAGTATATTGGTTTTCGTTCTGGAAGAACTTTGTGTTCTTGCTACCTTTGTTCTTACGGATTCTTGGAGTTTTCTAGTCATTGACTAATATATAATATAACTTTACATTTGATTATGTTTATGTTGTTAAGTAGGATGAATAATTCTCTAATAGGTAATATAATTTGACACTTTCGTTGATAAAGTTATATATTTTCTTTATGTGTACACTATCCGTTAAGTTATCCGTGATCATATACCGAAAAAATATGTATTCGCATATGTATCCGTATCCGACTTCGAATCCGAGATTTAAAAAAAAAACAGGTTAGGATATGGGAAGAGCAATATCCGCCAGTATCCGACCCATTTTCATCCCTACGAATACGATAAGCTGAACATTGCTTCCTCTTCTTGTCGGTATATGTAAAATTAGTAGTTTTTCTGGAACACACAACTTAACATACTCCTTTATTACTTCGGGTATACTCATATACTAATTATAAGATACTCCGATGCGAATCATATGAAAAATTTGCAAGAGTTCATAGTTTTTATCATAATTTGTAAATACCTTTATATTCGCATATAAAAAGGAGTATGTCTAAAAAATTATACATACCACCCTTAAAAAGATGTAAATACCACATAAGTGATCTTATATACTCCTATACTACACATATATACTTTCGGTTACGTAAGATATTCCCTACGTTGTGAGATACGAAATAAGTGGTAACTACTCCTGAGAGTAGAAAAAAACTTCCTATGACAAAGAATTGTTGTTGCTCACAAGTAGGTGGAAAGAAAGATGAACGCGCTCTCTCCTGCCCAGCGAATAATGCAACTCTTGGAAGACGGAGACTGCTATAAACAGACACAAATTACCACCTTCAATTTTAGCATAGTTTCACATGCATCAATCATAATTGACCACCTGTGCGTCAACGGTCCACCCCTCCAAGTGTGAGCGGTGAATTGGTCTTCTCTTCACCTTTTTGACCACCTCATGATGATGATGGGAGTTTTCGTCAGGGGCATGGTGGATGGTTGCACACATTTGGAATGAAGTATTTGCGTCGTGGTCATGCTGATAGAACTCATAAAGTAATGTAACGAATTTATGAGGAAACGGCTAATTTTGTCATTAATAAGTAAGATTTTGTAAAAATCATAGCACATTGTTAGGGTTTCTGGTTTTACAGAAAAAGGTGAAACCACTGTTATAGCATATCTTAGTTGGAAGATGAAACATATATCTGGCCTAAAAAGGGTGAAACCACCGTTATAGCACATATAGCATAGCTTAATCGACAATATAGGAAGTGCGACTAAGGTAAAAAAAAACAACTTTGGTTTTACATGGATAGAGTTGACCATAAATAAGTAATATTATTTCATCATATAAGTTGGACTAAACTACAACCGCAAATATTTAGCAACGGGTGCAGTTTTCTCGAAAAAAATCCTATACATATTTTATTTTTATTTAGGGTGTGTTTGATTGGTTGGATGAGATGGTACAAGTAGGATGAGATAGTATTAGATGTGATGGTACAAGTATGTTGTTTGGTTGAATGTATGAGATAGTACAAGAATGTGTTTCATTAGAGATATGTGATGATCTACGATGATACAAGATGATGTTTTGTTGGGGGATGATACAAGATTAGTTCAGTAACCTTCTCCCTATATGAGGGTGAGAATACCTCACAATATTTTCTTTTCTTTTTCTTCTTTCATGCTTCTTCCACTGACAACCATTCTTTCTCATATTTTCCTATTCTTCCACCAGATCTCACTGGTTGCCGCCTCCCTAGTGCCACTCGCTTGCCCACCGATGCCCCAGCGCCGCCGACGCCTACCGTTGCCTCCCTCACTTGAGTCAGCGACCGGATGCAACGCTTGTGTCACGTGAAGCGAAGCGAGGATGAAAATTGAGGGGTGCTCATGTGTTGAAGCAAACATGACACAAGTAACATACTAGTACTTGCATTATTTGATAAATACTTGTGCAACGTTCACTTATCCATTTTTGCAAATCTATGTACGAGTCAAGAACAAATGTACAAGACAAGAAGAATCAAACAAACAAAGTGGTTATTATCTCTACTCTATAAGTCTATAATCAAACAAATTTTGCAAATTGGCTTGCGACCTGCTTCTTACTTGTTGGCTCAAGGGGGTCATGTTCATGCCATGCGACCGTTGCCTTGCCAGCTTGCCACGCCCTCGTCAGCTCCCGCCTCCCCGCAATGCCCTCGTTGTCGCGGCCTGTGTGCCCTAGCCCGTCCCGCCTTGCCTTATCGGTCACCATGTCCTCACTGAGCTAGTGCGTGAGTGCCTATGATTCCTCGCTGTGGTGGGCTGTCGTGATGCCTCGCTGGCCTTGCTGTGTCGTCACGACCTCTTCGAGCAGGCGAGCAACCCATGCGCCATGCTAAGCGCCCAACCTAGGGTTAATTGAGCGAGGAGGGATATAGGGAGTGAGAGACTCGGTCTCCAGGAACAGGGGCTAAGTCACTTGGGCTGATGCCTAATGGCTTGGGCCGGCCAACAACAAGCCAATAACGACCTAGGTGACTCCAGGAGGAGGCAGGAAGCCCACAGACATGGCCACACCTCGTCTTCTTCCTCCAGTCGCCCGAGAGAGAGATTACTGGTTTTGCACCACCTCTACGCCAAAAAAAAAACTCAACATCGGCCGAAGTAGGAGGGTACCTAAGGTCCGGTGGCTGGAGGTGGGGTGGAGCTCGAGGTCACCTCTTGACCTCAAAAAGTCCACACCCCCTCGAGGGCAAACTCGTCATATCATCCCCTACGCCAGCAGCCAACGCAAGCGAACGAAGGCTATACGGCAATACGTCACCGATCCTCTTCACAAAAAATAAATGCGAGAGGAGAGCGCCCAAAAATACCACCAAGCAATTAACGGGAGGAGATATTGTGAGATAAGAAGAGTCGTCGTGGGAGAGGGAGAGAGGGTAGAGAGAGAAACAAAGGTGGTAGATGTGAGCCACCCTCTTTGTATCCCTCGCCAACTTCTCCTACCAACTTCTTTTTCTCTCCCCCCTCTCCCCTCCTCTCGCGGCCGCTGTTGCCTCGGGCCGCTCTCTTCACCCTGCTGCCACCGCCGGCCGACCCCGCCGGTACGTGCTTGCCGCTGCCTCTCCTCCGTCCTCGGCCCCCTCTTGGACGTCGCGCTGCATTGATTCTCTCCGTCCGCGCGCGCCCTCGTGGTTCTTGAATTCCGGCCGTGTGTGTAGGATTGGCCGGCGTTTCTTGGTCCGTGAATTCCGCGCCATTCTTGGTTGTTGCGGCGATGTTTGCTTCCTCTATGTCGTGGTGTGCTCTTTCTGGTTTGAGTTCTTGCGCGTTTGGATTGGAAGGTGGCGGTGGTTGGGGACGTGTCGGGTGGGGTGGACTTGCGGAGAATTCTTGTGTTCTTGGGTTTTTTTTTTAGATTGCTCGATTGGTTTGGGGGGTGGCGAGGGTTGGGTGGCTAAGGGGTGGTTGGGCGGGGCTTCTCTCCTCCCACCCTGTTTGTTTTTGCGACTGATTGATGGTTTCTCGTTGGGTTGATGGTGCTAAGTGTAACCAGGAATTGTGGCAAGAGAATCAGGTATAATTGTATTTGTGGTTATGATGATATTTATGCAAATTGAGTTTTTAGGAGTAAGTCTCGGTTTTGTAATTATTGGCTTGATGGTACATCATGGTAGATTCTGTAATTCTCTTCAGCTGTACTCGTATTTGGAGTCTCATTGCAGGCTAAGGCGATATGCGATCAAATATGATTTTTTTTTTTCGTACACTTTACTGTTAGACAAGAAGTCTCTGTCTACAAGTGTTAATGCTGGGATGTGCAGCAGGATTCTGTAGGTCCTAGAGTGTGCTTGGTCAGTTTGTGCTTGACAAGTACACCACCTTAATTTTGTTTCTATTTTTAGGGGTTTATTTGGTCACTGGGTGCTACCGTGTTTACGTTGCTCTCACAATGAGTTTTAGTTAAGCTGACTTGTGCCTCCACGTGATTGGAGTCGGACTTTTGTCAGACAATGAGGTGCGGTTGGAGATTGTGTTGGAAAATTGGTCTATTGGCAGCATTCTTGTTCGTTTGTTGTCCTTTCGAGTCTTCATTTGTTATGCTTGTAATCATTTCAGAATGCCCCAAATAGAAGTTGTGGGCCTTGTGACAGTGGATACTTGATTGGAAGTGGCAGCTGCGAGGTTTTTATGCTGAGGGATTAAAGATAGCTCATATGAGTTGATTGGATTATGCCTGTTATTGCAATACTTTCAATAGGGCGATTCGGCCCTATAGATTCCGTTTTATTGGTTAGTAGCTTATGATACTAAGATATGAGTGTGTTGTCTTCAGCATTCATTTGTTTGAGGTGATTAAAAGATTTATTAAGATGGTATAATGCTTATTGGATGAATAATGGAATATACTGAAAGAGCTATTCCATGGAAAATATTTGGTGCATAAAACTTACTGCCACTCTAGTTCTGGGCCTTGTGGCTACCTTTCTGTCTGAGTTGAGTAACCACTTGGTTTTTCTTTTGTGAGTTTGGCCTTATTATTCTGCAAGGACCTGAATTTTGTCCAATTGTGCTTTATCCTTCCTCTTCTTAACATGTGTGCATTAGTTATAAAGCTTTCATGTGGTTTCTGCTCCCTGGACATGTAATTTAAGAGGGTGACAAATATTAGAACTGTGGTTTATGCTTGTCAACATACTCCTTGTATTATGTAGTAATTAGGACTGCCCTTTTGTTGCACTTATCTCCATTTTCCTTATATGTTGAACCATTTCAATGGCAGTTGGGTTATATGTTAGGATACCTTGTATGAATTAATAATGCCAGTCATTGTTAGATCCATCTGTGCACTAATACGACAAGACATATTTTTGATGTCTATGGAGGTATTGCACAAATAGTAAAATACTGTTGTGTTATTTTTTCGAACAACACAGGTGAAATTATTATTCATGAGCAAGAAAAAGTTATGGCCAATAACGACAGTGTTACACAATACTGGCATTATTAGTATATGTTCCAGCACATTAGTAATGGACAGTATTACCAGAAGCCCTTGAGTACTTGCACGACACTAATTACTTTCTCAAAGTTTATAATTTTGAACTCAATACTTTTTGCTTAACCAATTTTGTAGTATTGACTTCTAACATTTGTTTTGTATATCCTCATATTTCGGACCCTATTGCAGGTGGCATTGCAAGTATGGTTAGCTTGAGGAGACGTCGACTATTGGGGCTTTGTTCTGGTAAGAGAAACTCATTGCAATACCTTGAAATCTTACTGAGATGTCAAGAATTGATCAGAGAATTTATGTTATGAAAATGTATAATTTTTTTCATTTCTCTGTGTACGAAGCTATCAAACCATGTTTTTCAATCATACTTATCAATTCCATTTCGGTCTAGCTCTTGAAATGGAACCTTTCAGTATCATGCTATACCGGCATACTGCTACAGATAAAAAAGAATAAAAAAACTAGTACAAAAGGAACTCTAGTCAAATTTTCGTCCAAAAAACATCACAACTCCTCACATATATGTAGTAGGTTGCTCCATGGTCCATGCGTTAGCAGGATCACGTAGTTTTGTAAAGATTAAAGAGGGAGTTGTGAATAGTCAACAGGCCATAGAACATTAGGAGAGAGTGGGTTTCCATGAGTGGGGAGTTCAGTTGCGAATTAATTGCTGCCAGTACCAGAATTGCCGGTACAAAGAATTTTGGCGGGAACTGCTTGTACTGACTGGATGGGGCCATGATTGGAGGCGAAACAACACACAGTACACGGTGGTAATGGGACTAGATTAACCATTTTTCTGTTGATGGGTTTGCTTATTGTAAACACTCCATTTTCAAAACTGACTATGGAAATTGACAAGGAAAAAATTTCTATCTTTGTGGTGCTTCTTTTACCATTCTTTTCATAATTCTGAGGATGTATATAAGTGCTCCTTTTGGGTTCATATATTAATTTGTTTATACTTTAAATAGTAAATTGCACTATGCACCATCTATTTGTGCAAGAGTGGCAGCATATATTAATTTGTTTATACTTTTAAAATGGGTGTGTCTGACCTGGCCTTGCAAGGGCATAGGGCAGCAGCTGAGCTGTCTCACCTTCCATTTGTTAGCCTGCTTATGCCCTCACAGGCCACGTTGGACACACCTGGGACAAAAAACCCGCCTCCCACATGGACAAAAAGGCTTGCTCAGACATGCTCCACAGAAATATGCCTCCAACGTGGCATCCTGCATGGCAACGCACCATTGCCACCTCACTGTTAGAGTGTTTCCAACCTGTCAGAACAGATACATTCTATTAAACCTGGTGCAGAGTGCTCAATTTGTTTGAATTACATGGTGGAAGGTGGAGTTTTCATTTGTAAGTGGTGCAGGCTGCCAATTTTGCACAAACGGATGGTGGAAAGTGCAATTTACACTTGTTTGAAATAAAACATAAAAAGACCATTATTTACATATGGGGATCTTTCTTTTTAAGAATGGCGGTATCAAATGTTCTGGTATTCCTGCTATGACCTGTCATCATTATCTTGGTGAAGCAACAGGTAACTCTAAAAGAATTTTGACAAGAAACAGATGAGTACAAATTATCATATGTGTATAGGCAAATAGACAGGGAACATTCCTGGAATACAGCCAGATTTGTACAACTATACAAATCCTAATATACATGGAAATAAACCCTTGTTAAATTTGTACAACTTTACATGACTTTTAATGTTAACTGTTGGTTTGACTATTAATCAAAGTAACAGACTGGTTGAAAATAAGATATTTTTGAAACATCATTACGTTATTGTTCTCATTGTTTTTCTTCCCATAATTAGAACCAAGAATCAAAATCTCGGAACCGGAGGAAAAACCGCTCGGTGGGCGAAAACGGTAATCGGCCGGTAACGGGAAAAACCGGCCGAAATTCGGAAACTGAAATTTAAATTTGCTAAACCAGAAAAAAACCATCTGGTTTTTTAAATCCCGGTCCCCACCAGGTTTTCCGGTAACCAGCGATTACCGCCGGGATTTTGAACCTTGATTAGAACCCAAGTAAGATAGGATCATTACTATTCAGGATCATTTACGTAACAAGCATGAAGCATCTGTCTAGACCAATGAACTCAGTATGTCTGTTATTTTTTGAATTATTACATCAGTTTACCTTTTGTTTCAGGGAAAGATTCATTGCCAGTTGATCTTCCTAAGCCTATTGAGAATGAAAAAACTGTGGAAGTTGTACACTCCAATGTGAAGCCATTCAGTGTGCACCCGCTGCCCTTGGTAAGTTTAACTTTTGAATGCTAGTACAACTTTGCTCTTATCATGTGCTGCTGCAAAATTATTTTTTTCTACCTTGTGTTTGATATCTATGAAAACCATGCTATCATCATTTCTATTTTAAAGTAGTGGCTAGTAGAAATCATGGTCTATTCAAGCGTATAATTGAAGTTTAAGCGAACAGAATGGTGACAAGTATTTCAGCAAGCTAATTTTAGTTTCGTTTTGGCACTTACTGCATATTTTTTATCAACTCTAGTTAACAATAGTGGACATGACAAGGCTGTAAGCCTGTCATAGACCATAAAATAACACTTACCAAATAAAATACCTTGTGTAAATCTAATTTTATGATTTTAAGATTAACAAAATCGTAGGATTGAAATTTTAATTTTCAGACGATAGTAACAGTTCATGCGACTTTCTGTACCCTATTTTGAGATCAATGAACTCTAGGATCAGTGGATCACAGTATTTATTCACTTCATGCTTCATTTTACCTGCTGGTATCTTTCACTTTCCTTTCCAATGGTGCTTCTGTCCCAATGCCCATGCTGTCATAACTATGCCCCAGCTTGAAGAGAGACTTTTAAGTTCATTGATATTTTACCTTTGTTGTTGGGTTCAAACCACTTCTGAAACCTCCATCATCCAAAAGTTGCTGGGTTTGTAGATAGTAGTAGAAACCAATTGGAACTCTGATTTTGCTCCGAGCTTGAGACTTCTCGGAAATTACCTTCAGTTGTTCTGGGTTTGACAATACATACTGCAACTTGTGGCCTTCCACAAGGGGAAACATTAGTTCTGTTAGATGATTGTGCTTCGCTGTTCCTTGTAGTTTTGATGGCAGTTGTAGTGCCACTTTTCAGTAGTAGCTTCTTATGTTATCTCCTTTTTTTTTTCTTCTGTAGAAATCTTGGTGTGTTTTCTAGTTATTCATCCTAGGAACCATGTCGTGTTTCCGATGCTGTTGAAAGCTTGTTATTTACAGTGGCAAAGATGGTTTTTCTTAATGAGATGGACCTTTTTGTTGCAGACAAAGACTTCTGATGTACTCCCTGAATCCTCGAATGGTTCTGACTCTTTGAAGGAAGAGAAAAACCAGTACTATCCAGGTTCATACTTTATTCTTACACAGTGTTCTTTGTATTTACTTCTCCTTATAAAGTTCAGAGTACTTGTGGTAAATTTTATGACAGATGATGTTTTAGAATTCCATATAAAGTCTCCCATTAAAATAGGATTTCATTAACAGAAAATGTATCAATTGTCATGCACTACATTTTCTCAAAAGGAATCTTACGTTGACGATAAAGTTGCAATCTCCTCCCCAAAAAAGAAGTTTTACAGTCTAAGTGAGATTTGTTAGCTTCAGTGAAAAGCAAATTCATGTTTGACTTTCTTTGTCTCATAGTGATTGAACGTTATAAACTAATTAATTACTTGACTAGGTGACTTGGGGATGTTTTTATAGAATAGGGACTCTTGTGTATTGTCTTATCTGTATATGACATACACCTCATGTACTCCTATATATATTGCCCATTGGGCCTCTTCAATATACACACAATATATTCTTAACATGGTATCAGAGCCGAGGTTAGGGTTAGGATTTGCTCTTATCATCGCCGCCTCCTAGCCTTCGGCCGTGCTGATGCCGCCTCGGAGGAGCGATCTTCACTCCGGGCGGCAGATCCGATCCAGCTCCGCGCGTGCGCCGTGTCTCTCCCCATGGTCTCCCGGCGGCCGCTCGTCGTCGGCCACAAGCAAGCAAAGAAGATCGTGTCATCGCCGACTGCCGTGCGATCGTTGCACTCGGCCTTCTTCGGCTCCGTGGCGCCGACGTCTCCGCGCCTACGTCTCGGCCGGGAGGAGCGGAGCTCTGCTGCTCCGGCCGCCGTCCGCCGACGCCGACTGAGCTTGACCGCATTGCCGCCGTCGCGATCCGATCTCGATCGAGCGCCACCGTCGGCGCTTCGCTCGAAGTTGGTGACTTCACCGACTCAATCCGGTGTCCCGCTTTGCGGCCTCGATCGGGCGCGCTGCTGGAGTCCCGAGCCGCCTCCAAGAGCCCGCCGCCTCGTGTCTGCTCGCCGCCGGCCTCGCCAAGCGCCGGCGCCCGCTCTCCTCGCAGCGCTCCGCGTGACGATCCGTCCGGGATTCGCCGCGCGCGTATCGCGTGCTTGGCTTCCGCCGCGCCCATGCGCCGCGCCTTTCGCTTCCGCCGCCTAGCCGCCCGACGCCCGTTCTCGCCGCGAGGCCGCCGCCGATCCGCGTGCGTCTGCCTTCTTCTCGAGCTCGCCGCATCTCGCCGGATCCTCCCGAGTCTCCGCCGCCGCCATATCCGCTTGATCCGGCATGTCTCCCGACCGCTTTTCTACGACGCCGCTAATCCCGCCGCTTTCTTGGCATCGCCTCGCTTTGCCTCGCTTGGCCCGTGCTTTTCCTAACAAAAAAAAAAAAAAACTCTAACATAACTAGCAATAGGACTAGCAACAAGCAATTGCATCTCTTCCTATCACCAATAGCAAGCACGAGACCAAATAGCACTCAGCCGGCAAAGACAAGACCCGGCAATGACACGACGTGATGGCGCAGCAGAAACGTGGAGATCGGATCAACGGCTCCTTGCACGCACGAAGGCAAAGCCGCTCATGTTGTCTTCACGTGGGTGTAGAACGCAGCTACCGTCTTCTTGACTTCACATGATGCTCCAAGTAGCACAACAACGTCTCTTCTAAATAGCACTAGCCAAAAGCAAGACACGCCGACCACAAGCAGCCACGGCGGAGAAGCGCAGCGGAGAACGTGTTGCACATGAGCACCACTCAAGCTCAATGGTCACTAACCCCAAGACGATCCGAAGATCGCCAAGTCTGGAAGTTGTACACTCCAATGTGAAGCCATTCAGTGTGCACCCGCTGCCCTTGGTAAGTTTAACTTTTGAATGCTAGTACAACTTTGCTCTTATCATGTGCTGCTGCAAAATTATTTTTTTCTACCTTGTGTTTGATATCTATGAAAACCATGCTATCATCATTTCTATTTTAAAGTAGTGGCTAGTAGAAATCATGGTCTATTCAAGCGTATAATTGAAGTTTAAGCGAACAGAATGGTGACAAGTATTTCAGCAAGCTAATTTTAGTTTCGTTTTGGCACTTACTGCATATTTTTTATCAACTCTAGTTAACAATAGTGGACATGACAAGGCTGTAAGCCTGTCATAGACCATAAAATAACACTTACCAAATAAAATACCTTGTGTAAATCTAATTTTATGATTTTAAGATTAACAAAATCGTAGGATTGAAATTTTAATTTTCAGACGATAGTAACAGTTCATGCGACTTTCTGTACCCTATTTTGAGATCAATGAACTCTAGGATCAGTGGATCACAGTATTTATTCACTTCATGCTTCATTTTACCTGCTGGTATCTTTCACTTTCCTTTCCAATGGTGCTTCTGTCCCAATGCCCATGCTGTCATAACTATGCCCCCAGCTTGAAGAGAGACTTTTAAGTTCATTGATATTTTACCTTTGTTGTTGGGTTCAAACCACTTCTGAAACCTCCATCATCCAAAAGTTGCTGGGTTTGTAGATAGTAGTAGAAACCAATTGGAACTCTGATTTTGCTCCGAGCTTGAGACTTCTCGGAAATTACCTTCAGTTGTTCTGGGTTTGACAATACATACTGCAACTTGTGGCCTTCCACAAGGGGAACATTAGTTCTGTTAGATGATTGTGCTTCGCTGTTCCTTGTAGTTTTGATGGCAGTTGTAGTGCCACTTTTCAGTAGTAGCTTCTTATGTTATCTCCTTTTTTTTTTTTTCTTCTGTAGATATCTTGGTGTGTTTTCTAGTTATTCATCCTAGGAACCATGTCGTGTTTCCGATGCTGTTGAAAGCTTGTTATTTACAGTGGCAAAGATGGTTTTTCTTAATGAGATGGACCTTTTTGTTGCAGACAAAGACTTCTGATGTACTCCCTGAATCCTCGAATGGTTCTGACTCTTTGAAGGAAGAGAAAAACCAGTACTATCCAGGTTCATACTTTATTCTTACACAGTGTTCTTTGTATTTACTTCTCCTTATAAAGTTCAGAGTACTTGTGGTAAATTTTATGACAGATGATGTTTTAGAATTCCATATAAAGTCTCCCATTAAAATAGGATTTCATTAACAGAAAATGTATCAATTGTCATGCACTACATTTTCTCAAAAGGAATCTTACGTTGACGATAAAGTTGCAATCTCCTCCCCAAAAAAGAAGTTTTACAGTCTAAGTGAGATTTGTTAGCTTCAGTGAAAAGCAAATTCATGTTTGACTTTCTTTGTCTCATAGTGATTGAACGTTATAAACTAATTAATTACTTGACTAGGTGACTTGGGGATGTTTTATATTTTAATAGGTCTTTAGCTCTTCTCTAAAGGATTCTCCCTGTTTTTTGCCATGCATTTTTTCAAGTACAGAACCTCTTCATTTCAGATTAGCATAGCTTACCTTACCTCCATCTTTGCTAAAGAATCCACAGCATGTTTGTTGAACATGACAAATTACTCTATAGCTGATCAGAACATTCTATTTCTTTTCCTTACGATTTTAGGCAAGGAAATCAAGCACAGAAAGCGACATAGAAGAAAGCAGTATGTGGACCAAGAGCCATGCATAATGAGAGGTGTTTATTTCAAAAACATGAAATGGCAAGCTGCTATAAAAGTTGACAAGAAACAAATTCACTTGGGTACTGTTGGAACACAGGAGGAAGCATCCCGGCTATATGATAGGTATTAGCTGGAATAAGTTTTACCGTACTTATGCATGATTATGTTATTTCCATCACCATACCTATGTTTGATCATGAGATTTTCATCTTACATATATGAGAGTGCTTTCTGCTTGATTGTCATTCTGATGTTTTTGTGTACTATATTCTCTTGACATTTTTCACCAGTAGGGTGGTCACTATTCTCATATTTTTTTATTTTCACCAGTAGGGTGGTCACTATTCTCATTTTTTTCTTCCTTTTTCAACACAAGCTAATATGTCCATAGCATGAAGATCAATATGCTAGATGGTATTCAAAGGATGAGCTAGTTTGCAAAGTTAAATACTCTAGTATATGTTGCCGAATTATCAATAAGATAGCCAAGAAATTTTAGGGTTACCTTCTACGAAGCAATATAATTCTGCTTTATAAAATATTAAATATGTTTAGTTAGATCAAATAAACTAGGATTTCATTAGTATAATTGTTAAACACTGTTAATATCCTAGAAGATCATAGTTGTCCAATGCTCAAGGTGAACTCCACTTCATCTTTGTTTGGCATACAGACCCACAATTATGCATACATGCACTATTAAGTTCCATCTACACAAAAGCAAGTTTTTATTTTCAGTAGCTTTTCCTTGTGCAAGAATGTATGCATAATGTTTTCAATGCTGTGTGATGCTTTTGACAACAAGAAGCCAAGGTTTAGTTGTGCTGCGTGATGTTTTTCGATGACATTTGATATATTTTTGAGTTAAACTTCCAGAACAGCAAGGCGTAGTACATTTTGCAGACACTGAAGCACTTATATTGTTTGTCTTCATATGTCAAATTTTTTTATCAACCAAAGGAAATTCCTTATTTTGGGGTTGGTAAATGCTTAGACCCTCCCTAACAAGGGATAACTGGGAATTTGCCACCCAATAGAACGCTCTTCTAAGCTTTGTCATTATGTAGATTGCAATCCGTTATTTGCCACTTCTTACAATTTTCAATCATTATTTTGCCATATTGGAATTTTTATGCCAATTTCCATTTTTCAGGCATGTGAAAATACTAAAATGCCCCTATAACCCCTCCTCCCCGCACCATGGTCTTCCCGACTCCCGAGCTCCTTGATCCCTAAAAATCCCTTTGACCGCACAATGTTCTCCTTGTACTCCCACGAGTACTCTGTGCCCCAGCCAACTTGGAATATGCCGACTGCTAGGTCATACGCCCAGGCCAACCTACATAATGGGAAATCTCACCGCCTCTCACTGGAAGCGCAGTGCACGGCACCCTTGATGGCGTGGCGGCGCGCTCCGACTTCCCGCTCGACCTTATTTGCCGAACCACACCCGCCCGTCGGTGAGATGACGGGCTATAGGGCGGGGAGGAGGGATGGGTGGAACGAGAAGCCAGGGGGAGGAGAGGGAGAGGTTATGCTGTACCAATTTTATGCGCGTGGCGGGAGGCCTTGGAGGCGAAGCGGCTCATGTGCGGCTTGTTCACCTGCATGCGCTACCCACCCATCTCACTGTCGTTGTTAGGGCGCCACGCGCTGAGACCCGTCCCTACATGCGCCAAGGCCACCGTCAAGCTTGGAACGGAGCCAGACGTTTCACGTTACCTTCGTCGTCGAGCACGTCGCCGAGGTTGCCGCTTGTGGTCGCTACCGATCAGTTTCTATTTTGAGAGCTCGTTACCTCGATTGGAGTTTTACTGCTCTTGGATGCACGATGAGCATTGGGAATTTGAGATGAGAATCGGGCATGATGGCACCACGTGACTACGTGAGCAGGGCTACTACTGGATCCCGGCTTGTGGCTGGAGGTGGCAGCTGAGAGGAGATGGCGGCGGCAGTCGGGTGGGGCCGCGGCACGAGGGTGCAATCGAGCCGCGTGGCGAGCCGCGCGTTCCTGTCCTCCGTCGCCGCGTGCTCCCGGCACAGCGCGGTGGACGCGGCGTCCTTGGCGTCAAGCGCGGCCTGGAGGCGGTTCATCGACGCAGCAACGTCATCAGCATCCTCGTCCTCCTCGGTGAAGAACTCAATGGTCTTGGTCTTGAACACGAGCGCGAACTTCTGGAGCATGGCTACGCCGATCTGCGCGCCTACCCCAAAGTCTCCACCACGGCGAGGCAGGGTCGCGGTCGCGAGTGCGGAGTTGGAGGCCGGGGATGAGAGGAAGCGGAGTACGGAGAGGAGGTGAGTGGAGGTTAGTGGTGGGGGCGGCAAAATGGAGTGGTGCGGAGTGGGGAGGAGGTGGAGGAAGCGAGAGGGGAGAGAAGTGGGGGCATTTCGGTAACTTCCGGTGCACATAATTGGTTTGGAAAATGGAAATTGGCATAAAAACACTAAAGTGGCAAAATAATGATTGAAAATTGTAAGAAATGACAAATAATGGATTGTAATCTACATAATGGCAAAGCTTAGAAGAGCGTTCTATTAGGTGGCAAATTCTCAATTGTCCCCCTAACAATCGTTTGGTACTGTGAAAAACACGCTAAAAACAATGTACAAAATCCATCTATTCCACATGTAAGTTAACTCTTGTTCAAGGTTATTACGTCGGTAAGTCGACACTATCTTGCTACCAACCGACTTGCCGACTAGTCAACTAGTCGGCCGACTAGTCGACAGGTCTACACAGCACAACACACAAAACTGACACACATAAGTGCACACACACAACTGGCACATACAATCACACACACCACACAACACCACCCATCCACCCACCCACCCACCCACCCACACACATCCACCCACCCACCCACCCACCCACAGAGACACACATCCACACACAGTCGGGGAGAGGGAGCAGAGGAGAGGAGGGCGACGGGGAGAGGGAGCAGAGGGAGGGCGACCGGGAGAGGGAGCAGAGGAGGACGAGGGCGACGGCGACAGGGAGAGGGAGCTCACCGCCGGCCACATCGAGCTCGCCTCCACCTCCCCAACGCCGGCCCAGATCCACGTCGCCTCCACCACCGCCGTCGGCGAGTTGGGAGCTTCAGCTCCCGCCGAGGGAGACGAAGGGCGGCGCTGGCTGGGAGCTGCGGCCGAGGGCGACGATCTCCGACCACATCAAGCTCGCATCCACCTCCCCGACCGGATCCACGTCGTCTCCATCTCCGCCGTCGGCTAGCTAGGAGCTTCACCAAGGGAGAGGAAGGGCAGCGCCGGCTGGGAGTTGTGGCCGAGGGCGAAGATGGGCGGCGACGGCGGCGAGATGGGAACCTGGCAAGTCGAGTCGCCGGACCCAGTCGCCCATGCTCCACCAACTGGAAGACTAGTCAACGACTAGTCGTCGACTAGGCGACGACTTAATAAGCCTGCTCTTGTTACGACCAAGGTGAAACATGATTGAACCAGGTATACAGGTTTCTGTTAAGTGGTTTTGGAACGGTTTGCATCAAGCGCGCAATGCTTATTGTACTTCCCAGATTTGTTTAATTTGCTCGATTTTATGATTTATTTCTATAATTGCATCCCATGAGCATTTTTATAGCACATAGGCATTTTGTTGTCCACTTGTTCTCCATTGTTGCTAGCGAAGTTTCCCAAATATTTTGGTCCTTGGGAGTTGGGACTGAGTTAGAAGTATTAGTCTTGTCTATTCCAATGCCTGGAAGGAAACCTAATAGCAACCATTTCTCTGATACTTTCGTACTCTTGGTTCTTAATATTGTTCGAGTGATATGGGTGATGGCACATAGTCGTGTATATCTGCGGAGGCCAAGTGAGCCTAATTTAGTGCATAACTGATGTTTTCTCATGAATCGACAACGTTTGACATGTCAAGTACCCGCAGGGCTGCTTTTATGTGTGGAAGGGAGCCAAACTTTGAGCTTTCTGAGGAAGAGAAAAACGAACTGCAGAAGTACACCTGGGAAGACTTCTTGGCAATGACTCGCAGCACCATAACCAGCAAAAGTAAGACACAAGTTTTGAAGTATTTTGATAGTTATCACTTAAACTAGCTTTGCAATGACTGTAATAACATAATTTATGTTCATTTTCATTCTTTCTAGAACAAAGGAAGGTTGGGTTGCTAAGGCGTAACAAGGCAGACTTGTTCATAGGTCAGAGTGATGGTGATACTGAGATGGTCAATGGTGGTGGTTCCTCACCCTCTGAGGATGGAGATGTTGACACATCACCATCTTAGATCGCCGCCAGAGGTCTTGGACATCCTAATGGAGTCTTCCAACAGATTCGTTTCGATGAAGATGTAATTTCCATTTAGGATTTTGTTCTCTCAATAATTAATTTCATGTGCATAAGGCCCTGGTGGTCTGATAAAGGTTAGAGAAATCATGCCATCTCAAATAAAATTGGAGATGGTCCATTATAGGAACAAATTTCTCTGAGCAATCCTGTATACCAATTTCAGAACAGTGTATACCTGTCGATAGGTTTACCGCAAATCTACCCAACATGTAACTAGTTTACCATATCTTTTATCCTAAAGAATACTTTTCCTTTCCAATACCTTATCTTCCATCTTCACATCCATTTGTATATCAATGGAATTTAAGCACTGGAGGTAACTATATAATCTTTTTCCTAGAGGACATTGAAACCTGTATTTTTTATACCAGTCCATGTATACAAATAAAGAACAAGGTTTAATCATTTTGTAGAAACTTCTCTACTGGAACAATAAACATATCAGCGAAACTGAGGATGTATTGTATGCAAGCATTCCATTTCTCCATGAATTTTGTTGATTGGGGTTCTGCAATGGAAGTAGTTACTAGTCCATGTATTCAAGAGCCTGTCCTTGACAACTCATAGCTGGCTAAGGGAACTCCCAATGCAGTTATGTCTTAGAGCATCTACAACAGTTTGTTTCTTAGTTTGTTACTAAGAGGAGAGAGAGAGTATTTAATCTAATAAAAAGAAATAAGTCTTTTAATGGATTGTTTCTTGAGCTTGTATCTAACTTTAATTGTTATAAGTGTGCATGATGTTTCTTGATATCAACAAAATACGTTTTTAGGTAACAAGCAAGTCTTCAATGGCTATTTTGTTGTTTCTTGTGTCTTGATATTAACAACTTGCTTGTTTCTTCATCTAGAAATAAGTCTACCTTCTCTCCTCACTATCTCTCCTCCACGTCACCTAAATACTGATGTATTCACCCTTTAGTAACAAGTGACATGGACTGTTGTAGATGCTCTAAGGGTGGAAGCTGAGATGGACGAGAGATTAAAGAAGAGAGGGGGGAAGTTTCATGCAAGATATAGCTTGAGCAAGTAGACCAACTAGCAAGAAACAACAATATTGCATTGGAGAGGAGGGTTGTATCTATCTACACTTTTTGTGGGACTCACCACATTAAACCTCCTTCTTGCTCCATGCCGGCCGGTCACCGCCTCGCTTCATGCCGGGCTGCCACGATGCGCTACACGTGGGGCTACTACACCACCACTCCACACCACCTTGCTCCACTCTGCCTCATCCGCCACTGCCATTGCCCTGGTTTCCCCGCGTCGTCGCCATGTGCCGCCCGCCTCGGTGTCACCTACTGCCACTTCCTTCCTTTGCCCCACCCTATTGTCCCCTGTAGCCATGGCTCACAGCACCCATACCAATGGCAACCTTGGCAGCGATGTCTTAGATCCGGCCGAATTTAGGCGCCATCGGTGTAGATCCGACTGGATCTGGGAGGAGGCAGGCGAATGAGGGGAAAGGAGGCGGCAGAGGCGAGGACCGAGGTGTAACAGCCCTAACTTAGGGTTTGTATTTCAAATGTAAAATTTTGAGGAGAAATAAAAACTTTTGTTGTCTCACCAAATCATTTGGAAGTTTTCCAAATTTTCCCTAGCAATTTCCATTTTCTAGAATTAAATTCTTGTGAATGGAAATTGTTGTCAGCAAATTCTTAGCCTTCAAATTTGTGATCATCCTCTGAGATTATTTTTCCTATCATCTTGATCATCCTATTTACCTCCCTGAATTATTTCACAATTTTTAGATTTTAATTGCTATTCCAAATGCCCAAGTCAAACCAGTTTAGAAATCTGGTCAAACCTCTGACAGCAACTTGTGAATTTTATTGGGAGCAATCTAGTGCATAAAAACTCCTGGAAAAATTACACAAGGTTGTCCTCTGTTCCAGTAAGCTTCCATAAAAATTTCGGAATTTTGGAGCTCTGAACTACCTCTAAAAATTCCTCAAACCTTCTCTGTCTTTTGATTCGTGGCTGAATCATCGCTCCTCGCTCGAACCCAAGCCTGCTCAAGTCCGACCGCGCGCTCGGCTCGATCGCGTCAACTAGCTGCACCGCCCAATCTTGACCGTCGATGCAAATCGAACGATCCACGCTTGCGTATGCATTCGACCGGTCGAATGCATACAGATCCCGACCGCCCATCTCGATCCAACGGTCAAGACAATCTTGATCGAAGTCGAACCACTCATCGCGCGCATCGCACTCGCCTCGCACCGCTTTGTCACGCCACGACAAGTGGACCCCACCGCCAAGACGCCTCGCCTTCTCCGCTGCCACCGAGCTCGCGCGCCGCCGCGCATGAGTGCCACGCACTGCCGCCGCCACCTTTTACCATCGTGTCCGGCCGAGGCATCGCCGCGACTTCATAAAGCCTCCGAGTTCACCCACTTTTTCTCCCTTGCTTCTCGAGCTTTCTCCTTTGCTTTTTGTCTCGCCGGAGTTGAAGCCGGCGCGCTGCGCCGTGTTAGTGCCGCCTTGATTCCGCGATCGCACCATCGTGATCCGCTCTACTCGCCGCACCCATTTTGCCTATCCCGGTCCTTATCGCCCCGTGCATCATCGTGGAGCGTGTCATCGCTCTCCGCTTCGGCGATCTCGCCTCGTGAGCTCGCTTGCGATCCGTGAGTCTCTAGCCTCGCTACTTAGTCCCTTAGGATCGCATTGATGCAATCGAATCTAATGGTGGCTTCATTTTCATCTTTGGTGCATCGTTGAGGCCGCGGCGACGCGTTCTTCTCAAGCTCGGTGAAGCGCCGCTAAATTCCGACCACCTCCGCTCCCTCCGCTGCCGTAAGCCGGGCTTATCCTTCCGGGAGCAAGGCGGAGCCGAGGCGCACCTACCGGTCTTCGCTCGCAGCGTCTTCTCCGCGAGCGCCGCACTTTCTTCTCCGCCTCCGGTCGTCGCGAGCTCAACTCCGGTGACCATCGGACCGCGATCACCGTCGCCGGTTTCGCGAGATCGTTGCGAACCTGAAGGTATAACTCACTCGCCCTGAGACCTCCTAGTTCGCAAGAACAGTTGCGCGGCCGCGCCGCCGTCCCCGTGGTCGTCGGTGAGCCGCCGGCAACGTTAGCTCTAACCTCCCCCTTTAGTTCTTAATCGCCGTTTAGCCGATCACCGATCGCGGGCCTCCTCGGTTAATTGCGTTTAGAGAATCTTTAATCCAGCCCGTTATTTGCTCTCTGAGTCGCTGCCATGTGGGTCCATGCTGTTAGTTGGTGGTTGTATAACTCTGATACTTCGTTTTCTCTGTTGGGAAGCGATTTCTCGTGAGAGTATGTTAGATTACACTTTGATAAGCGAAGACGATATTTGAATACGCCGACGCTACCTTCGGTGGTGCGGTCTCTGTCAAGACTTTACCGGGCCCGCCGTCGTCCGGGGCTAGCTGCTTGCCGGTAGGAAAAGTATTAAATGCCTTAGTATTTCTAAAATGGTTTTCACAGTCTTTAATTCATTTAAACTTAGAAAATTCATAACTAATTCAATTTTTCTTCAAATTGCATGAAACCAATGCTGATAATTTTCTTTTTAATTGTACTATTTACTAAAATTAGTTCAACCATGCCTCTGTTAGCAAAAATTGTTAATTAATTTAAAGTTGTATTATGTAATTTCCAAATTAGAAAATGCATATCTCTTTTAATAATTGTCCAAATCCAAGAAAACCAACTCAGTAAATTTTCATTTTTAGTGTACTAATTATCAGAATAGATTTTAGGTACTGTTTCTGTTCATGAAAATTTGTTAAGTAATTAACAAGTGCTTTGATGTGTATTTAGCTTAGAAAATCCATAGAAAATTCATAATAACTTCAAATAAAATTTTTCTCTGTTTCTAAAAATATGTTAGATCATGCTTAGGCTGCTGTGTGAATTTTGGTATGTTTTGTTGTTGTTGTATATTTGAGCTTTGTCGATGTTATTCGTTCTTATTTGCTGTTATTTGTTAAATCGTTAGGCTTCGACATTTGCGGTAACCCTGGGAGCGATCCTCTGCAACAGGTTGAGCATTCTGAGCAGCAGCAGCAAGCGCTTGATCATGATAATCCCAGATTTTAAAGTCTAATATTTTGTTTCAAATTGTATGTATGCATTGCTTAATTTGTGTTAAATTGATTAGTTAAACCGTAGATGCATATCCTGTAGGCAAAATATTGATCTCTACTACCGAGCCTAGGTTATTTGTCGCGATTAGAGATCATTGGATGATCTCTTTTCACTTAGTAGATCCGGTCAAATTGCTTAGACATGCTTAGCTATCGGTAGAATCAAGGCGGTTATCGACTTTAGTCGGTAGCCTTGATCACACAAAAATTATTAAAACTTTACGATTCAGCATTTTGCTATGTTATTTGTGAAAACTAAAAATGAAAACAAAATGATTTGGACTTGGGCACAATGGTATGTTTGGTGTGATCTGTTGGGTGTGATCGAATGGTGCCCAGCCGCTTAGGACCGAGTTACTTGCGCCATCAGATCGAGCATTTTGCGTGCTAACCACACTAGAGTATATGGGACCTCTCTTGACCTAGTACTTTGGCGTGTATTGGCTCTCGGTCGCAGGAGGTCGCAGGAGGGATAGAGGTGGGAGCATGGTAGTTGTCCAAAAGCTTTATCCCGAGTGGGTAGTTGTCTTTCGGCTTTACCATGTAAGCGTATCGATTTCTATCCATACGAGCGCTCGTAGTTAATACACAATATTGGAAAAAGTCTCAGGACTTAGCCGTGCAAAGATACCTTCTAAGTGTGCTTTGGCTTAAAGGCGATGCAAGTGTGGGTACATTGGTACACCCGCAGGTTAAAACTATTCGAATAGCCTCGTCCTAGGTTATGGACACGCTCGGATACGCCCCGTAAGAACTAGACTACAACATTTAAATTAAAACTTGATGGGTGGTACGAATCTGGGGATTCGTGCTATGTTGTAGTGACTTTTGGGATAGTCACTTCTAGGTGGTTACTTGTATCTATCTTTATTTCGCAGTTATTTCAACAGTAAAAACGAATTGCAAACTTGCCTTCAAACTGTATTACTTTATTGCAAACCAATCTGGCTTTGTGCAAATGAAACATATGGCCTCCACCAGATAAGCCTGCATGTAGCATACGAATAGGTCTGCTAGTTCACACGTCAGTCTTGCGGGTACAAAGACAATCTTTGTACTCATTGGCTTTGCTTAATGTTTTTGTTGCAGAGGAAGAAGGTGAGCCCCAAGGGCCTCACTTTTGTGAGTTGTGCTGCCGCTTCGTGTTGGACGACTAGGCTTGGCGGTCCGGTCAGATGCCTTGTGGGTTGAAGGCACGCTGATTGGCTTTGTTTATAGCCATCTTCTGGCACTTTTGCTTCCGCTGTCGTTCTCGTTTATTTGTGTACCTTGTGGCCTGTCGGCCTTTGTCTGTAATAACTCTTCTATTTGTTTATCTTCCATTTGGTAGTGTGATGTTTGGACTCTATGTTTGGAATGGAGTTGATGCATGCTTTTGTGGGAGGTGTGTATACTGCTTCTGGGAAGTATACATATCTCGAGGCTCAGTTTATTTGATTTGTGATGCTAGGACCAGGCGGTTGGTTAAGCGTTACAAACCAAATAAATTGGGGTCCTCACAAAGTTGGTATCAGAGCCATTCTGACCGTAGTAACCCAAGCATAGTCGTCCTTAGGATATTTTGAAAAGGTTTATTTTCAAAGTGTAAAAAGGGTTTATGAAAACCTAGGCAAATTCTCAGATTTTACTCCTTACCTATCTTAGCCTTCCACTCTCATCTTACTCTAATTTGAGTTTAAAAACTTGGTTTCTCTCTTTCCTTTCGAAAGATAGTTACTACCGGTGGAATTAGTCTTTGGGAGAACCATGGAAGATTAATCTAACTAAAAATTGTGGGAATAATAGGGTAAGATGTAAAGTGAGTAGTTATGCGTCTGATTTTTGCTGGTTGGTCTTTATCCTGCGTTGTGTTTGTTTTTGGACTGCTTTCATGAATCTTGGGCTTTCTTGATCTTACATTTGTTGCTAACTTGTCTTAGTGAAACAGGATGGCCGGGAGAACGCGCGGCAGTCAGCAGGTTGGTCATGAGGAGGAGCTTCCCCCTCCTCCGACCATGTCTGAGGTTCTCGCTCAGATCGAGCGAAACCGCATGGACCAGACGCGCATTTTGGAGGTTATTGCTAGGAATACCTCCACTCCTGCCGGTGGTGGCGGGCACCGCACTCATGGGGACTTGCAGAGTTCCTCCGCACACGCCGCCGACTTTCTCCCGCCTCGAGGACCCTCTCGATGCGGATGATTGGTCTGCGCATGGTTGAGCGAAAGCTCAATATAGCTCAGTGCCAGGCACAGGATAAGGCACTCTTCGCGTCCCACCAGCTTGAGGGCGCGACACTCTCATGGTGGGAGAACTATCTCGCCATGTAGCCCGCGGGCCATGTGGTCGCGTGGGAGGAGTTCGACGCTTTTCGTCGGGCCCACATCCCCGATGGCCTCGATGAAGTCAAGAAGAAAGAATTCCTCGCGCCAAGCAAGGGCGCAAGTCCGTGACGAGTACCTCTACGAGTTTAATCATCTGGCTCGTTATGCTCCGGGTGAGGTGGCCTCTGATGAGGCCAAGCAGGAGAAGTTTATGGATGGCTTGTCCGAGGAGCCGCAGGACAAGCTATCTATTGTGGACTTCCCGACTTTCGTGCCTTGGTTGATAAGGCCATTGTTGCCGAGCATAAGGCAAAGGCGCTGGTGAGTCCTAGCGCAAATGGGAGGCGACGATCGCTCACACCGCCTCACTCGCCCGGCCGGGCAAAGACCAGGACCCGTTCTTTGCTCCACCAAAGACGAGGCCATCGCGCCGCTCTCGCCCACCGCAGCCGTGTTTCAGCCACGTGCGCCGCGATCCAGAGAGCAGGTGGCCTCCGCAATCCGGCGCCGAGGTTACTTGTTTTCGCCGCCACAATAAGGGCCATTATGCGAATGCTCGCCTCGAGTGTTGCGGCGGCCCGCGTCCTAACGGAGGACGCGCGGGAGTGGTCATCCACCGACGGAAGATGATCCGAAGCCCTGAGGTGCGGCAGCGGTCGAGTCAACCATCTTTCACCGAGGAGGCTCGGGGGCGCGGATGTCGTGATGGGTACACTTCTTGTCTATTATCGTCCTGCTACAGTATTATTTGATTCTGGAGCATCGCATTCTTTTATTTCAAGATCATTTGCTGCTGCTAGTGGTCTTCACTGTGTTCCTTTGGGAGTTCCTTTGCTCATTCGCTCTCCGCGGTCGGAAATGAGCTGATTTTCAATGTCGGGATGTTCTGCGAAGTCAAAGGAGTGGGATTCTTGGCAAATCTCATCCCGCTCGACTCAACGAGCCCGGATGTAATTCAGGCATGGATTGGTTGTCCCAACTCATGGGACAGTCGATTGTGCCAAGAAGGTGGTTTTCCTCACCAACCTTTCCGTGACAGGTTGGCTTTTCCCGCAATGCAAGGGTCGCACCTTTGTGCACTTGTAGCAAAGCCGCTTTGAAAATTCGTGAGGTTCCCACTGTTTGTGAGTTTGAGGATGTTTTCCCGATGATTTACCCGATGCCTCCGCTCGAGACCTTAAGTTTGTCATTGAGTTGCTGCTCGTACCGCTCGATTTGAAGCGCCGTGATCGGATGCCTCCCAATGAGTTAGAAGAATTGAAGAAGCGGCTTGGTGAACTTCAGTGCAAAGGGTTTCATCCGTCCCAGCCATCTCCTTGGGGTTGCCCGTGATCTTTGTGAAGAAGAAGGACAAGACTTTGCGTGTGTGTGTTGATTACCGTCCTCTCAATGAGGTGACGGTGAAGAACAAATATCCTCTCGCCCGCATCGATGATCTGCTCGATCGCTTGATTGGAGCTCGTGTGTTCTCAAAGATTGATTTGAGATTGGGGTATCATCAGTCGATCGGATCGAGGATATTCAAGACGGCTTTCACTACTCGTTATGGTCTTTACGAGTATACCGTCATGTCTTTCGCTTAACCAACGCTCCAATTTATTTCATGAACCTCATGAACTCGGTATTCATGGAATATTTGGATAAGTTCGTGGTGGTGTTTATTGATGATATTCTTATCTATTCCAAGATCGAAAAGAGCATGCCGAGCATCCAAGATTGTTTTGGGCAAATTATGGAACCCCACTATATGCAAAGTTTAGCAAATGCGAGTTCGATTGAAGGAAGTGGCATTCTTGGGCCATGTTCTTTCACCGAGGCGTAGTCAGGATCCCAAAGAAGGTCAGCGATGTTCTATCTTGGGGTCGGCCCAAGTCGCATCTGAGATGTGCGGAGTTTCTCGGTTTAGCGGGCTACTACCGCCGCTTTATCGAAATTTCTCCAAGATCGCAAAACCAATGACTGAATTGCTCAAGAAGGACAAGAAGTTTGTGTGGTCCTCTGCTTGTGATGAGAGCTTTCAGAGCTCAAACAACGATTGACTTCACTCAGCCTTACTCTTCCCGATATCCACAAGAGCTTCGATATTTATTGCGATGCCTCTCGTCCGTGGACTTGATGTGTCCTTATGCAGAAGGCAAGGCAGTTGCATATGCATCCAGTAGATTAAGACCTCATGAGCTCAACTATCCCACCCATGATTTAGAGCTTGTCGTGGTTCATGCACTCAAGATTTGGCGGCATTATTTGAGCCGTGAGGTGTATTCGATCACAAGAGCTTGAAATATTTGTTCACCCAGCCAGATCTGAACCTCAGGCAGAGGAGATGGCTGGAATTGATCAAAGATTATGATATGGGTATTCAATATCATCCTGGCAAGACCAATGTGGTTGCTGATGCACTTAGCCGAAAGGTGTATTGCAATACTTCGATGGTCCAAGAGCAGCAACCGGCACTTCTTGTAGAATTTCAGCGTCTCAACTTGGGTTTGGTTGAGTATGGTTCCCTTGCTGCCTTGGTTGTGCAACCAACCTTGGTGGATCAAATCAAGGCGGCACAGCAATCAGATGATGGGGTGAGTAAAATCAAGCAGAACATCAGGAATGGATCAGCCAAGTGTTTCACAGAAGATGAGCACGGTGTTGTATGGTTTGGGCAGCGTCTCGTGGTCCCAAAGGTCCCCGAGTTGCGGGATATGATTCTCCAGGAGGCCCATGATTCGCCTTTGTCCATCCATCCCGGGGCCACTAAAATGTACCAAGATCTGCGTCAGAGATTCTGGTGGACTCGCATGAAGCGCGAGATTGCCAGGTTCGTTGCCAGATGTGACATATGTTGTCGCGTCAAGGCCGAGCATCAACGTCCAGCAGGTCTTCTTCAGCCTTTGCCAGTACCAGAATGGAAGTGGGATTCTGTAGGCATGGACTTCATCACTGGTCTACCCCGTACTCCTTCGGGGAAGGATGCATTATGGGTTATCATTGATCGATTGACGAAGGTGGCTCATTTCCTTCCAAAGGCGATCAAGATTGATGTGAATCAGTTAGCGGATCTTTACATATCCCGTATTGTGAGTTTGCATGGTGTGCCCCGGACCATTGTGTCGGACCGCGGTTCTTTGTTCACTTCTCGGTTTTGGCACAGTTTGCAAGAAGCTATGGGGACCCGTCTTACTTTCAGCACAGCCTACCATCCTCAGACCGATGGTCAGACAGAGCGAGTCAATCAGGTGCTTGAAGATATGCTCAGGCTTGTGTTCTTTCCTATGGGAAAATTGGGAGAAGTGCCTACCTCTCGCCGAGTTCTCCTACAACAACAGCTTTCCAAAGCTAGTCTCGATGGCACCATTTGAGGCTTTGTATGGGAGGCGATGCGTAACCCCATTGAACTGGTCAAAAGCGGGAGAGAGCGCTTCTTGGCCCGATTCCATTAATGAGGTGAAAGTCAAGTGCGCTTGATCCGTGAGCACTTGCGCGTAGCTCAGTCCAGGCAGAAGAGCTATGCAGATCGGCGTCGCCGTGAGTTGAGTTTCCAGCCCAATGACTTTGTGTACCTCAAAGTCTCACCTTTGAAGGGTCATCGGCGTTTTGGTGTCAAGGGCAACCGACTCTCGATATGCCGGGTCATATCGCGTCATCGATAAAGTGGAGCTGTTGCTTACAAGTTAGAGTTGCCAGCTACACTTGAGGGGGTGCATGATGTTTTCCATGTGTCACAATTGAAGAAGTGCCTTCGTGTTCCTGTGGAGGAAACGCCATTGGAAAATATCGATGTGCAAGAAGATCTGTCTTATCGTGAGCGCCCCGCTCAGATCCTCGAAGAAGCTGAACGCGGGACGAGGAACCGGTGATCAAGTTCCTCAAAGTTCAGTGGTCGAATCACTCCGAGGACGGCCACTTGGGAGCGGGAAGATCGCCTCCGAGCGACACCCGCCCTTCTTCTCCAGGTGATCGTAATCTCGGGCGAGATTCCCGTAAGGGGGAGATTTGTAACAGCCCTAACTTAGGGTTTGTATTTCAAATGTAAAATTTTGAGGAGAAATAAAACTTTTGTTGTCTCACCAAATCATTTGGAAGTTTTCCAATTTTTCCTAGCAATTTCCATTTTCTAGAATTAAATTCTTGTGAATGGAAATTGTTGTCAACAAATTCTTAGCCTTCAAATTTGTGATCATCCTCTGAGATTATTTTTCCTATCATCTTGATCATCCTATTTACCTCCTGAATTATTTCACAATTTTTAGATTTTAATTGATATTCCAAATGCCCAAGTCAAACCAGTTTAGAAATCTGGTCAAACCTCTGGACAGCAACTTGTGAATTTTATTGGGAGAAATCTAGTGCATAAAAACTCCTGGAAATATTACACAAGGTTGTCCTCTGTTCCAGTAAGCTTCCATAAAAATTTCGGAATTTTGGAGCTCTGGAACTACCTCTAAAAATTCCTCAAACCTTCTCTGTCTTGTTGATTCGTGGCTGGAATCATCGCTCCTCGCTCGAACCCAAGCTCGCTCAAGTCCGACCGCGCCGCCGCTCGATCGCGTCAACTAGCTGCACCGCCAATCTTGACCGTCTGATGCAAATCGAACGATCCACGCTATGCGTATGCATTCGACCGGTCCGAATGCATACAGAGATCCCAACCGCCCATCTCGGATCCAACGGTCAAGACAATCTTGATCGAGTCGAACCACTCATCGCGCCGCATCGCACTCGCCTCACACCGCTTTGTCACGATCGGCCGACAAGTGGACCCCACCGCCAAGACGCTCGCCTTCTCGCGCCACCGGAGCTCGCGCCGCCGCGCATGAGTGCCACGCACTGCCGCCGCCACCTTTTACCATCGTGTCCACCGGGAGGCATCGCGCGACTTCATAAAGCCTCCGAGTTCACCCACTTTTTCTCCCTTGCTTCTCGAGCTTTCCGCGTTTCTTTGTCTCGCCGGAGTTGAAGCCGGCTGCGCGCCGCCGTGTTAGTGCCGCCTTGATTCCGCGATCGCACCATCGTGATCCGCTCTACCACCGCACCCATTTTGCCTATCCCGGTCCTTATCGCCCCGCATCATCGTGAGCGGTGTCATCGCTCTCGCTCCGGCGATCTCGCCCGTGAGCTCGCTTTGCGATCCGTGAGTCTCTAGCCTCGCCACTTAGTCCCTTAGGATCGCATTGATGCACCGAATCTAATGGTGGCTTCATTTTCATCTTTGGTGCATCGTTGAGGCCGTGGCGACGCGTTCTTCTCCAAGCTCGGTGAAGCGCCGCGCTAAATTCCGACCACCTCCGCTCTCCTCCGCCGCCGTAGTCGGGCTTATCCTTCCGGGAGCAAGGCGGAGCCGAGGCGCACCTACCGGGTCTTCGGCTCGCAGCGCCTTCTCCGCGAAGCGCCGCACTTTCTTCTCCGCCTCCGGCCGTCGCGAGCTCAACTCCGGTGACCATCGGACCGCATCACCGCCGCCGGTTCGCGAGATCGCTGCGAACTGAAGGTATAACTCACTCGCCCGAGACCTCCCGTTCGCAAGAACAGCTTGCGCGCCGCCGCCGCCGCCCCGTGGTCGCCGGTGAGCCGCCAACGTTAGCTCTAACCTCCCTTTAGTTCTTAATCGCCGCTTAGTCAGACACCGACCGTGGGCCTCCCCGTTAATTGCGCGAGAATCTTTAATCCACCGTTATTTGCTCTCGAAGTCGCGCCATGTGGGTCCATGCTATCGCTTGGTGGTTGTATAACTCGATACTTCGCTTTCTCGCTGGGAAGCGATTTCTCGTGAGAGTATGTTAGATTACACTTTGATAAGTCAAGACGATATTTGAATACGCCGACGCCACCTTCGGTGGGCGTCGTCTGTCAAGACTTTCGCCGGCCCGCCGTCGTTGTTTGGGGCTAGCTGTTTGTCGGTAGAAAAGTATTAAATGCCTTAGTATTTCTAAAATGGTTTTGTCACAGTTGTTAATTCATTTAAACTTAGAAAATTCATAACTAATTCAATTTTTCTTTAAATTGCATGAAACTAGTGCTGATAATTTTCTTTTAATTGTACTATTTACTAAAATTAGTTCAACCATGCCTCTGTTAGCAAAAATTTGTTAATTAATTTAATGTTGTATTATGTAATTTCCAAATTAGAAAATGCATATCTCTTTTAATAATTGTCCAAATCCAAGAAAACCAACTCAGAATTTTCATTTTTAGTGTACTAATTATCGAATAGATTTTAGGTACTGTTTCTGTTCATGAAAATTTGTTAAGTAATTAACAAGTGCTTTGATGTGTATTTAGCTTAGAAAATCCATGGAAAATTCATAATAACTTCAAATAAAAATTTTCTTTGTTTCTAAAAATATGTTAGATCATGCTTAGGCTGCTGTGTGAATTTTGGTATGTTTTGTTGTTGTTGTATATTTGAGCTTTGTCGATGTTATTCGTTCTTATTTGCTGTTATTTGTTAAATCGTTAGGCTTCGACATTTGCGGTAACCCTGAGAGCGATCCTCTGCAACAGGTTGAGCATTCTGAGCAGCAGCCGCCAGGCAAGCAGTTTGATCATGATAATCCCAGTATTTTAAAGTCTAATATTTTGTTTCAGCTGTATGTATGCATTGCTTAATTTGTGTTAAATTGATTAGTTAAATCCGTAGATGCATATCCTGTAGGCAAAATATTGATCTCTACTACCTGAGCCTAGGTTATTTGCTGTGATTAGAGATCGCTGGATGATCTCTTTTCACTTAGTAGATCCGGGTCAAATTGCTTAGACATGCTTAGCTATCGGTGAGAATCAAGCGTTATCGACTTTAGTCGGTAGCCTTGATCACACAAAAATTATTAAAACTTTATGATTCAGCATTTTGCTATGTTATTTGTGAAAACTAAAAATGAAAACAAAATGATTTGGACTTGGGCACAATGGTATGTTTGGTGTGATCTGTTGGGTGTGACTGGAATGGTGCCCGAGTCAGTTAAGGACCGAGTTACTTGCGCCACCGTACTGAGCATTTTGCGTGCTAACCACACTAGAGTATATGGGACCTCTCTTGACCTAGTACTTTGGTGTGTATTGGCCCGGTCGCAGGAGGTTGCAGGAGGGATGGAGGTGGGAGCATGGTAGTTGTCCAAAAGCTTTATCCCGAGCGGTAGTTGTCTTTTCGGCTTTACCATGTAAGCGTATGGATTTCTATCCATACGAGCTGCTCGTAGTTAATACACAATATTGGAAAAAGTCTCGTAGGACTTAGCCGTACAAGATACCTTCTAAGTGTGCTTTGGCTTAAAGGCGATGTCCAAGTGTGGGTACATTGGTACACCCGCAGGTTAAAACTATTCGAATAGCCTCGCCCTAGGTTATGGACACGCTGATACGCCCGTAAGAACTAGACTACAACATTTAAATTAAAACTTGATGGGTGGTACGAATGGGGGATTCGTATATGTTGTAGTGACTTTTGGGATAGTCACTTCTAGGTGGTTACTTGTATCTATCTTTATTTCGCAGCTTATTTCAACAAGAAAACGAATTGCAAACTTGCCTTCAAATCAGATTACTTTATTGCAAACCAATGCTTTGTGCAAATGAAACATATGGCCTCCACCGATAAGCTCGCATGTAGCATACGAATAGGTCCGCTAGTTCACACGTCGGCCTTGCGGGTACAAAGACAATCTTTGTACTCATTGGCTTTGCTTAATGTTTTTGTTGCAGAGGAAGAAGGTGAGCCCCAAGGGCCTCACTTTTGTGAGTTGTGCCGCTCGTGTTGGACGACTAGGCTTGGCGGTCCTGGCCGATGCCTTGTGGGTTGAAGGCACGATTGGCTTTGTTTATAGCCATCTTCCGCACTTTGCTTCATTGCTTCGCTCGCTTATTTGTGTACCTTGTGGCCTGTCGGCCTTTGTCTGTAATAACTCTTCTATTTGTTTATCTTCCGTTTGGTAGTGTGCTATTTGGACTCTATGTTTGGAATGGAGTTGATGCATGCTTTTGTGGGAGGTGTGTATACTGCTTCTGGGAAGTATACATATCTCGAGGCTCAGTTTATTTGATTTGTGATGCTAGGACCAGGCGGTTGGTTAAGCGTTACAAACCAAATAAATTGGGGTCCTCACACGAGGTACCTCGGGGCACGTGGTGATGGAAGGGAGAGGAGGTGGAGGGGGAGGAACGGTCGGTGCCGGTTCTGACCTGTGAGGGAGAGAGAATGTGGGAGGTGGGAGAAGATG
Source organism: Ampelocalamus luodianensis (assembly GCA_036346255.1). Classification (NCBI taxonomy): domain Eukaryota; kingdom Viridiplantae; phylum Streptophyta; class Magnoliopsida; order Poales; family Poaceae; genus Ampelocalamus; species Ampelocalamus luodianensis. The sequence goes on along the minus strand of CM070620.1, from coordinate 43,218,645 downwards.
AATATTTATTGTTGGGCCCACTGATAGATACTATGCATTGAGGGGGTTGTATCTATTGTTTTTTCTAAATGACGTGGAGGGTAGTAGACACTATTTTGTTGTATCTGCAGCTGTATCTGCATTGGGAATGCCCTAATATATTCTATTCTTGTGTCTATTTCCAAGATTAGAACCACTGTTTCTTAAAGAAAATAGTAAATTACTCTCTATGAAATGTGGGCCAAACATAGGTGATTAGGAAATCCAAATTTTGGCTTGTGGATGGGAGCACGAGGGTGTACGTGGAGTAGGACGTGGGCATAATGGTGGGTGGCTAGTGGCGTGTGCACCCATCCTCACATGTTCATGCCTCGTCAAAACTCCATAAAAACCTAGTGGGAAAAGTTTGGAGAAAGAGTACATGGCACATGTTCTGCTGCGTTGCACGAATTGCCTTGTTGAAAACATTAGTCGAGAAACTTCAAGAAAACTCATAAAGGGAAAAAGAGTACAATCCATTCAATTTCATTTAATCTCCGGGATTTATTATTTGGGTACTTGATCTTTATGATCACGTTTCAATATTGAGTTCGTGAAGATTCTCCCCCTGAATTCTGCACTTCTCTAAGTCTCATCATTCCAATTCCACGTATACACCTTTCAAAGCTAGGTGCTGGAAGTGATTTAGTGAATAAATCTTCAAGATTTTCACATGACTTAGTATGTTGTACTTTAATTTCGTCTATCTTTTGCAATTCATGAGCATAGAAAACTTGAGGTTGATACGCTTTGTGAGTTGACTCTTCATACAACTCATCTGCACTTGTGCAACACAAACTGTATTATCTTTATAGATAATAGTGGGAGTTTGTGCGATATTCAATTCACACAACTATTGGATGTAGTGAATCACTCGCGGAAGCCAAGCACATTCTCGTGAAGCCTCATACAATGCTATGATTTTTTAGTGGTTCGTCGAAGTTGATACAAAACTTTGCTTAGATGATTTTCTTGAAATTGCAGTTCCAACACATAGGGATACACAACATGTTTGTGGCTTGGCTGTATGTGGGTCCGACAGGTCCCCAACATCTACATAGCCATTCATAGACAAGTCTTGGTTCTTTCTGTAGAATAGATCAAGGTCTTTGCTTCTTTGGAGGTATCGAAAAATATCCTTTATCCCCTGTCAATGCCTTTTGGTAGGTTATGTACTATACCTTGCTAGTAGGTTTACGGTAAATGCGATGTCCGGTCTAGTACAATTTGCTAAATACATGAGTGCTCCTATTGCACTTAAGTACGGGAATTCTGGTCCTAGGACTTCCCCTCTCTTCTCTAAGTCTGTATGGATCCTTGTCTTGCTGCAAAATCTTTCAACCATCAGCACTTTCGAAGGGTATGTCTTTTCAAAGCTGAACCTTTCTAACACCTTTTGAGTGTAGGTTGACTGATGCACTAATATCCCTTCAGGGGCATGCTCAAGCTGCAAGCCTAGGCAATATTTGGTTTTACCAAATCTTTCATTTTGAACTCCGACTCCAGGTAAGTGCTTGCTTTCTTAATACCTTCCAGGGTTCCGATGATATTCAGATCATCTTCATACTCTGAGATTATACAAAATCCATCTTAGGATCGTCGTATAAATACATAGGAACAATTCTCATTGTTCGCGTAGCCTTTTTACATAGAAAGTCGCTTCAAGTGATTATACCACATTCTGCCTGATTGCTTAAGTCCGTACAATGACTTTCTGAGTTTCACACTGTATAGATTTCTATTTACTCTATCTTGGTTTGGGATATGGATACATTCAAGTATCTTCATATAAACATCCGAATCCAAATTTCCATAAAGGTATAGTTACCACATCCATCAATTTCATTTCTAAATTCAAGTTTACTACCATTGAGATTAAATATCTAAAGGTAGTTTCGCTCATAACCGGTGCGAGGACCCCGGGGTTATTTCCACAAGACCGAGGCCTTCCCAGTCTTATGGAAATAACTCTGGGACTCAGGTGAATGAATTCCATCTTAACTCCATCTAAGTGAGAAGGTCTGACTGAAACTAGAGCTCCGGCGATCATGCGTACTACTCCTCTGCAAGTACTACATGATGATCGGTTCTCTAAATAGTCCAAGTCTACACTTAATGAGTTAAAAGGGAATTCAAAACAGCGAGCATGAGACCGTGTTGGCACCCAAGATCAGCGACCAACACGCTCAAACTCTCATTCAACATTGGTCACATCCATACAACACTCATACATTGATAATCAAAAGACATACAACATAATAGTTAAGTCTACAGCTATTACAAAGCGGCCGGCCGACCAAATTCAAATAAGAACAATAAGTAGCAGCGGAAGCAATGTAAATAAATCAAAAGTCCAGCAGTGGTGTGCCCCATAACCCATGGCAACCGACTGGGAGTTAAATAATAACACTACTCATCAGCGTCGCCTAAATCGACGCTAACGAGTTCCTCGAGTGCGAAGTCTTCCTCACCTGAAATTGTAGAGTTGGGTTGAGTACAATTGTACTCGCAAGTCTTACACAAATTAAAAGTATTTATGCATAAGGATATCAAAAGAATAGTATTAGTGGCTTAGTTTTGCAGAAAGCGCAACAACTTAAATTCCTAGACCTTCTAGTTTGAAATTGCCATTTTGTAAATATTTGTTTAGCAAAAAGAAGTACACAAGACATAGATAAATATGTGTAGATCAATCAATACCAAAGTGACTGCCCACTTTGATAAACTAAAAAATGCATGAACATCCCATTCATGCTGAAACCAGGTTGTAACCACATCAACTTTTAATTAGAGTCTACTACTGGTGTCATTTGTAATCAAGTGTTGTCCATAACCATAGACACGGCTATTCGAATAGGTTTTAAATCTCTGCAGAGGTGTATTACTTTACCCACACGATGCGATCCTACCCGCAAGCCTCTGGATAATAGCACACTACCTTAGGTATGCCGGTTGGGTAGATTGAGATTCGGTATTTTCAGCAAGAAAGTCCTATTGAGATAAATCCCTCTTACGCGATGAACTCCATACTTAGTACAAGCTACAGATAGCGCTTGCTAAGTGGACACACAAGTTGTGTTGGAAATACCGATGCGATATAAATAATGAAAAATAGTGCTCCCATGCACACTATAGAAATTACATCGGCTCCTACGGACAAATGATATAACACAAGTGTCCTCACACCACCTGGAACTTAACCCAATAAAACCCTCCCCTTACTTGACCAAACGGCTCCCAACCCGCATGCAGAAGTACGAAGGGTGCTTGGAAACGACAACCCAAAGTTCAGTCCTTAACGGTCCGAACAAGACAACCACATACCCGAGTCTTGTGCATAATAGCACCCACGCTAACAACCACTTGTCCAGACCAAAACCTTTTGAAATAACAAAGTTTTTGACTCAAAAACCAGATACAATGACCTGGACAAAAAGGAAAAGAATTGTTATGTGTTTCCCACAATCGACGAGCTAACCTCGTCAATTGATCTAAAGCGTCTACTAGACTTGCAATGGCTAAGCACTCAACACACCAATACATAACATCACAAACATCAATCTTAAGCATATATATAATGGAATAATCAAGGATATCCTGCAAGTATAGGATATAACTAAGTGTTCACAACATATCGATATACAAAATAGCATGCATGCAATATTATTGCATTTCAAACACTAACTTATTAAAATCAGGGAATCAATATGATGCAAAAGAAAGTTCAAATGATACCTGCCTTGCTGGAACTTGAGTTGTTCGCTCTCGGTGGTGAAGGAGTCTACGTCAATTACTTCGGACTCTAAAGAATTAAAGATATCGATAAACACCAATAAATACCATAAAATTCAAATTGCTAAAAAATGCATGAATTATCTACAGTGGCTAGTGCATGATTTTAGATGAATTTAGGTAAAAGAATTATTCCATTTGGATTTAGCATGTGAGATTTATAGCAGTTTGAATAACATATTTCTTGAAAATTAGCAATCTATCATTATTCATCCGAATTTAATTATTTGGTGAAAATTTGCAGAGCAGTGGTGGATTCAAGGATTAAATTCATAAATAGTGGATAAAATTATATGATCAAAATAACTTGGTTCATCTCATTTGGAGTTTATATGATTTAATTATGAATTTTTAAAGTTAAAAGCATTTTCTAGTTAAAAAATAACTCAGTTTTGTATCACTTTCCAAAAACTATATTTTCTATGACTGAGACAAGTTTGAAACCTATTTTAGAATAAAATTCAGTAAAAACTAAAATTATCAAAATTGGTTTCACTCGATTTGAAGTTAAGACGAATTAGTTATGCAATTTTGGAGTCAATTGAATTTTCAGTGTGCAAATAATTGATTTTCGGATTTTCTTTTAACTTCTGAGCTGAGGACGTTCGCCGTCCGATCTGAGATGGAAGGTCTATTCGGAGTGGTCCGAACGTCTCCAAGACTCAAAACTGACAGGTGGGCCCTAAAGAACAGTGTGTTTTTCATTTAAACTTCAGATTAAGCCCGTGCTGACAAGTGGGGCCTACTATCATAGACTCAAACTCGTGAACTTGGTTCATTGGTGCACATGCACAGTGTACATCACACTAAGTGTCTAGGCCCACATGTCATCCTCTAATGCTTCACTTATCTTATCTGATTTTTGTGTGCGGGACCCACATGTAAGCGACACACTAACGCGGCTAAGACAACACTTAAATGCTAATCATTGTTATTAGTGCTAATTGTCTTGCTACAGTTCCTGTCTGCATACGACAATGGGACTTCTAGTCTGCACGCTTGCCCGGCGGCTCGCCGGCGCTATGCGCCATGGCGGCGCCGACCAAGAGCATGTACGGTTCCACAATAGTACCGCGAATCTAAAGAGAGTGGTTACAGCACCTGAGCCGGCCTAGAACGACGGCTAGCCAAAGTTGAGCGGCGGCACTCTTACGGCAAAAGTGCATGCAATGATAAAGCTCTGCAGCGTCCTCTTAAGAGGGTGCCTAAGCATTTACAACGTCTATGGGTGCTACCTAAAGCTAGGAGAGGTTAGAAGATGCTCGGAGCTAGGTCGGCAATGAAGAAGACGACGGCGCGCTTGCAGTTCACGCGGAGAGGATGCTCTGGTGAAAATCAAAGGAAAAGAATGGTCGGAATAGCTCAAGGATTCTAGTGGTAAGGCGTATGCAAAAGGAATTTGAAAATGCCTTACCAAAACGAAGGGGGAGATGAAGGGGTGTTCTTCGGATGAAAACTGAAATCCCTTCAAATCCACGGATTCCTGTCGTGCATTGTTGAAATTAAGTGAGGGTTTTCAATGTCATGCCTAAAGACACGAGATGACGTGCAAGGTTTAGGATAATACTCACTGGAGATGAAGAATGACACGGTGGTGCCCTCGGGTGCACCATTTGGAGCTTGCAATGGCACGGTTGTGGTCTAGAATCTACAACCCAAGACAAGGGCTGGCATTAGCAAAAATGGGAACGGCATTGAAGGAGGAAACCGAGGAACGAAAAGGTGAAGACTTTACTGAAGAAAAGAGAAAATGCGAGCCTCCTTCTCCTCGACCGAAAAGAGGAGAAGTGAGGAGAAACTAGGGTTTCGAGGGGTTTTATCCCATGGAAAATGAAGGCAATGGAGGCGGTGTCAAGCAAAGAAACTTCAGGAGTGGTGGATGGAGGCGGTGGATTCACAGCGTTGACTAGAACAGCTCAGAGCGTCATGGCGACGTGGCACACGCGTGCTCTGCGCGAGCCAACAGGAGGTAGGAGAAGAAACTAACAAGTGGGTCCACCTTGTATGTGGCTCAACACACGCGCGAGAGGGACATTCGGACTGGTGCATGGTTGGGCTCAACCAAAGTGGCTCGGTCAGAACGTTCAGACCATCCGCTTGGACTGTCCATTTGGACCGCACAATTTTGATCGACGGTCGATCGAGGTTGGTTATGTTCAGACTGTCCATTTGGACTGTTCGTGAGAACCATTCGATGCTGATCGGACGGTCCAAATCGGCCCTAGTCAACCAATAGTTCACTGATTTCAATTCTAACTTCTACACTTTGATGGAGCTGCTAAAAATAGCAAATAAAATCCTAAAAATCTGAAATTAATCACAGGGGTTCCTAGGAAGGTCTAGTATTTATAAAAATTCTTAAACTTTACTATTCATGACTAATTTGTAAATTTTAAAATTTAAACCGAGATTAGGTTAATGATTTGAGTTTGAAATTTCTGAGGGTTGAAATTAGTCCCAAAAATTTGGAAAAAAATATTAATACTTTATAAATATTATAGTATTTGTATAAATTATTTCCATATGATGATCATAAGTTTTTTTGTGTCTATTTTCTTTTGGAGTTTAAAGTTGAGTTGTAGGTTTATTCTCTTATTGAGATTTTCCAAGTGCAATACATAATGCAATGCTCCAAAAACATGATGCATGCTCAAGATATGCATAATAATCCTCTTTATTTAAAATTGGGACAACTGGGGAATATGTTTCTTTATAATCAACTCCTGATCATTGAGTGAAATCTTGTGCAACGAGCCTTGCTTATTTTCATTTATCTTTCGAACAAATACCCACTTATGCCCTATGTGGTGCACATGGGGAGGCGTGTGGTTTACAGGCCCAAACACCTCTCTTTTATTCAGAGATAATAATTCTGTTTATATTGCTTTTTTCCAATAATCTCAATCAAATCTTTTCTTACATTCAGTGAGCGATGCAGGCTGTGGATCAAGATCAATGATTGTGGCAATTTTCTTTACAAAATAAATGTCGACATTGGTTGTTGTCTTATTCATAGATTCTCCCATGATTACATAATTTATAGCTATTTCTTCATGGGGTGATTCTTCTAATGCTTCTACTTGCCCACCGCTGGTTCCAATTACGGGGGCAAGTCCCTTTAGTTTTTCAGCTCCGATGTGTGTGCACACATCCATGCTGATATCTCCCTTCGTGGGAATGTTCAAATCTGGTATGTCTTTTCTGAAGGTTCTATACTAGTGCTAGGTCTCAACTGGCTCCCCTTCTGATTCTGAGGAACTTCAGTAATTGGCTATGTCAAGTCATTCTTATCCTTTTTCACCAAGCGTCCCCGGTTACTTCGGATTCGAGGATCCAGAGTTCTCATCCTTTTTTTAGGCCTCTGATAGGATTAGGGATACCTTTTTCTTTCTTCGATGCATTGTGTGCAGGCACATGTAACTTGGTTACGCTCTTCAAATCACTAAAGTGGTCAAACAGTTGATTCGCTAATGCTTACAAATCAATTATCTTCTAGACTTTAATTATCTTTTGGACTGTAATAGCCCAAATTTCAAATTTCAGAAGAAAATAAAACATAATTATTTTTATGGAATTTTGGCTTTAACGGCCAAAAATGAAAACGGCAAAAAGCTCCGCTGCAGTCCAAGAAAGCGAGTGCCAACACTTCTAGGGACTAAATAGAAGCTACCTTAACTGAGATAAGCTTCAAAGATGGCCGGGGGAGACTTGAACACGATGGATTTCGCCGGAGCCGAGGAAGAAGATGTGAAAATGTCAACCTGAGCAAAATAAACACCAATGGGTGATCAAAATAGCTTCATTATGGTTCCCATAAGCTCCACAAGTAATTGAAAAAGAACCACTTACCGGAGTCGGAGGAGAAAGGGGGTGAAATCGGCCGAAAATCTCCAAACTTCAAATTGAGTGATTTCTGTGAATGCAACCCAAAATTAAGTTAGGGAAAATGCAAAGGAAGTTGAGGAGCTCAAAAGGGTACAAGAAAGATCGAAGATGAACCACTGGAGCACCAAAATCCACAATGGAGCTCCACGGCCGAAAAAGGGTGTTTTGAGGATTTGAAGTGGTTTTGAGCTCAAAACACAGAGAAGAGCTAGGGGTGATGTAAAGGAACTCAACGGTGAGCTTTGGGAGCTATTTAAAGAGGAAAGATTTAGGGTTTGAGCAGGGACAAGAGCTCACGGTGAGCTCGGTTCATGGTGCGGCCATGGACCATGAAATTGACGGGAGCAGCTGAGAAGAGGACCTTGAGCGCGAAAGCTCACTGAGAGCATTAAATGACGAGGACCAGAGCCGTTCAAACGGTGACGCAAGGCATTGAAAAAGGGCTCTCCCATGCCATGTCCTGTCGCACGCGCGTACGGGAGCCAGAGGAAGAAGAAGAACAGAGAAAGAATGCGGTGACCGTTGGATTTAAAATAGACGACCACGATTACACGGTGACGATCGGAGGTTTTAACGTCACACTCAATCTGGAGCGTCCGATTAAGATCCAAGGGTTAAAACAGACGCACCGCTTTACAACTGGCTCGGTGCAGTTAGTTGATTGGGCTCAACCAAGTGGCTCGAGCCAGTTTAAAAGAAACGACCGAGAGTGGCGGGGTGCGCACCGCAATGGTTGGATTTAGATCTAATGGCTAGAACTCGATAGCGCGAACGGGGGGTCCGAAAGTTCACGGCAGCGTGGACTGCCCGATGGGGATCTAACGGCTGAGAAGCGTTGGCACGCTCGGGTGACCCGAAAGTCACCAAGATCTAGGCCGTGGAGAGGAAATCCAACGGCTGACATTGAGTGCACGCTTAAAGGGGCTCGGGATTGGTTGGGTCGCACCTGAAATGGAAGTTGGGCTCGAGTCCGACTCGAGTCCAACAGTTTTGACCTTGGATTTTAGAAAATAGGCTAAAAACTTTGGGAAATCTTTAGGGACAGCAAACTAACTCCAAAAAATTCTAAAATTTTAACTAGAGTTTATTAATTCTAGGATAAACCTTGTATAAATTTTGCAGAGGTTTTTGTGCTATGCATTTTTCTCCAAAAATTCTGCAAGGTTCTGGTTTAAGGTTTGACTAAAAATCAAACAGGTTTGACTGCCCTCTAAAAATATTCAAACAATTTCTAAAAATTGTGAAATTTTTGAGAGGGGTCACATACCATCCCAAGAACTTAGGAAACATATTTTCAGGAGATGATCAAAAGATTCCACAAAATTGTTTTTGAAAGATCAAGATTTGGATCCAGAGACTTGTGACTTGGTATTTCCATAATTCTTGTACATGAACTGTTTAGTACATACAGGAATTACATTGTAAGAAAAAGTTTTAATTTCTACCCCTTTTCTTACATTTGAAACACAAGTCCATAATTGGGATGTTACAAACCTCCCCCCCTTACAAAAATCTCGTCCCGAGATTTGACTCACTTGGAAAAGAAAGAGGGGTAGTCTGAATACGGGCAGAGAGCACCATCGGTGCCTTGCAAGCTTACGATTCTTGAGACGTACAGCTTAGCCAAGTGACCGGTACGAATCTTGGTTTTGACTGGTAGAAAACGTGTCACTTTATCCGACACAGGGAAACTTACCAGGTCCAGATATACCAAGGATTGACAGACTGAGAGATCTTTCTAGGTTCTATGGTTGATGGTGCAAGGCCGTTGTTAGCTGGTGGAGCGATTTGTCTGGTCAATTCCACCAACAACGAGACCTCAGCCTGCTAGCTAGGTATGCAGAGTCATCCCTCCACAGCTAGCTTGTTAGAGGAGCTATTGCCCTTTAGGCCACAGAAATTTGAGGCAATAACAGGTATATGATGCCCTTGGACGTATAGGGAAGGAGAAGCGCCATTCAAATTAAAGAGCACCAATTAGTCCTGGCATAAAAGACTCCTTTTTAGTTAATTGAGGAAGGGAAAAGGCTACTGCCCCCACAGTAGAGTCTTACACAACATACATAACTGAACGGGTGCTATCCTATTATATTTTTCCAAAGGACAGCTATTAGCTGGACACAACTTCCATGGTAGTTCCCATACACCTAGATGTGGTCATCCCTGTTGAAGTTCACAGGGAATTCATCCAGAAGATGAGCTCTAGGTGATCCGGTGTCCAGGGGAGACAAAGGGTTGAAGAGACGCCTCGGGGGTCCTAATAAAGAAACATGACCTTCCGGAGGATCGGGCCTCCGATTGCTAGGAAATCCTGGCATCATGCGGACTTGGCGCGCCCATAGACAGCACCGCCCCGCTACTTCCGGAAGTCAAAACTCGGGGAAGCCGCAGAACTGGGAGGTCTCATTGGCACCATAAAGCACATTGCAAGGAACGCGTTCATGCTAACCCCGATCCCGAGGTACTCGGGCCTCCCGAGACGGCACCGAAGTTTACGATAACTCAAGCAGACAGCGAGAATGAACTCGGTCCATGATGTGGACCAACCTCGCCAACTAGCGCACTTGAGGGTCTTCTCCGAACTGGATTTCAGCGAATGTGTTTACGTCTGCTTCATAACCTCTTTGGGGGAAATGGTCGTAGGGCGGCTGAGACAATTCCGTTAAGTCATGACGAAGTTGACTCATAACCCTGCTGGCGGCTTCCTGAATGGCCATGGCTTCAGTGGTGGCGTGAACCCAAAAGCTGTACAGAACACTGCCGGTCACTTGTCTTGCGATGACGTTGACCACGCATCGATACTCTTCCATTCCAGGTCCTCGGTCCCGACGGTAGATGGCATACTCCAGTTGATAGGTGAAATTGGCGTGCCACATCATATCTCGCAGCAGTGCGGGATACCCGTCCACGTACTCCGCACGCGTTATTAGTTCTGAAATTTAGGGACAGCAAACTAACTCCAAAAAATTCTGAAATTTTAACTGGAGGTTATTAATTCTAGGATAAACCTTGTATAAATTTTGCAGAGGTTTTTGTGCTATGCATTTTTCTCCAAAAATTCTGCAAGGTTACTGTTTAAGGTTTGACTAAAAGTCAAACAGTTTGATCGCTCTCTAAAAATATTCAAACAATTTCTAAAAATTATGAAATTTTTCAGAGGGGTCACATACCTTCCCAAGAACTTAGGAAAAATATTTTCAGGAGATGATCAAAAGATTCGACAAAATTGTTTTTGAAAGATCAAGATTTGGATCCAGAGACTTGTGACTTTGTATTTCCATAATTCTTGTACATGAACTGTTTAGTACATACAGGAATTACATGATGTAAGAATTTTTTTTTAATTTCTACCCCTTTTCTTACATTTGAAACACAAGTCCAAAATTGGGATGTTAAAGATGACGTCAGCCTCAGATTTTTGGAATTAAAGGATTTTAAATAAAATTCTGACTTGTGGGCCCCATGTGTCGCGGCTTGGCTCACGGTGAACCTAGTTCACCGAGCCAAGGTCTGGTGAAAAGAATGGGCTGCCATGTGGGCGCTGACCCAGCAGCCACGCGGGCTTTTGGCGCTGAGGTGGCGCTTACACGGTGTTGCGATGGCGGTCACGTGGCATTGCCACGTCAGTAGAGTAGCGGTGGCGCTCGGCGTTGAGCTCGCCGGCGCTACGCGCCATGGCGAGCTCCGTCGAGGGGCTCAACACGAAGAGGGGAGATAAGGAAGGTGATGCTCACCAAGGCGGCGGTCGGACGCAAGGCGGTGGCCGACGGCGAGGTGTCTTGCGGCGGCGAGGATCGGGTCTTCGGCGGCGCGGCGATGCAGAAGGTCTCCGGCGAAGGCGAGGCGCGCACCGTGTAGGCATTGAGGCTGCGAAGGCGATGGTGGGGTCAGGGTGGCCGGGGACGGCTTGACGACGCCGGAGAAGATGAGAAACGGAGCTCCGACCGAGGGTCTTCAACGGTGAAATCCGGCGAAACGAGGATGCGTGGGGAGGAGTGAATGAGGGGGATGGGTTGAGTGAATGGAGGGGTGCCCGGGGCTGCCTTTTGTAGGCACCGGGGAGCTCTGGAGCGTCATGGTGGAGGTGGGGGCGTGTGGCGGCGCTATGGAAATTGTGGCGCGCGCGCGAGAAAGAGGGGAAACGAGTAGGGTGGAGGTGGTTAGGGTGCCGGGTGGTGCGCACGTCGCGCGAGTCTCGCGGGCGAACCGGGCGGTGGTTTGGCCGAGCTCAGCTCGGGCGGAAATGGCGGAGGTGTGGCTGCGCGAGGAAGAAGGCGCGGGGAGGAAGAAAGGGCGCGGGCGGTTGGATGTTGATCCGACGGCGCAGATGAGAAGGAGAGAGAGGGAGGCACGTGGGTGTTTGGTGGCCGTCCGATTTGAATCGGACGATGGGAGAGAGATAGGAGAGACATGCGGGCGGCATGGAGTGGGTTTTGGGCCGAGGCTTTGATTTTCGCCCAAACTGGTTTAGGTTTTTCTTTGATTTTCTTATTTGTTTTAATTCTGATAATTCAATTAGGCTTTAGAAAAAGCAAAATAATTCCAAAAATTATGGAAAAATTCATAGAAATTTCCTTATTTATTTTGGACTTAATAAAATTATTTCCAACTCAATGTTGGCTTTTAATTTTGCAAATAAATTTGTTTTGACTTTAAAATAATTATAAAAAGCTTTTTAAAATGTCTAGAAAATTCCACAAAAATACATAAATTTTAATTTCTACTGAAATTTGAAAATTGGGCTGTTACAAACCTACCCCCTTAAGGGAATATCGTCCCCGAGATTCAGACTTGGTCCGCAAACAGGTTGGGGTAGTTGGTCTTGAGGTCTTCTTCTTTCTCCCATGTGGCTTCACTTTCTGGGTGATGACTCCACTGCACCTTGTATGATCGGATGATCCTGCTCCTGGTAACATGTTTCGTGACATCCAGAATTTTGATTGGTCGCTCCACATAAGTGAGGTCTTCTTGGAGATCACAGCTCTCCAGGAGGGTGTTGTCTTCTAGCACTCGAAGGCATTTCTTTAACTATGACATGTGGAAGACATTATGCACTGCTGACAAGGCTGCTGGCAACTCCAATTGATAAGCTACTTCTCCATGCCTTGCCAAGATCTTGTATGGCCCGATAAATCTAGGTGCGAGTTTTCCTTTCGTCCGGAATCTTCTTACTCCTCTGAGTGGAGTAACTCTGAGATAGACAAAATCTCCTACCTCAAAGTTTAATTCTCTTCGACGGTTATCAGCATAACTCTTTTGTCGGGATTGAACCACTTTCAGGCGTTCCTTTATAGCTTTTACCTTACTTTCAGCTTCTTTGATCAACTCTGGTCCAAAGAGCTGATGTTCTCCCATCTGATCCCATAGGAGTGGAGTCCTGCACTTTCTGCCATACAAAGCTTCAAATGGAGATATTTGTAAACTGGCTTGATAGCTATTGTTATACGAGAATTCTGCATATGGCAAATTCTTGTCCCAACTTTTTCCATAATCTAGGGCACAGGCTCGAAGCATATCTTCAAGAACTTGGTTGGTGCGTTCCATTTGGCCATCTGTCTGGGGATGATAGGCTGTACTGAAATTGAGTTTGGTCCCTAAAGCTTCATGCAGATTCTGCCAAAATCTTGATGTAAACTGGGAACCTCTGTCGGACATGATCTTCTTGGGTACTCCGTGTAGAGATACGATCCTAGCCACATACAATTACGCTAATCGATCGTGATCGATGTAGTTTTGACTGGGATGAAGTGAGCTACTTTAGTCAACCGGTCAATTATCACCCAGATAGAATCATATCCTGATTGGGTCCTAGGAAGTCTAGTGATAAAGTCCATACCAATTTCCTCCCACTTCCACTCTGGAATCGGTAATGGCTGCAACAATCCAGCTGGTCTCTGATGTTCTACCTTAACTCGCTGACATACATCACAACGGGCGACGAACTCAAAGAATCTCGCTTCATGCCGACCACCGATTTTTCCTTTAGATCCCGTACATCTTGGTGCTTCGGGTGAATGGAGTAAGGTGATTCATGAGCTTCCTTGAATTGATCGCTAAGTCCCGCTGGTCAAGTACACAGATACGGTTCCCAAACTACACTGTTCCTTGCTCATCTTCGGAAAATCCAAGGGCCTTTCCTCTTCGCATATTCTTCTTGATTTATTTGATGTCTTCACCTTCTAGCTTGATGCGGCCCGAATATCTTCTGTTAATTCGGTGGGTTTTTCTGATATTTTGGATGCGCAGTTTGTTTTGCAAGAAGAAAAGGTGCCGCTAGCGACGCAAGAGATCAAGAAAGAAGAATCTACTACTACCGTGCATGCGGCGTGCGAGGAGGAGTCCAGATGTGTGTTCCATCAAGGCGGGGCTCATCTCATATCCATGGAGCCGATCCTGGCGGAAGCAGTGCTTATGCATGCTTCTGGCATGTGCATGGAGCCGAGTACAAGTCAGGTTCTACTCGGCATACTAGAAAAGGTCACATACATATACATGGAGTAGCCGTGGTGCATGAGTTGGGGTTCGCCGCTACACGTGAGTGATCCTCAGGTTTGTCTGCTATGCGTGTACTTGTGCTTGAGCCGAGCCAGGGAGGCGTGTGTGTGCAGCAGATGGTGTTCGATCCAGGAGGAAATCAGCCGAGATCAAACCAAGTCCAAAACTTCTCTATTTGTGCGTGGCCACTAAAGGAAACCAACAAGGCTTCCTATCTCTACATGCATGGTTTTGCATGGGAGCCAGGAGGGCCACGAGATGCATGTCCCGCATGGCATGTGTGTGTACGGAGTACAAGAAACCAAGTGCAAATCATGTTCTATTTCTTAGAGATAAATCTAGAGATAGAAGGAAAGCCATCAAATAGCCCAAGAAATCAGAAGCAACCCAACACATGGAAGAAGCTAGGCCATGCATGTTTCTTTCTCTCCGTGACATGGGGTGGGGCCACCTAGCAATACGATTCCTTTATTAGTCCACAACGTATGCATGCCAATTAGATGAGTTCACATTAGTCGGCAAATGAACTAGATGTATACATGTACATCTTTAGTTTGTATTGTGTACGTTTAATAGTCCGCCAGACGGATCGTCAGTATGCATGTACATGCATGTATGATTACTAGTCAAAGACGGCCTTATACATGCCAACTAAAAGTCCGCACGGACTACGTATGCATGTACATCCGTACATCTTTTGGTTTTCTAGTTAGTTTGTTAGTTGGAGTCCAAGTCATTTGAGTTTTGTACGTGCATGCAACTTCTAGTCAAGTACATGCATGTGTGCCGGCTATATAAAGCCAAGGTGTGCGCCATGTATGGGGATTGAAGTTTTGAGTTATGAAATAAAACACGTAGTATGTTGGCCTTCGCCGTTAGGGTTCATCCCTGTTCTTGTTGTGTTCTTGTGAATTCCAATATCGGATTTCATCGTTTCGTGGTGGTTTCTAGCTGTGGTGCTAGGAGTTGCTCGTTGGATCTTTGATCCCTATTTCTCGTTCGTGTACTGTGGTGTGCGCGGGCGTGAGATTTATTTATCCAGGTACGGATTGTTGTTTCGGATTACTGTTCACATGCATGCTACTGTTCATCCGACGCTAAAAGAAGAAGACGACGCACTACTGATCTTCGAGTTCCACCGTGAAAGATCGAGCAACCCACGGATTTAATCTCGCCTTGAGGTTGATCCGCATCAGGTGGTACTTTTATGACTTATAGCTTCACTTATGGCGTCCATCTCAGTATGTGCATCACCACTAATAGGAGAAGATGTATAAGTGTTAGGGATGCCCACATCATCCTCCCCCTCTTGAAAAGGCGTCGTCCTCGATGCTGGATCATCACCACCAAAGAAAGGTGATAAATCAGCGACATTGAACATAGAGCTCACGCCATAGTCATCGCCGGAAAGCTCTATCTTGTAGGCATTGTCGTTGATCTTCGCAAGCACCTTGAAAGGTCCATCACCTCGTGGCAGCAATTTGGACTTGCGGCGTTCTGGAAAACGATCCTTGCGATAGTGTACCCAAAACAAATCACCTGGTTGAAAAATCATCTTCTTCCTTTTCTTGTTCGCCTTCTCAGCATAGGACTTGACCTTGCGCTCTATCTCTTCTTTTGTTCTTAGATGAAATTTCTTCACATATTCAGCGTGCTTGGACGCCTCCATACGAACACGATGTTGACTTGGAAGCGGCAGCAAATCAAGCGGCGTAAAGAGTTTGAAGCCATACACCACCTCAAAAGGACACAATCGTTGGGATACTGTAGGCTATGCTAGCAATAATTCAAAATTTCTACTACATAAACTAGGATGCCAAGCAAGATAGATGATCACGAGATCATTACCACCGACGCCGCGCAGCGCGAGGTAGAGAGTTGGAGCACCTAGTCCGACGATGAACGCGCCGATGTAGTGGTCGAGATGATCGCCCAACGCCCTCGTAGTCGATCGCCTCCTCCAAAGAATCTTCGCAGCACTTTGTCAAGATCGCAGATCGCCCTCGCCGCAAATGTACCACCGCAGAGCGCCTCTACGGTATCCACATGTTCGAGAAGGAACAACCGTGCGCCGATGTGATAGCACCAAGTCGCACGAGAAGGCTCTCTCAAGAAGATGGCGGCTAGGGTTTCGGTGGAAACAACTCACGTGTCTCTCTCGCCCGTTCCCACACTAGCCTCAAGCATCTCCTTATATAGTGCCCTGTGTCGGATCCTATCCGAACACGTTTAACGAATCGTATTCGTACTGGTTTGTTCCATTCCATTAAGTGTGTGACCTATTAGGTTTATGTGTAATCGGTTGTGACTCGGAAACCCTTTCCGACCACAAGTCGTAGCGGTCCCTAGCAGGACATAACGATTCCCGAATACACACAAATTATATCGGACGAACCTTAATGCAATATGATCTACGACTAGGTCCTCATCACTTACGACCAAGTCCTATCTTTATATGACCATTCAAGACTTCGGTCTCGACGATTCGTAACTCCTTACGACGAGTGTTTCGACCACTCTGTGATTTCGTTCGATCAGTCTACGACTTGCTCATATCACCATACGACTTGTCTGGATCTGATCGAACTAAGCGACTTACTCTAGTATTCTCCCTTTACCTCACGATATCTGGTTTGCACTCCAGGTGAGATAATGTGTCATCCATGGACTGTTCAATACTTTCTCGATCGAGTTGTCTGATAACCTTATGTAGTCGAACACTTCGACCACTAGTGGCATGGCCATGCACTTTCTTTATCCGATCACCTCGAGGCCCAGACATCTCTCCGTTATGTTAGGAGGGCAAATCCCATATCCGACCGGGCCACATCCCTCCGTATGTTTCATAGCATACCCGAAAGTTACCTTTATAACTACCCGCCATTCTGAGTAGCGTTTGGCAACCCCTAAGAGTACTGTTACACATGTAGGGAACCATGCTGATATCAGGTCTAAGGATTATACATCATCATTGCTTGAGACCAACTAATGACACATAGAATCATAACAATCTCTATAGTGTCTCAAGGTGGGTCAATCCAACCCCATGTTCTCTAACATGTGTTCACATTATTGATTCGATATCCCTATATCCATGACCGTGAAACATGATCATCAATCAATACATGTATCGGTCGAGGGTCACCGTGTTCCGATCAGTGACATTCGACTAGGGATACTTTTAGAACGACATCATACAAGTCGAAGAGTTCCACCAACAAGTCACATACTCGTTGATCTTCAGAACTATCGATTCATTCAAGAAACAGAATAACATCTATTCAAGAACTCATAAACATAGACGTGATACAATCATCTCCATGATTGCCTGTAGGGCATATCACCAACAATCTCCCACTTGCACTAGAGTCAATCATGTAGGTATCGAATACCCATAGCTCTTGTGTGCGCCTCATGCTTAGGTTGCGGGAGAGGTTTTGTCAACGGATCAAGAATGTTCAAATCCGTGCACTTTGCAAATCTTCACATCACCTCTCTCAACGATCTCACAAATAATGTGATATCGCCAAGTATGTTCTTGACCTTTGATGCGATCTAGGCTCCTTTGCTTGTGCAATGGCTCCACTATTATCACAATAGAGATCCATTGACCGAAGCACTCGAAACCACACCCACTCATTAATGAACTTTTTAATCCATACGGCCTCTTTTGCGCCTTCCGGCCGCAATGTACTCACCGTTATAGAATCAGCAATCGTTCCACGCTTGGAACTTTTCCACCATCGCTCCCCGTTCGCACAAAACACAAACCCCGATTATGATCTAAAATCATCCTTGTCGGTTTGGAAGCTAGCATCGGTGTAACCATTTACGACCAGCTCTTCCTCACCACCAAATACAAGGAATGCATCCTTAGTCCTTCTCAAGTACTTAAGGATATTCTTGCAAAGTCTTCTCACGTCCAAAATGTCCCATCAATCCACGTGCATGTGATTCCTGGAGTAATAACAAATGCACGGAGGATTCTGGAACGCATAATTTGTTAGTGCGAAACACAAACCCATCATGGATGTGAAATTTATCCTAGCCTTTTCCTCTTTGCAATGTGCGTAAGGAACGGAAAATCATGGTCATGAGCATATAAATTACGCAAACTCTCTAAACCAGAACTTGCACTCCTAATTGAGTTACAAGCACACTTTTCCTAGAAAGAGCATTAGCTACCACATTTTCCTAACCCTTCTTATATTTCACAATGTAAGGAAATGACTCAATGAATTCGATCCATTTTGCATGTCTACTGTTCAGTTTGCTTGGCCCTTTAAATACTTCAATGCCTCATGATCGAATGAATAATAAACTCTTTAGGCTATAAATAGTGTTGCTAAGTTTCTAACGCACGATTAACGCATAAAGGTCTTTGTCATAGATCGGATAATTCAATTGAGCACCATTCAGCCTCACTAAAATAAGCTACCGGTCTACCCTCTTGCATTAAAACACCGCCAATACCTAATCCACTAGCATCACACTCACCGATGCGGATCAACCTCAAGGCGAGATTAAATCCGTTGGTTGCCCGATCTTTCACGGTAGAACTCAAGATCGAGAGTGCGTCTTCTTCTTTTAGCGTCGGATGAACAAAGAGCATGCATGTGAACAGAATCCAAACAACAATCCGCACTGGATAAATAAATCTCACGCCACGCACACCACAAGACACGAACAAGAAATAGGATCAAAGATCCAACGAGCAACTCCTAGCACCACGCTAGAAACCACCACGCCACGATGAAATCCGAGATTGGAATTCACAAGAACACACCAAGAACAGGGATGAACCCTAACGGCCAAATGCCAACACGCACACGTGTTTTATTTCATAACTCAAAACTTCACTCCCCCATACATGGCGCACACCTTGGCTTTATATAGCTGGCACACATGCATGTACTTGACTAGAAGTTGCATGCACGTACAAAACTCAAACGACTTGGACTCCAACTAACAAACTAACTAGAAAACCAAAAGACGTATGTACGTACATTCATACGTAGTCCGGCAGCCAGACTTTTGGTTGGCATGTATAAGGCCGTCTCTGACTAGTAATCATACATGCATGTACATGCATACGACAGTCCGCGCGGCAGACTATTAAACGTACACAATACAAACTAAAGATGTACATGTATACGTCTAGTTCGGCTGCCGACTAGTAACGGACTCATCTAATTGGCATGCATACGTTGTGGACTAATAAAGGAATCGTATTGCTAGGTGGCCCCCACCCCATGTCACGGAGAGAAAGAAACATGCATGGCCCTAGCTTCTTCCATGCGTTGGGTTGCTTCCTGATTTCTTGGGCTGTTTGATGGCTTTCCCTTCTATTTCCAGATTTATCTCCAAGAAATAGAACATGATTTGCACTTGGTTTCTTGTACTCCCCGTACACACACATGCCATGCAGGACATGCATCTCGTGGCCCTCTTGGCTCCCATGCAAAACCATGCACGTAGAGATAGGAAGCCTTGTTGGTTTCCTTTAGTGGCCACGCACAGATAGAGAAGTTTTGGACTTGGTTTTATCCCGACTGATTTCCTCGTAGATCGAACACCATATGTTGCACACACACGCCTACCTGACTCGGCTCAAGCACAAGTACACGCACAGTAGACAAACCCACAGGGATCAGCTCATGTGTAGCAGCAAACCCCAACTCATGCACCCACGGCTGCTCCATGTATATGTATGTGACCTTTTCTAGTATGCCGAGTAGAACCTGAGTTGTACTCGGTTCCATGCACATGCCAGAGGCATGCATAAGCACCGCTTCCTCCAGGATCGGCTCCAAGCATATGACATGAGCCCCGCCTTGATGGAATACACATCTGGACTCCTCCTCGCACGCCGCATGCACGGTAGTAGTAGATTCTTCTTTCTTGATCTCTTGCGTCGCCAGCGGCACCTTTTCTTCTTGCAAAACAAACTGCGCATCCAAAATATCAGAAAAACCCACCGAATTAACAGAAGATATTCGGGACGCATCATAGCTGTTTTTCTCTAATCTTACTATGAAGAGTTGGTTGTACTTCCAAAGCATTCACAGAACCCTGGTTGACAACCTCTAAGTTCAGATGCTTCAATTCTTCATACAGCTTAGGCTGATCCTTCTGCACCATAATGGTGTTGCAATAAACCTTTCTGCTCA
Source organism: Ampelocalamus luodianensis (assembly GCA_036346255.1). Classification (NCBI taxonomy): domain Eukaryota; kingdom Viridiplantae; phylum Streptophyta; class Magnoliopsida; order Poales; family Poaceae; genus Ampelocalamus; species Ampelocalamus luodianensis. Next base: position 43,198,285 of record CM070620.1, on the reverse strand, counting down.
GGGCATCTGCAACTACATTTGCTTTGCCTAGATGGTAGTGGATTCCGACATCATAATCCTTTATCAACTATAACCATCTCCTCTGTTGCAGGTTTAGTTCTGCCTGTGTGAAGATGTATTTCAGACTCTTATGGTCCGTGAAAATCTCACAGCGATTGCCAATGAGATAATGCCGCCAAATCTTCAAGGCATGCACGATCGCTGCTAACTCAAGATCATATGTCGGATAATTCCCTTCATGTGGCCTCAACTGCTTGGATGCATAAGCCACGACTTTGCCTTCTTGCATCAATACACATCCAAGACCTTGACGGGATGCATCACAGAAAATCAAAATCCTTACGGATATTTGGTAAGATTAGCACAGGTGCTGAGACTAGCCTCTTCTTCAGTTCTTGGAAACTTTCTTCACAGGCATTTGTCCATTCAAACTTCTTTTCTTTTTTTAGAAGTTGGGTCATGGGTCTTGCAATCTTAGAGAAATTTTCAATGAACTTGCGGTAATAACTCGCTAGTCCAAGGAAACTTCTCACCTCGATGACTATCCTAGGTTGCTTCCAATCCATTACTGCCTCAACCTTGGCGGGATCTACTACAACTCCTCCTGCTGACACTATATGTCCAAGGAAAGCCACTTGACTTTGCCAGAATTCACTTTTACTGAACTTGGCATAGAGCTGATGCTCCCTGAGTTTGTCCAAAACCATTCTGAGGTGCTTCTCATGTTCTTCTTCATCCTTTGAGTAGATAAGAATGTCATCGATGAATACAACCACGAACTTATCCAAGAATTCTATGAACACTTTGTTCATCATATTCATGAAATAAGCAGGGGCGTTCATCAAACCGAAAGACATCACTGTAAACTCGTACAGTCCTTATCTGGTAGTGAAAGCTATATTCGGAATATCTTCTGGCCTGATCTTCAGTTGATGATAGCCAGATCTCAGATCAATCTTCGAGAAGACACTTGCTCCTTTCAGCTGATCAAACAGATCATCGATCCTGGGTAACGGGTACTTGTTCTTGATCGTCACCTCATTGAACGATCTGTAATCCACACACATTCTCATACTATTGTCCTTCTTCTTGACAAATAGCACTGGTGCTCCCCAAGGTGATGAACTGGGTCGGATATATCCTTTGTTCTGCAATTCCTCAATTTGCTTCTTCAGCTCTGCCAACTCATTGGCCGGCATTCTGTAGGGTCGCTTCGAGATTAGAGCTGTCCCGGGGACTAAGTCAATTAAGAACATTATGTCCCTATCTGGTGGCATGCCAGGTAAATCATCAGGGAAGACATCGGGGTATTCCCGCACTACAGGTATGTCATCAAGCTTTACTTCCTTCATGCTGGTGAGGATGGAACTTCCTCCGGTGCAAGTCTTGGGCTTGAATTCAACTGAAATTCCTTGTTCATTGGTGAGGGTGATAGACCTATTGGCACAGTCTATTTGTCCATGATTCTTGGCTAGCTAGTCCATTCCAAGAATTACATCCAAACCTTCGGAATGCAAGACTATCAAGTCTGCCAGAAAGGATACTCCGGATATTTCAAGGGTGAGATTCGGGCATAGAGAACTAGTTCTCATTTACGAGCCCTGAGAATGGATTATCATAGGATTGGCTAAGGAGGATATAGGTAACCCATTTTGCCCACAAACTTATTTGATACAAATGAATGTGAAGCTCCTAATCAAACAAAGCGATGTCTTGTATCGAGCCGACAAGAAATATACCAAGAACGCATCCGGTGCTGCTCGGGCTTCTTCAGCTGTGACATGGTTCACACATCCCTTGGTAAACTGAACTGTCGGCTTTGAAGTGTCGCGGTGGTCGGGGCTCGATCTTTGGCTTGACAGTCTTCGCTTGTGCTTCTTTGGGCATCTGTTGGTATAGTGCCTTGTCTCGTTGCAATAGAAATAGGTCACTCCTATGGTTGAGGGAGTCAGGTTCTTCTGCTGGAACTGCCCTCCGGATGGGTTGTTGTGGAAGTTGGAGGTGTTGGGACACTGAGTCGGCACTGGGGCTCCGGACATGGAGGACTGGAACTTCCCACTCTGCGGTGGCTGCGGCTAGGTGAATCGAGGCTTGGGAAGGCCTCCTGCATTAAACCTCTGAGCGGCCATCCTCCGCTTACGATTCTCCATCTCCTGATGCTTGGCCTCCTAGCGGATCGCCTTGTCCACCAATTGCTGGAAGTCAGTGAAGGTTTGGGAGATCAGCTGCACGGAGATCTCATCGTTCAGTCCTTCCAGGAACCTCTCCTGTCGATCCTCATCTTGGGCTACGTCGGTTGGGGCATAGCGAGCCAGCTGGTTGAACCGATGTAGATATTCGCTCACCGAGCGATTGCCCTGACGGAGCGCATGGAACTCTTTCTTCTTTAGGGTCATCATCCCAGCGGGGATGTGAGCATGGCGAAAGGCTCTCACAAACTCATCCCATGAGATGGCTTGAGCATTGGCGTGGGAGATACAATAGTTGTCCCACCACTCTGAAGCTGGTCCATTAAGCTGGTGAGAGGCAAACAGGACCCTCTCATGGTCGGTGCATTGGGCGATATCCAATTTCTTTCCGATTGCATGGAGCCAGTCGTCAGCATCCATTGGCTCAGTGCTGCTGGAAAAGGTCGGGGGACGCATGCGCATGAATTCTGACATCGTCACCCTTTGAGAAGGTTGAGCTGGTGTGTGGGTTGCGGCACCGCCGCCGTGGCTCAGACGCTCGGAGTTGCTAAGAGATCGGGCGATGAAGTCGATCGATGAGTCTGTTGGCCATCATTTGTCGCCGCTAGGCCCTTCACCGCGTGGGGAGGTCTGGGTAGGGTGCTCACGATAGTCGCTGCTCTTTGCCCTGCCTTAGAAAAGAGAAGAAAGATAGCACTAAGGGGACAAATTTATATTAGCCCAAAAGCACACAAACATAAGGCAAAGAACAAATTTTTCTTTTTCAAAGTAGTTCTTTATTTTATTCATTGATTATGGCTACCACAAAAGGTTAGTAGCTCATAATTTGCATCTAACAAACGAAACTAAAGGGAAAAAGGATCTATGGGGTGTAATCGGAGAGTTGTTTGATGCTTGGCCCGCCTTGTAGAGAGCCGCTCGCCTCTCCGTCGCCTTCTCCTCTGCGGCTTCCAATCTCCCCTAAACTAGGTACAGCTCGTCCAGGGTGTTGCCATAGGCATAACCCATCTCCTTGGCTAGCTCTACCTGATGGGTAATCTCCGGGGAATCCTCATTATCAGCTGAGCGAAAAGCACTGCCCAGTCGGGTGGGGATGTGGATCGGGTAGTAGTGAAACCCGGTGTCCTAGAGGTGATGGTCATAGGTATATTGGAGTTTGCGAATGGCCTCCCTTGCTACGTCCTGGATGCCGTCATAGAAGGTCTCCTGACGCATTGGAGCGTCGAAGATGTGGAACACCGTATCATGTGCCAGATTAGAGTAGAGGATAACCTCCACCCTCCAGCGTTCCTGTTGTCCCACTATATACTTATAGCCTTGATACGTGGGTCTCTTCTTGAAGTCCAAATGCTGCATCATTTTCCATAATATGTCGGCCCATTCTCCAGCAAAAAACTCCGTGGGAGACGCGGGTGGGTCTCTCGGCCATCTACAAATTTGGAAAAGATAAGAGTTTAGAAAACTTTTAACAGAGAAAGGATGAGTAAGACTCAGGAAGACAGGTAAATACTTTTAAATTTTTGAAAATAGTCCTTAATGGTTTTGCCATTTCTATCTAAGGCCACGACCTACAGTCGATATGGCTCTGATACCACTTTTGTCGAACCCGGGAACGAAGGATCCCGAATTCTCTGTGTTCATACACCGGTCTAGGATTTCAAGTGTACACAGTCTCAACAAATTGATATCACAATCATATCATGAAAACATAAATAACATTAAGTAATCAAATGTTTAATACAACTGAGTCTGATCAACAAATATCAAATAACAAATAACATTGCAGAAGCATAATAATATAAGTGAGCCACACGATTCGCCACAGGCAATCGTCTGGAGTCGAAGGCCTAAACGTCCTGGTCCTCACCGTCGGGGAAGAAATCTTCTCCTGAATAAAAGTTATTCAGCAAGAGTGAGCACTACTACCGTGCTCGCAAGCTACACCCAATATGGAATGAAAATGCATGCATAAGGTAAACAAGTGAATAAGGCAGGGGTTATTTTGCATAAATAGCATTTTCGATTTAAATACTCATATTAATTTCTAAGGCCATTTTTATAATATATCTAATTTAGAATTTTAAAATGGCAATATTATGGATAACCTCCAAATGAACAGGTGAAGGACATCCTCCTATCACATGGTTGACCGCCCAATATTCCACAAGGATTAACCATCCTCAATCATTTGATAAAACCTCTTAAAAACCAAAAACAAATCTAATTTCAAGTGGCCTTGCTAGCATGTCCATGACCGCGGACGCGGCTATTCGAATAGTTTTCTACTCTGCAGAGTCTGTACAATTTTACCCACACGAGATGACATGCTCACTATGTCGACCAATACACGCTTCCGTAGGCGTGCGACTGAGCAGTTATCATGAGGCCTTTACAATGTTCTGTCCTAGTGTACTTATGCCCGCTAAGGTTTCACCCCTTTGGACTAACCGTCCTCCGGAAGCCCCCTCTTGCGCCAAGTGGGAATAAATGTCTAACCGACACCCACACATTCAACATGGTACAAATACACTAAAACATTACAAATTAATTAGCCAAATCCTGCCCATACAGGACGTGTGGTGGTACGGTAAGGCATAGCAAAAAGCGGCTCAAAGACCGGTCCTCAATTTACTTTGGCGTCTTTTCAACAAACCCTGGGCCTTAATCTTAACTAGATTAACCCTATGCATAAACCTGCACCCACCATTCCAACCAATTCGCCCGAGTTCAAACCCATTTTTGATTTTATTTAGAGTAAAACCATCTTTATAAACTTCTGTGGTAAAAAAATACCACAGTGACAAATTTTAAATCAAGTTTATAAAAGATTTGGCTAACCTTCCCAAATTCATAAGTGTGTTCTAAGCATGGCTAAGCATATGACTAGTTTTAGTAACATTTTATCTAATGGTGACAAGGCATTCATGGGCAATACTCAAATTTGCCATACAATGAAGATTGGAATAACTATATACAAAAAAAGGGTATTGAAATAATTGTATAAACAGCTCAAATTCAATTAAAATTCAAATAAATTCAAGAATACAGCTCAAATTAACTCCAAATTGAAATATTTTGGTTTAGTTAGCTAGATTATAATTTTATACAAATTTTGCAACTTGAATCACCCAATTTGGAGTTCAGATGCAAAAGATATGAATTTTTGAAATTTAAATCTATTTAAACCTAAATTCTGAATTTATTAGATTTTCTTGATTTATTTTTCTAAAGGAAATTCAACTTATTGTGCAATGATGACGTCAGCCTCAGATTTTCGGAATTAAAGGATTTTAAATCAAATTCTGACTTGTGGGTCCCATGTGTCAGCGGCTTGGCTCACGGTGAACCCAGTTCACCGAGCCAAGGTCTGGTGAAAAGAATGGGCTACCACGCGGGCGCTAACTCGGCAGCCACGTGGGCTTTTGGTGCTGAGGTGGCGCTGACACGGCGTTGAGGTGGCGGCCACGTGGCATTGCCACATCAGTAGAGCGGCGGTGGTGCTCGGCGTTGAGCGCCGGCGAGCTCCGCCGAGGGGCTCAACACGAAGAGGAGGAGATAAGGAAGGTGATTCTCACCAAGGCGGCGGTCGGACACAAGGCGGTGGCCGACGGCGAGGTGTTTTGCGACGGCGAGGATCGGGTCTTTCTACAGCGCGACGATGCAGAGGGTCTCCGGCGAAGGCGAGGCGCGCACCGTGTAGGCGTTGAGGCGGCGAAGGCGACGGTGGGGTCGGGGTGGCCAGGGACGGCTTGACGGCGCCGGAGAAGACGAGAAACGGAGCTCCGGCCGAGGGTCTTCAACGGCGAAATCCGGCGAAACAAGGATGCGTGGGGAGGAGTGAATGAGGGGGATGGGTTGAGTGAAGAGAGGGGCGCCCGGGGCTGCCTTTTATAGGCGCCGGGGAGCTCTGGAGCGTCGTGGAGGAGGTGGGGGCGTGCGGCGGCGGTTGCGAAATCGTGGCGCACGCGCGAAGAAAGAGGGGGAAACGGAGTGGGGTGGAGGTGCTTAGGGGCGCCGGGTCGTGCGCACGCCACGCGAGTCTCGTGGGCGAACCGGGGCTGCAGTTTGGTGGAGCTCGGCTCGGGCGGAAATGGCGGAGGCGTGGCTACGCGAGGAAGAAGGCGCAGGGAGGAAGAAAGGGCGCGGGCGGTTGAATGTTGATCCGACGACGCAGATGAGAAGGAGAGGGAGGGATGCGCGTGGGTGTTTCGTGGCCGTCCGATTTGAATCGGACGGTGGGAGAGAGATAGGGGAGAGACAGTGCGGGCCGGTGCGGAGTGGGTTTTGGGCCGAGGCTTTGGGTTTCGGCCCAAACTGGGTTCAGGTTTTTCTTTTGATTTTCTTATTTGTTTTAATTCTGATAATTCAATTACGCTTTAGAAAATAGCAAAATAATTCCAAAAATTATGAAAAAATTCACAGAAATTTCCTTATTTATTTTGGACTTAATTAAATTATTTCCAACTCAATGTTGCCTTTTAATTTTGCAAATAAATATGTTTTGACTTTAAAATAATTATAAAAAGCTTTTTAAAATTTCCAAAAAAATCCACAAAAATACATAAATTTTAATTTCTACTGAAATTTGAAAATTGGGCTGTTACAATGAACGAACGGGCGGTTCGGTGCGACTGGTTGGATCAAGCGACGCGTTGGTCGGTGCAAGTTGTGACATCCCCAGTTTTAGGCTTGTTTTCAAATGTAAGAAAATGTATAGAAATTGAAACTTTTCTTGCATCTTGAAGTTTTTGAGCTTTTCTGCAATTCTTGTAAAGGAATTGTGGGAAATCAAAAATCCAAACCTCCATATTGACTAAATTCATGACCCTTCTTTTCCAACCCTTGTCAAATCTAGTGATCATCCACTGGAAATAACTATCCTGGGTTCTTAGGAGGTTGTGCGACCCCTCTAAAAATTTCACAATTTTAGAAATTGTTGGAATATATTTGGAGGTCACCAAACCTATTTGAATTTTAGTCAAACCTAGCTCAGCACCTTGCAGAATTTTTGGAGAAAAATTCACTACATAAAAACCTCTAAAAATATTACACAAGGTCAATATCCAAGTTAGTAAGGTCCTGTAAAATTTCAGAATTTTGGAGTTGTTTTGCTACCTTAAATAAATCCCCAAAGTCCAGCTCAATTTAAAACCCTAAAATCTAAACCCTAGGTTTGAGTCAGACTCGGGGTCGAGTTGGACCCGAGCCCAAGTCTTTTGACTCGGACGAACCCAGTTCCAGAGCCGCACTCGGGCTCGGCCTTGAACGCACGTGTGTGGCCGTTGGATTTCCATCCAATGCTCACGACCTCCCCTGCCGCTCTAAACCTCCGGAGCTCTTGAGCAGCTCTGAGCCGTCCGATTCTAATCTAAGGTCTCACGACCACCCCGTCAACCTCATCTGTTCTTCTTCTTCCTCGCGCGCCCGTACGCACGTGCGAACCTTGGTAGGGAGCAGTTGTGCCCTGTCACTTCGAGCTTGTCCTCGTCAATGTCTCTCTGGTGGGCATTAAATGCGCGCCAATGCTTTCGGCCGAAGTCGTGCCCCTCACTTGCCCCCATCATTTCTGTTGGTCCATGGCAGTGCCATGAACCGAGCTCACCTTTGGGCCTCCACTTTTGCCAAACCCTAGTGCTCCAGCTTTATAAAGCTCCCCAAACCCCTCCTGGAGTTCCTTTACACCTCTCAGCTTCCCATTACTTGTTGAGCGCAAACCACCGAGACCGTTGTTCCGCCATTTTTGGGACCTTCGAGCTCTTCGTCGCCATCGGAGCTCTAGTGGTTCTTTTGCCCATTAATGCACTTCCTTTTCGACCTCTTGACGTCGCAAGTCTTTTCCCTAACTCGATTTGGGTTGTTTTCTCAGGAACATCCTAATTTGGAGTTTTGGGATCTTCGCGGCCGTAAGAGCTCCTTCGTCCCCATCTCCGAGCTCCTGGTCCTCGTTGTCATTGTAACATCCCCATTTTGGTTTGTGTTTCAAATGTAATAAAATGAGGGTAAATTAAAACTTTTCTTACATCCTTGTGCTTTTGAGCTTTTCTGAAATTCTTGTAAAAGGATTTTGGGAAATCCAAAATCAAAACCCTCCAATATATCAATTCAAAAACCTCCTTGGGGAAATCTTGGGTCAAACCCTTGGAAATAATTTTGCTGGGTTCTAAGGTTGCCTTGTGACCCCTCTGAATTATTTCATAATTTTTGGAAATTATTTGAAATATTTTAGAGGCAAGTAAAACCTTGGTCAAACCTCTGAAATCACCTTCTGGAATTTATTGAGAAAATTTCAGTGCACAAAAACCTCTGGAAATTTTATGGAAGGTTAATCCTTAAGTCAGGAAGCTCCAGTAAAAATTTCATAAATTTTGGAGTTGATTTGATACCTCAATTAAATCCCCAAAGTTTCAGCCTTTAAAATTTAAAACCTAAGCTGGTTTGCCCGTTTCCTCGGTGCGAGTCGGACTGGCTCGAGCCAACCGACTCGGCGAGTCAACTAACCGCACCGCCCGCGGCGGCGGCGCTACGCTCGACCGTTGGATCTCCATCGAACGGCTCGCATCCGTGTAGGCATTCGGACTTCTCCGGTTGCCCTCTGATTCTCGACCGTTGGATTTCAATCGGGCGGTCGACGTTTGCCCGACGCCGTTTCAACTCGATCGCGTGTTAGCCCTTGGATGCGGATCGGACGGTTGGCGTCGTCACCTTCCTCTCGCCGCGACGCTGCGCCATGGCGGAGCGGCGTGGCGCGCGATGCTTCGTCCCATCCAGCGACCTCGCGCAACGGGTGTCTGCAGCGCATTAAATGTGTGTCACTCCACCGCCCGTTTAGTCGTCGTCCCAATCGCTCCCGCCGCCACGGCGATCGCAGCCGGCAGCGAACCCGAGGCGAGCAACGGTGCCTCTCGCTCTTCCGCTACTTAAGCCCCCTGGTCACCTCCTTTGGCTTCCTTTCCTCTCCTCGCAGCTCTCTCTTGCATCCTCTGAGCTTGAGCGAGCCCATACCACCCCAGCGCCCATCTCCGCCATTGCCGAGCTTGGAGCTCCTGTCGCCGACGGTGCTCGATGGCTCCTCGCCCGATTCTTCCTCCTGCTCCTTCCTCTTACCTCTGTGGTGCTTAACCTCACCCTATTTTGGGTTTCCTCTCTGCAGGCGGCGGGATTGAGTTTTGGAGCTCGCGGCCGCCAGTGCCCCCTTTCTTCTCCAGTGCTGGTAAGACCCCCATTTCCCAATCCCTGCCTCCTGGAGCTTCTCTGTGGTATTGCGAAGCTCATGGTACCACCCGGTGTTGCTTTGGTTTGGCCTGTGTCGCCCCGCGTTGAGGCATCCCGTCTGCCGCCGATCCTCGTCGCCGGCTGCTCCGCTTCATCCTCCGTCCACCCCAACCCCATCATCATCTTAAGTGAACCCCTGGTGAGCTTAAGCTCTTCCTCGTTTAGCTTTTGCTGCACCGTGGCCGTGGTTCCTGTTTGATCGCGCGCGCCACCGTTAGCCTCCGGCTCGCCGCCGGCTACCGTATGGACTCCGGTTGGTCACGTTAAGTCCATAGGACCCGTCATAGCTTTTGCACCCGCCCATTTGCGCGTAGCTTAGCCATGTCATCGTTTCGTTTTAGCGTAGCACTCCCTCCGCCTCGCGCGCGCGCGCGTGTCGTCGCCATTGGCCTCGCCGCCGGTGCCATCCGTGCGCATAGCGATGGTTTCCGTTTAGCTTCTTCCGGCCTCGCCACTGAGCTCCTCGCCGCGACGCGCGGCGAGCTTGAGTTTTGATCGGTTCTGTTGTCGGACGGCGGCAGCAGTCGGGGCGACGTGGCTCGTTAGTGATCGTCCGATCTGAGATCTACGCCCTCGACCCTCCACGCCGCCGCCCTCTTCTGCGCGCGCCGTGCTGTGTCGCTTGATTCAACCAGGGGACGTCCGATCCGAGATCGACGGCTCTCAATCGTCCACGTCTCCGGGTTAGGAAAATCCCGAAAATGCTAAGTCCAAAACTAAGAACTTTAGGGTCTTGTCATTTTGTATCTCTGTAACTATAGATCCAAATTAGATGATTCCAATTTTGTTAGCTTCCTTATACCTTGAACTTAAATATAAAAATAATTGTAGACCACTATCAAACCTGGAAAACCTTTTTCAAAAATAGTAAACAAGTGAACTTAATCTGTTTTTCAGAACTCTTAGCAAACTTGTAAAATGCATAACTTTTATCTATAGCCGATTTTGTATGAATCCAATTGGATTAGCATCCACTGATAGTGTATTTGCTAGGAAAATTGGTTTCACAAATTTTACTATTTTTAAAAATCATAAGGATCATATTTTAGTTTAATACCCTAAACAATTTAGACAAATCATAACTCTTTCAATATAACTCCAAATGACCTAAAAGCTTATATGGCTTATCACTATACCAGTAGGTAGCTACCATAAAAGTTTCAGCTTCAAAATATTTCTAGAAAATATTTTTGCTACAGATACCTAATTATGGCCGAAAATAGGTTTTTAGAGAATATCTTTTGCACCACAAGTCCAAATTAGGTTTTTCCAGTTTCTATGTCTAGGTTTATTCCTATTTTACCTTGTGCATAAATTTCAATCGCAATTGGATAATTTTTGCTTGCTCTTTTGTTTAAGTGTTGCTCGTCTTATTGGTTGTTCTCGCTTCTTTTGCTTTTCGCTTAGGCTTGACATTTGCGGTAACCCCGAGAACGATCCTCCGCATGATTTGAGCAACAACAAGCGAGCAAGCAGTTTGATCATTTCCATTTGATCCCATTACTTTTAAAGTCTAATATTTTGTTTAACTTCTATGTATGCATTGCTAATTTGTTGTTAAATTGATTAGTTAATCCTCTAGTTGCATAATCTGTAGGTAAATAATTATCATCTACTACCTGAGCCTAGGTTATTTGCTGTGATTAGAGTTCGTTAGATGAGCTCTTGTCACTTAGTAGATTTCGTATAAATATTGCTTAGCCATGCCTAGTATCGGTAGTATTGGGCGAGCATCGACTTAGTCGGTGATCTTGATCACACAAATGCTATTATTATTCCATTATGTCCAACCCTTGTGTTTTTACCATTTTACAAATCAAAAACTGAAAACAAAAATTATATCTTGGCTTGGGCACACTGGTATGTTGGGTGATCTGTTGGGTGTGATTGGAATGGTGCCTAAGTCCCTAAGGACCGAGTTACTTGTGTCACTAAGCCAAGCGCTTATTGCGTGCTAACCACACGAGGGGGATATGGAACTTCTCTTGACTAAGTACTTTGGGAGGTGTTAATTTTGAGCTGGTTGGTGGGTGTGTTCTTGTGTGTGTGTGTTTGTGGTGTTGGAGGGGAGCATTAGCAGGCCGGTTAGGCTATCTAATGTGTCCTTCTCCGTGGGTTGGCTCTTAATTAGCATCGTCCATTGGAAAGCGTCTTGTTAGACTTAGCCATGCACGCATACCAAAGGAAGTGTGCTAACCGTGGTGGTGGAAAGGCGGTCTATCGTGTGGGTACATTGGTACACCCTGCGCAGGTTAAAACTATTCGAATAGCCTCGTCTAGGTTATGGACATGCTTGGTAAGGTCGTGCAAGAACTAGACTACAACCTTTTAAAAACTTAAACTTGACTCGGGTGGTATGAAGGGTACTTCATGCTATTGTTGTGGTGACTATGGGTTAGTCACTTCTAGGTTGGTGTTGTCATCTATCTATTGTCATATTTGTCTCTCTTTATTTGCACAATAAAAGTTAATTGCAAACTTGCTTTGAATCTATTACCTTATTGCAAATGAAAACTTGCTTTATCTTGAAAATAAGTCGAGCCTCATCCACTTAAATAAAGCTTGCACGTAGTTAATTATAGTTCTGTTATCTCACACGTCAGTCTTGCGAGTACAAAAACAAGTTTTATACTCATCTGCTTTGCTTAATATTAATTGTTGCAGAGGAAGAAGGTGAGCCCCAAGGGCCTCACTTTTGTGAGTGTGTTGTGCGTTTGTTTGGGACGATTAGCTTGGCGGTCCGGTTGGTTGCCTTGTGGGTAAAGGCACACCGATTGGCTTTTGTTTATCGCCATCTTATGGCCATTTTGCTTCCGCTGTGTATTTACTTATCTGTATGACTTTTGGCCGGTCGGCCTCTCTTTTGTAATACCTCTCTTCATATTATCTATGTCTTTCAGTTGTTGCTTTTGGCTTCGGCTCTATGTGTACGAATGGAATTGATGCATGATTTTGTAACGGGGTGTGTATACTGCAATTCTGGGAAGTATACATATCTCGAGGCTTGGTTTATTTGATTTGTACTGTTAGGACCAAGTGGATGGTTAAACAGTACAAGCCGAATAAACCGGGGTCCTCACAGTCATCTCCAACTCCGGCGTCGGTCTCCGCCGCTAGGTCTTCTCCGAGCTCCTTCGGACCTCCTCTGTGCCCTAATAAGTTCGCAATAGCCCCTAGAGCTCGAGCACCTATTAGGTTAGGTCGTAGCAAAGCTTTTTGCATTTTTTGGTTTTTACCGTAAGTGCTCCTTCGCCCCTCTCCGGCTCGCCGGTGTTTTAGGCCAGCTCTGCCGTCGAGAGTACCCTCAATAGGTTCGCAATAGTATTGCGCACATTTTGGTACATTTGGTTCGTGCCGTCGTGGCCGTGGTTGCCGGTGGCAAGCCGGCAAGTAAATCGCGAAGTTCTGTACTGTGCCGGAAATGCGACAAGTCCCTAGACCTCTAGGGTTAATCTCAGCCGTTAATGACCACCTCTGATTAGCTCTTAGCCGTAGGATCCTTCTTTGTAAAAACCTTAGCTCCAGGACCTCCCCCCAGATTAGATCCTAGCCGCTTAGGACCTCCCTGGTTCAATCTTAGCCGTTAGGATCATCTCCGTGCAAAAAGACCACCCCGTGGTCATTTTTGAAAAAACCACCCTCGGGACCTCCTTGGGGTCCCCTTTGCAAAAGACCACCCCCTTGGTCTTTTGCAAAGAAAACCTCAGGACCTCCCCCTCCGCAGATCTTAACCTTTAGGACCACCTCCGGGTAGATCTTGATCGTTCAGGACCTCCCAGTGGAGATCTGAGCCGTTAAGACCTCCCTCTGTTAAGACCTTGTCTTTGCGGACCTCCTCGTGTTGATCTTGACCGTTGAAAACCTCCCCCGCGAGATCTTATCCGTCGGGACCTCCCCTCCGTTAGACCCTATCGCCTAGGACCTCCTCCGAGCAAATTTGGACCGTCCAGGACCTCCCCTTAGGAATCTGGCCCATCTAGGACCTCCTCCGTTAGATCCTTAGCTGTAGGACCTCCCCTCAGCTCTGGACCGTTAGATCTTGATCTAACGGGCCAGACCTCCTCAGCGTTTAGAAGTTCTAAGTGTTCCGATCCTTTTTGTGTCGTTCATCTCATGATCTGCGGCTCTGGTGGCGTAAGCAATCGGACCTCCGACCGGAGCTTCGCTGTGAGCCGCTCGTCTTTAGATCTGCGGCCCACACTTGCTGGATCATTCGGACCGCCGAACATCTCCTTCGCTGTAGACCGTTGGATCTAAATCCAACGGTTGGTTCCGTTGTGCGCTGTGCGTGTTTCCGTTCGGCCCTCGCATTTGGGCCGTTGGATTCAAAATCAACGGCCCAGATTTTTCCATGTTGATTTGATAATCAGTAAATCCCGAAACCTTTTATTTGTAAACTGAAAATTGTTTTAAACTTTGAAAATCCATAACTAATTCATTTTAATTCCTTTTTAGATGATTCCAACTGTGTTGAATTCCTGTTTAGCTAAAGTTTAATCTAAAAATACATTTAGTCATTGTTCGTGATGAAAAATCTTGTAAACAATATTAACTTGTTTCACTTTATTGATATTCCGAAATTCAATTAAAACTTGTAAAATTCATAACTTTTTTTGTATAACTCCAAACTAAGCAAACAAAAATGTATTAGGTTCCTCTGTGATTATGCTTTAGTTTAGTATAAGTCTTATGTGTATTCTTAAAACTAAAAGATGTAATACAATAGTTCCACAACTTAGAAAAATCATGATAAATTCATTTCAACTCCAAATGAAGTAAACTCAACTTTGCTAACCTTAGGATGTCAATGTCTACCTACCATAAAAATTTCGAGTTCTAGATCTTTCTGGAATTTTGTGCCATGAAGAGTAACCGGAATTAATTTAATTTGAATTTCCAGGCTGAAAGAAATTGTTTAGGTCATAACTTTTGTATACTTAATCCAAATCAAATGATTTTTGTTGCTAAATTTGTCTAAAATGATGTTCTTCCTGTTGTATAAATTTCGTGGATTTTGGAGCACTTTGGTTTTTGAGTTTCTTTCGGTGTTCTTCGTTTTTATTGGATTTCCCCATTCTTTCGATAGGTTCCGACGATTGTGTGGATTGCGTGAGTGATCCTCTGCAACAAGAAAGTGATCTTCAACAAGGCAAGCAGATGTAGCATCATTTGATCATATCGCTCCTATTACTTTTAAAGTCTAATATCTTGTTTGCAAAAACTAAGTATGCATGCCTCTTGTGTCAAAGTAAATTTTTGTCGGTTAGAGGTAGTTAATCCTAATGCATAGTTTCCTGAAATTGTTCACCCTCACCACAAACCTAGGTATTATCCTCACCGGTGAATTAGAGCCCGTGAATGATTTATAGTCTTTTTATTGTCTTTACGATATAATGCTTAACAATGCTTAGTTACCGGTAGAATTGGGCAGTTATCGACTTAGTCGATGACCTTGATCACACAAACTTATTATTGCTTATATTCGGCATCATGTGCCTTGTTTATTTGTGAAAACTAAAACTGAAAACAAAATGATTTCGACTTGGGCATAATGGTAAGATGGTGTGCTTTTGGGTGTGACTGGAATGGTGCCCGAGTCAACAAGGACCGAACATCTTGTTACACTAAACCAAGCATTCTTGCGTACTAACCATACTAGAGGGTATGTGACCTCTCTTGACTTAGTACTTTGGGGGGGTGTTAATTAATGAGTCGCGTGGTGGGTTGTATATCCCTATATGCAACATGGGTCACGTGACAGAGGGGAGCACCCACGATGGCTGCATCCTACTCTACATATGGGTCCTTAGTGGATGCTGCGAGGGTGGACCACTAAGGGTTAACCCCCATGCATGCGGTTCTTGATTAGCTCAATCCATTGGAAAGCGTCTCGTAGGACTTAGCCGTGCCGGCATACCAAAGGAACTGTGCTTAATAGCTTGGCAAAAAGGCGGTCTGAAGTGTGGGTACATTGGTACACCCCTGCAGGGTTAAAACTATTCGAATACCTTCGTCCTAGGTTATGGACACGCTTGGCAAGGTCTTTCAAGAGTTAGACTACAACATTTTAAATTAAAACTTGATGTGAGTGGTACGAATGGGTAATTCGTGCTATTGTTGTGATGGCTATTGGGTTGGTCATCTCCAGGATGTCTTTATGATTATTACTTATTGTCTCGCTGTTATTTATGCAAATAAAATTCAGATTGTTAAAACGGCCTTCAACATATTACTTATTGCAAATAAAACTTGTTTTATGCTGAAAATTAACCTTGAGCCTTCTCCTTTGATTAAAGCCTACATGTAGTAGTATCTAGGATTGCTACCCATAAGTATTGCGAGTACATTTTTGTACTCATTTGCTTTGCTTAATTGTTGCAGAGAAGGTTGATCCCCAAGGGATCGACTTTTGTGAGATTCGCTGCGGTGTGGACGACTAGCTTGGCGGCCCGGTCAGATTGCCTTGTGGGTGTATGGCAAGCCAGTTGGCTTTTGTTCTTAGCCATCTTATGGCATTTTGCTTCATTCTTTGTTTAGCTCCTTTTTGTCTTGGCCGGTTGGCCTCTCTTTTGTAATAACTATTATGTATGTCTTTTGCTTGTAAAGTTTAAGCTTTGGATCTGTGTGTTGTATGGAATTGATGCAATGTTTTGTAAAAGGGTGTGTATACTGCAATTCTGGGAAGTATACATTTTCCCAAGGCACGGTGTATTTTGTTTGTGATGCTAGAGTTAGTGGATGACTAAGCATTACAAGCTAAATAAACCGGGGTCTCACACAAGTGCTATGGTGGTTCGGTGGGATCCGGACGGGAGAGACTTGTTGACATGAGAGTCGTTAATCAACCTACACGTGGCGAAGCATGGGATTGCTTCACGATCTATGGACTCGGTCTTTTGGAGAAGGATCGAGAAGGGGTATTTTGGTAATTTCACCAAATACCGCCTTTGTGTCCTTTGGCTAAGCCGCGGTGCGGGTCGGCGCAAGGAGAAGCGGTTTAGGTCAAGCGAAGAAGAAGACGACGTTTTAAAATACGTGCGTGTGTTAACTCATTTGTGTGTTAGGGTTTAATGGGTGCCCTAATGGAATATTCCCTAGATGCTAGCCTCCACTCTATAAAGGAGGAGGTGCTGTCCAGCGGCCTTGAATCCTGCCATTTTTAGTGCCTTATTTTGTGTTTAGGGTTTTGAGGAGAAGAGAGAAGAGGCTAGGGTTTCTAGGGTTTGGATTGAGTGTGTGCTCATGTGTTGAGCTTTGTCCTCCTAGATGGAGTGGTTGTAAACCAACAATCATCCATCTCAAATCAATCCAACCAAATCTCTTGACATGAGTCTCTTTGTGTTCATACTCTCTATTTGATGTTTTTGGAGCTTTCTTTGATCCGGGAGTTTTTACTTGGTTTTTCTTCCTGATCTTGCTTGCTGGGATATGTGGGAACCCATCTAAGGTCATGTTGATCATCATCCACCCACGAGCAAGCTTTTGGATCTAAGTTTTGGTTTTGCCCGGTTTTGGTGAAAGAAAGGGTGATTTTTGGGGGTTTTGCTCTTGAGGGCTTTTGGTTTGATTCTTCCTGTGATTGAGAGTGTTAGGATGTATGGGAGACTATTATTAGCCATCTTGGATTGATTCCTCCCATGAAATCCTCTCAATCACTATTTTCGTATTTTGCTCGGTTTTGAAGCAACCTTCACTCAAACGGAAAAAGGTCAGAACTTTAACAATGATCTTCACGATCTTTGATTGGAATAGGTTCTTGACATCCTAGAGAAGGTATGTTTTAAGTTTTATGAAGTTTGGAGTTTTGGATCAAAAGTTGGATCAATTTGCGATTTCGAAATCGTGCTGAAATTCAATTTCTGTGCTGATTTTATTGTTCCCTGTCTGACCGCTACTGTTCACCAGTCTAACCGCACTGTTCCCTGTCGATCACTCACGCTCACCGGTCTAACCGCATTGTTCACAGGTTTGACCACCACTATTCATCGGTCTGACCGCTCAGTGAAGATTTCAGCTAGTTTTGATTCTTTTGTTGCCTGGTTCTTATTTGAATGATTATCTCTGATCTTCATAGCTCCACATAGCTATTGGAGTGAAAGAACCTTAATCATCTTGAGGCAAAATTTTTTGAAAAAGAGGTCGTTTTTGTGAGGCGCCTATTCAACCCCCCCTTCTAGTCGCCTCTTCGGTCCAACAAGTGGTATCAGAGCCAAGTTTGCTCTTTTGTGATCTTCACTGATCAGTGAGCATGGCGACTAGTATGTGGACTTGTGAGCGCTTCTTTGTATATTGTCATGGTTCTTTTGCCGTTGATGTCCGTCGTGACAAGAGGTTTAAACATACGATATTTATGTGGTCAATTGAGAAGCAATTCACCTGCGATATTTGTGGCTACCCCTTTGGTTTTGATTGTCCAAGTTTTAGAGATGAGATACGCTTGGAGCCCAAGGAGAAGGAGCCCATTGGCAAATGTGCCGTAGCGATTGAGGATGAACGTGATAGAGAGCTTTTCAATGATGATCATGATGACTCTTCCGAGGATGAACCCTACTTGAGCTAAGCAAGGTGAGCAAAGAAAACTCATTGATATCTTATTTTCATATGATCTTAAACCGATTGTTCTTAGGAAGAAAGTAAAATTGCTAGAAAAAGAGAAGGGTGATTTGTCTCATGAGCTCTCTGAATTGAAAACCTCCATGAATGCTTTTGATTCATTGCTTGTAGACATGGGAACTTGAATAATTTTTTTACATGCCTAAAAGCTGAAAATGAATTATTAAAATCAAATGCTTCTATGTCATGTGATTCTTGTGTTGCCTTACATCATGAGCTTGATAATGCTAAGTTAGAAATAGGCAATTTTAGATCTATGGCTAGAAATAATTGTGATTCTTGTGTAGGCATGCTTGTTGAAATTGAAAAGTTGAAATTGACTAATTCCATACATCTTGAGCAATTAGAGAATGCTAGGCTGAAATTATTGAAATTGAATCTAGGCCTTGTAGCATGTGCTTAGAATATAAAAAATTTCTTAAGGATGGGTTAGTATCTTGCAAGAATTATGCTTGTTTAGAAAATAAAATTGATGCTTTGAATTGCATGCTTAATACAAATGCATCATTAATTTCTTGCACATCTTGCATTGCCTTGAAGAGCGAAGTGGAGTCTTTGAAGAAATTGTGCGATGATATGAGCGCCAAGTCATGTGACTCTTGTGTTTGCCTTCACTCGAGATTGATGTTCTCAAGATTTCTCTTTCTTTTTGCATTCTGAGTTGAAGTCTTTTGTGCTAAACGTGAGTCATTTGATCTTGGTTTTTGTGCCATCGCTTTGGATAGCTCTTCTTTGGCAAGTGCGACTTTTCTCGACTCTTCTTGTGTTGTCCAACAAATTTCTAAAGACAAATGTGCTTCTTCTTCAAATGGTACTACATCTTACAAAGAGAAGTACCATTGCACCTTTGTAAGAAAGATGGACACATTTTTGAGTTTTGCTTTGTACTGCTGAAACATAAGCATCGAGTGCGCCGTCGTACCTCTAGGAACACACATAGTTTTTCTCATGGCATGTGTGAGCCTAGTGTCGACACGAGGGCAAGTCATGATGTTGGTTCTTCCAGGACTTCCTTTTTGAGCGATAATGGTGCTTCGTCCTCTCGGACTGCGTCTCCTAGTAGACCTTCACACCATTGCTCATTTTGTGGGAAGAATGGACATCGTGTAGATTTTTATTTTCGGCGTGCAAAACATTTGCGTCGAGCTCATGCTTCTAAGTCTCCTAGTGGGCATAGTCTTTCTCATGACAAGCATACTAAAGAGCCTAGCACGAAGCCTTGATCTGTTGATAGCTTCTTTGTCACCTTTTCTAGTGGTGTTGGACAGCATCATGGACTTTGTTTCTGTGGTTTTGGTTTTGGTCCACGAGCTGCCCCGAGATAGGATTTCCGCCTTTTTCTAAAAGGTGGACCTCGTTTTGTTCATCGAGGTACACACCCACGGCGAGGATGTGTGAGTTCCATTGGTGCTTCTGTTGGTTCTCATCATGGTGCTTTCAAGCAAGGTCATCGCCGCTTTTCTAGAGATGGACCTCGTTTTCCTTTTCGAGTTGTCCACTCGCGCGTGCCTCAAGGATGGTGTTGGATCTTCTTACATGGACCATCATTTGCATCATGCTAACTCACATAATGGTCCAACTGTCTCTTGTAATTGTGTGTCCAAGGTTTGGGTTCCCAAGTATTTGCTCTCTAACCCTTCGGATCCAAGACTTGGACATCTTGCCTTTCGATGTGTAGGTACCAGAACGCGGGTTGGAGAACATGGACTTAAGAGGTTCGGCCTTTGCTTCTTCACGTGATCGGGACACTTGATGGTTCTCCACCCCAATGATGGCCTCCAAGAGGCATGTGCTTTCATGATCGCGTCTACACCTATTTTGTGAGCTATCTTATACCTTCATGCATTTACTTTCATGATTATTCATTTTTGGTATGTTGTGCTTGTTTTGTGCTCACTTGTATCATATTGGCATGTGTTACTCTTTTGATACCCTTCATCATGCCTTTGTTAATACCTTGCTTATGTATCCATGGGCTAGATTGTTATTCATTATTTCCATGGGTGTATAAGATTGGCTTTGTCAACATGACCTTATGCTGTCTTGTACCTTTATTATCTTGCTCTTGTTGATTCTTGCTTATGTATCCATGTATTAGATTGTTGTTCATTACTTCCATGGTTATATGAGCTTGGTTTGTGTCATCAAGAGCTTGTACTGTTTTGATACTTTTATTATCTTGCTCTTGTTGATTTTTGCTTTATGTATCCACATGCATACTTGATATCCATGTTAGCATACAGTATTCATGATTTGTTCTATAACATATTCTATGCTTACATGGTATTGTGCTTTATTGTTAATCGTGAATACATGAGCTTTGCCATAGCTTCACTAGCATACTTTACCCTTGACTGGATATATGTTGTATGATATGCTATGTGCTTACTTGCTCCTATGCCTTATTTTGGTTTAAGGATAGTTTGAGTTTTGTCATATCTTGGATAGCATGTGCTGCGATTTATTTATCTATCTTTATGCTCATGTCCTGAATTGTTGATTATATGCTTTTATGAGCTTTGGATCATTTGCTGTTATCCTTGCTAGTCTTGTGTCTTGGTACTGTTTCCCAAGATATTGTCTCACTAACCCAGTACCAAGGCATAGACTTCTTCTGTCTCTTTGGTGTAGTCTTTTCAGTTGAGAAGAAAAACATGTGGATCATGACTCCAGCTGTTGGTTCTTCTTCATATGTGCATTCGATATTGGCTATCACTTCTTGGAGACGAAGGAATTTGAGATGAACGAAGCACACCAAGAATCTGCTCAAGTGCTTCGAGATGGGTGACTGCAAGTCGATCGCCACTCCCTTAGCGACATCGACTGTTTTGGATCCAGATGAGGAAAGAGAAGCCGTGGATCAATGTGAGTACCGCAGTATGATCGGCTTCCTCCTCTACCTGATGGCCTCAAGAGCTTCTACTCATTTGACTACGTCTCACTGCCAAGCGGTGCGACTCAGGTTCGAGCTTCTATACCTTACATTTGTGTATGGTATCCCTAGTCTACCTTGTATAGCATCTGGATCATGTCAGGTGTTGGGCTTATTGTGTTCAGGGTAGATAGGAGGCTCTATTCTAGCACGTGTCCCTTCTATACACTCTTCTTATCCCATGTTTTTCTAGGATGTACTCTTCTCACAGCCTAGGTCGAGCTTGTTTTTCAATCACTAGTCTTAGCAGGTTTTGACCTGCCTGCAAGCTTTTTAGTGTTGGTGTTTCGCTCTCTAGCTTTTCGAGTCACTTTCCCTAGAGATCTTGTGGAGTAGGAAGTCTTTGTGCTAGTTTTTGGGAGTCCAAGGCATTTTTGGTAGGTCTCCTCACCAAACCTTTTTGACCCAACAAGGTTTGCCACCTTGAGAAATGAGTTAGGGGCAATTTACCCCTACGGGTTGGTTTGAGAGGGAATTGGTTCATTTCTGAACTTTCCTTGTTCATCTGAACTTTCTTTGTTCATGTGAATTTTTGTGGATATTTTCTGATACCTTTTTCAAGTGGTATTTTCTTCGGATCCTTTTGATCTTTTTGATCTTTTTAGGATTTTACATCTTTCTTGCATCTTATTGTATCATATTGCAATCATATGAAAATCCAAAAAGATACATTGTAATATAAGCTTTACAGCTTGCCTTTTAAATTGATGAAGCTTTGCTTATTACCCTCTAGGAGCTTTAGTATTTCAATTCTACTCAAGATCGTGTCTAGTTCTTTGACTTGCTAGAATTATCATGCCTTCACATGTCTAGCAAAGTCTTTGCTAAATGAGCTAGAATTTTAAGTCAACTTGAACTGAAAATTGCAATTTGTGGATCTTTTAGCTAGTTGCACAATTAGTGATCCTTTTGTGACATTGGCCCTGTCAAAATTGTTTTGTTAGCTCTGGAATCTAGAATTGAACATCTCTTTGAGCTTTTTGTTCCTTTAAAGAATCTATAATTGCTCTGCACAAAACAAAAATCAGATTTCAAAATTCTCATGTGCTTGCCATTGCAGAGGCATGAACTCGGGGAGTTTTGGATGACCTAGACCACTCTTTTAAGCTTATTGCTTGAGATGGTCGCGCAAGGCTTGAGATCTAGCACAAATCAATTTGTGAAAATTGGTTGAAGTTTGAGAAGAGTTTGTGGATGACTCTAGTCCAGGATCTTCTTCACCAAGATTGACCTTTACTCAACTTCAATGTTCATTGAAAATGAAATCTGTTGAGAAATTTGGGCTTTGAGAAAACTTGAGGAAAATGATTCAATCCGGGACTTTTGTCTCTAAGATGGTCTTTGCTAGCTTCTAGATCTCACAATGACATTCGACATGGCCATTATCACTTTAGGATACCGTTGTTGAACTTGTTAATTTTGAAGCATTGCTTAATTTAATCCAACAACAAGTGGTATTTTAAGCTCTCTAGCTTTCTTTGCTATATATGTCTTAACATGATCTTACTAGCTGTGTTAGGCTTGATATGTCTTAAGTGATAATAAAAATGTTAGCTTGTTCTTTTGGGTAATCTCTAAAGCTTCTTTTACTAAAAATTGAAAAATACAAAAAAATGAAGCCGCTCCATTGCATTTTCTGCATGCTCTTTCTTATGCTTCTTCCTCATTTCTGTATTTGTCATATTTGAATGAGAGGAAGGCGTGATTCCTTGATGAATCCATTGTCAAAGGGGAGAAGATATAGCGAAAATGTTAAAAAAAGAACTTTTTGGTTGTAGGAGAGAAGAGAAAATGATGATCATAGTGAGGGGAGCATTTAATTTGCAATTCTTTTGATCTTATTGTTATTTCTGAATTTGAATTGCAATTCTTGGAGACTCACAATGATAAAAGGTCAAATAGAACAATTGTTCTTTCATATGGACCTTAAGTGAGATTTATGTCACTTCTTTGGAAATTGAAGCTTTTGCGCTTTATTTTGCCTTATCTCACTTGCTTATGCTATTCAAGCTAATTTGGTCATTTCCATTGTTTTCTCTTGCTCATGGACCAAGTTGTGCCTTTGTACGAAAACTGCGAGTATTTTCATTTTCAAACCTCATACTTATATTTTCTGAGAAATTGCCAATGTGTTCATCAAGGGGGAGGTTGTGGATATCATGGGGATATGTGCACGATCTTAGGATGATATAACAATTGGCAATGGTGTTGAGGGTTTGTCGAAACGCGAGTTTTCGGCAAAGTTCAGATGTTGTTAGGTCTCAGTGATCCGACCGCCATGGTGGCGGTCGACCGGTCTTATCTCGGTTGTTTTGCATGTGAGAGGTCGGCGGTGCTTGTTGGTGATATGCCTAGAGGCAATCATAGAAATGATTGTATCACGTCTATGTTTATGAGTTCTTGAATAAATGTTATTATGTTCCTTGAATGAATCGTTAGTTCTGAGGATCAACGAGTATGTGACTTATTGGTGAAACTCTTCGACTTGTATGATGTCGTTCTAAAAGTATCCCTGGTCGAATGTCACTGATCGGAACACCAGTGACTCTACGACCAGCGCATATATTGATTAATGACCATGTTTCACCGGTCATAGATATAGGGATATCGAATCAATAATGTGAACACATGTTAGAAAACATGGGGTTGGATTGACTCACCTTGAGACACTATTGAGATTGTTATGATTCTATGTGTCATTAGTTGGTCTCAAGCAATGATGATGTATAATCCTTACACCTGAGATCAGCATGGTTCCCTACATGTGTAATAGCACTCTTAGGGTCACAAACGCTACTTGTAATCGGGTAGTTATAAAGGTAGCTTTGGGTATGCTATGAAACATGAGGAGGATATGACTGGTCGGATATGGGATTTACCCCTCCTAACATAACAGGAGAGATGTCTCTGGGCCCCTCGAAGTGGTCGAATAAAGAAAGTGCATGGCCATGCCACTAGTGGTCGAAGTGTTCGACCACATAAGGTTATCCGACAACTTGATCGAGAAAGTATTGAACAGTCCATGGATGACACATTATCTCACCTGGAGTTCAAACCAGATATCGTGAGGCAAAGGGAGAATACTAGAGTAAGTCACTTAGTTCGATCAGATCCAGACAAGTCGTATGGTGATACGAGCAAGTCTTAGACTGATCGAACGAAATCACAGAGTGGTGGAAACCTGGTCGTAAGGAGTTACGGACTGATCGTGACCGAGTGCGAACTGGTCGTATAGAGATAGGACCTGGTCGTAAGTGATGAGGACCTAGTCGTAGATCATATTGCATTAAGGTTCGTCCAATATAATTTGTGTGTATTCGGGAATCGTTATGTCCTGCTAGGGACCGCTACGACTTGTGGTCGGAAAGGGTTTCTAAGTCACAACCGATTACACATAAAACTAACAGGTCACACACTTAATGGGATGGAACAAACCGATGCGAATATGATTAATCAACGTGTTCGGATAGGATCCGACACGGGCACTATATAAGGAGATGCTTGAGGCTAGTGTGAAGGGGTGAGATAGACACGTGAGTTGTTTCCACCGAAACCCTAGCCGCCATCTTCTTGAGAGAACCTTCCCATGCGACTTGGTGCTAACACACCGTGCTGATTGTTCCTTCTTTGGATGTGTGGATACCGTAGAGGCTCTGCGGTCGCTATTGTGCTAAGGACGACCCGCAATCTTCACAAGGAACTGCAGAGGTTCTTTGGAGGAAGCGATCAACTACGAGGGCGTTGGATGATCTTCTCGACCACTACATCGGCACGTTCTTCGTCGGACTAGGCCGCTCCGACTCTGCCTGCGCCTGCGTGCGTCCGGTGGTAATGATCGTGATCATCTAACTTGCTTGGCCTCTGGTTTACGTGGTAGAAATTTTGATTTTTGCTAGCGAAGCCTACCAGTAACCCTACAAAGCGATCGCGGCGGTGGCGGTCCGGCCGGTCGATATGCGGTCGGCCGGCTCATCACGAGCAATCGACCGCCATTAAAGTGGCTTTGGATTTTTGAGTTGGGCCAAAAATAGAGGGTGTAGGCAAGAGAGGAGGTTCTACTGCTCTTGGTCCCATAATTTTTGGAGTCTCCAAGCAAAATTTCTATTCGTTTGAAATTTTTAGAGATATTCGGATTTCCACGGTGGAAATTTTGGCTAAGTCCCGGGGGCGGTCAGACCGGCCTTTGGATGGTGGTCAGACCAGTCAGTGGGCAGTCAGACCAGCCAAGGGTGGCGGTTTGACTGGTTTTGGCTTGTTTGTTAAGTCAAGTTCATGTTTATCAGTGCATATGTGTTGCATGATGCATGTTTTAGCTAACGTGGGTCAAGTTGTGAAGAACTTGTTCCCGGAAATGATTTCTTGGTCTATTGTTGTGCAGGTGGCTTGCAGGTCAAGGACGATCAACGGCGAGGAGGATCGGGACTAAGCTTGGACAGCTGAGGTCCAGAACGATCGAGGATGCCGGGTGAGGTCAGGTGACTCAAGTGGGGCGCGGAATGGACAAGGATGACCGAACAGGCGGTTCGGTGCGACTGGTTGGATCAAGCGGCGAAGGGGTCGGTGCAAGTGCTATGGCGGTTCGGTGGGATCTGGACGGGAGAGACTTGTCGACATGAGAGTCATTGATCAACCTACTCGAGACGAAGCATGGGATTGCTTCACGATCTGTGGACTCGGTCTTTTGGAGAAGGATCGAGAAGGGGTATTTTGGTAATTTCACCAAATACCACCTTTGTGTCCTTTGGCTAAACCGCGGTGCAGGTCGGCGCAAGGAGAATCGGTTTAGGTCAAGCGGAGATGAAGACGACACTTTAAAATGCATGCGTGTGTTAACCCATTTGTGTGTTAGGGTTTAATGAGTGCCCTAATAGAATATTCCCTAGATGCTAGCCTCCACTATATAAAGGAGGAGGTGCTGTCCAGCAGCCTTGAATCCTGCCATTTTTAGTGCCCTATTTTGTGTTTAGGGTTTTGAGGAGAAGAGAAAAGAGGCTAGGGTTTCTAGGGTTTGGATTGAGTGTATGCTCATGTGTTGAGCTTTGTCCTCCTAGATGGAGTGGCTGTAAACCCACAATCATCCATGTCAAATCAATCCAACCAAATCTCTTGACATGAGTCTCTTTGTGTTCATACTCTCTATTTGATGTTTTTGGGGCTTTCTTTGATCCGGGAGTTTTTACTTGGTTTTTCCTCCTGATCTTGCTTGCTGGGATATGTGGGAATCCATCTAAGGTCATCTTGACCATCATCCACCCACGAGCAGGCTTTTGGATCTAAGTTTTGGTTTTGCCCGATCTTGGTGAAAGAAAGGGTGATTTTAGGGGGTTTTGCTCTTGAGGGCTTTTGGTTTGATTCTTCCTGTGATTGAGAGTGGTAGGACGTTTGGGAGACTATTCTTAGCCATCTTGGCTTGATTCCTCCCACAAAATCCTCTCAATCAGTTCTGTTTCGGACCGCTACCCCAATGAAGCTTAAGGTTCTAATTACGCAAAATATGATCGAACCCAAGAACATCTGAAAGCATTCAAATGAAGTCCAATAAATACAAATACAAACTAACAAAAGGAAATACTTCAAGAAAGACAAGGTAGATCCAACAGGGAGAGAGAGAATGTCTGCAGGAACATTCCTCAAGGGTTACTTAGTTAGGAGAGATTACCTGGTTAGGTAATACTCTCAGATCTACTTTCGGATCAAGAAGGGTTCTGCTACTGAGAACGGAAAGCGATGGGTGATAGCTAGGGTTTAGACGATGTTGATCGGTGGTTGATAAGGCACTGAGTTTGGCCTACAGAGATGACCAAATAACCTATGCCATCACTAGAGGACCGAAAGGACACTACACTCAAGGTCGGTCAAACAATCAGTAGGAGAACCATTTATGGTGATGTTGTTTTCCATAACAGGCCGCCTAGCACTCACAAACACTCTCTCCTGGCATTCTATGTAAGCATCCACGATGATCATACCGTCAAAATCAATCCTCTTATATACTCTAAAGATGGCTGCTAACTACACCACTATAGGGGTTGCTAATGGGAGTCATCTAATACCGATTCACCACAGCTTAGCTAATTACTTAAATTAACTACTAATCTCATCTAAAGGGCCTCTTGTCATTGAAATTCACCTCTTGAGTTAAATGATATTGGCACTCTAATTACCTAATTGACCAGCGATTAATACAAACTATATTGCAAACTATTTAAGTAAACTCCTTGCTAATCACCTACTAACTAACCTTCAAAAGTTGACATACTTCAATTATTTACTAATGGTCATAAGTCTTCCAACTGGACAAAAGATCTCCTAATCAGACTAGCCTTCGCATCATACTGACAAACACTTGTCCGCATCATCACGACAATGAACTTACGATCATACAGCGATAGTTAGCCAACCTCCTCGAATACTTATGTTAAGGATGCATTAACTATGAATTCTCCAAGCAATTGATTTAGTCCTCACAATTACTCAACAATTTATCCACTAAATGTTTACTACAAGCAACCACAATCTGTCATCTGATCATCTAACCTAGCCACCACAAATTAGCCACTGAAAGTTGTTATATGAAAATATAACTTGTGAATGCTAACTAGAATCTTCAGCACGTAATTACCTTTTCAACTGTTTAACAAAACCACTATTGCTATTCATCCAAAAATACAACCTGACAAAAGATTATCTAAAGACTATCTATCCTGCAATCTTGCTAACTTTGCTACTAACACAATCCAATTGATGTAACACCCCAGGATCCACATTACCCTGGAATGCTACTAAACCACTCTACAGCTAGCCAATAATTTCAAGATAAATTAATTCGGCAACATCTCTAGACAAGAAGCATTAAGCGGAAGCATAAACAACTAAGGGAATAAAGATAACGGTAACAAGTTCAATAATTAAACAACCTCTAGCAGATTAATCAAAGAATGGTTCACGAGTCCATCCTTATTAAATAACATAAACATCCACAAATAGTTAAGCATTTAGCTAGCATTTCATCGACTTTATTACAACATGAGTTGATGAACCAAGTGCATTATTGTGGTGCGCTCTACCCATCCCAATGAATGCTCAACAATCACCAGAGGGGAAAAACAAGGGTGAGATAAAAATCTCAGCAAGCACCTTTGCTTAACATGGCTATTGGACTACAAACAAAATTACAACATCATTAAAGTATCCATAAGTCCACATCCATAATGTGAATCCACATTCATTTACAAGCTAATTTAGCTACAAAGATATTAAGCATCAATATCCAATTCCCATAATGATCACAATTATAGCCTCAACCATATTTACTACCAAAGGTAGTAAAATATTAACAATTGAATCTTGATCAACTGCTCCATGTTAATCACCACTACCACTACCAATGACAATAAAGTATTAGCGTGTTCTACCTCATGGCTTTACTATTTCTCGCATCCACAATCTGCTATCCACAATTACCACAAGAGAGAAGAATCTCATACCACAACCACAACCTCTACCATACCACAAGGGTGAACCCCATTCCACAACCACAACCACATTACTCATACCACAAGAGACTCTCATGAGTCAATTTCCACATTCCAACTGTGAAGTTGCGTTTGATTGCAAAAATAACTTCACCTCAATATCTTGCACAAGTATGCAAATGATCTTTCCACAATGTAATGCATATGTATGCTATGCTCCACTGCACCTTTACCCAACAAGGTAAAGGTATGCATCGTCTTTCTGACAATGCACGATGTTGTGCCGTCTGATCGCGCTATAAGCGGCGACATCCACAATGCAAATGTCATGATATGTCATGAATGATATGATAATCATAAACCACAAGAATTTAACCACGAAGGTCAACAACATACTCACCATGAATATTTTCTCATAATCCACATGTGTCTCATTAAGCACAATAACATTGTGTCATAAGATCATTACCACATAACCCACACCCGATTCGCCAAGATCAAAATCAATCGATCTAAAGGGAACTCTACCACATAGACCACAACATGATCATCATGAATATAACCACAAAGAATTATCAATATGTCCACCTCGAGTTTATTTTCATATTCCGCATTTGGCTCATTAAGCAAATTACCACATGACTACCAACAACTCTTCCAACGCATGGCAAAAATGAATATTAATTTGCTACCACGACCTCATCCTTAAAACATGCAACCATCGCATATAACTTCAAGTTATGAAAAAACATGTATATTGCAAGTAGTAAGAATAACAAGTTAAACCGTAGCTCAACCATGTATTTACTTGCATGATCATATAAGCATTCATCCATCACAAGCATTAGGGTTAGCAATGTACTTGCCTTCCACGATGTGACGCGTTAGCCGCCAAGGTGATACTCTAAACCTGAGGCTTCACCTCCTAAACAAGTAAAATAATTTCAATAAGGTCATAATATACCCAGCGCTACTAATCGGCATTCTACAACGCTTACTTGACGACTCAAAACGAGTTTACAAAGCTGAAATCGAAAACAACGTTTCCTGCCATAATCTGATTCTGGACAGCAGCACGGTAAATGACAATACTCATGATCTGAAAGTCAAAAGAGGTAAACCCAATTTCTGTAGATTCTTAACTGACTAATCTACAATACTCTAGTTGACACAATAATCCAATTCGGCCAAACAATTAGGCTAACCATTGTCTGAACTTTCAGTACAGAAACTGTCTACACAAACGAACAGCAAAACTAAAATAACCATAACTTTTACTAGGTAACTCCGAATTGATCGTTCTTTATCAATCTGAAAAGGTTATCGAATTACCTACAATAACCTAGTTGGGTGAACTTTCAGATTCTACCAAATTCCCTTTCAAATTTTAGGAAATAACCAGACAGATTATTCTCGTCAGATTTCTGGAAGCAGATACTAAATCGATCATAACTTTTGACTCAGACCTCGGAATCGAGTGATCTTCGCGGCTACTGAAAGATAACGACATAACCCACATATCTCTAGGAGATGGAAACTTAAAATTCAGCCTCTAAATACACGAAAAACCCACGCAAGGTTCTGGACAGAATTGCATCTTCTGCAGCCCAACAATTAACCATCAATTCTAATCGGTTTTGCATCTAATAAGGATTAAACAGCGGGGAGGGCATCTCGTTACCCTTGTAGAGCCGCTAGAATTCGCTGAACCAAACCCCACACAAACTCTTCTTCTTCTTCTTCTCCTTCTTCTCCTTCTTCTCCTTCTTTTCTCCCTCTCTTTCTTCTTCCTTGCGCAAGGCAGCACCTTGGGATAGGGAGGTGCAGGGGACAGCACCTTGGGAGAGGGAGGTGCAAGGGGAGGAGAGGAGTCGACCAAGGGAGAGGAGGAGGGGCGGCTGCAAGTGGGAGGAGAGAAAGGGAGGCGGCTAGGGTTTGGGGAGGTGGCTCCTCCCCCTTTGGCCGGCCACTACAGGGCCAGATGGGCCAAGGCCCAGGCCCAAGTAGGTGAGAAAACACAGAAAAACCCTCTCTTTTCTTGTCTTTGCTGAATTCTGAAATTAAACTCTTCCCCGATTAAATAATTGTTTACCGATTAAATTTAATTAACCCGATTCTTGACT
This sequence comes from Ampelocalamus luodianensis, assembly GCA_036346255.1. Lineage (NCBI taxonomy): Eukaryota > Viridiplantae > Streptophyta > Magnoliopsida > Poales > Poaceae > Ampelocalamus > Ampelocalamus luodianensis. The sequence continues at coordinate 43,167,681 of CM070620.1, read as the reverse complement.
TCTCACACTTAGGAGTATTACACTCTTCCCACCTTAAAAGGATTCGCCCTCGAATCCTACTCTACAGACCACAAAGAGAAGAACAACAAGCAAAAAGCAACCCAAACTAGGAGTACTCACCAGCCTCGAAGAGCTCGGGGTACTTCTTTCGCAAAAGATCCTCCAACTCCCACGTAGCTTCTCTCTCAGATCGATTCGTCCAAAGGACCTTCACATACTTGATGGTCTTATTCCTCAAGACCCGCTCAGCGTATCCAAGATACGAATGGCCGACTCTCCACGGTGAGATCTGCTCCACTGTGTCTGTTCTGTGTCAATCTTGTGTTCTGGATCCATAAGTATTTCCTCGGCATAGACACAAGGAAAACATTGTGCACACCACTCAATGAGTTTGGCAACTCCAAGCGATAGGCCAAACTACCCACCCGAGCAACCATCAAAAAAACCGATGTACTGCGGGCTAAGCTTCGGTGGTACCAAACGAACAATACCCTTAGTTGGAGACACCAAGAAGAGCACAAGGCTACCATCGCAAACTCCAACTCTCGCGCGAACATCCGCATAACTCTTTTGTCGGCTCACGAGCGACCAATGTGTTCGACATCTTGGCAAAATTTCCATAATAACTATTAAGACCACTTTCTAAAACCATCCTCTTTCTTAAAACACTTTTCTCTTATTAAATATACTCGGGATAACACGACATACCCTTTTAAAGAGTTTGATCACAACTTCCACTCACATCATTCTACTAGAAGCACAACGATATAATTTACAAATATAACCCATTAATGAAGAGAAAAGGATTATCAAGCATCACACTAGCAACTAGTTTTCCTTCAAAGGACCACGATCCAAATCAAAGGATTCACCACAAAATATTTCTAATCGTCAAGTAGACAATTGGAGAACCACACCATAAGCTAAGAGTGAAAATCACTCGATGCACCAAAACAATCAATTTCTTTTCCTAACTGGAAAAGACTACGCCTCAACAAGTCAACTCAATTTGCAAATGGACTCGCCATGAACACACAAAGATAAACAAGAATCAAGAGAGCAACTCACTACTTGACATAACAATAATTTCCCAATTCATTTCTTTTAATAATTTAACTTCCTTGAACCAAGGATTTTCAAATCATTGCCCAACACACCAACTCATTTATCTCAAGTTGGCCAACTCAACAATTAGCTCAATTGATTACATCATCTACACCATTGTAGATAGACTCTCTCGCCCCACAAAACAACACTAGACTACCACTATTAAGTCGTCATCACGCAACAAAAGGCTTCAACCCACAACAATTACCATGTTCTTAGAAGAAGAGGTAAGAAGAAATAAATTTCAGCATACATAAAATGGTTATCATCACAATAGCCAAAAATAACAAATAGCAATGAGGTTGGAAAAACACAAGATAAGATCATCTGTACCTCAAATACTTCTAGTACAACTTTTCCTTTCAATAATAAGCAATTTTCTTTGATTACAACATCCCGCCATTTCCAACAAAGGATGCTTGAAGACCACAACACAAGATTCAAATAAAACCAAAGATCAATCAACACGTCGCTTACTCGGGGCAACCTCGACTATGACACAAGTCATACGGTCAGAAAAGATTCCAACAGTAAATCTCACACCCTTCAATGCAATTAGTATTATGGAATTAACAAATTCCTTTATATATTTTTAAAAACATTCAACACAATAATCACAACTACATGCTATCGATTGTATTCACAACAAGATAAAACATTCTTTGCAAAAAAAGAAAAAAATCATCATATCATATCACTCCTTCATATTTTTCCAAAAAGGAACACCATAAATCACTTCATCATGTTCTTATTATCCAAATAAGATTCCAACTACTTAATCCAGTTAAACCTAGTGCATAAGCCATCATATTAAACAAACTCTTTAACAAGATGATATTAGAACATAACAACCTCACAAAACATGCTAGTATGAATCTCTTATTAGATTTCATACATTTATCTCGTACTCATGCTCAACTCTAGTTTAGCAAAAGGTAATTACACTCTAGCCATTCTTTGTCAATAATTGATTATTAATTTTTCATCAAAGATAGCATTAATGATTCTATCTCTAATTTGCAATCACAAAGACAATAAAGACACAGATTCAATACTCCACCTTATGTTAAGATATTAAAATAAAATAACTTTAAACATCAATAATACCACTTTATAAGACAAGATTCCACAAGTCAATACATCAACCTTCATCCATTTACGTATACATGTTTCAACAATTTAGCATGGTAAAAGTTACATAAATTTAATAGTTGTACATGCTCATCAAGTATGTAAAGAGAGAACATATTAAAGGTTAATCTTATTAAGGCAATATTCCAACACCTCCTTACTTGACCATCCCGAATGGTCGATTAATTACTTAAGATCAATCAATCCAATCTATCCAACAAGTTGGGAAAATTAGACAACTACAATAATCAAAACAATTGTTTTCATATTCCTTGATAAATGCATGAGTCCTACACATGTATCGCTAAATTCTTAGCCTCAAATCTTCAAGAAACTACAACAGACAACATCATATTAATCAACTTCACTTCTAAAGATGTTAGTAGAACTTAATGATGTACCACACTAACTTTTCAACTTGATAATTCACAATCTATCAATTATTTACATAATTTCCACCTACTACTTAAACACAACAAAACTTCAGAAAGGGGTTTTAACACTCCCTTCTAGAGAGAAATCAAACTTCAAAAGTCGAAATAACTCAGAAGAAATGCATAGAGCCAATGCTTCCACAAGTTAATGAACTTCCCACATAAAGCTTTGATTCTCTCTAAAAAAAATCAAACGAAATACAAGAGTCATGTTTTCTAGCAAGAAAGATGGAACAACACGGAAAAAACCAGTCTCTCCAAAAGCACTGCTCACGAGCAGTCAAACAACCCATCAATCCGAAAGAAACAATACTTGGCCTCAAGAACCATTAGAGGCCTAATGACAACCAACAAGCGCAATAAACAATAACCCGAGAGAAAAACATTAACTGCAATAGGCCAAGAATCGGCCAACATCAATTCAAGGAGGATAACACTTTTCTAAGAAACTTACCCATGACATCCGCAACTAAGTTACCCGAGGTAACTACATCAATATCCCCGTACCACGAATGGGGTATAAACTGGCAATGCCCAAGGCAACAACTGCAATCCCTACCTCTTATCATTGACTATCCTCACTCAAAGCGATCATATAAACAAATCATAAACATACAAGATTATCTCCAAGCATGAATCATCAATATAACATGTCAAAGCATGAATGCAATGCTTGTCCCATCCCATCATCTTGTGCACCAAAGTGTCAATTTAATATTTTTAATTACCACGGACCTAAAGCCCGCTCGATACCAATGTAACACCCGGGATCCACATTACCTCGAATGCTACTAAACCACTCTGACTAGCCAATAATTTCAAGATAAATTAATTCGCAACATCTCTAGACAAGAAGCATTAAGCGGAAGCATAAACAACTAAGGGAATAAAGATAACGGTAACAAGTTCAATAATTAAACAACCTCTAGCAGATTAATCAAAGAATGGTTCACGAGTCCATCCTTATTAAATAACATAAACATCCACAAATAGTTAAGCATTTAGCTAGCATTTCATCGACTTTATTACAACATGAGTTGATGAACCAAGTGCATTATTGTGGTGCCGCTCTACCCATCCCAATGAATGCTCAACAATCACTGTAGGGGAAAAACAAGGGTGAGATAAAAATCTCAAAGCAAGCACAACGCTTAACAGCTATTCGGACTACAAACAAAATTACAACATCATTAAAGTATCCATAAGTCCACATCCATAATGTGAATCCACATTCATTTACAAGCTAATTTAGCTACAAAGATATTAAGCATCAATATCCAATTCCCATAATGATCACAATTATAGCCTCAACCATATTTACTACCAAAGGTAGTAAAATATTAACAATTGAATCTTGATCAACTGCTCCATGTTAATCACCACTACCACTACCAATGACAATAAAGTATTAGCGTGTTCTACCTCATGGCTTTACTATTTCTCGCATCCACAACTGCTATCCACAATTACCACAAGAGAGAAGAATCTCATACCACAACCACAACCTCTACCATACCACAAGGGTGAACCCCATTCCACAACCACAACCACATTACTCATACCACAAGAGACTCTCATGAGTCAATTTCCACATTGCAAGCCGTGAAGTTGCGTTTGATTGCAAAAATAACTTCACCTCAATATCTTGCACAAGTATGCAAATGATCTTTCCACAATGTAATGCATATGTATGCTATGCTCCACTGCACCTTTACCCAACAAGGTAAAGGTATGCATCGTCTTCTGACAATGCACGATGTTGTGCCGTCTGATCGCGGCTATAATGGCGACATCCACAATGCAAATGTCATGATATGTCATGAATGATATGATAATCATAAACCACAAGAATTTAACCACGAAGGTCAACAACATACTCACCATGAATATTTTTCTCATAATCCACATGTGTCTCATTAAGCACAATAACATTGTGTCATAAGATCATTACCACATAACCCACACCCGATTCGCCAAGATCAAAATCAATCGATCTAAAGGGAACTCTACCACATAGACCACAACATGATCATCATGAATATAACCACAAAGAATTATCAATATGTCCACCTCGAGTTTATTTTCATATTCCGCATTTGGCTCATTAAGCAAATTACCACATGACTACCAACAACTCTTCCAACGCATGGCAAAAATGAATATTAATTTGCTACCACGACCTCATCCTTAAAACATGCAACCATCGCATATAACTTCAAGTTATGAAAAAACATGTATATTGCAAGTAGTAAGAATAACAAGTTAAACCGTAGCTCAACCACTGTATTTACTTGCATGATCATATAAGCATTCATCCATCACAAGCATTAGGGTTAGCAATGTACTTGCCTTCCACGATGTGACGCGTTAGCGGCCAAGGTGATACTCCTAAACCTGAGGCTTCACCTCCTAAACAAGTAAAATAATTTCAATAAGGTCATAATATACCCAGCGCTACTAATCGGCATTCTACAACGCTTACTTGACGACTCAAAACGAGTTTACAAAGCTGAAATCGAAAACAACGTTTCCTGCCATAATCTGATTCTGGACAGCAGCACGGTAAATGACAATACTCATGATCTGAAAGTCAAAAGAGGTAAACCCAATTTCTGTAGATTCTTAACTGACTAATCTACAATACTCTAGTTGACACAATAATCCAATTCGGCCAAACAATTAGGCTAACCATTGTCTGAACTTTCAGTACAGAAACTGTCTACACAAACGAACAGCAAAACTAAAATAACCATAACTTTTACTAGGTAACTCCGAATTGATCGTTCTTTATCAATCTGAAAAGGTTATCGAATTACCTACAATAACCTAGTTGGGTGAACTTTCAGATTCTACCAAATTCCCTTTCAAATTTTAGGAAATAACCAGACAGATTATTCTCGTCAGATTTCTGGAAGCAGATACTAAATCGATCATAACTTTTGACTCAGACCTCGGAATCGAGTGATCTTCGCGGCTACTGAAAGATAACGACATAACCCACATATCTCTAGGAGATGGAAACTTAAAATTCAGCCTCTAAATACACGAAAAACCCACGCAAGGTTCTGGACAGAATTGCATCTTCTGCAGCCCAACAATTAACCATCAATTCTAATCGGTTTTGCATCTAATAAGGATTAAACAGCGGGAGGGCATCTCGTTACCCTTGTAGAGCCGCTAGAATTGGCTGAACCAAACCCCACACAAACTCTTCTTCTTCTTCTTCTCCTTCTTCTCCTTCTTCTCCTTCTTTTCTCCCTCTCTTTCTTCTTCCTTGCATGCAGGCAGCACCTTGGGATAGGGAGGTGCAGGGGACAGCACCTTGGGAGAGGGGAGGTGCAAGGGGAGGAGAGGAGTCGGCCAAGGAGAGGAGGAGGGGCGGCTGCAAGTGGGAGGAGAGAAAGGGGAGGCGGCTAGGGTTTGGGAGGTGGCTCCTCCCCTTTGGCCGGCCACTCTGAGGGGCGGATGGGCCAAGGCCGAGCCCAAGTAGGTGAGAAAACACAGAAAAACCCCTCTCTTTTCTTGTCTTTGCTGAATTCTGAAATTAAACTCTTCCCCGATTAAATAATTGTTTACCGATTAAATTTAATTAACCCGATTCTTGACTTCTCACACTTCCGGAGTATTACAATTGAGCTACTGGCAATCATACTCTAATGAAGCACTAACTTTAGCTCATTGCTTACTGTCATCTACACACACATGCTCACATAGGAAGTTACAACCAAATAGAGAGGAGCCGCGAGAAGGGAAGCGAGTAGGGGAGGCGGGCGACTTCGGTGGCGTGGGCGACGCTGGCTGAGGAGGCTATGGCGTCGGCCGAGCGTGGGCAAAATGGAACCAAGGTGCTGAGGCGGTTCCGAGGGCGGCGGTGGCATGGCTGAGAGTGGCTGGGAGTGGTCGAACAGTGGCGAGTGGCGACCGAAGCTGGGAGAGGAAGTGGGGTGACGGCGCACCGACGAGGGAGAGAGGGATTTTGGGCGAGCACAGGCATGAGGAGGCCCAGGGGATCCCACCTGGGTGGTCGTCGGGGTCGAGGAGGTTGGAGCGGCTTGGCGGAGTCGGCGGCGGCGTGGAGAGCCTCGCCGTGGAGGCGACACTCGGGTGATGTAGAGCCCCGGTGGGTGATTGTAACATCCCAAAGTGCTGTTACCAAAATAAAATAAATAAAGTTATTGTTTTATTGGATTTTTTGAAATTTGAAAAGAGTTCTATTGCTTTATTTGAATTTTTGAAATTTTAAAAGTCAAAAGTAAAATTTATTTGAAGTTCTTAAAGTTTTATTTGACTTGATTTGAAAAATAAAAATTTAATTAATTTCTAGAATTTTCTGGAATTTTAAAAGCTTTGTCCTAAATATTTTAAAGCCAAAATAATTTATTTTGCAAAATTAATAGCCAATTATAAGTTGGAACTATTTTATTTAAGTCCAAAATAACTCTAGAATTTATGTGAATTTTCTAGAATTTTTGGATTTATTTTGCTATTTTCTAAAACCTTTTGAATTAATCGAATTAATTAAATAGTTAAATCAATTAAAAATCGAGAAACCTATTGGTCGAAGAAACCCTCACCCAACCCATCTCCCGCTTTTACACTCACCCAACTCCACGCGCGCTTCAATCTATCGTGATCGTTGGATTGAAATCGACGCCAAGAAATCTCCACATCACGCGCCGCTCACGGCCATCGATCCCCATCCAACGGCGCGACCCTTCTTCCTCCCCGTTTCTTCTTAGCTCGGCGCGCCCAACACCGCCATTGTCGCGTGCTCGAGCTCCTCAATCCTGCGATTCCTTCCTTTTCTCGCGTCATCACGCGCGCACTTAAGTCGCCGCGTCAACTTTGCACGTCCACGGCCATCTTCCTCCATCCGGCCCCGAATCCCGTGATTGCGCTAGAGACCTCGCCTGCCTTCGTCGCCCCATGCTACCTCGAGCCCAACCGCACCCCTATAAGTAGCGCCCGGCGCGCCTTCCTCGTCTCATCCGGCGGCACCACCCATCGCTCCTCCTCTCGCCCTAGTGTCGAGATTTGAAGTTCTTCGCGGTGGAAAACCGGTTCTTCTTCGATTCCAAGCAAGACCGTCGCCGCTCCCCCTTGGTCCACACCTCCGGTTTAGCGACGCCTCGCGGACACGGGCACTCACCCACTCGGCCCAAGGCTCACCGAGCACCTTCCTCACCACCGCCTCTTACCTCGCCGGCGAATTCTTTGCGTCTCGTGCATCCGAGGTGAGAACTCTCGATGAAGCCCTCTCGTGCTCTGGTACCCTCACGCAGCCATCTCGCCACCGTTCGCGGTGGGCTCGGCAGAGCGCCGCCAACCGTGCCGACACAGCACGCCACGAGGGCTCCACCTCGGTGCCACCGGTGCCACATCGCCACCTTTTGCCCATGTGGTGTCCAAGTCAATGCCGCGTGGCACAGTCCACCCCTCGGACTCAATCACGTAAACCCGGTCCATGTGAGAGAGCCACTTACGATGGGTCCCACGGCGAAATTTCTTTTGTTTATTTCTTTTCAGCCGAAAAAGCTCTGATGACTTCATGCTGATGTCATAAAACTTTTCCTTCACAAAAATAATTCCCAAAAATCAGAAAAACCCTAATTCTATTATTTCATGTAATTTGAATCTTCCAAAGCCCATATCTTTTGCATCCGAACTCCGATTGAGCCCATTCAAGTTTGTAAATTCATATAAAATTGAGACCTAGCCAACTAAACCAAAATTATTTAATTTGAAGTTCATTTGAGTTGTTATTTGAATTTGGCTTATTTCGCGATTAAATTTCGACGACTTCAGAGAGTCAGATTTTGACGCCGTTTGAAGAGCACATAAGAGGATTGATTTTGACTGTATGATCATCGTGATTGTACACTTGGACTACCTGGAGAAAGTACTTATGAGTACTAGGTGACCTGTTAAGGAAAATAACATCACCTTAGTAGCAGGTGATCTGTTAAGGAAAACAACATCACCTCAGTACCAGGTGACTTGTTAAGGAAAGCAACATCACCTCATCAAGCAAGGAAAGTTATACCCTTGATCATATTGATCCCATTATTTCAAATTATTTATGTCCTGTTTTAAATTATTACTGCATGCGTATGTTTATACAATTATTTTAATTCCCTGTTTTAATTGCCTAGTTATTCCAATCTTCCTTGTATGGCCAATTTGAATGTTGAACGTGAATACCTTGTCACCATTAGACAAAATGATACTAAAATTAACCATATGCTTAGCCAATGCTTAGATCAAATCTCGTATTTGGGAAGTTTTTATCCAAATTTGATTTAAATTGGTTCTGTAGTATTGTTTTTACCATAGAAGGTTTATAAAAAAAATTTACTTGGAAAATAAAATGAAAATGGGTTTGGACTTGGGCGAAATGGATGATTGGTGGGTGCAGGTTTATGCACGGGCTTAATCTGGTTAAGGTTAAGGCCCAGGGTTTTTATGGAAAGTCGTCCAAGTCAGTTAAGGACCGGTCTTCGAGTGCATGATGCTACACCTTACCGTACTACCACAAGTCTGGAATGGGACAGATTTGGTTAAATAATTTGCGATGTCTTAGTGTCATTTGTGCTATATTGTTGGTGTGGGTGTCGGTCAGACAATAGTCCCACCTGACACAAGAGGGGGCTCCCGGAGGATGGTCAGTCCAATAGTAGCGAAACCTTAGCGGGCATAAATACATTAAGACAGAACATTGTAAAGACCTCATGATAATCACTTACTCGCACACCTACGGAAGTGTGTGAGCGGACAGTACAAGTTGATTATCTCTTGTGGGTAAAGTTGTACCACCTCTGTAGAGTGTAAAACTATTCGAATAGCCGTGTCCACGGTTATGGACATGCTAGCAGAACTGCTCAAAGTTAGACTTTGGTTTTGTTTGAAAAAGACTTCTTCAAATCTGGTTTATCCAAATGGGATTTGGGCAGGAAGCCATGTGATAGGAGGGTATCCTTCACCATTCATGTGTGAATGTTATCTGACTATAAAATTGAGAATTTATGAAATGAAATCTAGTTATAGAATAACTGCTTTGGAACTTAGTACAAGTATTTAAAGGAAATCTTTGTTTTATGCAAATCAACCAATAAGCCATCCTTTGTTACATCCATGTATGCATGTCATTTTGTTATTTGACGGGTGTAACTTGCGAGCACGGTAGTTGTGCTCATACTTGCTTTATGCAAATAAATTTCAGAGGAGAAGGACTTTTCTACCGATGTGGATCTCGATGACTAGGCCGCTTCCCCAGTCAATTGCCTGTGGTAGATCAGCTGGACTCTACTACTACTTCGTCGTCTTTCGCTGTGTTCTTTATTGTTGGCTTGTAAGCCTCTTTTGTGATATGAATTTGTTACCATATTTGTTTACTGTGTGAACTAGCTACTGATCATGGGACTAGTTCTGAAATGCACAGAGGATTTGGGAGAGTTACTTAAGGTCTTACTGGTGATGGGGTGGTAGAGGACGGTGAGGGGTTGCTCTAGAAGGGAAGAATTGACTGGAGACCTACCGAGCGAGAAGAGGAGGTCGTGGCGGCGGATTCGCTTGGGGACGGGGAAGAAAGACAGCACATGACGCTCCGATGGCACAAGCCCAAAATTGCTTAAGGGATTTTGCTTGCAAGGTCTTGTGGCACAGCGTGAGGCGGTTGGCTAGGCGTTTACCTCACCGGGCGGCAGATTGATGATGGGCGGTGGCGCCGGCTTTGAGAAGACAGGGCGTAGCGGCGTCCACGAGCTCCGAGCAACGGGGTATGGAGGAGAGTGAGGGGCGTCAGAGGGGAAAGAGGGGCGAAGAAGAGGGGCTGCTTCTTATAGGCGAAGGCCGAGGCGGCAAGCGGCATGGGCGGCGGCATGCGATCGCGAGAGCGTGGCGCGCGGGTGCGAAGCGGCGACAAGGGAGCGGTTGGGAGCGGGGCGTGGGAGGCGACGCGGTGGAGCGGCGGGATTCGCCTGCAGCGCTGCGAGCGGCGCTTCGGCAGGGGGCCTGCTACGCGCGGAGGAAGACGATGGGGAGGAAGAAGAGGCGCTCACGCGGGTCGCCTGCGTTAGTGGCGAGCAGAGGAGAGGCGCCTTCGAGCGGGCACGGGCGGCGCCGCGCAGCGAGGTCAACGGGCGAGAGGGATTTGGCCCATGGCCAACGAAGATTTTAAAATAGATTTTGGTTTAAATAAATACGAAAACCAAAAGACTTTTTAGAAAATAGCTAATAAAGCCCAAAAATTCTAGAAAATGCACATAAATTCCTGCATTATTTGGGACTTAATAAAAATACTTTTAACTATACTTTAGCTTTTAATTTTGCAAACAAGATAGATTTTAACCGGGACAAAGGAAAAGCCAAATTAAAATCGAAAAAGCAATAAAACTCAAATAAACCAACTTTTGATTTAATTGAAGTTGGATTTACTCACATTAAATTGTTTTTAATTTGAAAATTTTAATTCAAGCTTTAACTACTCAATAAAATCAACTAGTTATTTTTATTTTGAAAATTTTCAAAACGGCCTAAAAATTGGGATGTTACATATTCCTACCAATAATTGTTGCATCGTCGAAGAAGATACGATGCAATCGATACTCTCGATCAATAGCATAACAGTATCCCGATGCGTATCAGATACGGACACGGCTTCGATACGTATCAGAAAGTATTGGAAACATTTATGTTTAAAAAAAGGAAAGAAAAACTCGATACTTCCCGATACCTCGATACAGCCCATAATTCAAGCACAACTCACTTGATATGTCTGGTTGCCTAGTTTTGAACCACATTCAGTGCTTTGATGTACGTCATTTTATTGCCTGAATATATATTCAGTGTTAAGAGAATTAATGTTGTAAATATTATTTAAGCTTATACGTACATATGTTTGGTATTCCCCCTAGTTAAGCTTTCACATTCAGTGCTTTGAGGTACATAATTTTATTCCCCCTTCTCTCTGCTTCGCGTTGTATCGCTGTTTTTCTTCTATCTTAGTTAAAATGACATGCAAAACTTTTACATGTTCTTAACAAAAGAAGAAGAAGAGAGGGCCTGGAGACACTGTGCGACAGTCTTGTGCACCATCAAATGATGGGGCCATATATTTTTCTGGGAGCACAGAGAGGTGGTTAGGGTACTTGCTAGAAGATTCTATGTCCATGATTATACTTGTGAGTTTCATGAAGATTCGCATCTTTCAGGCTATTAGAAAAGTAGTTACAGTTCTTGGCCGTATTGGCGGTTTTGCGTCGCGTATGTGCAAATGTAGCCATCGTCGTTCGTTATTTACAAAAATAGCGATGTGCCACACGGTGACCATGCAGACGAGCTCTTGGCACCGACACACAAAAAAACCGCATGGCACGGTGACCATGCGGATGAGCTCCTGGCGCCAGCACGTGGAGAAACCGCACGGTGTCCGTGCGTTGGAGAGGATGCCGCATGGTGGCCGTGTGGTGGAGGAGGCTGCAGCACGGTGGCCATGCGGTCACCACCTTGTCTCTCTCCTCCAGAATAGTGTTGTTGTTAGGAATTTTTAGATATAGTACATGAGCTCAAAAAATTTTCCTCCCGACATAGTGTACTTGCTTGTGTAATTTTCCATTATTTTATTGGTTCTGAATGGTTCTCATAATTTCATTTAAGTATAATGTTTGTATGAATTTTCTAAATATAGAAAATGAACTCTAAAATTATGAATTTCGTTTTGAAGGCTCCTTACACAGTAGACTTAATTGTGTAATGTTTCTACAATTTTATATGTGCTCTGAAATTGTCTTGAAAATTTGGATTTTAGGTTTCGAAAATTAGGGTTTCATGAATTCCCACACAAAGTACTTCTAACAGAATAGGCTTAATCATATCTAACAGAATTAGGGTTTCAAAAATTAGGGTTTCATGCCAAATATTTCCCTCAGTTGGTTTATGGACAAGCTTAGCTAGCCTGGCACAATACAGTATTTCTCGAACCCCACAGGTGAGGGTCCTCCTCCTCGACATCCTCCTCAATGAATGAATCAAGAAATCTACCCCTAGAGGCATGGGCCCCTAGGTACAATGTATGAATGGCCCTCGGTGTGGAGGAGCTCTGGCCTTGGTACGGTACTCCGTACTGGTCAAGGTTTTGCTGGGCGTAGACCAAGGGTGGGCGCCCTAGGTGATACGCTCTAAATCCTGACGTCGTGTACTCCTCCCTAATAGTAGTTGGGATGACCACCTCCTCATCAGTTGATTACTCATCAGCCCCACGCTCAACTTAAGGCTGCAAAATGTAATGATCTTAGGCGAAATCAATAATCAGGACCTAAGCTGAACATCACACACCTCCCCAATGTTCAGTGCGGATGACTGACAGGGGGTGCTTGGACAACCGCTAGTCTAAGTAGGCCGTGCGGACATTGATCACAAAAGTGATGCATCTCGATGGACATGCGGTTAGAAGTCGGCATGATGTTAGCACAACCTAAGGCATAATAAATAATCAGTACGAAAATTGAACATAACTTACCTCCTTGATTTGTAGTTCGAATGACCGCCGGGGAGCGCTAAGATGCCCGCCATCTCACTAGGTCATGCCAACCTAGCGGTGCACGGTCGGCCCACTCGGTCGCAACTGATGGGCGTCATCTCTCGACCGACCGCGACTCATGTTATTCGTTATTTCCTTGGACTCGCCAAGATGGATTTGAGAGTACTAAGAAGCCCGAAAGAGTGTGATCTAGGCTGCATATGGTAAAATCGATGCGCATGAGATCCATTCGATCATGTCGAATCAAGTGACGGACAACGACTATCGGCACCAAGTAAAAATATCATGAATGAAGTGAGCATAGGTTGTGAGTGTTTTACTGACGTCACCACGCCACGCTAGCTGTGTTGATCGAACAAGCGACGAAGCCTCTCTTCATGTGTGACCTCCTGTGGACACTCTGGCGGAGGACGGGTGAGTCTGGTGCGCGACCGTGGTACGTACCACTCAATGTACTCATAGTAAGTTCGAACGTCGTACAACAACTGCTCAAGTAGAATCTCAATGTGCGCCAACTCCGTCCAAGTCGTAGTCCATTGATGTTGGACTACCTGCCAGTCCACGGAATGTCGACCTATCCTTGATTGTCTGCATTCGAGAAGGATTTATGTGAGAAGAGTGGATATAGGTATGAACTATAAACATTACTCGGATGGATTTGCACTCACAAGTGGACAGCTCGCTCGAGCATCCTCCCGTTGGGAGGGGCACAACCTGGTTGAGATCGAACTGTTGCATTACGCACTGTGACGTTTAAGGCTCCACCATATGGGAAAACACAAGGTGGCAGGTTGTCACCCATAATCCGGCATCCTACGTGCATTGCACGGACAGTCCATGTAAAGTCATTGTGTTCACGAAATGTGAGCTCCATGAAGACCATATGATGTTGTCATCGTGCAACGACTTGAACTCGTTGTGGAACATGGGGTAGCACCTCGCCGATCTGTCTCGCCCAAAGATAACTTGGCGAAGGTCCGCCGAGTGCCCATAGTGGGCCCATCTATGGGGTCATGGAACTCAGCGTACGGGTGCACTACATTCCAGATGGTGGACCATCCAACAACAAGGATCGGTTTCAATCCAGTGTCACGTTGCGAAGGGTTACACAACCTCAATATGTGGCGCAAGGGCGGTGATCCGAAGCGCAATGGGGCATCCCTTGGGCTCTGCATCAGCCAAAGACTCGGTGATGCGGATGAAGATGCGGTACACCCAATCACCTTGTGTAGGGGAAACAAGGTCCAACCGAAAAGATGCAAAAGGTATGTGATGAGATGCGTCCTAACAACCTCATCCAATGCATCTGCGAGGCATTGACTGAAATACCTAAACCATGTCCGAGGGACACCACAAGCCCTGTCTGGCACAACTAGGCTGAACCGTTGTGCCAAGCGGGCCTTCCAATCCACCAACGGACGGGGTGGAACAAGTGCATCTCTCGTGATCGGCAGACCGGTCAAGAAGGAGACATCGTGCCCCAAAAGTGGAATATGTGTGTCTCGATTCTCCATCTGTCAACAAGTGCAGACATGAAACTCCTATCCAAGGTGAAGTAGTGGCCGATCTAGAGCATCCTCGCAAAGGGCAGGAAGCCTGTGTCTCGAAGGATTGGGATGTAGCAAGGGTCAAGGACCCAGTAATGTTTCTCCGACCTAAGCACGAGGGGTGGAGGACCATCCCCATCCCTAGTGGTCCACAACTAACTTCGGTGATGTTCGTCGTAGAATGGTTTGAGTAGCTCTGGTAGAGCCATGGTTTGCAAGAAATGAAATGCCGAGTTAGTTCAGACCAAATCGAAAAGCACAAATTAATACTAACAAAATTCATTATGCCCAATTAACTACGACTAAATTAATTACCACTAAATTAATTATGTCTAAATAATTGAGACTAAATTAATTACGACTAATTAACACAACTAAATTAATTATGATTAATTAACAATGAATATATTAATTATGATTAATTAATTATGACTAATTAACTATGACCAAATTAATTACAACTAATTAAGTATGACTAATTAACTAGGACTTAATTAATCAGACTAATTAATTATGACTAGTTAACTAAGACTAAATTAATTACGACTAAATTAATTATGACTAATTAACTACGATTACATTAATTACGACTAATTAACTATGACTAAATTAATTATGCCTAATTAATAACTACTAAATTAATTATGAATAATTAAGTATGAATAAATTAATTACCACTAATTAAGTACAACTTAATTAATTGTGACTAATTAAATAAGAATAAATTAATTACGACTAAATAACTATGACTAAATTAATTATGACTAATTAATTACAACTAATTAACTATGACTAAATTAATTATGAGTAATTACTTAATTATGACTTAATTAATTGTGACTAATTAATTAAGACTAAATAACTATGACTAAATTAATTATGACTAAATAATTACACAGTTAATAAACATAATGTATAGGAAAAAATTACTTCCTCTTGATGTCGACCTTTCTGTACTAGTACGACTGCTAAACAATGCTCTAAACACTCTTTAATTGACGCGAAATCGGAACTCACTCGCTCGTTCAATTCTATGTCTCTCTACGCCAAGCGCGAGAACGAGAATGAGAGCGAGAACGCCGCCGGTTTTTATTGCCACGTGAATGCAATTTCCGCTGACCGCGAAGCGACGGGAGGGAATCGGATTACTTCCCGTGAGCTGTTTCTTTGCATGTGCAGTGGCTTTCATGCATGTAGAGGCAGCAGCATGATGGATGGAACGGAGGGAAGTGACGGGAGGGTGGGAATCCCATGCTGAAAGCAAAGGGAGGGAGGGAATCCCACGCTGAAGGACAAGACTGTGCCCTGGGAGCACTTTGCATGGCGAAACTGTGCCCCAGGGGCACTTCAGTCATCAGCACCATGCCCCTGGGGCACAGACTAGGTAGCTCCGGCCACAGGGACACAAACGAGCTATCTCAGGGGATTAGATTTCACACGTGACGTGCGGGGGAGGGAGGTCCGCCCCCCTGGGACACGGTGGAGTGGGAGTCTAGCCTCCTAGGGACCGGACTTTGCTAGGTGTCGGCCACTGGTAGCTTCATGGTGCTATTTTTTTTATTTTGGCCGGGAGGAGTCTAAACTTACTATTACACCCCGCAATAGCGCCATTTTAGGCAAAAACTCCACCACGTGCGGTACAAGTATACCCCCATTGCTCACCTATGCCGGCGGCTCGATGCCGAAAATCACCTACCTCCCGCCGCACCTCTGTTAGGCCAAACGACCGAGGCAAGGCTTCCCAATGGCTCTCTGTTACTTACACGAAATGAAACATGATTGCTTTTAGCCGATTGCACTTTTTTTTATTGATGTGAATACTTGAACACTAATTTCAGACTTAGGACCTAAAAAGCTGATTTGCGAGTGAAACCCTTCATTCAGATGTGCCTTTTTTTTCTTAGTTTTATTACGTCCATGCAATTTTCATAAACTAGTCATCAAATTCGAACAAAAAGATACCACCTGGGATGCTATGGATGATTGGATTTCTCAAAAAGAGGATTTAGAATGATATCTTGGTGCTAGCTAGTCTAATAGATGGATGTCCGCTCCCAACTTCACAAGATTCAGTCCATGTGGCCCAAGAGGGAAGTAGTGAAGAACCGGTAAAACTATAAACTAATTATGCATGTTCAACAAAGAGTAATGGTCACGTAATAAGTTTTGATGTCACAGGTGACTCTGAAAGTGCTGTTCAGGTTGATTCAGTTGATTGTGCCTACAAGCCCTTCTGACTTGGATCAAGCATTGATGCTTGTCGCAGAACCATCGACCCAGCAAGACATCCAGGCAGTAGATGCAAACCAGAGAATACAGTGGCAGACGTTTTAACAACACGGCGACCTATTGGCGGTCTAGACCGATCACCTACACGCATATCGCGGTGAAATGCATGAGCCCTCGTGATAGGGGAGCGCAGCAAAAAAAAGGCAGAGCACAGCTGACTTGAAGTGAGTTTTTCGAAGAGCACCGTAACTTCAATGGATAAGAGCCAATGTGGATATCGTTGAGAAAGAGAGAACTCATATCTAAGCCAATTAGGAATTGAAGAGATGTGCTAGAAGGGTTACTACTCTCGCTTTGGAGGAAGACAAGGGGGACTATATAAAGTCATAAGACGTGGCCATAAAGAACTTAAGCCAAGACCCAAGCAAACAAGCAATAGTCAATCTCATCTAAAGAAAGAGGATTAGAGGCTAAGTTATTTTTTAGCATTAAATTATTATATGGGGTAAGGATTCAAGGTCCAAAATGTTTGAGAGGGTTGTGAGAAAGCGATAATCCGATATACTTATGGAATTTGCAGTCGACTTCGTTAAATCATTTTTCTTTTGTCTTGATTGTTTCGTCATCATTAGGTCATTTAGTCTCTCTTCCATATTTATAATGATATGTAGGCCCACATGTCCTTGCGGGACAAGTCTCTGGCGGAGCTAGGGTTGGTTTCAATTTTTTTAGATAATGAAAGAGAAAACCTCTCTGACCTCCTCGCATCAAAGATGCACACTGTTTCATAACAGAGTAGACGAGCGTAACTCAAACTAGGTCAGTTCCAATAGATACCTTGCCACGCCGAACGAACTTCTATGCGCCTAAGGGCGTAGCCAAGAAACCGTGCTAGCTTAGCCCAACCCATCTTGTCATAGGCTTCATTTACCTAAGCTTGGCACACCCTAAACCTCGGCCAATTTTGCTTAGGCCTAGGCGAGGGCTTGCCTTCATGGATCGATATGCAAGAGATAGCCTAGGACTTATCTATAAACCTCTTCATGTCATCTAAAGACAATTGTACATCTAAAGACAATAGTAAAGACAACTTCTACAATAGATTATTGATGACCCGAAAGTGCATGGTATCGTTCTCAGCAATTTCCCTCAGGGTATTACAATGTTTATATCGATCACTCGTGAACATGTGGATTATTCTAGTACCTTCAAACAACTATTAATTTAACTACAACTATAATGACAGGGAGGGAGGTAATTATGATGAGAATAATAAAGAGCTAATTTACTACTAAAGCAATAATAATTCTAAAACTAGAGAGGTTGTGATTCGTATGATGGAAGATATGGCCTAGGGTAGGATCACCTGCAACATTAGTAAATTTCGGGGATGATAATAATAATAATGATCTATTAATCAAAGGAATTGTGATAGTCATGTGTTCATGTAGGCGGTACACCCTATACGCATCTCTCTCAGACAAAGCATCGTATAGGAGAATAAATTGTCCCGCTCATGTGCGGGCTACAGCAAGGAATTACCGCATAGACCGATCGACTTACAACCAACCATACCAACGCATTAGGTATCGTGGTTATGTCGTGCTTCCTCAAGTGGATTGCAAAGAAAGTGAGCTCTGCGCTTTCATTGTTACCAACTCTACGGTCAATCTTCCGTAATCAATTGCTACCTTTCCTTGTGCCGACCTATGGAGCATTGGGGCCCATTGAGTCATAGAATGGAGGAAATATATACAAACCGTGGATATCATGAGGATATGTGCACGATATTAAGATGATGTTACAATTGGCAATGGCACTTTTGGTTTGCTATTTCTCGTGTTTTCGGCAAATGTTCAAAGGTTTTATCGTTTCAAAGTGTCCGACTAGCGTTGAGCGGATCGACCGCCATTGAATGGCGATCTGACCGGTTTTGTGCTGTTCATTGATTTAAATGGGAAAGTGATTTTGGGATTGGTCATATCCATGTTTATCTTTGCATATGTGTTGCATATTGCATATTTTCACTGACGTGGGTCAAGTTGTGAAGAACTTGTTCCCGGAGACGATTTCTCTGTCTATTGTCGTGTGTGTCTTGAAGGTCAATGACGGTCAACGGTGAAAGGATCGACTAAGCTTGGAGAGCCGAGGTCCGAACGATCATGGATGCCGGTGAGGTCAAGTGACTCAAGTGTGAGGACCCGGTTTATTCGACTTGTAATGCTTAGTCTTCCATTGACTCTAGCATCACAAATCAAATAACCGAACCTCGAGATATGTATACTTCCCAGAAATGCAGTATACACACCCTGTTACAAAATTATGCATCAATTCCATCCAATCGCATAGAACCAAAACACAACAATAAAAGACATACATAATAGGGACTTATTACAACAAGGGCCAACCGCCAAAACAACTAAATAACAATTAAACAAATGGAAGCAAAAGTGCCATAAGATGGCGATAAACAAAGAGCCAATTAGTGTGCCTTTACCCACAAGGCAACCAACCGGCCGCCAAGCTAGTCGTCAAACCCAAGCATATCTCACAAAGGGAAGCCCTTGGGGCTCACCTTCTTCCTCTGCAACAAAAACATTAAGCAAGCAACCGAGTACAAAAATTATTTTTGTACTGCAAGACTGACGTGTAAGGGTAATGAACTATAATTAACTACATGCAAGCTTTATTTAAGTGGAGGGCTCGACTTACTTTTAGCATAAAGCAAGTTTTCATTTGCAATAATGTAATAGATTCAAAGCAATTTGACAAACTGTTTGTAATAGTTGAAATAACGATACAATAATAATAACAATAATAAGGGCAACTTGAAGTGACTAACCCATTAGTCACCACAACAATAGTATGAATATCCATTCATACCAACCCATCAAGTTTTAATTAAATGTTGTAGTCTAGTTCTCACGGGCGTATCTGCCGGGACCCGAATTACGATTCGGACCCTCGTATATCTTGCACTAGTCCAGATCACGCTAGTGCACACGTGGTTAACATAGGTAAATATCGATCCACACAAGCGATAAATAAAGTAAACGATTAATTTGAATAACAAATAAGGGTTTTGACCTTATGGTCGAGTTTACACTTATTAAGCCACGTAGGGCTAACAGAGAAATAAACGGCGAATGAACGGAAATAACTCCAGTAGATCCCACCAATTCACCATAGGCAATCGATCGGGATCCGCACCTTAACGAACGATCGCCTTCAACTCCTCCTCAAAGCGGCGTGAGACTCCTCCTCTTCGAGGGTTGGGCGCAAGTTTTACAACAAGCGTGAGTACACAACCGCACTCGCAAATCATACCACGAATGCAATGTATAGATGCGCTTATTCCAACGAAAAGGCTTCGTGGTTCTTTGCATAAAAGCGACATTTGCAATTGAATACGAATAATAGATTGAAAGCATAATTCAAGACAAATAAACAATATTAATTTAATGCTTGTTTCCACAAAGACACATAGCCTAATCAAATTCTTTCACACACCATATGACTTAAATCACACGGCTCCTATTCCCACATTTTATGAAAACTACCCCTCGTGTGAAATCCCGAGCATGTCCATGATCATGACGCGCTATTCGAATAGATTGTTTAACACTCTGCAAAGGTTGTACACTTTACCCACAATATACAACTAGTGTAGCAAGCACTAATCGTAACAAAACAGTTCGAAACTTCATCTCAAACATTGACGTTCCCGGTGTGCTTACAAACCGCTATACCACTCACATAGAATTGGTATAACACACCGTTGACGGGGAAGACGAATCGCCCTGCGATGCAACCACCAAGTAGTCACACCTCCACCTGTCACACACCCTAACCTATCCACCAACATCAATGCCGAGAATCCATAACTCACTAAGTTAGGCCCGCCCCATACCGGGCATGTGGTCGCATAAGAAGGCTCGGTTCAATGGCGCACAAAGTTAAGTCCTTAATTGACCAAGGCAAGACTTCCATTTTCTAACTAAGTCACAAAGATCATCATTCCCATCACATAGACCACCATGTCACACAGTCTCCACCACTTGCCTCAGTCTAAATCCTTTACCACCCAGTTGGTTTAGTGCAACACATGCCATCACGAAGTAACAACACATAGCACACAGTTTTACACAAAGTTCCATAGTCACTTAGTCATAATTAATATTTGCAACTTTAGAAACAAGAATTCTCCAAATACCACGAAATTCATACAGCAGCAAGATTATGATTTTAGACAATTTTAGAAACAAGAATTACTTCATTTGGACTTAGCAAGAAAAAGTTATGGCTAAAACTAGTTCTCTCAACCATAAATTCTCTAAATTAATTATCAAATATGTTCATGGCGAAAATTTCTATAATGATCTGGAACCCAAAATTTTTATGGTAGGTAGTTTATGTCATTCTAATCACAAAGAAAGTTGAGTTTACTAAATTTGGAGTTGTAATGATTTACTTATGATTTTCTAAGTTGCAAAACTAGCATAATGCACTTTCTCGAATTATAAACATGTGCAAAACCTATTTCATATTAAAGTATGCTAACAGAGGAATTTTCTAGCATTAATTTTATATATTTAGGATTTACAGGAATTACTTGTGTCTTTACAACATTAAATGAATTTTTAAATGCTACCAATAAGGTTAAATCTATTAACATATTTTTCTCAAAAATGATTTGGGCCTACAACAATTTTTAGATTAAATTTTAGTAAATAACAAAATTAATAAAGTTAAAACCATTCAATTTACGATATACTGAAAAGATATACATTTTTCAAGTTTTAATTCAATTGAATATACAAAAATAGTAAAACAAGCTATTAAAGATTACATAATTTTCTACCATGTAGCATAGCTAATAAAGATTTTTATATTAAACTTTAGTGAATTACAAATTTATTACTGCTTAGATTCATTTAAAAGGATCTATTTTGAATTAGATATGAATTTCTAAAGTTTTTATACAATTTTTCGGATGGCAAATAACTATTTACCAAATAAAACAACACTTATCGAAAGGAATCGATGTGGACAACTATGGGCCCTTGATTTGGAATCTAACGGCGCGCGCGAGGGGTGCGCGAGAGCGACCCGAACGGCCCAATCCATCACGACCGTCGATCAAGAATTGGAGGATCCATAATGAGTACGGTTCGGGCGACCAGAACAGCACACGAATTACATCCGTCGATCATGAGATGAACGGCACACACGGATGGGAGGATCGGGTGACCCGATCGGCCCAATTGATCTGGACCACAGATCGCAAAATGGACGGTGGCCTTTGATCGAAGTGCAAAATGGAGCGCTGATATGTGGGGCCGCATGCCAGTGACTGTGAGTCACACACGCGAGCTTTAACACATGTGCACAAGGCTCGGGGCCGACATGGCAGCGAGACCCCCGGAGATTTTAGGATAGCTAATTAAATACTAATGACCAATGATTAGTGATGATTAGTAATTAATGTGTCCTGAAGATTTTGGGCAGAGGTGATTTAAGGATCGAGGCCCACCGGCGTGGCACGTGGGTTATCCCGATGACTAATAAATGCTGACATTTAATTAACCTATGATTAAGCATTAATGATGTCGGAACAGCACGGAAACGCGCCAGCGAGGTGATTACAGAGGGTTGGGCCCACATGTCAGGGAGACATTTGGCCAAATTAAGACACAATTAATACTTCTAATGATTGATTATGATTGGCATTAACTGTGTCCTAAATATCTGACAAAAACGGGCGTTTCCCAGCTGAAAAAAATCGAGTGCCTTTCACGGCTTGTCGCCGGCGACTCCGGTCACGGCGGCGCCCACCAAATACCAAAATGGACTCGCAATAGAGATGCGGACCCAATGGTGATGACCTCGCCGGCGGTGGAGGTCTAGAACGCCGGCGAGCCGGAAAACACATAAGGAGACTTTTTCGGTAAAACATGAAAACAGCAAAATGCTCCATGTCCACCTGGCGAGTGCCAACACTTCTAGGGACTAAATAGAAACTACTCGAGCCAAGATGAGCTTCAAAAGATGGCGAGAAGCTTGAACACGATGGAGTTCACCGAGCCGAGGAAGATGAAGAAGAAAATGACAACTCGAGCAAAATGAACACCAATGGGTGATCAAAATAGCTTCATTAAGGTTCCCATAAGCTCCACATGTAAGTAATTGCAAAAGAACCACTTACCGGAGTTGGAGAAGAAAGGGGTGAAATCGGCCGAAAATCTTCAAACTTAAAATTGAGTGATTCCTGTGAATGCAACCCAAAATTAAGTTAGGGGAATGTAAAGGAAGTTGAGAAGCTCAAAAGGGTACAAGAAATATCGAAGATGAACCACTGGACACCAAGACCGCCATTGGAGCTCCTCGGGTCAACAATGGTGTTTTGGAGATTTGAAGTGGTTTTGAGCTCAAAACACAGAGAAGAGCTAGGGGTGGTGTAAAGGAATACCAGGAGGAACCAAGGGGCTATTTATAGAGGAAGAATTAGGGTTTTGAGCAAGAACAAGAGCTCACGGTGAGCTCGGTTCATGGTGCGGCCATGGACCATGAAATTGACGAGAGCAGCTGAGAAGAGGACCTTGAGTGCGAAAGCTCACTAAGAGCATTAAATGCAGAGGACCAGAGCCGTTCAAACGGTGACGCAAGGCGTTGAAAAGGGCTCTCCCACACCATGTCCTATCGCACGCGCGTACGGGAGCCAGAGGAAGAAGAAGAACAGAGAAAGAATGCGGTGACCGTTGGATTTAAAATAGACGGCCACGATTACACGGTGACGATCGGAGGTTTTAACGTCACACTCAATCTGGAGCGTTCGATTAAGAACGAACGGCTGAGATCTATCGGGACATTCGGGTGACCCGATCAGCACAACCAATCTGGACGGCCTGATCTTAATCCAACGGCTCAAAGAGGATGGGCTCTTCGCGGCGGCCCGAACGGCACAATCAACGCGAGCCGAGCGATTTAAATCCAACGGCCGATATCGATCGCGCGTTTAAAAAGGGACCCGGTGCAGTTAGTTGACTGAGTCAAGTCAAGTGGCTCGAGCCCGAGTCCGACTCAAACCCAAGGAACAGTGAACCAGGTTTTAGCTTTAAATTGGACAAAGACTTTTGAGGATTTATTAGAGGTAGCAAAATAACTCCAAAAATTCTGAAATTTTTACAGGAGCTTGCTGACTTAGGTATTGACCTTGTGTAAAATTTTTAGAGGTTTTTATGCTATGCATGTTTCTCCAAAAATTCTGCAAGGTCCTAGTTTAAGGTTTGACTGAAAGTCAACCAGGTTTGACTGCCCTCTAAAAAATATTCAAACAATTTCTAAAAATTGTGAAATTTTTCAGAGGGGTCACATACGATCCCAAGAACTTAGGAAAAATATTTCCAAAAGATGATCAAAATATTTGACAAGAATGTTTTTGAAGGATCAAGATTTGAATAAACAGACTTGTGATTTTGTAATTTCCATAAGTCTTGTACAGGAATTGTTCAGTACAAATAGGAAATACATGATGTAAGAAAAAGTTTTAATTTCTACTATTTTTCTTACATTTGAAACACAAGTCAGAAACTTGGGATGTTACATCAAGCGTGGCGCAGAATGGACGATGATGATCGAACGGGCAGTTCGGTGCGACGGGTTGATCAAGCGGCGCGGGGGTCGGTGCAAGTGCCTTGGTGGTTCCGGTGAGATCCGGACGGGAGAGACTTGCCTACATGATGAGAGCTGTTGATCAACCTACACGTGGCGGAGCAGGCGATTGCTTCGACTGGATTGGACTCGGTCTTCGGAGATGGATCGAGAAGGGGTATTTTGGTAATTTCACCAAATACCGGCTTTGTGATGTTTGGCTAAACCACGGCGCGGGACGGCGCAAGATGAAGTGGTTTAGGTCAAGAGATGATGGTTTCGGCGCTTAAAAATGCGTGCGTAAGTGTCCCGTTCATGTTGGGCCTTAACGGGTGCCCATTAGAGAAACTCTTCTAGAAACTAGGCCTCTCTATAAATAGGGGGTGTGCTGGACAAGCCACCCCAAGCACTTCATTTGTAAACCCTAGTTTGGTTTTAGGGACTTGGAGAGAAAGAGAGAGGCTTAGGGTTCTAGGGAGATGAGTTGATTGTGTGCTCATGGATTGAGCTCTTGTCCTCCTTGAGGGAGTGGCTATAACCAGCAACATCATGAATCAATCTATGGATGATTTCCCTAAGATGTGTTTCTTTGTGTTCTTCCTTCTCTCTATTTGATGATTTTGAGTCTTTCTTTGATCCGTGAGTTTTTGGTTGATCTCTTGCCCTCTTCTACCTTGCTGTGATGTGTGGGAATACATCTAGGATCTTCAAGATCATCAATCTCCCACGAGCAAGTTTTAGATCGTGTTTTTCGTTTTTGCTCGGTTTTGAACCCACCTTCAGTAAAACTGAAAAAGATCAAAACTTTGATGTAGATCTTCTCAATCGTTTATTGGAATAGGTTCCTAATATTCTTAGGAAGGTATATTTCAAGTTTCATGAAGTATGGAGTTGTAGATCAAAAGTTAGATCAATTTTGATTTCAAATCGTCTTGAAATCTTGCTTTTGTGCCGATTTTCTTGTTCACCGGCTCGACCGCTCAGAGCGGCCGACCGCCCGCACTGATTAACCGCTCCTGTAGCCGGTCTGATCGCTCCTGTTCATCAGCACTGTTCATCAAGCTGAAAAATTGTGTTTCTGATTGTTTCTTCTGGGGGTTTGAAGGAAATTCAACATAAGTCTTCCACTGTGTTTTTCTATTGATCTTTATAGCTCTCATAGCTATAGGAGTGAAATTTGTATTGAATCTAATACTTAAAAGAAAATTTTGGTTAAGCTCCTATTCACCCCCTCTGGTCGCCTTTCTGGTCCTACAATTGGTATCAGAGCCGGTTAGCTCTTCTCATAGATCTTAACCAGTCTTTGGAGCCATGGCGAGTGACAAGTATTCAATAAAACCTCATATCTTTGATGGATCTGATTTTGCTTACTAGAAGGTTCGTATGCAAGCCTACATCGAGGCTCAAGGGCGTGCTATTTGGCTTAAGGTCAAAAATCCATATGTTGCGCCAGCCGATGACGATGTGATCACTCTAGATGTTGAGGCTAATAGCAAGGCTCGAAACTTTCTAATTCAAGGGCTTAGTCGATGTGAGTTTGAGCGTGTGGCTCATTTGAGGTCTGCTCACGAGATCTGGAAGACTCTTTGTGACTATCACGAGGGTTCTACTGCGATCAAGGAAGTGAGACAGAACCAACTCAAGAAAGAATACTCAAAGATCGAGCAAAGGCCTGGTGAATCTTTAGATGAGCTGTGGGGGAGGTTCTCCAAGATTATTTCTGATCTTCGCGCTGTGGATCTTGTTTTTACTGAGTCTGAGAATGCTCGTCAGATCTTAGGTGCTCTTGATGTGAGATTCTGGGGATGAAGATTACTTCCATCAATGACAACACTGTCATGAGTGAGCTTACCATGGATAAGCTCTACTCAAGGTTGAAGACGCATGAGATTGACTTTATCTCACGTCTCCCCAAGACAGAGTCGATGGCTTTAGTGGTCGACCCATCTAAGGGTAGTTCTTCTGATTCCTTGGATTCTGCCTTTTCTTTATCTGCTTGGCACTCTATGAGCAATGAGAAACTTGAGAGGATACCTGAGGATGATTTAGCCCTCCTATCCACCAGATTTTCGAGAGCTTACAACAAAGTGAGGAATAGGAGGAGAGGAGGCCCTGTCACCTGTTTTGAGTGTGGTGAGCCAAACCACATTCGCTCCAGATGCCCCAAGCTGAAGGGAAAAGAGGAGAAGGACTCTCGGAGGCGTCCTCAAGCTAAGGATGCAAAAGCTAAGAAGTCCAACTATCGCAAGTTCGTCAGCCGGGTTCTTGCCGCTCTTGAGAGTGTTGATATGAGCGATGTGGACTCGGGGACGGAGGACGACGAGGATGACTCCCATGGCAAGAAGAAGACCCAGATTTCACCCATGTGCTTCATGGCGGGGGACGCCACGACGTTGACTCCTCCAACGACGACGACCTTTTCAAATGATCTCGATGAGGTACGCCCTTCTTTGAGTGAGATGAAACGAGCTTTGGTTGTTGCTGAACGGAAAATGAAGAAGCAAGCTAAAGAGATTAAGAAACAGGACACCATGATTGATAACTTGAACCTAGAAGTTGTTAGGCTCAAATCTATTAATTCTACTGACAATTGTGAATCTTGTCTTAGCTTGATGTTTGATCTTACCAATCTACAAACTACTCATTCCTCTGTTACAAATAAATTAAAAGATGCTCTTGATGAAATAGAATCTCTCAAGTCTAGTTCTGTTTGCATGAATGCTACTGCTTTAGATGTGACTCAGAGATGCTATTCCTTCATCTTGTTCAAACTGCGCTGCTTGAATTAAAATTGAATAGCGCTACAAAGAATCTGAATTTGATCCTAGTCATACTTGCTCTCATTGTGAGGATAATAAGGTCAAAATGAAAGAGATGACTGAAATGGTTCTTTATTCTAGATCTGCATCATGTGAAAATTGCCTTAAACTCACAATAGAGAATGATGCTCTAAACAAGACTTTAGAGGAGAAAGCTAAAATTGAAAAATCCATGTTCATGACTGCATCCAAGAAAGCTATTGACTCTTCTTGTTGTATCTTGTGTACTGAAATTGAAATGAATGTAGATAAGATACAAGAGGCATTTAGAGATAAATTTAAGGAACAATTGAATAGGATTAGGGATTCCTATTGTGTGTCTTGTGAGGCATTGAAAGTTGAGATAGCTATTCTCAAGGATGAGTATGATGAGGCAATCAAGTCTAGTAATTGTGCTTCATGTAAGGACATAGCCAAAGAAAATAATTACCTTAAAGATACTCTTGAGAGATTTACTGGTGGGAAGAAGAAACTCAACATGATTCTTGATAAATCTAAGGTGAGTGTGAAGAATAGTGGCTTAGGTTTTAATTCAATAGAGCATTCCAATAACCATCCACCTAAGATCACGAGAGCTGTTGAGAGTGGCTTGTTTGAGGTAGAACCCCCTGAACCATCTAAGATTGTTTTTAGATCTGCAGGTTTTGCCCAAACTTCTTCTAGCAAGACAGGTGTTTCTACTTCAATAGGTCAGACCCCTCAAAAGGTCAAGTACCATTGCACCTTCTGCAAGAAGGATGGCCACATTGTTGAGTTCTTCTTCCGTAGAGCTAAGATTGAGAGGAAGGTGAGGATGAGTGCTTTGAGGTCCATTAGAGGGGTTCCTTCACCTACTGTAGTCTCTAAAGCCAGGCAGCCTGTCTTTCCTGCTAGACATAGGCCTAGGTTGGTAGATGACTTCTTTGACTCCTTTGGAGGTTCTAGGCAGCGTTCTGGTTTAGGATATCATGAGGAGAGACCACGGATAGCATCTAGACAGGGGGAGTACCGACCTTTTGGTAGGTCGATTCGGAGAGGTCTAGGTGTTTCTCATGTGCATTATGATGATTTTACTCTTAATCGTTTTACTGCTGCTTCTACTGTTGTTCCTCAGCATCGTGTGACTCAGTACTGGATTCCTAAGTCTTTTGTTACTAACCCCGATCGAGAGCACGGATGTTTTCTGCTTATGCCCTATAGGTCCGTCGTGCGAGGAAGGAGGACATATGGCTTGTTGACTCTGGATGTTCTCGACACATGACTGCAGATTCTAGATGGTTCTCCTCCCTCACACGTGCATCCGGCAATGAGTTTATCACATTTAGGGATGCTTCTATCAGGACCGTGATAGCTAAGGGCACAGTGCGCGTCAACAACAAGTTCATGCTTAAGGACGTCGCTTTGGTAAGTAAGCTGAGGTATAATCTGCTATCTGTTTCTCAGCTGCTTGATGAGGGTCTGGAGGTAAGGTTTAAGAGTAGTGAGTGTAGAGTTATGGACTCCTCGGGTGTGCTTGTCTTTGGGTTAACTAGGTTTGAGAGGATTTTCAGTGCTGATTTCAGTGTTTCCTCTGCTTCCAATCCTAGATGTCTTGTTGCTTCTGATTCTCATGATCTAGTCTTATGGCATCGTAGACTTGGACACATAGGTTTCGACCACTTGACTAGAGTCAGTAGCAAGGATTTAATTAGAGGGTTGCCTAGGCTGAAGGCTGTTAGAGACCTAGTGTGCGCTCCCTATAGACATGGTAAGATGGTTTCTGTTTCTCATCCACCTCTTACTTTAGTGATGACTGATGGTCCAGGTCAGCTCTTGCATTTAGACACTGTTGGTCCTTCCAGAGTTCAGTCTGCTGGTGGGAAATGGTATGTGCTTGTGATTGTGGATGACTTCTCCGGTACTCATGGGTTTATTTTCTAGTTTCTAAGGACGAGGCTTTTGGATTTTTTAGAGAATTGGTCCTTAGACTAGCTGTTGATCTTCCTGGAGCTTTGAGAGTCATTAGGAGTGACAATGAGACAGAATTCAAGAACTCTTCTTTTGCCACTTTGCATCGATAGGGGAATTGAGCATCGTTCTCTTCTCCTAGAGTTCCCCAGCAGAATGGCGTTGTAGAGAGGAAGAACAGGACCCTTGTAGAGATGGCTAGAACCATGCTAGATGAGCATTCTACACCTAGGAGGTTTTGGGCTGAGGCGATCTCTACTGCTTGTTATGTCTCAAATAGGGTTTTCTTGAGATCTGTGATTGGCAAGACGTCTTATGAGCTTAGATTTGGTCATAGGCCTAAAGTCTCTCATTTCAAGATTTTTGGTTGCAAGTGCTTCATTCTTAAACATGGCAATTTGGATAAATTTGAATCTAGATGTTTTGATGGCATATTCTTAGGATATCCTGCTCATTCTCGTGGCTATCGTGTATTTAATTTGGATATTAACAAAATTATTGAGACTTGCGGTCACTTTTGATGAGGCTAGTCCCGTACTAGACCCGATGTCGCAGTACAGATTTTACGATATTCGAAAGCATCTTCGTCGACGATGACTCTGAGGATGAGGACCCAATTCATCTTCAAGTTTCTTCTGAGATGGTTGGAGAGCCTGCTACCACTACCCGGCCTTCACCGAGCGAGCCTCCTCCTATCTTCACCGACGATCTGAGTGGCTCTGCTCCTACCTCCGCAGCTCATGAGGTAGAGGACCACTTCTGCACCAGGAGCTCCTCTTCACATCCAGCGACGACATCCGCCTGAGCAGATGATTGGGGATCTCAATGAGCGAGTTACTCACTCCAGGTTTATCTCTCCAGATTCTCATGCACATTCTGCTTTTGTTGCGTCTTTTGAACCCCAAGATGTCACCCATTCTTTATCTGATTCCTCTTGGGTCAATGCCATGCATGAAGAACTTGAAAATTTTGAAAGAAACAAAGTCTGGACCTTAGTTGAACCTCCACCTAATATTCATGTAATTGGAACAAAATGGATTTTCAAAAATAAGCAAAGTGGGGATGGTGTAACATCCCAACTTTGGACTTGTGTTTCAAATGTAAGAAAATGAGTAGAAATTAAAACTTTTTCTTACATCATGTATTTCCTGTATGCTTTGAACAATTGTTGTAAGAAGTTATGGAAATACAAAGTCACAAGTCTTTTGATCCAAACCTTGTCTTCCAAAAAAAATATTCATCTCAAATCTTGTGATCATCATTGGAAAATATTTTTCCTAAGTTTCTATGATGGTATGTGGCCTCTCTGAAACATTTCACAATTTTTAGAAATTATTTGAATATTTTTAGGGGGCAGTCAAACCTGTTTGACTTTCAGTCAAACCTTAAATCAGAGCCTTGCAGAATTTTTGGAGAAAGCTTCACTACATGAAAACCTCTGGAAATTTTACACAAGGTTTATGTCAATGTTACAAAGCTCCTGTAAAAATTTCAGAATTTTTGGAGTTGTGTTGCTACCCCAAATAAATCCTCTTAGGTCTCTGTTCTAATTTAAAACCAAATCGGGCTTGTACTTGTTCCTGGTCCGAGTCGGACTCGGTTCGAGTCTTTGATCTGGTCGAACCAACCAACGGCACCAGGTCCCTTTACAAACCACATCCAATCCTAGCCCTTGATCTGAATCGCACGCCCACGTTCGGGTGAACGTTCGCATCATGCGCAAGAGCCCACTCGTTTGGATCGTTGGATCAAAATCTAACGGTCTAAAATAAGTGTGCTGATCGGGTCACCCGAAGGGCGTATCTCATCTCAGGCCTTCATTTCTGATCCTAGGGTTCCCGATCCCCTCCTTTGATATTTAAAACCTAAAAGGCTGGGGCAATCTCAGCCGTCCCCGATCAATCCAACGGTCCAAAATCGCCCGAGTGTTTTTCTGGTCGTCTTCTTCCTCTGGTCGTGTGTGAACAGTAGGAGAGGCATGGGGATGTCATTTCATGCTCCCTACAGCCACCCTAGCCGACACTTGGGAGTTGTGTGGGGTGCTTTCGGCCATGCCATGCCCTATTCTATCATCTTTCACCTTTTCTTTTTCGGCCGCATGTTGTGCCATGATCTAATGTTACCCGAGGACCTCCTTTTGCCAAACCCTAGTGTTCCAAGCTTTATAAGCACCTCCAACACCTCCTGGCATCCATTTACACTGCCATTGAGCCCCATTTTCAATTTTGGAGCTTAACACCTCAAAACCGACAATGCACCATTGTTGACCCGTGGAGCTCCATTGGTGTTCTTGGTGTTCCAGTGGTTCTCCTTCACAATTCTTACACCATTTTTACCTCCTCACTATTTTAAACATTTCCCCTCACTTAATGTTGGATTTGATTCTCAGGAATTGTCCAATTTGGGGTTTGTTCAAATTCAGCCGATTTTGGTCATCTTCTTCCTCACTTCGGTGAGTGCTCCATTTTCAAATTACTTGCTCATGTAGCTTCATGGACCATGATGAAGCTATATTGATGCTTTGGTGTCACTCATTTTGCTCAGGGCACCATTTTTCTGTAACACCCTGGCTATTCGAAGCCAAAATACTACCTAAAGACCTAACATATAACCATACAGCGAAATAATTTCAACAATAATTCATCAGCTAAGCTAGACAGATCATCAACAATTGGAACATAAACAGGAATACAATAATGGATCCACTAAGATAATCCTATCAACGAATAATCAATGAACATAAACAGTTATTTAAACAAACTCAACGTTAAGTAAGGTATCACCCAAGTCTAAGTTTATTTAATACAATCCAACAATTGACGAATGAAAGGTAGTAACAATTCTTTTATTGAGACTAGTGTAAAGTGAACTGAATAGGCAGTGCATGTCTACTCCCTCCCAAGAGATTCATCACCAACGTTCCCTAAAAAAAAAAAAAAACAAAGCAAGAGTGAGTCCAAGACTCAACAAGTACATTGAATAAATGAACATACAACCAATTTGAACAAGACAACCTCTTCACAGTTTCTGAACATACAACGAATGAATACTTATGAATGTATGAGATGAATGTAAATAATCAAAGGAATGGACTGCACACGTGCTTATACCGGTATAGCTAGTGACACACCCGTCGGTGTTCACTTAAGCCTGCATCTTAACAAAAATGCGGGGATCCAAATCCCGTATGAAGAACGTTTCATACGGGTGTCCAAAACTGCCCGCATTGGAATGGTGGGACTTCACATGCCCATACTGGAATTGATGGGACTTTAGACTCCACTCCCGTGGACGGAACATGATCATGGATGTATGAATGATCTTATGTATTATGACTACCATCATATCCACACATATAAAAAGAATATATCATTGAAGCTTGACACATATCAAATGAAGATACAACACGAACAATAGGCATCCAAATTTCACAAAACATATGCTTGTCGATGTACTTATGTATAAGGACTAGCATCACCTCCAACAGTATTAGACTCCACTCCCGTGGACGGAACATGAACATGATCATCGGAACTTCTCACGTATCAAATGAAAACACAGCATGAACCTCAAACATCCAATATACACAATTCATACAAACGTCAGTGTACTTGCCTTTAGCGTTGCGATGCGTTGGGGGCAACAATGATGCCGCTAACCTCGGCGCCTCATCCCCTACACCAAAGTTACTCAATAAGAACCAAGACATCATGACACTACTCGCATCGCTCCTAACACATACCCCAACCCCGTCAATTAATTGTGCACTTTTGTTCGAATTAAACCACATTCTAACAGGGAACCTTGGCAGACGGCAACAATAAAAGTAACATAACTTTTGCTATAAAACTCAAAAAGGGGTGTTATCAGGCTTGTTTTAAAGGTAACAAGATTATCTACAATAACCTAGTTGAGCGAAAGCGTTGAATCTGCCATTAACTTAATCATATATCAAAAGGAAAACTAATATTTTATTCTAGTGAGGATTCTGAACAGTCAACTTAAAACATGCATAAATTTTGTTATACAAATCCAAATGGGGTGTTCTTTATCAATCCTGAAAGCTAATAAGGTCACGTACAAAAGTCGTTATGGGCAAGTCTTCTGAATCATTAACTAACTAGGTCATATTTTATCAATTACAGAGACTGCTATTTCTCGTCAGAGTTCTGGACAGCAGAAACTAAAACTATCATAACTTTTGATCCGTACGTCGGAATCAGGTGTTCTTGGCGGCCACCGAAAGCTAAGAACATTATATAAATAACTCTAGGAGATCAAAACTTCTTATTCGGCCTCTAAGATGTCAAAACAGCCCGCATAACATACTGGACAGATTCGAATCTACTGTAGACTGACTTTGATCCAAACGATTCTAATCGGTTTCGCATCTAAACAACATCAAAACAGCGGGAAAACAAATTGATACCCTTGGAGACGCATGAAACGCTGAACAGAAACCCACGAAGAGGATCTTCTTCTTCTCCTCCTTTCTTCTTCTCCCTTCTTCTCCTTCCACCATGGCCAGCGGCACCTCGGAGCGTCTTCCTCATCTTGGTAGAGCAGCACGGAGGGGCTGCTCACATACCGCAGCTACAGGTGTGGCGCGATCAGAGCAGAGGGTAGGGTTTTGGGGAAGGGGACCCCCCTTCTTGACTCCACTACAAGGCTGGCCCACTTGGCTAGGACACCTTGGGCTGAAAGCCCAAGGTCCAATCCTCTCTCAAATCCTGAATTTTCTTTTAATTTTCCTTTAAAATTTAGTGCATTCAAATTTGAATAAATTTCTCTTCCGAATAATATGTTCTCTCTATTTGATATTCGAGGTATTACATTCTACCCCCCTTAACAGAATTCGACCTCGAATTCTAACCGTCGAAATAAACGAAAGAACAATTGCCACAGAAAAGAAACATCTATTAACATATGCCTGTAGCAAACATGTCTGGATAATACTCGCATACGAGACTCCAGTCCCAAATGACCTATCTCTCAGACTGACAAGACCACAAGACATTAACGTAAACTACATCTGACCTAACACTCAATCCGACATTGCCAAGTACACTCATCAGAAGAGATTCAAAATGGGAATGGTTGATAAAACCTTGTTCACTCTCAGGCATGGCAGTGACTTTTTATTGGTTCAGATTTATGTGGATGATATCATATTCGGTGGTTCTTCTCATGCTTTGGTGTCCAGATTTTCAGATTCTATGAGCAGGGAGTTCGAGATGAGCATGATGGGAGAATTGACCTTCTTCTTTGGTCTTCAAGTCAAGCAACTAAAAGAAGGCATCTTCATTCATCAGAGTAAGTATACAAAGGACCTTCTTCGGCGCTTCGACATGGGAAGCAGTAGACCAATGTCTACTCCCATTGCTACAACCACCGTGCTGGACCCTGATGAGGATGGAGAGCCCGTGGATCAGAAGGAGTACCGCAGCATGATCGGCTCCCTCCTCTACCTCACAGCGTCGAGGCCGGACAAACAATTTGATGTGTGTCTGTGCGCTTGATTTCAGGCTTCCCCTCGTGCTTCTCATCGTCAAGCAGTGCGGCGCATATTCAGGTACCTCCAAGACACTCTTGATTTAGGACCCTGGTTTTCTTCTGATTCTGCTCTCTCGATTCGAGCTTTTTCTGATACTGATTTTGCGGGGTGTAGAGTGGATAGGAAGAGTACTTCTGGCACTTGTCATTTCTTAGGCACATCTCTTATTTCTTGGTCTTCTCAAAATGACTTACTTGCACATCCATCGCCGAGGCCGAGTATGTAGTCTGCAGCAGCGATTGCTCTCGTGTTCTCTGGATCTTGTCTACTTTATGGGACTATGGGTTGTTTTTGGATAGTGTTCCTCTTTTACTGTGACAACACTAGTGCCATCAACATTGCCAAAACCCAGTGCAACACTCTAGGACCAAGCACATTGATATTCGATTTCATTTTCGAGAGACCATGTTGAGAAAGGTGATGTTGTGCTTCATTTTGTTGAGTCCGAGAAGCGGGTTCTTTGATATTTTCACTAAGGCTCTTGATTCTTCTCGTTTTGCTACTTTATGGGAGAGTTAGGGTTATTAGTCCTCTGGCCTGTTTTGAGGGAGTTTTACTCTGTTGCATTCATTGTATCATAATGCATTTTCGTTTCTTCAACTTGCATTGTAATATAATTTCATGGAGCTTTGATTATTATTCTTGTATGACTTGATTTCATACTTTATATCTTGCCATGTCTTGTGTTAGTGTGCTAAGACTTCTGTTATGGCCTTTCATATGTAGCTTCGTTTTTGCCATGATAGTTTTATTATCTATGAGCAATTTGAATCAAAACATAACTTCTTGAATCTTGTGACTAGTTTTGCTATAGTGATCCTCTTATGATTCATGCCATGTCATATATGCTTAATTGAGTCTTGAATCTGATATGAGTTTTGAAATGAACTGAGTCAAGCAAATGAAAAATTATAAGCTTTTCTGTGCGAAAAAACTGATCTCACCAATTCTTTCTCATGAGACGGCTTGCCATTGTACTAGGCTTGAACTCAGGGGGAGTTTTGGATGACCTAGATCACTCTCTTAAGCTTTCTTGCTTGGGATGGTCGCGGCAAGGCTTGAGATCTAGCACATTGCTAAGAAAACAAAATCATCTTTTGGTTGAAGCTTAGGAGGCAGTTGTGGATGGATCCTAGTCCAGGACTTGCTTTACTAAGATAAAACCTGAAGTCTTTCAGCAAAGTGCTAAAATGTGCTAAAATTCCACTTGCTTGAATAAATTGATTCATAATTGCACTCAAAATGCTCAAAATTGACTCTTTGTCTAATTTCTGGGTTCCATTTTGCTTATACACATGGCTTGACTCCTTTTTGGATACCTTTAATTTAACTATGATCTTCAATATCTTTACATGCTAAGCTTTTATTTCCACACAGATTAATGCTCTGTTGGCTTTAGCTTGTTATATATGTTTTGCCATGATGGAACATTGCTACCTCACATAATATGGCTTTGTGTAATACTTGTCTAGTCTTCTTGGATAATTCTCATGGCTCCTGTTGCTAAAAATCAAAACAAAAACAAAAAAAATTGCAGCCATTCCATTTCTTTCATGCTCTATCTTCTTCCATGTTTCTTGCTGAATACATTGTCAAAGGGGGAGAAAGATTGGTAAAAATGTTGTTTTAGAGTTGTTTGGAGTCTTAGGGAGAAAGTGTTTTTTCATGACAATTGGTGATCATTGTGAGTAGGAGCATCTCATTTGCATTCCTTGGGTTTTATTGCCTTTTCTGAATCTGAAGTGCAATTCGTGAATACTCACCATGATCGAAGGTCAAATAGAACAATTGTTCTTTCATATGGACCTTAAGTGAGATTTTTGGCGATTCTCTGGAAATTGAAGTTTTTGTGCCTTCTGTTGCCTTATCTCACTTGCCTTAACTATTCTGAAGCCAGCTTGGTCATTTCCATGGCTTTCTCTTGCTTATGGACCAAGTTGTGCCTTTGTGCGAAAACGACGAGTATTTTTATTTTCAAACCTAAAACTTACATTTTCTGGAAGATTGCCAATGTGTTCATCAAGGGGGAGATTGTGGATATCATGAGGATATGTGCACGATATTAAGATGATGTTACAATTGGCAATGACACTTTTGGTTTGCTATTTCTCGTGTTTTCGGCAAATGTTCAAAGGCTGTCAGGTTCAGGCGGTCTGACCGGCGCTGGGAGCGGTCAGACCGGCCAGGGCGGTCAGACCGGCCATTGAATGGCGGTCTGACCGGTTTTGTGCTGTTCATTGATTTAAATGGGAAAGTGATTTTGGGATTGGTCATATCCATGTTTATCTTTGCATATGTGTTGCATATTGCATGTTTTCACTGACGTGGGTCAAGTTGTGAAGAACTTGTTCCCGGAGACGATTTCTCTGTCTATTGCTGTGCAGGTGTCTTGAAGGTCAATGACGGTCAACGGCGAGAGGATCGGGACTAAGCTTGGAGAGCTGAGGTCCAGAACGATCATGGATGCCGGGTGAGGTCAAGTGACTCAAGCGTGGCGCAGAATGGACGAGATGATCGAACAGGCGCCGGTCACGCGACGGGTTGATCAAGCGGCGCGGGGGTCGGTGCAAGTGCCTTGGTGGTTCCGGTGGGATCCGGACGGGAGAGACTTGCCGACATGATGAGAGCTGTTGATCAACCTACACGTGGCGGAGCAGGCGATTGCTTCGATTGGATTGGACTCGGTCTTCGGAGAAGGATCGAGAAGGGGTATTTTGGTAATTTCACCAAATACCGGCTTTGTGACATTTGGCTAAACCCCGGCGCGGGACGGCGCAATATGAAGTGGTTTAGGTCAAGAGATGATGGTTTCGGCGCTTTAAAATGCGTGCGTAAGTGTCCCGTTCATGCTGGGCCTTAACGGGAGCCTATTAGAGAAACTCTTCTAGAAGCTAGGCCTCTCTATAAATAGGGGGTGTGCTGGACAAGCCACCCCCAAGCACTTCATTTGTAAACCCTAGTTTGGTTTTAGAGACTTGGAGAGAAAGAAAGAGGCTTAGGGTTCTAGAGAGATGAGTTGATTGTGTGCTCATAGATTGAGCTCTTGTCCTCCTTGAGGGAGTGGCTGTAACCAGCAATATCATGAATCAATCTATGGATGATTTCCCTAAGATGTGTTTCTTTGTGTTCTTCCTTCTTTCTATTTGATGATTTTGAGTCTTTCTTTGATCCGTGAGTTTTTGGTTGATCTCTTGCCCTCTTCTACCTTGCTGTGATGTGTGGGAATACATCTAGGATCTTCAAGATCATCAATCTCCCATGAGCAAGTTTTAGATCGTGTTTTTCGTTTTGCTCGCTTTGAACCCACCTTCGTAAAACTGAAAAGATCAAAACTTTGATATAGATCTTCTCAATCGTTTCTTGGAATAGGTTCCTAATATCCTTAGGAAGGTATGTTTCAAGTTTCATGAAGTTTGGAGTTGTAGATCAAAAGTTGGATCAATTTTTGATTTCAAATCGTCTTTGATATCTTTGCTTCGTGTCGATTTTATCGCTCACCGGCTCGACCGCTCCTGTGCTTGGTCGACCGCTCTCGCTCATCAAAGACTGTTCATCAAGCGTGTTTCTGATTGTTTCTTCTGGGGGTTTGAAGGAAATTCAACATAAGTCTTCCACTGTGTTTTTCTATTGATCTTCATAGCTCTCATAGCTATAGGAGTGAAATTTGTGTTGAATCTAATACTTAAAAGAAAATTTTGGTTAAGCTCCTATTCACCCCCCTCTAGTCGCCTTTCCGGTGCTACACAAACACTAATAGCAATGATAACACAAAAAAACATACATGAAAGTTAGATCATCCCCTTGATTACTAGTACTACATGGCTACCTTAACCCCTAGCCCTTGGAGAATTACACACTCATATCCATAGGAGCCAAGAACAATAGATGAGTAATTAAGAACATAATGACAACGATATGAAAGTAACAAAGATATATTAATAAAGATGTTGCCAATGTTCCGGTTGCATCAGTGGATGAATGATCACAAGGAGGATGAATCAAGGATGAACTATCGTGGAAAATATGGTGCAAAATGGTGTTTAGGACATGACGGATGATGTGGTGGTTCCCTCTCTTCTCCCCTTTTGTGTAGATGCAATCAACCTCTTTAAATAGCTGATCCTAGGGTTTTAGCACCGTAGTAGGGTTTGCGCTACCAAGAAGTCAAATACTGCATTGGAGCCATCACGAATCGTGATCCATTTGACACGCAGGAGGTTTGTAAGGTCGCCCGATATGGTCCTGCTGACCGTATCTCTTGGTCGTTCTTCTCTCTGGAGGGTCGGTTCGCGGTGATATCCAAATTGGGTTTTCTTCCTCTTGACGCCCTTTCCATATCTGCTTCTAAAAGTGCGTGATTCCCTTCGGATCCTGCAGATAACATCAACTAAAACAAATCTTGTGCATTTGGCAATTAATTAATAATAATCCGAGAAATTAATGTTAAAATCAGTGAAAATAGTGCAATAAACTACATAGCCACTAAGACAGGAGGACACCTTGATCTGAAATTAGTATTAGCGCATTATTCATTGGATATAGCACCACCTAATATCTTCAAAATTCCTATAAAACATATATTCGAAATTCCTATAAAAAAATATCTTCAAAATTGGTTGGTACTACAAGTCTCAGAACCTTGGCTGTAGCTCGGTTGGGATAAACTTAGCTACAATTTGTCATATAACGTGAAATTGGATTGGCTCAGAATGACCGATCGAACAGAGCAAAGCCTAATGTTAGCTCCAAAAAGACACGAACGGGTTCGGTTGTTTTGTACCATCTGAGTTCAACAGGTCGAGTTCATAATCAGCTTCAATTTGGTGAAGCTTTTGCAAGCTGTTTGGTGAATCAACAGTTCAATCGAAATGTTACCGTAATTACTTAGAGAATATTATAGTAAAAAAAGGTCATAGTACGATTTTTTTTAAGGAAACCGAGATCATTCAACAAATTACAGTGAAGAATTTGAGATATTTTTTAATAAACTTCACCAAATCACACCACCTTTAACAAAATTATCATGAAACCATACTTTTAAGCGATAGTTTCATGGAACCACACTTTCAAGGAATCACGCATCCTTCGTATAGCATTTCACAAAAATCATACTTTTAAGCATTTCTGTCATGACCAACGCATCTAACTCACCAGGCATACTCACCAGCCTCACAAGACTATTCTGTTTCCATTTTCTAACATGAAGGTGGTTGCCACACGCGAATAAGAGCTGACACATCATCACGATTGTGCGGTGTGGAGGGGCTGACTTGCTGAGTATAAGGCAAGTGAGTTATTTGTACGAGGTGGTTGGAGGCAAAGTACCAATAACTTATGTAATCATTCCTGCTGACTGTGACCGTATCAGCTCTTATGCACATCACAACTACCTACGTGTCAGTAAACTAAAACATGATAGTCTTGCGAGGCTGGCGAGCCAGGCCGGTCAGTCAGGACTGTTGGATACGATAACAATGTTTAAAAGTGTGATTTTGTAAAACGTTATTTAAATGGAAGTATGGTTAAATTGTGGTTTTGTAATAGTTTTGCTAAAGGCGATGTGGTCTTGTGAAAATTACTATTTGTTTTTCCTTACAAACACCTTTGAAAATTCAAACAAATTGACAAATGTTTTCTCACAAATCGAGTGAAAAGAGCAACTTACGAATGCAAGATGTATATACAGGTTTAGACAAAACTGGAATTTTTTTATTTAATCTTTTTTTAAATTTTATTTTAAAGTTAACCCATCGCGAACTTTATTTTCAATTCTGACCCCTTTGGTCACGCCACCACCTGTGGCGTGACAAAACAACACTGTCACGCCAGCCCCATTTCTGGTCAAAGTCTTGTCACGCCACTGGTGGTAGCGTGACAGTGTTGTTTGGTCACGCCACCACCAGTGGCGTGACAAAAAGTGCAATTTTTGTGACTTATCTTGTGACGTGACAGTGTTGTTTTGTCACGCCACGGATGGTGACATGACCTGTGGGGACCCCGGTAATTATCTTCATAAAACCGAGATTAGACAAGGTCTTAGGGACATAATCACGGGTCTCCGGTAAATGAATTCCAATTTAACTCTATCCAAGTGAGAGGCTTAGCCGAATACTAGAGCCTCAACGATCATGCGCGCTGCTCCTTTGCGAGCGCTACATGATTGTCGATTCTCTTTCGATTCGAAGCACTACACTTAGTGAGTTAAATGGGAATTCATCAACAACGAGTATGACTTATATTGACTCCCAAGATCAACGACCAATATACTCATACTCTCATCCAACGTTGATTACATCCATACAACGCATACAACAAGAGATCAAAAGACATACTGCATAATAGTCAAAGTCTCGACTTATTACATACGGCCGACCGGCCAAATTCAAAGTAAAGTATCAAGTAGCAGCGGAAGCAAATAAATAAAGCAAAAGACCAGTAGTGGTATGCCCATCACCCATCGGCAACCGACTGGGGGTTAAATGATAGCACACTACTCGTTAGTGTCACCCAAGTCAACACTAACAAGATCGTCAGACTCATAATCTTCCTCACCTGAAAAGGCCAGCAAACATCTGGCTGAGTACAAGTGTACTCGCAAGTCTTACACAAATAAAAATAGTTATGCATAAGGGTCATTCAAAGGATGGCTCATATTGGTTTAGTTTTGCGAAAGAGACGCAACCATTAACGTCCTACACATACTAGTTTTCATGTGCCCATTTTAAAATCAGATTTGAAGTAGAAGTAAAAAATGTAGTAAAGCATTTCAGTAATAAACAATTGAATCATACAAAGACCAAAGTGGCAGCCCACTTTGAGGTACTAAACACATGAACATCCCATTCATGACGAATACCAAGTTCAACCACAATTTCAATTAAAAGTCTAACAATAGTAACTCCCGACCTCAAGCGGTTGTCCATAACTGTGGACACGGCTATTCGAATAGATTGATCCCCTGCAGGGGTGTACTACTTTACCCACACGACTTGAATAGCCCGTAAGCCTCCAGAGGCCTCTGGAAAAGCATACTTCCTATGGTATGTCGGCCGGGTAAATCAAGATCTGATCATTTTCAAAGAAGAAAGCCCTATTGAGCTAAGTCCCCTTGTGAGATGGTTCCTTGCCTAGTACAAGCATCTGATAGCACTTGCTAGGGGGCTCACAAGTTATATTGGACATACCGATGCAATCAAAACAAGTAAAATTGGTGCTCCCTTGCACACTATAAAGGATTACATCGGCTCCTAAGGAACATAGGATTTCACGGTCGCTATGCCCCTTACAACACCATGGGATTTAACACAATAAAATCCTCCCCCTACTTAACCATACGGCTCCCAACCCGCGTGTGGCAGCACGAGTGTACTTGAATTAACGACGTTACCAAAGTTCGGTCCTCAATTGTCCAAACAAGTCCTTCCACTTACCCAATGCTCGTGCACAAAGCACCATCACTAACCAACACTTGTCCAGACCAAAAGCTCATTTAAAAATGACAAAGTTTAACTCATAAAGCAGATACGAAGATCTGAACCAAAGTATATAACGAAGGTTGTGTGTATCCCATAATTGTCGGGTTAGCCCCGGCAATCAAACTACCATATCTAGACTTGCATGACTAAGCAACCCATATTCAATAATCATTACATCCTATCTTAAGCATGTAGGTACTGGCATAATTCAAGATTAACCTCAAGCATAGGACATAACTAAACTACACATCACAAGAATATTTACATAATCAAAATAGCATGCAAGCAATTATCATTGCACTAACTTAACCAAAACTGGGATCAAATATGATGCAAAAGAAAGTTCAAATGATGCTTGCCTTGCTGGTATAGTAGCTGCTCACTCTCAGTAGCGTAAGTGTCGATATCAATATGTCCGGGATCTATATAATTATAATATCAAATAAATACCGAGAAAACAACTCAAAAACCAAAATGCTCAAAAATGCATGATTTTTCTGCAGTAGTTAGGTCATGATTTTAGATGGATTTAGGTAAAAGAATTATTCCATTTGAAGTTATGAATTGGAAGTTATGCTATTTTGAATATCAGGTTTCATTAAACCTTAAGTCATGTAATTTAATTATTTGGCCAAAATTTGTAGAATAGCGGCGGGGTAGAGGATTACATAGGTAAATAGGTAATATTAATACAAGTTCAGAATAGTTGAGTTTGTCCCATTTGGCATTCTTATGATTTAGTTATTGATTTTCAAAGTTATCAGCCTTTTATAGTATAAAAATAATGGAGTTAAAGATTATATTCTCCCAAAAATAGTTTCTGTGACAGAGGTAACATGGAGACCATTTTTAGAATTAAGTTCACTGAAAATGAAAATTATCAAAAGTGGTCTCACTGTTTTTGGAGTTTCCAATAATTACTTATGCATTTTTGAAGTTATCAGTCTTTTTCCTATTGTAAAAATAATGGTTTTAATGGATTAATCTCCAAATAAAGCTCTCTGCT
Organism: Ampelocalamus luodianensis; assembly: GCA_036346255.1. Lineage (NCBI taxonomy): Eukaryota > Viridiplantae > Streptophyta > Magnoliopsida > Poales > Poaceae > Ampelocalamus > Ampelocalamus luodianensis. The sequence continues at coordinate 43,124,266 of CM070620.1, read as the reverse complement.
ACAGAGACATGTTTGGAACTAATTTTAATATAAAGTTTACTAAAAGTGAACATTTCCAGAAGTGGTTTCATGTGATTTGGAGTTAAAATCAATTAGTTATGTATTTTAGAAGTTACCACTGTTTTTCAGTGTATAAATAACCCGATTTCAAATTTCATACGGCATTTACTACTTTTCCTACCGATGCCTACGCTAGCCGCAGACAATGACTTGCGGGACCCGTGAATAGTATATTTTTCATTTTATCTCAGATTTAATTTGCGTTCTGACCAGTGGGTCCCACTGTCAGCGACACGGTTCAACAGACTTGGTCCACGGGTGCACGCGCACGGTGCACGGGGCTTAAGGCCTAGGCCCATATGTCAGTCACTCCACTCCACGGTATAACCCCGCAGTTTTCTGTGCACGGGACCCACGTGTAAGCGACTGTTTAACTCGTTAAGACATCATTTAATGTTAACCAATCATTAGGTGATTTAATGACCGAATCATGGTCCTAATGACCTTGCTACAGCGTGCCGGACGGACCGACACGCTGCCGCTGGTTTGCCCGGCGGCTTGCCGGCGATTCAAGCCACGGCGGCGCGAACCCAAAGCATAAACAGCTGCACAATAGTATGGCGCTCCTAATGAGAGTGGTCTCGACGGCGGGCCGCTGTCACCGCGCTGCCGAGTTGAGCGGCGACAAGCTTACGGCAAAACCGCAACAAGCAAGGTAAAGCTCGCGACAACCAACAAGCGAGTGCCGTGTCCTAGGGACTATCAGTGAGCTACCTGAGTAAGGAAGGGTGCTCGAGGAAGCTCGAAGCTGATGGAGCTGCGTCGGCGCCAGAGAAGGAAATGTTGACAATACGGCTTCATGAGGAGAGGATCCCCTGAGCAAAACCGAGTGAAATGAACGATCAAGATGGCTTACGAACACCGAGGAAGCTAAAGGAACAAGGGATTGGACAAAGGTTTACCGAATCCAAGTGGGAGATGAAAAGTTGCTTCTCGGCCAAGAATGATGCAAACTTCGATTCAAAGAAGGTCCCGCTGCATTACCCAATTAAGTTTAGGGTTTCACTCGTGGATCTAAAACACATAATATGACGCGCTAAGTCGAGGATAATACCTCTCGAGACGAAGAGGACCGAAGATGTCCTTGGGTGCACGCCGGACGCTACAGAGAGCTCAAGATGGAACACGAGCTACAAACGACAAGAGAGGCTCGCATTAACCAAAATGGATAGGGCATTGAACAAGAAGGAGGAGGAACCATGCGGAGGAAGCTTACCACGAGACGAGCTCAGTCGCTTCCTCCCTCTCACAACCGAGGAGAAGTGAGGAGAAGGAAGGGCTTCGAGGGAGTATTAAGCTCGGGTGATGACGGGAATGGAGGCGGCGTGAAGTGGGGAACGCTCCGGAGTGGTGGAGAGGGGCGGTGGACTGACGGCGTGCCTGGTGCCGTTCTGTGCACGTCGGAGGAACTCGTCCGCGTGGCACGGGATGCCTGCGTCGCCAACGGACGGAGGAAGACGAAACTGACAGGTGGGTCCGGCATGGCAGCGACTCAAGGTGAGGGCGCGATCGAGGTTTAAGTGGATCAGCGCATGCCGTTGGATCGCGAATGGACGGACGGGATTGGTGGGGACTTCGGACAAGTCGGAAGGGTGCGTGATCAGGGCCGTTGGTTTCCGATCGGGTGGCTCGCGTGCGGAGGTGTAGTTAGGTGGTTGGGCCGAGTCGGCTCGCCGAGTCGGACTCGAGCCCAAGGAACAGTAGCCTGGTTCGGTCTGAGTTTGACTGAGAATCTAAACGTTTTCTCCACATTGACCAATGGCTTAAAAATAGAAATAAATTCCCAAAAATCATGAAATAATTTGTGGGGGTTCCTGGGAAGATATAGTCCCCACAAAAATTATGAAACCCCACTATTCATATTAAAATTTGTGACATTTAAATTCAAACATGTTGTATGTCTATGAATGTTATTTGAATTTTAATTAGGTTCAAACTAGTCCCAAAAATTTTGGAAAAATTATATTTATTCATGAGAATTAATGTAGTATTTAAATAAATTGGTTCCAGATGATGATCACAACTGTTTATTACAGATTCGAATTGGAATGTGAAATTTGATGTGTATGTTCACCTCAAATTAGATTTTTCAAGTACAATATATTATGAAATGATTTGAATTTGATAATGCATGTTAGTGAGATTCTTTATAATCCATTTTAATAGTTGGGGCTGTGACAAACCTCCCCCCCTTACAAAAGATCTCGACCCGAGATCTGGGTGGAGAAGAAATAGAAAGTTTTCATTAGAAGTTATAATTTATGCTATCTTGATTTCCTTCAAAGATAGTGTTGACATGTTATAATTATGCTATAAGAATAATTTTGTTTACATTGATATGTTTTACCTTTCCTTTCTTGATACGTAGGCACTTCATGTAGAGAAGAGGTCTGGATATGCCGCTCGCATCCGGTCTTCACGTTCCCAAGTTGCTTCATCTTCCGTGTGGTTGCTCCATTGGACCTTGACGAACTTGATGTCACGGTTCCTCGTCTTGCGCTCGGTTTCTTTGAGGATACGAATCGGACTCTCTCGATAAGATAGATCGGGTTGCAAGTCGAGTTTGTCCAACTCGGTTGCTTCTGTTGGGACTCGAAGACATTTCTTGAGTTGGGAGACATGGAAGACGTTATGCACGTCTGAAAGCGAGGGTGGCAACTCCAACTGGTAAGCCACCGATCCCAACTTAGCTAGAATACGGAAAGGTCTAATATAGCGAGGTGCTAATTTACCTTTGATTTGGAAGCGACGAACTCCTTTCATAGGAGAGACTTTAAGATATACATGATCGTCCACTTCGAAACTCAACTCGCGACGACGACGGTCGGCATATGACTTCTGACGTGATTGAGCCGTCTTAAGTCGTTCGCGAATGACACGAACTTGTTCTTCAACATCTTCCACCAAGGTTGGGCCATAGAATGGCCTCTCCCCGGCTTCGGACCAGTTCAAAGGTGTTCTACAAGCTCTCCCATACAATGCTTCAATGGTGACATCCGAATACTGGATTGGAAGCTGTTATTGTATGAGAACTCGACAAACGGTAAACATTTTTCCCAACTATCGTTGTAGGATAACACGCAAGCCCGGAGAAGGTCTTCCAAGACTTGATTTACCCTCTCAGTTTGTCCATCCGTTTGCGGGTGATAAGCGGAGCTAAAGGATAGGTTGGTCCCCATTGCTTGATGCAAGCGCCTAAAATGAGAGGTGAATTGGGGACCTCATGCGAAACAATCACCTTTGGTACACCATGGAGACAAACAATTCTTGAAATATAAAGTTCTGCTAGTTTGGCCCCGGTGTAAGTGGTCTTAACAGGAATAAAATGGGCAACCTTGGTTAAACGATCCACAATCACCCATATAGAATCAAATCCAGTTTTTGTTCTAGGAAGGCCGGTGATGAAATCCATGCCAAGTTCTTCTCATTTCCATTGGGGAATGGGCAGGGGATCTAGAGTACCAGCTGACTTCAAATGTTCAGCCTTAACTCTTTGACATAGATCACACTCGGCCACATACTGTGCAACGTGCCGCTTCATTCGGCTCCACCACAGTTTCTTTTTCAAATCTTGATACATTTTCGTACTCCCGGGGTGGATAGAGAATTTTGAGTTATGAGCCTCCTTGAGAATCAATTCTCTCAAGCGGCGATCAAATGGTACCACCATACGGTTTCCAAACCATAGAGTACCTTGTGCATCTTGCTTAAAACATTTAGTCTTGCCTTGTTTCATTAGTTCTAAAATTTGAGCCACTTCTAAATCAGTTTTCTGGGCTTCCCTAATCTGGTCCTCAAGTGTACAAGTCACACTGAGGGCTGCAAGCGAACCTTCTTCAACTATCTCCAGGTGTAGGCCTTGCAATGCAGCACATAAGCCCGCAGAAAAAGGAGTTACCGACAAACAGTTGCATTGAGATTTTCTGCTCAATGCGTCGACCACGACATTAGCCTTTCCTGGATGATAATGGAGTCCCATATCATAATCTTTAATCAACTCAAGCCATCTTCTTTGTCTCAAGTTCAGGTCGGCTTGGATGAAAATATATTTAAGGCTCTTGTGGTTTGTAGAGATCGCAACGACATTACGATGAGGTAATGTCGCCAAATCTTCAAGGCATGAACTACAGTTGCGAGCTCTAGGTCGTGTGTGGGATAATTGGCCTCATGGGGCCTCAATTGCCTAGATGCGTAGGCCACCACTCGGCCGTCTTTCATAAGCACACAATCGAGCCCATGGCGAGATGCATCACAATAGATATCATAGCTCTTGTGAATGTCTGGCAGAACAAGCACGGGAGCTTCTGTCAGGGCATTCTTTCAGGGTTTGGAAGCTTTGCTCGCATTCTGCTGTCCACTCAAATTTCTTTTCTTTCTTTAGAAGTTGGGTCATAAGCTTTGCAATTTTTGAGAAATTCTTGATGAACCTACGGTAGTATCCCGCAAGTCCAAGAAAACTACGAATATCAGTGACGCTCTTGGGTTGCTTCCAGTCAAGGACATCTTGCACCTTACTAGGATCAACAGCGACACCGCCCTTAGATAGGATATGTCCCAAGAAGCTCACCTCTCGAAGCCAAAACTCACATTTGCTGAATTTGGCGTCATACCGATGGTGACGAAGCTTTTCTAACACAAGTCTCAAATGTTGCTCGTGCTCAAGATCAGACTTAGAGTAGATGAGGATATCATCAATGAAAACCACTACAAACCGATCCAAGTATTCCATGAACACCGAATTCATGAGGTTCATGAAATAAGGTCAGCATTGGTCAAACCAAAGGACATGACGGTGTACTCGCACAAACCGTAACGAGTAGAGAAGGCGGTCTTCGGGATGTCCTCGGTTCTAACTTTAATCTGATGGTAGCCTAATCTCAAGTCAATTTTGGAGAACACCTGAGCTCCACTAAGCTGGTCAAATAGGTCATCGATCCGCGGAAGCGGATACTTGTTCTTGACGGTGACCTCATTCAACGGACGGTAGTCAACACACATCCGTAGACTTTTGTCTTTCTTCTTGACAAAGAGAGCCGGGCATCCCCAAGGCGAGGAGCTAGGCCTGATGAAACCCTTGTCTTGCAACTCCTTAAGTTGTTCTTTCAGTCCTGCTAGCTCATTGGGCGGCATCCGATACGGCCTTTTTGAGATGGGCGCGGTACCGGGGGCAAGCTCAATGACAAACTCTACCTCTCGGTCAGGGGGCATGCCTGGAAGTTCCTCAGGGAACACATCAGGATACTCACTCACTATTGGTACCTCCTCTAGCTCGAAAGAGGTACTCGCCTTTAAAGCATAAAGGTGAGAACTACCCACTAAAGGTGCAAAGACGACTTGGATGCCGTCCTCGCTAGTCACTGAAATAGACCGCTGGGCACAATCAATCTTCCCCTGATTCTTAGATAACCAATCCATCCCCAAGATAACATCGATGCCCACTGAACTTATCACTATTAAGCTTGCTGAAAAGTTAACATTGTGTATTTCAATTTTTACGTCCCTGCAGACTTGATCAGTGTAGAAAACCGACCCTGGGGACTGAATATGATAAGGCGGGTGAAGTGTATGTATTTTGAATTGGTTAACTGCAGCATACTCGTTTTTAATAAATGAATGGGATGCTCCAGAATCAAATAAAACCGATGCAGGACACGAATTAACAAGTAGTGTACCTAGCACGACGTCAGGTGCGTCTGTCGCCTCCTTTGCTGAGACGTGGTTGACGCGACCACGTGCATGCTGGGGTGGAGTAGGTGCTGCCCTCTGTGGTAGTGGCGGTGGCCTCACCGAGCCGGGCCGTGGCGCCGGAGCGAGTATGTCCGGGCATCCTCGCCGCTTGGCGAGGCATCTGCGAGGCATAGTGGCCCCGACGCCACGTGGAAACAAGTAACGCCGGCTTGTATGCCCCGCCACCAGGGTCTCGCCCCCTCTTTGTCTTCTGAGTCGCGGTGAAGAAGGTCGTGGAGGTACCACAGAGACCTCGATGGTGCTAAAGTCAGCACGAGGTGCCCGAGGTAGTGTAATGCCCAAATTTCAATTTCAGTTGAAAATAAAGTTTAATTATTTTATTGGATTTTTGTGGAATTTTTAAAGCTTTTCCTTAACCAAATTAAAGCTAAAACAAAATTATGTGCAAAATCTATTATCGATAATAGCCGGAAATATTTTTCTTAAATCCTAAATGCTCCGAGAATTTCGTGAATTTTCTCATAATTTTGGAATTAATTTGCTATATTCTAAAGCCTAAATGAATTATCGAGATTTAATTAAATCAAATCGAAAGAAATCTCCAAAATGTTGTCCGGGCCAAACTCAACCCACCCACTTCCATTTTTCTCGCGCCGCCCACTCCAACCGCGCCGCCTTCTTCTCACCGACAATGGGCCCATTGCCGCCTCTCTCTCTTCCTCGCCATGCCGCTTGGCCGTTGCCCACCGTTGGATTAAAATCCAACGGCGTAAATCGCGATGCATTCGTAAGGTCCAATGTTCTACTCAATTGGGACCATCAGTTCTACATCCAACGGCTCACATGCATCAGTCACTTAACGATTCACTACACACCGCCGTGATCTATCGCGACCGTTGGATCAGGATCAAACGGCCACACCAACCCCAACTTACCGCTTCACCAATCTAATCGCAACCGTCCGAGTAAAATCGCACGGCCCTCCGTCGTCGTCTCCGCGTCGTCTTCTCCGCACAGCCGCAACAGTAACCGCCGCCATTAAAGCCCACCACCGAGCTTCCTCTCCGCCGTTTCCCTTCCCTACTCCCCTCGCCATCGTGCGCATTGACTACCCCGCATCACGCCGCCCCCTTCCGCTTCCCTTTTCTTGTGCACACGATCGCGAACGCCGCCACTACCGCCGCCACGCCCGCGCACACAATCTTCACCACCCGCCCCTCTCGCCACTATAAAGGGAGCATGAGGTGCCCTCGCTCACCGAACACACCGCCACCACTTGACACTCTCCTCCTGCCTAAAGCGCTTCAATTTCAAGTTTTTCGCGGCGAAGCACCTCGGTTCTTCTCGTTTCGGCCGCCGTAGAGCTCCTTCGTCCCGCATTGCCGGCACCATCGCATCACCGCACCCGCGCGGCCGCCGCCACCACTCACTTCCTGAGGATCGCCGAACCCCTACTTGCCGACGCATCGTACACCGCCGCGCCAAACTCGCCGCCGACGACCTTCCGGTCACGCTCCGCCGCCGTTTTGGTAACCCACGTGTTCGCAGTTGTCCCCTCTACATTTTGCGCACCTTCACTTCCTCGCCGTGGCGCGTAGCGCCGGCGAGCTCGCCACCGGAGCACCTCCGTCGTCGGGCTTGCGTGGCAGTGCCACCCAGGCGCCACCTCACCGTCCCCTGCTTGCGTGGTGCATGCGTGGCGTCCCATTCATCGCCACGTGAGCGCCGCGTGTCTGGTCCACCGCACTCACCGCCCTCGGCTCGGTGGAATTGGTCCACCGTGAGCCGTGTCTATGACACGTGGGGCCCACACGTCAGAAAAATAAAATTAAAATCTGAAAATCAGCCGCTGACGTCACATTGCGCAATAAATAGAATTTCCTTTAGAAAAATAATTCGAGAATTCAATTAAATTCAGTTTTATATTAAACTTCTAAAATTCATATCTTTTGCATTTGAACTCCAAATTGAGTGGTTCAAATTGCAAAATTTGTCTAAAATCATAATCTAGCTAACTAAAGCAAAATATTTCAATTTGGAGTTAGTTTGGTTTGAGTTTTTGAATTTATTTGAATTTGAGTTGAATTTGTCGTATTTTCACGTATAGACTTCGACGACTCCGGAGAGTTAGATCCTTCCGACGATTTAGAGTTCCAAGACTTCAACGAAGGCAAGTTACACTATTGATCATATTGTTCCTATTGTTTTGAAGTATTTATTTACTATTTACAATTTATTATTGCATGCATATGTTTATAAAAATATCTGAATATCATGATTTCGTATATAGTTGTTCCAAACTCCTTGGTATGGCCAATTTGACTATCAAACCTGAATACCTTGACACCTTAGATAAAATTTGTCAAATGCTTAGTCTTTCTTAGATTATATTTACAAATTTGGGAGAATTTAGTCAAACCTTTACAATTTAATTTAAAATGTGTTCCTGTGGTATTGTTTTATCACGAAAGGTTTATAAAGAGGTTTTTACTCTAAATAAAATGAAATGGGTTTGGACTTGGGAGATGGATGGATGGTGGGTGCAGTTCATGCACGGTCTAATCTGTTAGGATTACGACCTGGGTTTTAAATTGGAAGTCGCCCAGCCGCTAAGGACCGGTCTTTGAGCGTATTTTGCTACGCCTTACCGTACCACCACATGTCCTGTATGGGCAGGATTTGGCTAAATAATCTGTAGTGTCTTAGTGTTATTTGTGCTATGTTGTATGTGTGGGTGTTGGTCAGACATTAGTCCCACCTGGCGCAAAAGGGGGCTTCTGGAGGATGGATAGTCCAAAGGTAGCGAAACCTTAGCGGGCATGAATACAGTAGGACACTGCTTTGTAACGGCCTCATGATAATTGCTTAGTCACACGCCTTCGGAGGCGTGCTTTGGCCGACATTAAAAGCATTTTATCTCGTGTGGGTAAAGCTGTACAACCTCTGCAGAGTGTAAAACTATTCGAATAGCGCGTCATGATCATGGACATGCCAGAAAAGCCACTCTAAGTTAGAATTGTTTACGGTTTATAAAATGTGTTCAACAGATGTTTTAGGATGGATAGTCCTATGGTAAAATTGGGTGGTTAGCCAATTGTTAGGAGGATATCCTTCAATAATCAACTAGTGGAGGTCATCCAATATTCGTTGTCGCTTTGTCACTATCTTTATTCGAATTATTAAAATTGGTCTTACAAAAGTATTAGCAATATAATCTGAAAATGCTTTGTTTATGCAAAACAACCCCGCCATTACCTTTGTTTACCTTATGCATGCATTAAACTTTCTATATTGGGTGTGACTTGCGAGCACGGTAGTAGTGCTCACTCTTCTTGAATAAATCTTATTCAGAGAAGACGTTTCCGACGGTGAGGATCTTGACGAATAGGTCATGTCCCCGACGATTGCTGTGGCAAGTCGTGTGGCCTACTACTTCTACTACTCTTCCGCGTGTTATTTCTTTTCTTTTGGCCGCAGCCCTTTGTAATAAACTTTGAATTATTATCAATAAACTCGTGATATGATTGTGCTATCACTTTTGTTTAACTGTACACTAGAAATCTGGACTAGTGTATGAACACAGAATTTGGGATCCTTCGCTCCGGGTTCGACAAAAGTGGTATCGAGCCATATCGATCAGAGGTCGTGGCCCCACAAATGTCCTAAGGACTCATTTGCAAAAATTAAAAACTATTTTGAGTCTATCCGAGTCATCTCTCAACCCTTCTCTTTAAAAACAAGCATCGACTTGTCTATTCCTCAAAATTGTAGATGGCGGCACGGACGCTATCTCTCACGGAATCATTGCCGGACATCAATGAACTTCTGCGGGAAGTGATGCAGACTTGGACTACAAGAAGAGGCCAACGCTTGTACTACGGCAAGTTGGGAGAACGACGTCTCGGAGAGTGGAAGTACTAATCTACTCCGACTGCCGCCAAACACCGCCTTCCATACCTTCCACGCCCGATCCGACGCGACACCTTCACGATGGCATTCAGATGCAACGAGAGAAGCGGTCATCGTCGACTCGCCATACTTACGACCGCCACCTCAACGGCACCGGTTTCACTATTTCCGATGCATCTTCCAACTGACTTTGATGTGTCTTTCGCACCACCGAGGAGGAAGATTCCCGAGTTGACGCACAGGTGGACTCGACAAAGGCACCGGACTACGCCTATGGAAACGCCTTGGACGACTTGCGTACCACTCAGGATAGTCTAGAGTATACCGAGGCGAGACTGAAGGCAGTAGAAGAGGAATTGGCTATTTACAAATCAGGCCAAGGCAGTACCAACAATTCCCCCGAATACACCCCATCCACCCCATAGATGTTTATTTTTTTTTTCTCATCCGTACTTTAGCTACGTATTATGAGCTATCAACTACTCATGTGATAGCCATAATATATTAATAAAATAAATGAATAAAGAAACCATTTTGAAAAGTTGATTCTTTGTTTGTGTGCTTTTTCGTTCTTGGGTTATTTTAGATTTATCCCCCATAGAATTCCTTGCTACCTCTTCTAAATCTTTGGAGGATTCCGCAGATGGTGACCACCCGCAGAACGGCAATGCCAAAGCGGTGCCAACGGACAAGGAAACGATCAGCGGATCACCAGATAACCACGTTTCGCACCGCCACCACCACCGCGAAGGACTCGATCGCGCCAGATGATGGCGAATCGACTCATTTGATCGACCTTCTTGCCCACCACTTCGAATGTTCAACACTCAAGCCGCTACAAAGAAGAAAGAGCTCGCTCCACCTCCGCATAACCAAAGGCGACTATGTCCGAGTTTATGAGGATGCGCCCACGACATTCTCAAATAGTATCAACCAATGGACGCCGACGATCGCTTCGGCTATTGGAAAGAAATCGACATTAGTCGTTGTTCGACCGTGAGAGGGTCTGCTTGCCTCTCACCAACCGAATGGCCCCGCATCGTATGGTGGGACAACCATCGCATCGCACACAATGATGCTCGACCCATAACATGGGCCGACTTCGCGAAGCTTTTCGTCATGCACATATCCCTGCAGGATGATGACGCCAAGAAGAAGGAGTTCCACGCGCCCGACAAGGCAACCGTGACGGTGAATGAGTACCTTCACCGCTTTAACCAACTTGCCCGCTACGCCCACCGACGAGCGCGAGATGAGGACGAGCAGAAAGGTTCTGGATGGATTGAATGACGATATCTCCGCCCAACTTATTTCTCGAATTTCACCGACTTCCAAAGGTTGGTGGATAAAGCAATCAGCAGAGGCTAAACACGCAGAATGGAGAACCGCAAGCGAGGATGGCCGCCGCAGAGGTTTAACGCAGAGGTCCGCCAAACCTCGCATCACCACACCGCAGCCGCGAGAACGTGGGAAGTTTCAATCTTCCACGCCTCGTACTCCAAAGACCGCCACGCTCCAACCCTCCAACTTCCGTGGCACTTCATCGAGGGCGGTTTCAGCAAGCACTCTACCTCCTCGGCCGGAGTCACGTGCTTCCACCGCAACGAGACCGCATTATGCCAATAAATGTCCAAAGAAGCAACAAGGTTTGGCACCAACAAGGCCAACCTCGGGAGTTCAAGCTACCGCAGCACCACTGCACCAAAGAAACCGGTTCACCAAGGGACGGGTGAACCATGTCACCGCCGAGGAAGCTCAGCAAAGACACGCATGTTGTTCTCAGATGCGTTCCTCATTAATTCAGATCAAAGATCTCGCCCTATTTGATTCTCGAGCTTCACACTCTTTTGTGTCATATAAGTTTGTGGGAAAATATGGGTTACCTATATCCTCTTTAGCTACTCCCATGATAATTCATTCCCTGCTCGAAATGAGAACCAATTCTCTATGCCCTAATCTCACTCTCGAGATATCCGAGTAACTTTTCTAGCAGATCGATAGTTTTACACTCCCAAGGTTTGGATGTAATACTTGGAATGGATCAAGCTAGCCAAAAATCACGGTCAAATAGATCGTGCTAATAGATCCATCACCCTCACTAATGAACAAGGTGTGTCTGTTGAATTCAAACTCGAGACTCGACCGAGGAAGTTCCATACTTACAGATTGAAGGAAGTGAAACTTGAAGATATACCCGTGGCACGAGAGTATCCCGACGTCTTTCCGGATGATCTACCCGTATGCCACCGGATAGGGACATCATGTTCCTAATTGATCTAGTCCCGGACGACCCGATCTCAAAGCGACCCTATAGAATGCCACCAACGAGTTAGCGTAATTGAAGAAACAGATTGAAGAACTACGAGAAAAGCGTACATTCGACCCGGTTCCTCACCATGGGGAGCCCCAGACTATTTGTCAAGAAGAAAGACAATAGCATGAGAATGTGCGCCGATTACAGATCACTCAACGAAGTAACAATCAAGAATAAATACCCATTGCCCGAATTGATGATTTGTTTGATCGCTTAAAGGGAGCAAGTATTTTCTCAAAGATCGATCGAGATCCGGTTATCACCAATTAAAGATCGCATCGAAGATATTCAAACCGCCTTCACCACCGGATATGGACTATATGAGTTCACAAGAATGTCATTTGGATTGACCAACGCCTCGCCTATTTCATGAATATGATGAACAAGGTGTTCATGGAATTCCTGGATAAATTCGTAGCCGTCTTTATTGACGACATTCTCATCTACTCAAGAACGAAAAAGAACATGAAGAGCATCTCCGGATGATCCTAGACAAGCTCAAAGAGCACCAACTCTATGCCAAATTCAGCAAGAGTGAATTACGCTAAGACAAGTTGCATTCCTTGGACATATTGTATCCGCAGGAGGAATTGCAGAGACCCGCCAAGGTTGAAGCGAATGGACCGAAACAGCCCAAATCACCACCGAGGTGAGAAGTTTTCGGGACCGCAGCTATTATCGTCGGTTTATTGAGGGTTTCTCTAAACTTGCCAAACCCATGACTCAACTTCAAGAAAGAAAAGAAGTTTGAATGGTCAGCGCTGTGAAGAAAGTTTCAAGAACTGAAAAAGAGGCTAGTCTCAAAGACTGTGTTAATTTTACCGACATCCGCAAGGATTTTGAGATCTTTGTGACGCATCCCGTCAAGGCCTCGGATGTGTATTGATGCAGGAAGGCAAAGTTGTAGCTTATGCATCCCGGCGCTTGAGGCCACACGAAGGAATTACCCGACTCATGATCCGGAGTTAGCGGCAATTGTGCACGCTCCAAAATCTGGCGGCATTATCTCATTGGTAACACCGTGAGATTTTCACGCACCATAAAAGTTTGAAGTACATATTCACGCAATCCGAGCTCAATCTCCGACAAAGAAGATGGTTGGAACTAATAAAGGATTATGATCTCGAATTCATTATCATCCGGCAAGGCCAATGTGGTAGCAGATGCCTTGAGCGAAAAAGCATATTGCAACACCATCATGGTGCAACAAAATCACCGAGCTGTATGAAGAGTCAAGCACCGAACTGAGATTGTCAACCAAGGTGTGTAAACGCTTTAGAAGTTCAACCAACTCTTCAGATCGATTAGAACAAAACAGTTGGAAGATGAAGATATCCAAGAAATCAAGAAAATATGAGAAGAGGTAAAGCCCGTGTTTCTCTCAAGATGAGCAAGGGACAAGTGTGGTTCGAGACCGCATCGTGTGCCTAACCAGCAGGAGATAAAAGACTCAATTCTGAAAGAAGCTCATGAGTCGCCATACTCCATTCATCCTGGCAGCACCAAAATGTACCAGGATCTAAAAGAAAGATATTGGTGGGTCAGCATGAAGCGTGAAATTGCTGATTTCGTCGCTCGTTGTGACGTTTGTCAAAGAGTCAAGGCACAACACCAAAGACCACTGGTCTCTGCATTGCAACCATTACCAATTCCAGTGGAAGTGGGAAGAAGTCGATGGATTTCATCACCGACTCCCAGACCCAATCGATATGACTCCATCTGGGTAGTAATTGACCGGTTAACTAAAGTCGCTCACTTTATTCCTGTCAAGACCACCTACCAGAGCAGTAAACTAGCAGAATTGTACATGGCCAGGATCGTCTGCCTACACGGAGTACCCAAAAAGATTGTGTCAGACCGAGGTTCCCAATTTACCTCTCGGTTTTGGAAAAGCCTGCATGAAGCCTTGGGAACCGGACTCAATTTTAGCACAACAGATCATCCCTGCATCGATGGTCGAATGAACGCACCAATCAAATTCTTGAAGATATGCTTCGAGCCTGTGCCTTAGAATTCGGAAAAGGTTGGGACAAGGATCTGCCATATGCAGAGTTCTCATACAATAATAGCTATCAAGCCAGTTTGCATATGGCTCCATTTGAAGCTCTATATGGCAGGAAATGCCGAACCCCGCTTCTTTGGGATGAGGTAGGAGAGTCGGCTCCTTGGACTGAGTTGATCAAAGAAGTGAGAGTAAAGTGAAAACTATTCGTGAGCGCCTCAAAGCAGCCCAATCCCGACAAAAGAGTTATGCCGATAACCGCCGTAGGGAATTAAGTTTTGAGGTAGGAGATGTTGTCTATCTCAGAGTAACCCCACTCAGAGGTGTGAAGAGATTCCGGACAAAAGGTAAACTCGCACCCAGGTATATTGGGCCATACAAGATCTTGGCAAACGTGGAGAAGTAGCTTATCGCCTAGAGCCGCGAAGCCCCAAGTGCGAGACATAACGTCTTTCACGTGTCGCAATTAAAGAAATGCTCGCAAGAACCTAAGACCATACCTTTACGAAAGCTTTGACCTTCAAGAAGATCTCACCTACGTGGAGCGACCGATTAAAATTATAGATGTCGCAGAATGTGTTACCAGAAGCAGAACAATCAGATCGTACAAGGTGCAGTGGAGTCACCATCCAGAAAGCGAAGCCACATGGGAGAATGAAGAAGAACTCAAGGCCAACTACCCTGATCTTTTTGCTAACCAAGTCTGAATCTCGGGGTCCAGATTCCCTTTAAGGGGGGTAGGTTTGTAACAGCCCAAATTTCAATTTCCAGTTGAAAATAAAGTTTAATTATTTTATTGGATTTTTGTGGAATTTTTAAAGCTTTTCCTTAACTAAATTAAAGCTAAAACAAAATTATGTGCAAAATCTATTATCAGATAATAGCTGGAAATATTTTTCTTAAATCCTAAATGCTCCAGAGAATTTCTGTGAATTTTCTCATAATTTTTGGAATTAATTTGCTATATTCTAAAGCCTAAATGAATTATCAAGATTTAATTAAATCAAATCGAAAGAAATCTCCAAAATGTTATGCCGGGCCAAACTCAACCCACCCACTTCCATTTTCATGTGTGCGCCCACTCCAACCGCGCCTCCTTCTCACCGACAATGGGCCCGCCGCCGCCTCTCTCTTCCTCGCCATGCCGCCGGCCGTTGTCCCACCGTTGGATTAAAATCCAACGGCCAGAAATCCGCGATGCATTCAGAAGGTCCGAATGTTCTACTCAATTGGGACCATCAGTTCTACATCCAACGGCTCATGCATCGGGCCACTTAACGATTCACGCACACCGCCGTGATCTATCGCGACCGTTGGATCAGGATCAAACGGCCACACCAACCCCAACTTACCGCTTCACCAATCTAATCGCAACCGTCCGAGTAAAATCGCACGGCCCTCCGTCATCGTCTCCGCGTCGTCTTCTCCGCACAGCCGCAACAGTAACCGCCGCCATTAAAGCCCACCACCGAGCTTCCTCTCCGCCGTTTCCCTTCCCTACTCCCCTCGCCATCGTGCGCATTGACTACCCCGCATCACGCCGCCCCACTTCCGGCCGTTTTCCCCTTTTCTTGTGCACACGATCGCCGGAACGTCGCCACTACCGCTGCCACGCCCGCGCACACAATCTTCACCACCCGGCCCCCTCTGCCACTATAAAAGGGAGCATGAGGTGCCCCTCGGCTCACTGAACACACCGCCACCACTTGACACTCTCCTCCTTGCCTAAAGCGCTTCAATTTCAAGTTTTTCGCCGTCGAAGCACCTCGGTTCTTCTCGCTTCGGCCGCCGTAGCTCCTTCGTCCCCGCTGCCGGCACCATCGGCATCACCGCACCGCGCGGCCGCCGCCACCACTCACTTCCTCGAGGATCGCCGAACCCCTACGCCGTGCCGACGATCGACGTGCGCCGCCGCCAAACTCGTCGCCGATTTACCTTCCGGCCACGCTCGCGCCGCTTTGGTAACCCACGTGTTCGCAGCTGTCCTCTACATTTTGCGCACCTTCACTTCGCCGCCGTGGCGCGTAGCGCCGGCGAGCCGCCACCGAGCACCTCCGTCGTCGCTTGCGTGGCGGTGCCACCCAGCGCCACCACCGCCCCTTGCGTGGTGCATGCGTGGCGCCCCATTCATCGCCACGTGAGCGCCGCGTGTCCGTCCACCGCACTACCCTCGGCTCGGTGGAATTGGTCCACCGTGAGTCGTGTCTATGACACGTGGGGCCACACGTCGAAAAAATAAAATTAAAATCTGAAAATCAGCGGCGACGTCACATTGCGCAATAAATAGAATTTCCTTTAGAAAAATAATTCAGAGAATCCAATTAAATTCCAGATTTTATATTAAACTTCTAAAATTCATATCTTTTGCATTTGAACTCCAAATTGAGTGGTTCAAATTGCAAAATTTGTCTAAAATCATAATCTAGCTAACTAAAGCAAAATATTTCAATTTGGAGTTAGTTTGGTTTGAGTTTTTGAATTTGAGTTGAATTTGTCGTATTTTCACGTATAGACTTCGACGACTCCGGAGAGTTAGATCCTTCCGACGATTTAGAGTTCCAAGACTTCAACGAAGGCAAGTTACACTATTGATCATATTGTTCCTATTGTTTTAAAGTATTTATTTACTATTTACAATTTATTATTGCATGCATATGTTTATAAAAATATCTGAATATCCTGATTTCGTATATAGTTGTTCCAAACTCCTTGGTATGGCCAATTTGACTATCAAACCTGAATACCTTGACACCTTAGATAAAATTTGTCAAATGCTTAGTCTTTCTTAGATAATATTTACAAATTTGGGAGAATTTAGTCAAACCTTTACAATTTAATTTAAAATGTGTTCCTGTGGTATTGTTTTATCACGAAAGGTTTATAAAGAGGTTTTTACTCTAAATAAAATGAAATGGGTTTGGACTTGGGCGAGATGGATGGATGGTGGGTGCAGGTTCATGCACGGGTCTAATCTGATTAGGATTACGACCCAGGGTTTTAAATTGGAAGTCGCCTGAGTCGCTTAAGGACCGGTCTTTGAGCGTATTTTGCTACGCCTACCAGTACCACCACATGTCCTGTATGGGCAGGATTTGGCTAAATAATCTGTAGTGTCTTAGTGTTATTTGTGCTATGTTGTATGTGTGGGTGTTGGTAAGACATTAGTCCCACCTGGCGCAAAAGGGGGCTTCCGGAGGATGGATAGTCCAAAGGTAGCGAAACCTTAGCGGGCATGAATACAGTAGGACACTGCTTTGTAACGGCCTCATGATAATTGCTTAGTCACACGCCTTCGGAAGCGTGCTTTGGCCGACATTAAAAGCATTTTATCTCGTGTGGGTAAAGCTGTACAACCTCTGCAGAGTGTAAAACTATTCGAATAGCGCGTCATGATCATGGACATGCCAAAGAAAGCCACTCTAAGTTAGAATTGTTTTTGGTTTATAAAATGTGTTCAACAGATGTTTTAGGATGGATAGTCCTATGGTAAAAATTGGGTGGTTAGCCAATTGTTAGGAGGATATCCTTCAATAATCAACTAGTGGAGGTCATCCAATATTCGTTGTCAGTTTTGTCACTATCTTTATTCGAATTATTAAAATTGGTCTTACAAAAGTATTAGCAATATAATCTGAAAATGTTGTTTATGCAAAAACAACCCTGCCATTACCTTTGTTTACCTTATGCATGCATTAAACTTTCTATATTGGGTGTGACTTGCGAGCACGGTAGTAGTGCTCACTCTTGCTGAATAAATCTTATTCAGGAGAAGACGTTTTCCCCGACGGTGAGGATCTTGACGAATAGGCTGCGTCCCCAGACGATTGCCTGTGGCAAGTCGTGTGGCCTACTACTTCTACTACTCTTCCGCTGTGTTATTTCTTTTCTTTTGGCCGCAGGCCCTTTTGTAATAAACTTTGAATTATTATCAATAAACTCGTGATATGATTGTGCTATCACTTTTTGTTTAACTGTACACTAGAAATCTGGACTAGTGTATGAACACGAGAATTTGGGATCCTTCGTTCCGGGTTCGACAGTAGTCTTAGGCGCGCACGAAAAGCGCCACTCGCCATCTGCCGTCAGTAAGCCCTCCTCCTCTTCCTCGACTCATCCATCGTTATGCTCTCATGCTCCACCACTATCGCCTTGTTGACCAGATGTCGAAAACATTTGAAATCATGTGCAGCTAAAACAAGCCGCAACTCCTCGACAACCATGGAAGAACTCGTTCGCGACGAGCGTCTGTCGAGACGTCGTCAAAGCATACCGAGCCAAGTAGTTGAAATCATGCGGTACTCGGATGGCCCTCCTCGCCCCTGTCTCAAGGCAGGAACTGCTGCCGCTTGATAAGCGGCCTCCTCCCAGTATATGGGCCTCTCGGGCGCTCCTCGAACTCGTCCCAAGTCGGGCGTGGCAGCGGCCGCATGGCGAATAACTATCCCACCACGCGCTCGCCGCACCCGCCAACCGATAGGCGGCAAACAAGACTCTCTCAACTCCGGTACACCGCGCAATGTTCGACTTCTTCTCTATGTTGTGCAACGGTCCTCTACCTCCATCGGGTCCTGCCGCCGCAAGCGTCGGAGGGTTGGTCCGCCGAACTCGCAAGACCTCCGGCGCTCGGTGCGGGCAGCTCCTCTGCCGAGCGGAGCTGGAGCGGTGTTACGCATAATCGCCTCAAGCATCCGGTGCGGTCCATCCGGTTGCGCTCAATCATCATCATAAACTCGACCATGGATGGCGGCGGAGGGAGCACCTCCTCAGGCGATCCGCCCTGCTGGGACGGCGGCTGAGAGGGCTCGCCATGCTCAGACGGCTGCTGGGACGACTGTCCCTGATCGTAGAAATCGCTCAGGGGTGCTAGACGTGGTGCCCTAGATGGGAGCCTCGCGCGCGAGGCTCCCGATCGCAGACTTCGGTCCTGTCATCCTGTATTAGACAAGGATAGTTAATAAATAAGATAAAAGCCATTACTTGGCTATACATGCACAATCGATATCAAAGAGCATGAAAACTATAACCTCAAATGGAACACCAAACATTAAGCGACATAAACCAAATCGATACAACTCCGTACATAAGCGCCCGCAGGCTTAAGATTACAACTGAAATAGTAGAGTTTGCAAATAAAACATAACCGTTCGACAACTACTACCCTATTACATAAACCTAAGGATACAAGCTCAAACATAGAGCTCCCTGCCCTAACAGCCTAGATATTATTCCGGTCAAAGTTCACCGGAAAGTCATCGAGCAGGTGGTATCCAGGGGATCCTGTGTCTTCTGGGTCTCTCGGGTTGGTGAGGCGTAAGGGGGATCCTACGCCGATGATATGGCCTCCTACTTCAGGAAGTCGATAGTCCGGCGGCGCAGAAATGTACGGTGAAACCTCATTAGCGCCATACAGCACATCCGGACGAATGAGCCTCATGTCATGCATAAGCTGCAAATGCTCCTGAGCTATAATGAGACGACGACGCTGTAATATCTCGAAATAACCCTCTTAAGGACCCGTGTGCAATTAGATAAAAAAAAAGATACGTAAAAACGGGTTATTTTGGAGTTTTAGAGAGGAGTTGGTTCATACGGGGATAAAAAGATCGTGGGGTTAGTGGATTCTAGAAACCCTAGCAGTCTTTTCTTTTTTCCCTGTTCTCGTGCGCGGCAGCAGCCGTCGTCTTTTTCTTTTTCCTGCGCTTCGTTCCCCTGCTGCTGTGCGTTGTTCGACCAGTTGCTGTGCGCTCACTTGCACCTGCCCACCTCCTGCCTGCAGCTGTGCGGGCACGCAGCCGCCTGCCGCCAATCATCTTCGCCTCCTGCAGCGCGCGCGAGAAGATCTTCGGGTGTTGTTCGGCCGGTGGAAAATCAGCAGCCGCACGTCGCCTCCTGTACGTCGGTTTGTCACCCGTAGCTTGATTTCCTAGACTGTTACGGCTGGATACTTAATTGTTTTGAGTTTTTAATTGGAGTATGGCGTTAGTGCTAGTAGTGCTGCATGCATACTTTGGATTTTTAATTGGGATCTACATGCATTGGATGTTCTGTTGTGAGACTAGTCAATGGTGTCTTGATTATTAAATTGGGATGAATAGGGACGCATGTGTTGCTAGTGCTGGGCATTAACCATTAGTGCAAGATGGATTGGTTTACATGCGTTTCATTAATTGGAGGTGCATGTACTGCTGTGAATATTTTAATTAGAGATGCATGTACTACTGTGATTATTTAATTAGCTTAGTAGGGGTATTAGATGGCCGATTCAGAAATGCTCATCAACTAGGTTTAGTTGGAGAAATTGATAACCTTTCCAGAAAGTCCAAAAAAAAACACCTCCTTTGGACTCCTGTACTAAAAGATATGATTTTTAGAATGTGACAGTCCACGGTGTGCGCCAATTCGATCGCTAGAAATTGGAAGTTGGGAAACACTTGGGGGATTTAGCAAGTTCATTTGTGTTGTCCTTATGCTCTCGTTCAATATGTTGGTCTTAGATTGGGGTATCTTAATATTCAGGTTAGAGCGTGGTTCCAGGGGCAGCACCCTCTTCGCGTCCACCGTTCTCGCACGGTTGAGGCAAGTATTCGGGCTTTAATATATGTATGCTTGCATGATGTGATTGTAGTGTATCCTGATCGTATAGCCATGCTTGCCTGTTTATGAGATGAGTTACCGTTTATCTTGATGACTGCTAGTTATGGTTAAAGATTCTTCCGCATGTTGTTAATGCTTACATGTTAATGAAGAAATGTTGAATTCTTGCATATGAAAGATGTTATCATGGTGCATATGCATGTTGAGAGCATACAGGTGCCTTGGTCACGTGGTGACCAAGCACATACAGTTGAGGTCCCCGTCATGTAGATGACGGGCTTGAGGTCCCCACATTCGTGGAATGTGGGCTATGAACAAAGAGGTCCCAATCATTAAGATGATGGGCAAAGGTCCCTATACATATGGTGTATAGGCTCTTGGTCCCTGTGCCAGAGGGCACAGGCAAGAGTATACAGCGACGGTTGTATACCCCGCATTACCGGTGAAATGCGAAAAGAGATAAAGTTCAAAGGAGCATTGCATTGGTTGCATATCATGAGTTAAATGGCTATGTTTAGTGTAATGTTATTGTGGATTATCGATGCTATGTTTGTGTTCATGTTTATAGCCTTGTTGATACTTGCTGAGTCGTTGGGCTCACTCTTGCTTTAATGTGTTTTAGGTACTAATGGCAGGAACGACACGCATGGGAGGGAGTAGATGTTGGATGCACTCACTACCTCACACTCTTAAGGCGTTTGCCACTTAGCGTCATTTTGGAAATAAATAGACTGTTTGATTATCACCCATAGATGTTTTGGTTTGAGTTTCAGGTTATTTGTAATAATGAGATTGCCAGTCCTGGTTGGTTCATTTGATTATCATGCATGATAGAGTAATTTGATTATGAGAACTTTGCTTTATGCCATGCGTTATTGTTGAACTCTCAGTTTAGCTGAATAAACAAAGGAGACTCTGCCGAAAATTTGTACTTGTGCTAGAATAGTTTAATTCCAGTAGCATTCCAGGCTCTTTGAGAGTTGGGGTGTTATAGTTGGTATCAGAGCGGGCTTTAGGTCCATGGTTAATAGAAAAAAAATATTAAATTGACACACTGTGCACAGTAGGTGGGGTTGGGAATTACATTGCTTCTGCATTATCTGTTGTTATGTTTCATTTGTTGAGCAATTGTTGAATTACCTCTGTGCTATCTTTCTTGCCTATGCTATGATATGTTATGAAAATCTATATCTATGAATCGATTCTATGATTGTCATGAGATGAACATGTATAATCATATGTGATTATATTGTTTATGTGTATCGATAATGGTTGTTAAGAAGTGGAGGCCGTGGTTGTGGCCTTGGGCTTTGTCAGGCTATACCACCGTTTGTGGTAGATGCATAAAGTAGTTACCCTGAATACCTTAGTTGCAGGAGTTGAGCGTGAGCTGCATTAGAAAGTTGATTTCTTTCTTGACCTCAATCTTGGCAAATTTTTGTTCTGAGGTGGATGACGAATTTCCCTTGGGTTCGTGGTTCATGTTAATTGTTGTGTTTCAATGGTCTCTAATGGTTCTCTGAAACAAGTATTGTTTTCCGACTATTGAGCTGTTTTTACTACGTGTGATCGTCCTCAATTGGCAATATTGATAATTCCATGGTTGTTTCTTATTTCTCATTGGAAAAGAATGACTCATGTATTCGTTTGAAAGTTTGGGTTATGAGAGTTTCTGTTGCAAGTTTGTTAACATGAGAAAGCTTTGGCTCTATGTATTTCTTTTGGATTATTCCGAGTGTTGAAGTTTAATACATCTCTTTTCTGGTGAAAATTGTTAAAATCCTTTTGTGATGCCTTGTTATGGTTAAATCAGAGATTGTAATCAAATAACTCATTATGGTATGGGTATCAAGTTGAGTCATTGGGTGGTGCGTAATTAATATTAATTAGTAACCTTGGAAGTAAAATTGATTAAGTTGATGTTGTCTTCTACTAGTTCTTGATGAACTGTATATATGATTAGTGACTGAGAGTATGTCCATACCTATTTGGAGTCAAAAGAGATATTAAGAAGTATGGATCATTGATGAATTGGTCTGGTCATTAAAATCGTTTAGGTTGCTAAACTTGTTGGACTCTTTGGTTTCCATGGATTAAATTAAATGTGTGGAAAGGGAAACTAAAGGAAATGCTAGATTTACATATTCCCTAGTATGATTAGTTATTGGACTTGTGTACAACCGGCTGAATGGATTGAATATCGGTGGATCTAGAATTCATGGAAAGAGTTCTAGGTAGTTCTTCTATATAGAATGACGCGATGAATTTGGTTGTAGTGCTGTTGAGACTTTTGATGGATAGAAGATTTCGATCTTTGAAGTTTTAGTGTATGGTTGCCGAAATCCAAATATGAGGAGGAACAGTTGAATATGTGTTTGTTAATATCCATGTGAATTGGGAAGGAAAGTAGGTAGCAACTAGATTTCATAATGAAGCCAGTTGATAACAACAATGGTTGTAGTATAACTGTTGTGTATTGAAGTTTGATGATGAGCATCGCTAAAAGTTGAACTGATATGATATAATAGGTGGCTTATGCCCACATGGTTGTAAAATAATCGGATGATAATACGTCCTGGAAGAAAGGGTTTTGGTAGGAGCTTTTCAATTGTATAGTAGACCCCTTCTAAACTTAAGAGGTGGTTGTAGTGGGGTAGTATGGTTTTGGTATACACTCGTTTTGAAGATGAGATGAAAAGGTAGTATGAAACAATTTGGTGAAACTTTGGGGGCTTTCTAATGAAATAGTTGATGATAAAGATTCGTGTTCAGAGTGTATTATTATTGATGTTGGTAAGATGATCTGCAAGAGTTTGTGACTTGTGTATGAGGTGATGATTCTTTTAGAAATAAAGTAATTTGATTGTCTTTCGTAATTTGGATTTAGTAAAATGTTTCGAGTTTTGCGGTTGGGATTATTTGGACCTCTTGAGTATTGGGGTGATTGAGTTTGATTCGAGCAAGTGACATGTTGAAAGATGTTATTGGTTCTTAAGTGGTTCCAGTGATTTGGGTTTTAAGAGTTTATCATGTTTAAGCTAGCAAAGCGATGTAGTGATCACAGAGAATAACTTTCCTTGTTAAAGGAAGGAGTGAAGTGTAAGTGTTTGAGATTCAAGTCATTTCATGTTATGCAGTTTGTTTGAGTGTGCTTGAACCTTATGCAATTGTTCCATAAGGGTTTATCTTTTTTCAAAGGGCACTACGTTTTTCTCTTTTGTGGTTTGGTATTCGCTTTCAGTAGGGTTTGAGCCCTCGTCTATTGACTTTCTCTTATGTTTTCTGAGTACTTTGCCTAAGTGACTATTTTCCTTGGTCCTGTGTTCCCTACGGGTGGCACATATTTTCCTAGTTGATGAAAATTGATTCCATTCGCTCTTTCTTTTGAGAAAGAATCAAACTATTCATTTCACCGGAGTCTTTTGAGGTGTTTAATAATTTTAGTTGTGAAACTTTGGGTTGGAAGTTATTCGATGAGTATTGGAGGATGAAATAATTTCGTAATATAATTCTTTGAGAGAAGTTTATTTCATTAGAAGATTGTCTTTGGAGGGTAAACTAAATGCATTATTGCAACTATTAGAACCTATGGAGATTTGTGATCCAATATCCTTTGTTCAATTCGGGTGGAACATTAGAATTATCGAAAGTATGGAAATCTTGATCAATTTTATAGAGTATCACAATTTGGTAGTGTTGCGAAGTTGTGAAGGTTGTTCTGGATGATGTGGTTTAATGATAGTGGGATTACAACGTAATCGAATTGTCATGTCAATTAATGGGATACTGAAAAATGTTGAGTTAATGTCAAGAATAATTTGGCTTTAATGAGTAACCTTCTGAGAGTTATAATCTTTGAAGAGGTAAACTGGTCAAGAAAATATTTTTATGATGATGTTAATGAGTGAGTATGTTGGAGCTGTGGAATTTTAGAGATTTAATCTGGGGATTTCCCTATTTTCTATATGAGAAGTTCATGGTATGAGTCTTGGAGTTTAGTTTTGGGCTTCGCACTCTTTGTGCTAGGACCTTGAGTCGCCCAATGATTATGTGTAGAGGAAGTAGAATAAGGGTGAATTTCGAACAATGGGATGATCATTGATAGAACCTTTTTGATGAAGTATATGAATGTGTGTGCTGGGAATTTCGAGTTGTCTATTCTTAAAAAGATTGAGGTGATGTGTTTGCATGTGAGATCTATTTTGAGATGCATTTGAAGTTATCTGTCAAATTAATTATGTCGGTAGAGGAGTGGCTAAGAGAAATTTTTGGTGGCGTCGATAGAGCCTTTATACGGAGGTGTGGATGATGTATTTCTACTTGAGCGTAACGTTGGGAATGCCAAGTTAAGAGAGATGAGTTAGTGTGTTTTGCGATGAACTGAAACTCCAAAGTTGAGAGAGATTTTATTCCTAAAAGAGATACTGAGAAATTGATAGTACCTCAAAGAAGTGAATCATTTCCTCGATTCTCGTATGAATTGTGTTGTTGACCAATGTCTTTCGTAAGTTGAGTTTGACTCGATTTTGGTATGTGTGGTTCTCATCGGTTCAGGAAGAATAAAGGAAGTTTTTGATTTGGGCATTTAAAATGATTCCTCCTTTCGTTTTCGCGATGTTTGTTCGCAAACTGCCACTTAGAAGGTGAAAAGGTTTTCGTGATGAAATTCCGATTTCTGGATTTGACTCTTTAGCACCGAGCTGGTAACACTTAGTTGCGATGTGAATATATGGGTTTTGTTGGTAAAAGAGTTTGCTTAAAGAGAGTTTTGTCGTATGTTTCTTGTTAAAGGAGGTGATCCTTGCTTTAGTGAAGAGTTTAATTGAGAGGTGGAACACAAGTTCCGTGTTCTATGCGCATGTTGCGTGGTTCGGTACCACTGGGGGGTTTTTTTGCCCCAAGGTACATTGGGTTGTTTTCGCTAGTTGGCGTATCGCCAGTACTGTCTCGAGTCCGTGCGCGGAGTACGTAACGTTTTGTTTGTTCTAGTGTTGAGGAAGTACCTGCGGGATCCGGAGCATCTTATTCCGCTAGAACATTAATCATTGAGCAGGATCTATCCTTTGAGTCCAAGCCGGTACAAATTCTGGAGAGATCAGAAAGAGTCTTGAGGAACAAAACATTAAAGTACGTCAAGGTACTTTGGTCGCAGTAGTCCGAGAGAGAGGCCACCTGGGAATTAGAGTCTCACATGCGTAAGCATTATCCAGAGTTATTCACAGCAAGTATGTTGTTATGTTAGTAAGTTTTAGATGTGATTATACTTTGGCGTAAGCGTGGCGAGAATTCGAGGTCGAATTCTGTTAAGGGGGGTAGAATGTAATATCTCGAAATAACCCTCTTAAGGACCCGTGTGCAATTAGATAAAAAAAAAAGATACGTAAAAACGGGTTATTTTGGAGTTTTAGAGAGAAGTTGGTTCATACGGGGATAAAAAGATCGTGGGGTTAGTGGATTCTAGAAACCCTAGCAGTCTTTTCTTTTTTTTTTCCCCTGTTCTCGTGCGCCAGCAGCCGCCGTCTTTTTCTTTTTCCCCGCTTCCTATTCGCTGCATGCGTTGTTCGACCAGATTGCTTGTGCGCTCACTTGCACTGCCCACCTCCCGCTGCAGTGCGGCGGGCACGCAGCCGCCGCCGCCAATCATCTTCGCCTCTGCGGCGCGCGAGAAGATCTTGGTGTTGTTCGCCGGTGGAAAATCAGCAGCCGCCACGTCGCCTCTGACGTCGGTTTGTCACCCGTAGCTTGATTTCCTAGACTGTTACGGCTGGATACTTAATTGTTTTGAGTTTTTAATTGGAGTATGGCGTTAGTGCTAGTAGTGCTGCATGCATACTTTGGATTTTTAATTGGGATCTACATGCATTGGATGTTCTGTTGTGAGACTAGTCAATGGTGTCTTGATTATTAAATTGGGATGAATAGGGACGCATGTGTTGCTAGTGCTGGGCATTAACCATTAGTGCAAGATGGATTGGTTTACATGCGTTTCATTAATTGGAGGTGCATGTACTGCTGTGAATATTTTAATTAGAGATGCATGTACTACTGTGATTATTTAATTAGCTTAGTAGGGGTATTAGATGGCCGATTCAGAAATGCTCATCAACTAGGTTTAGTTGGAGAAATTGATAACCTTTCCAGAAAGTCCAAAAAAAAACACCTCCTTTGGACTCCTGTACTAAAAGATATGATTTTTAGAATGTGACAGTCCACGGTGTGCGCCAATTCGATCGCTAGAAATTGGAAGTTGGGAAACACTTGGGGGATTTAGCAAGTTCATTTGTGTTGTCCTTATGCTCTCGGTTCAGTATGTTGGTCTTAGATTGGGGTATCTTAATATTCAGGTTGGAGCGTGGTTCCAGGGGCAGCACCCTCTTCGCGTCCACCGTTCTCGCACGGTTGAGGCAAGTATTCGGGCTTTAATATATGTATGCTTGCATGATGTGATTGTAATGTATCCTGATCGTATAGCCATGCTTGCCTGTTTATGAGATGAGTTACCGTTTATCTTGATGACTGCTAGTTATGGTTAAAGATTCTTCCGCATGTTGTTAATGCTTACATGTTAATGAAGAAATGTTGAATTCTTGCATATGAAAGATGTTATCATGGTGCATATGCATGTTGAGAGCATACAGGTGCCTTGGTCACGTGGTGACCAAGCACATACAGTTGAGGTCCCCGTCATGTAGATGACGGGCTTGAGGTCCCCACATTCGTGGAATGTGGGCTATGAACAAAGAGGTCCCAATCATTAAGATGATGGGCAAAGGTCCCTATACATATGGTGTATAGGCTCTTGGTCCCTGTGCGGAGGGCACGGTAAGAGTATCACAATGACGGTTGTATACCCCGCATTACCGGTGAAATGCGAAAGAGATAAAGTTCAAAGGAGCATTGCATTGGTTGCATATCATGAGTTAAATGGCTATGTTTAGTGTAATGTTATTGTGGATTATCGATGCTATGTTTGTGTTCATGTTTATAGCCTTGTTGATACTTGCTGAGTCGTTGGGCTCACTCTTGCTTTAATGTGTTTTAGGTACTAATGGCAGGAACGACACGCATGGGAGGGAGTAGATGTTGGATGCACTCACTACCTCACACTCTTAAGGCGTTTGCCACTTAGCGTCATTTTGGAAATAAATAGACTGTTTGATTATCACCCATAGATGTTTTGGTTTGAGTTTCAGGTTATTTGTAATAATGAGATTGCCAGTCCTGGTTGGTTCATTTGATTATCATGCATGATAGAGTAATTTGATTATGAGAACTTTGCTTTATGCCATGCGTTATTGTTGAACTCTCAGTTTAGCTGAATAAACAAAGGAGACTCTGCCGAAAATTTGTACTTGTGCTAGAATAGTTTAATTCCAGTAGCATTCCAGGCTCTTTGAGAGTTGGGGTGTTACAGACGCGTCTCCCATAACTCATGCACTATGCAGCGATGCATTTGGTCCATTACGTGAACCAATCTCGCCAACTGCCTGACTTGGGGGTCCTCCCCAAACTGGATACTAGCAAACGAGTTCACGTCCCTAGCGCGTGCGCGCATCGGAAAGTGATCATATCGGGGCTGGGCTAACTCTGTCAGGTCGTAGCGAAGACGACTCATGGCCACCAAGGCCACTTCTTGTAACGCCATGGCCTCAGAAGTACCACGCGCCTGGAAGCGGTAAGGTATGCTCCCCGTGACTTGTCTAGCAATGATATCTATTACTGCCATAAATTCCTCCATTCTAGGTCCTCGATCACGGCGGTAGATGGAATAAGTGGGCTGATATGTGAAGTTCGCCCTCCACATCATGTCTCGTAGCAACGCCGGGTATCCATCCACTCCTTCAGCTTGAGTTTCCCGGACAAGGTACTGAGGGTTCATCTAAAGGCAAGAAGGCAAGGTAAGTTAGTTTCATAAACCAAAACAGGATCAGGAGAGAAAAGATACTAAGATGGATAAGGAATAAAAGATATTCTTAACTTAAACTTTCTGAAAATACTTTGATAATTTGCAAAATAATTTGACCAAGGGACTTACTAACTTAACGCCAGTGCTACCTCTAACCTACAGTCAGTATGGCTCTGATACCAACGCTGTGGGGACCCCGGTAATTATCTCCATAAGACCGAGATTAGACAAGGTCTTAGGGACATAATCACGGGTCTCCGGTAAATGAATTCCAATTTAACTCTATCCAAGTGAGAGGCTTAGCCGAATACTAGAGCCTCAACGATCATGCGCGCGGCTCCTTTGCGAGCGCTACATGATTGTCGATTCTCTTTCGATTCGAAGCACTACACTTAGTGAGTTAAATGGGAATTCATCAACAACGAGTATGACTTATATTGGCTCCCAAGATTAACGACCAATATACTCATACTCTCATCCAACGTTGATTACACCCATACAACGCATACAACAAGAGATCAAAAGACATCTTGCATAATAGTCAAAGTCTACACTTTATTACATACGGTACCGGCCAAATTCAAAGTAAAGTATCGGTAGCAATGAAGCAAATAAATAAAGAAAAAGACCGTAGTGGTATGCCCATCACCCATCGACAACCGATCGGGGTTAAATGATAGCACACTACTCGTTAGTGTCACCCAAGTCAACACTAACAAGATCGTCCGACTCATAATCTTCCTCACCGAAAAGGCCGAAGAACATCCGCTGAGTACAAGTGTACTCGCAAGTCTTACACAAATAAAAATAGTTATGCATAAGGATCATTCAAAGGATGGCTCATATTGGTTTAGTTTTGCGAAAGAGACGCAACCATTAACGTCCTACACATACTAGTTTTCAT
Organism: Ampelocalamus luodianensis; assembly: GCA_036346255.1. Lineage (NCBI taxonomy): Eukaryota > Viridiplantae > Streptophyta > Magnoliopsida > Poales > Poaceae > Ampelocalamus > Ampelocalamus luodianensis. The sequence goes on along the minus strand of CM070620.1, from coordinate 43,094,889 downwards.
GTGCCCATTTTAAAATCAGATTTGAAGTAGAAGTAAAAAATGTAGTAAAGCATTTCAGTAATAAACAATTGAATCATACAAAGACCAAAGTGGCAGCCCACTTTGAGGTACTAAACACATGAACATCCCGTTCATGACGAATACCAAGTTCAACCACAATTTTATTTAAAAGTCTAACAATAGTAACTCCCGAACTCAAGCGGTTGTCCATAACCGTGGACATGGCTATTCGAATAGATTGATACCCTGCAGGGGTGTACTACTTTACCCACACGACTTGATTAGCCCGTAAGCCTCCAGAGGCCTCTGGAAAAGCATACTTCCTATGGTATGTCGGCCGGGTAAATCAAGATACAGTCATTTTCAGCAAGAAAGCCCTATTGAGCTAAGTCCCCCTTGTGAGATGGTTCCTTGCCTAGTACAAGCATCTGATAGCACTTGCTAGGGGGCTCACAAGTTATATTGGACATACCGATGCAATCAAAACAAGTAAAATTGGTGCTCTCTTGCACACTATAAAGGATTACATCGGCTCCTAAGGAACATAGGATTTCACGGTCGCTATGCCCCTTACACCACCATGGGACTTAACACAATAAAACCCTCCCCCTACTTAACCATACGGCTCCCAACCCGCGTGTGGCAAAGCACGAGTGTACTTGAATTAACGATGTTACCAAAGTTCGGTCCTCAATTGTCCAGACAAGTCCTTCCACTTACCCAATGCTCGTGCACAAAGCACCGTCACTAACCAACACTTGTCCAGACCAAAAGCTCATTTAAAAATGACAAAGTTTAACTCATAAAGCGATATCGAAGATCTGAACCAAAGTATATAAAGAAGGTTGTGTGTATCCCATAATTGTCGGGTTAGCCCGCAATCAAACTACCGTATCTAGACTTGCATGACTAAGCAACCCATATTCAATAATCATTACATCCTATCTTAAGCATGTAGGTACTGGCATAATTCAAGATTAACCTCAAGCATAGGACATAACTAAACTACACATCACAAGAATATTTACATAATCAAAATAGCATGCAAGCAATTATCATTGCACTAACTTAACCAAAACGGGATCAAATATGATGCAAAAGAAAGTTCAAATGATGCTTGCCTTGCTGGTACAATGAGCTGCTCACTCTCGTGAGCGTAAGTGTCGATATCAATATGCTCGGGATCTATATAATTATAACATCAAATAAATACCGAGAAAACAACTGAAAAACCAAAATGCTCAAAAATGCTTGATTTTTCTGCAGTAGTTAGGTCATGATTTCAGATGGATTTAGGTAAAAGAATTATTCCATTTGAAGTTATGAATTGGAAGTTATGCTATTTTGAATTTCAGGTTTCATTAAACCTTAAGTCATGTAATTTAATTATTTGTCCAAACCAAATAAAGGAAGTTTAATTATGATAAAAGTATATAAATTGAGGTCTATATTAGACCCTATTTGGAACACATGAATTTTCCCAATTCTTATACGAAATGAAATTTGTGAAAAAAAAATCAAAGTTCCTTCTTTCAGAACATGCCCCTAACAAACAACTTATTTTTTTTACTATCCATTTTTTTGGGGCTATTTAGGACGGAAGAAATCCATACGAATTTGGAGGAATGATGTAAAACCTATGAAATTGTTGTGTTCCAAATAATGCCTCGTATAGCTAGTTTCATTTATCTTGAAAACAAAATTAGACTAAAACATTTAAGGCATCGTTTGGAACATGAATTTTTTAGGAAATTAAACTATTTCACATGAAATTCTTGGGAACGGCATGTTTGAGAACCTATTCAATTTGGGGGCCTGTGCGAGGTGGCCCTTGAATATAAGAATATGAAAACATTACTTTAGGTCAAATGTACAAATTTACCATTCCTATGCGCAAGCAGGGACGGACCCAACAGGGGGCATCCATCAGTCATTAGAGAGGGAGTGAGGTTTATAGGTAGAATACTAAGCCCTATGAGCACCTCCTTCATTTTAATCTTGGATCCGTCATTGTTGACAAGTCTAGATATTCCTTATGATATCTGATCATCGAATTTTTTTAAAAATAATACATTTTTAATAGACATATATAAATAAATGTTCATTTAATAAATTACAGGATAAGCTTCTATCGGCGTTTGAACTGACGACATGAGCTTGTCGTGAAGTCGCTATTTGAATTGGCGATAGGGCCCTATCACTAAACCTAATAGTGATAGAGAACTAGAATTATTTTCTCACAAATAAAAGAAATTAGAGGTAAACGGAAATATAAAATTAAGTGCTTACATTGTTCATAATAAGAAACAAAAATAGAGAGTAATAAGAAACAATATTAGTGATACTACATAGGTTGCATAGAATTATTTGACGCACGACATAACATCAGTATATCGGACAAGACAACTAAATAGGACATACATCATCACATACTTGTTCGACAAATCACAATGATAGGAAGCAAAATATTCCTCACAACATATTTTAATAAGGTAAACCATCCCCATGGCCACCACCTCCACATATGACATGTCAACCTCCACGGTGCCCACCTCGAGTGGGGTGGTTTGTTGAGGTTCCCACGGCACCGTCCGAACTGCCAACCTCTCTTTGGTTTTATTCATTTCTTGCATGGTAGTACTTGAAGGTATGCCTGAACTCCCTATAAATAGAGCACTTCTGCGTACGACGTCTGACTTCTGATTCGTTGTAACATCTCAATTTTTAGGACTTTTTGAAAATCTTTAAAATAAAAATAACCATTCAGTTTTGTTGAATTTCTAAAGCTTAACTTGAAATTTTGAAAGTTAAAAGCAATTTAATATGAGTTAATTAAACTTCAACTAATTTAAAATTTGATTTATCTTGAGTTTATTGGAGTTCTATGGTATTTGGAATTCCCTTTCCCTGTCTGTTCCGTTTTTCCGTTAGCCTGTTCTAACCCTCAGGACCTCCTCTTGGTCACAACCATCATCGCCGTCACGACCACCCTTTCGATTGGACCACCCTCTCCGTTTCGACCAGCCCTTCGGTTTCGACCAACTCTTGGTCTCGACCAGCCCTTCGGTTACGACCACCCTCTCGGTCACGACCAACCTCTCGGTTTCGACCACCCCGCTCGGTTCTGACCAGCCCCGCTCACTTTCTCTTTTCTCTCTCTTTTTTCGCAGCGGTATGGGCATTAAATGTCGTTGTCTCTGCAGCGGCGTGGGCATTAAATGTCATTGTCTCCATAGCGACGTGTGCATTAAATGCCATTGCCTCCACAGAGCCCCGCCGTGCTACCGCGATTTTTGCCACTCCATCTTGTCGCCCGGTCCCCCCTCCTTCCTCTATAAAGAGAGCACCTGGGAGCCTCGCCCTCTCTAGCTCTGGTTGTTGCGGTTTTCCTGAAGCCCTGAGCTCCATAATCAGCTACCATGCACCTCCTCCCAGTTCTCGCCGCACCAGTGCAGCCCCTCTTCCACCCGCATCTTTTTGTAACACAGAGCTCCTTGAAGCAATCCCCTCTTATTCTGTTTTAGTTTTGTTTTATAGGAGCCACCGTTTTCCCTTCCTCCTCCCGTCCTGGCTAACCCATTCACCGCCGCCCTCCTTCACCCTCGGCTGCGAGCTTCCTCGCCGCCGTTTCACCATTCGTCGACCCCCTTTGGCCCCTCTCTCTTGGTCCTGATGAGTTCCCCGTACCCTGCTTTCTTTTATTCTTTTGGTCAATTTTTCGTGCCCGTTCTTCTTTTTTCTTTCGACCGCGTCGAGTAGTCGAATCCCTTTTTCTTCTTTCGACCGTGTCGAGCAGTCAAATCTTTCTTTCTTCTATGACCACGTTGAGTAGTCGTATCCTCCCTACGATCTCCTTGTATTCCCCCTACGACCTCGTTGAGTAGTTGTATCCTCCTTGTATCCTCCCTACGACCTCGTTGAGTAGTCTTATCCTCCTTGTATTCCCCCTACAACCATGTTGAGTAGTCGTATCCTCCCTACGACCACGTTGAGTAGTCGTATCCTCCTTGTATCCTCCCTACGACTACGTTGAGTAGTCGTATCCTCTTTTCGACCAGTCGAGCCCCCTCTCGACCAGGTAGTCGAGCCTCCTTCTGACCACTTGTAGTCGAACCTCCTTTTGAGGACTCGTTCGAACTCCAATCAGAGTGATTCAAATCCCTAACTTCTTCTAATTCAGTACCTTTCTTTTGGTTCTAGTTTGGTAGTTCTTTGGAGTTTATTTGGAGTTGTCTTATTTACTTGGCTCTTTTCGTACTATAGATTCTAGCGTTTTTGAAGAGTTCTTGGACCCACCGACCTCGACCGAAGCATCTCAACTCTTCAATGAAAGCAAGTTGTAGAACTTTGATCATGTCATACCCAGTTTACAAAATTATATTATTTTATATCAACATGCATGGCTAGTTGTATAAAAATAGTTCTGAGAGTAGTTAAATACCTACCTGGTAATATGACTCATTGAATAATTGTGAACAACATGTTGACATGTACCATTGGACACCACAGGTTGGGTAATCTTAGTTGGGCATTATTGTGATACCAACATGGGTGCGTATTATGTTTAGTCCTGCTTTAGTTATACGATGCCTCTCGATCACATTGATTCAATAATGTTAAATTTGACTAAGTGTTTATGGAATTGTGGCATGTGTTACCGCTAATATTAAAATTTGTTGTACCTTGGCATGAGTTGTCAATTGGTCGGGTTGAACCGAAAATGATTTATGCTCAGGCGAGTGGTCAGTGATAAAGGTAGGTGCAGGAAGCACATTGGGATGAGGTAGTCTCGCCTGAGCAACCACTAAGAACTTAACTTTGTGCGCCATTGATCTGGGCCATACCGTGCAACCACAAAGTCTATTTATGGGGTGGACCTGGCCAACTAATTAGTAATATTTTGAGTTGGTTCTGTTTGGGTTGATCCGCGGCGCAAGAGGGGGCATGTGTGGTGAAACCTTAGCAAGCACGGTGCAAGAGGGGGCCTGTGTGACGAAACCTTAGCGAACATGGCGCAAGAGGGGTCCTGTGTGGTGAATCCTTAGCGAGCAGAACCGAGTCAAAACGGAGCTTTGTAAAAGCCTTGCGATAGTCTCTCCTTGATCCATGTGTCTAAGGAAACGTGTGTTATATTAAGCGATTATCTCTTGTGGGTCAAGTTGTACAACCTCTACAGAGTGTAAAACTATTCAAATAGCCGTGTCCCCGGTTATGGACAATGCCTAGTGATTTCACACGAGGGGTAGATTTTTTCAAAATTGTGTCTTGGTTGGTTACGAGTGGTTTGGGAAGTGAATTGGGTGTTCACGAGTGGTTTGGGAAGTGAACTATGTGTTCATGAGTTGTTTCAAAGAAACTTGATTACTTATGTATTAACCTTTCAAAATATGCTTTACAATCTACCTATTGTATCTAATGTCGATACTACTTTCTGCAAATTAAACATAAAGTTATCCTTGTCAAGCCCTGCATGAATACTACTTGCATACTTTTTCCCTACGACTTGTTGAGTACATTCAAAGTACTCACGGCTTTATGCCCTCTAGTTAATCAGTTGTCGAAGAAGACCCAGGAAGAACCGAGCTCTACGAGGACAACTACTTTGAAGACCATGCGGACTAGGAGACGTCCTCCACTCGATTGCTTGTGGGCATGTCGAATGGCCTCTACGAGTTGTTTTGGTTTCCGCTGCGAGTTGTATGTTGTCGTGAGCCCTACGTGGCAAACCTTGTAAGACTTGACCATAAGGTCCTTTTGCTGTTATGTATTATTAATTTGTTTGCTTCTTTAGTCGTTCTGTTGTATGGATATGATTTCATTTATGTTGCAACTGTACGAACTATAGCTACTGATCTGGGATTAGTTCGGAATGCACAGAGGGTCCCGGGGTTGCATACTCAGGGTCCCGACATTTGTCGATGTCATTCCTGATAGACCGTCTTTAACACCGGCCAACCGTTTCTTTCAGCCTATCAATGTCGCCGACCTATATCTGCTACTCCCAGGATGAAATGGTCAACTACACTGTAATCATACAACTCTACACTCCATGTTAGCATCACTTCTTCCCTGGAGAAATATTATTTAGACATGTATTGGTCAAGATGTCGCGTCACCGTCGAACATGTTGTCATCACATGTGAGCATCATGGCCTATGTACAAGAAGTGACTTATTGCAAGTGCATACGCAATGAGCGCGACCAAGCGTGCACTCGTAGATGATCCTCTCATGGTTCATCTCATGACGTACTTTCTCCCTACAAAGTACCTGAAAAAAACTCTCTTGTGCCCATCTTTAATGCCTTGTGCATCTCACCTTTCTTGCTCTTCTATTCTATATACTTGGTGATCATGGTGAAGTACAATACTCTATCATTTGCCATGGCGCGTCGCTTCGGTCAATAAAGTATTTTATGGTACTATGCAGAATTGCCTCTATAATACCAACCAAAGGGAGTCACCTCGCACCGAGCATGATCCAATAGTACACCTCTGCTAGACTTGTTGTCATGACACCATACCGATCACCATCCTACATCCGACATATCTACGTACTGCACCATAAAAAAATTATACGATTAACCACATATATAAAACTAAACTACACACCTAAAAAGATGTACTACGATATAACCATACATCTAAAATTATCTAATCCATTTAGTTACAAAAATTACATGCAAGGTGGGCGGCCAGACGAACAATGCTTCACTAGCTCATCTCCTCCACTCTGCCCCTCTACCTTTCGTCCCCTCTTTTTCTTTTTTTGGAATAAAAGTGAGTTTTGGCCAAATTTAAGGCCTTTTATAGGAGAGATTGTGTCACCATTCTAAATGGCGACAGAAAGCCGTGGGATTTCTGACGTTATTTGAAATGGCGACATAGGCATTTAATACTATTTGGTAGGCGACAGGGCTCCTATCACCAATCAAAATATCGACAAACCCATGTCGCTAGTTCAAACGGCGATAGAAACCTATTTCTGTAATTTTATTAAACGAGCATTTATTTCTATAATTTTATTAAATGGGCATTTATTTCTGTAATTTTATTAAAAATATATTATTTTTAAAATATCTGATCATCAGCCGTATCCAAAGAAATATTACTCTCTTTATAGCATGTGGAATCACCGAAGCGTTAGCACTCTTGCTTGATTTTTTTTTGACAATCAGGCAGCCACGCATACCCGCACACGCTCCACCATGCCAAAATCCAATGCCTCACCCTCCAGTCCAGTCCCGTGTCTCACTCGCCCTCTGCGTCACCCAGCTCCTCCCCTTCACCCGCACTGTCGGGACCCAGAATTACGATTCTGGAACCCTCTGTGTATACTGCACTAGTCCAGGATCACGCTAGTGCACACAGGGTTAACACAGGTAAATATCGATCCACAAAAGCGATAAATAAAGTAAACGATTAGTTTGAATAACAAATAAGGGTTTTGACCTTATGGTCGAGTTTACACTTATTAAGCCACGCAGGGCTAACAGAAAATAAAGCAGCAGCGGAACGGAAAAACTCCAGCGTAGATCCCACCAATTCACCACAGGCAACCGACTGGGATCCAGACCTTAACGAACGATCAGCCTTCAACGACCTCCTCCTCAAAAGCAGGCGTAGACTCCTCCTCTTCTGTAGGTTTGGACGCAAGTTTTACAACATCCGTGAGTACACAACCGTACTCGCAAATCATACCACAGAATGCAATGTATAGATGCAGGCTTATTCCAAATAAAAGGCTTCTGTGGTTCTTTTGCATAAAAGCAACATTTGCAATGGAATACCATAATAGATTGAAAGCATAATTCAAAACAAATAGACAATAATAACTTTAACATTTGTTTCCACAAAGACACACAGCTAACAGATTATTTCACATAGCCATATGATTGAGGTCACACAGCTCCCATCCCAACATTTTATGAAAACTACCCCTCATGTGAAATCCCCAAGCATGTCCATGACCGCGGATGCGGCTATTCGAATAGATTAATTAACACCCTGCAGAGGTTGTACACTTTACCCACAAGATACAACTAGTGTAGCAAGCACCAATCGTAACAAAACAGTTCAGAAACTTCATCTCAAACATTGACATTCCCAGTGTGCTTACAAACCGCTATACCAGCTCACATAGAATTGGTATAACACACACCGCTGGACAGGGAAGACGAATCGTCCCGCGATGCAACCACCAAGTAGTCGCACCTCCACCCTGTCACACAGCCTAACCTATCCACCTGAACATCAATGCCGAGAATCCATAACTTACTAAGTTAGGCCCGTCCCATACCAGGCATGTGGTCTTACAGTAAGGCTCAGTTCAATGGCGCACAAAGTTAAGTCCTTAAGTGACCAAGGCAAGACTTCCAATTTCTAACTAAGTCACAAAGACCATCATTCCCATCACATAGACCACCATGTCACACAGTCTCCACCACTTGCCTCAGTCTAAATCCTTTACCACCCAGTTGGTTTAGTGCAACACATGCCATCACGAAGTAACAACACATAGCACACAGTTTTACACGAAGTTCCATAGTCACTTAGTCATAATTAATATTTGCAACTTACATATGATGATGACTCGTGGCATGGCTAAGCAATTGTACTCGCATCTAACCAACCCACGTTGCTGCTATAATATTACCAACTCATAACCAATCTAGGGTGACAAGGAAGTATGACATACAAGGCCAAGGTGTGATAACAATTTGGATAATAACTATGCCCAAAACATTTAAATAAATAATTAAAGTAGAATGCATTAATTTAACACAAAGTAATTTGAAAACTGGGTTCAAGATGATCAAAGGTATTACTTGCCTTGGAAAAGGTCTATGTACTGGTCTTGATCTTGGGGTGCTCCTTCTTCCACAAAATTCCCCGACGAATCGACGTCTACTCGCAAACGAGACAAAAACAAACAAAACAAATAAATAACAGAGGCAAAACTAACTCCAAAAATTAAATAAAAATCTCAGATAAATAGAGCTTGAATTTAGACAAATTTAGAAATTTGAATGGGCTCAATCGGAGTTAGGATGCAAAAGTTATGAGCTTTGGAAGATTGGAAATCTAAAAGAAACCCTAATTCTGATTTTCTGGAATTTCCGAATTACTTTTCTATTGAAAAATCGGATTATTGCGCAATGCTGACGTCATCGGAGACGTTCGGACGGGGTGACGATTGGCACGGCAGTGGGTCCCACTGCCGGTGACACGCTCACGGTGGCCGGGTCTCACCGAGCCTCGGCCGGGATCCGGTGGACTGCCACGTGGGCCTGAGTTGGACCAATCACAGCGCGACACGTCAGCGACGGCGGCTGATCTGGTGCTGACTCGGGCGAACACGTGTGAGCTGACGGGCTGCTGACACGGGACGACACGCAGGCGCGGCCGCTGAGGTGGCGAGCCACGTGGTCGGTCGGGCCGGCGGTGCTCGGGCCGCCCGACAACGGCGAACGGCGGCGTCTCGCCGGAGGTGAGTGGTACTGGGACGTAGCCCAGGTTATTGCGCACATGTGGGTGCACTCACGGGTGGTCGGGGACGTCAGTGACAGCCGGCGGCGAGGTTTAGGCGGCGGAGTGCTTCGGTACTGGTCGGACGTGGGCTCCGGCGAAGCTCCGGCGAAGTGGATGGCACCAGGAGATTGCTTATGCTCGTGCGATGCTGGTGGTGCAGTCGGCGAGCTCGGGGCGGCAGCGGCGACGGCGAAACGACGAAGAACAGAGCGGCGGCGAAAACCCTAGAACTCCAATCGCGGCGACGCTAGGGCTCGGGAGGGGATGAGGGTGGCGGCTCTGGGTTGCGGAGGTGCTGGCAATCCTCGGGGGCTATTTATAGGGGCTGGGGTGCCCGGGATAAGGAATCCCTAAATCGAGTCCGAGAAGAACACGAAAACGATTTCGGAAATCCGGGGATAAGATTTGATTCGAGATATGATTTTAACAGAAACGGGTGCGGGGAGGTTAGGGATAGAATTTGGCACGTTTTCTAGAAGGGCTTTAGTTGGAAAGGAGGCGTTGTCGGATGGAGCTTTGAGCTCGGCAATGACAGACGACTCGGGCGCTCGCGAGGAAGACGACGACGCGAGGAAGACGGCGACCGACGTCATGGGCCCACACGTCACGCAGCGGAGGCGCGCGCAGCGCAGCGGCGAGGCGGTGACGAGTCGCGCGGAGGCTGGGCATAGCGGGCGCATGGAGAAAGGAGATGGGCCGGGGAGATTCGGCCCGAGAGAGGTTTCTGAGATTTTAATAGTTTTTCTAATTTAGAAAATACCAGAAATTCAAATAAGCAATAGAAAATAGCAAATGAACTCAGAAAAATTCTAGAAAAATCTAGAAAATATATCTGAGCACATAGAACCCAAATAAAATAGTTTTGGCTATTGTTCATGTTGGGATTATTCACATTAAATGTTTTTAATTGTAAAGTCCAATATTAAGCTTTTGAAATTAAATTCAAATAAAACCCAAATGGTGAATTTTCTCCCTACTAACTATTAAAAGATTTTTAAGCTCTGAAAATTGGGATGTTACATGCACCACCCACGATGCCTCCTCCTCCCTTTCCGCCCTCGCTGCTCCCTTTCTCTCGTTTGCCCCTCCTCCCCCTTTCCCCGCGCTAGCCCTGCTGCCACCTCCTCCCCTTCGCTCGCGCCCCCCTCTCCGCCTGCTTCCTCTCCTTTAGCCTCACCGGATACTCACGCCCCTCTCCATCCTCTCCAACTCCGGTTGCGCTGCCCCAATCGCCGCCGCACCCAAGGAGGCCCCGATAATCCCTGTCCTCGATTTGCCGTCTCCATCCACGTTCTCACCCCATCAACCACACCGTGAGCTTCGCCTCGAGTCCGCGAACCCATCCCCTAGCTTTAAACCTAACGTCGCCAACCTTAGCTCGCCACTGTCATGCACCACAGCTCCATCGCCCACGGTCACCGCCGCCAGCTCGCCTTGGACCTCCCCGAGCTCCACCATCACCACCACCGAGATCACCTCGCCCCATTGATGCTCCCAAGCCATCCAATTTGGCCGAAGCATCGCCGGAAGCCCACCGCCGCCATGAGCCCATCCCGAGCTAACTCTAGTCACGCTTGAGCCTAGAAATGGAACCTCCATGCTCCAAGGTTACTCCCGGCACCACCCGGTGTCGGCACCGACCCTTGTCACTGGCGAAATCACCGTCGCCGCCATTTCCCCTACTCGGCTGCCATGGAACAAGCTCCAGCTCGCTTGATTGGCTTTCGGGCCTGGCAAAGCCAAGTGGGCTGGCCCCAAAAGTTTCCCTAGTATTTTAGAACAGGAGTGCAATCTTGATTAATGTATTACATGATTTTCATATAATTTAGCACCATTTTCATAGGAGGGTGCCTATTGTATGCGTACGAAGACTTAAGGTTTCCATGACGATGAGTTTTACCACTGTCTTATTCCTAAGCCAATCAATTATGCAAATCCTAAATCATTTTATGTATATATACATTATGTACACTCTCTACCAACCGAATTCTTTGTGTATAGTTTAAAACAACATCTGCGCTGCAATCACGCTGCAAGCACCGGCGCGACAGTTGATAAGCAAAGACCGCGTTAACCCAGTCGTAGAGCAAAGTCCAAGAAAAGAAAACCCCAGAAACGAAACCAAAGAAAGCAAAAGGAAGAAAGAAGGAAAAGCAGCTTCTCCAAGCAGAGGGAGAAGGGATCCTCCTCCCGCTCCCACCGTCTTCCTTCCTTTCCTTCCCACATTCCCGTTCCCACCTCCCACATACATTCCCAACACCTTTCCTCCTTTCTACCACCGCCCTTCTGGTTCTTGCTCTGCCCCCTTCCCCCACATGCGGCGGCGCTTCCCTGCGGGGCTGTGGCTCGCCGCGGCGTGGGCGCTGCTCGCGGGCGCGTGGCCGGCGGGCGCGGCGTGGTGCATCGCGCGGAACGGGGCGCCGGAGAAGGCGCTGCAGATGGCGCTGAACTACGCGTGCAGCCCGGCGGGGGGTGCCGACTGCGCGCCCATCCAGGCCAGCGGCCTCTGCTACCTCCCCAACACCGTCGCCGCGCACTCCTCCTACGCCTTCAACTACATCTTCCAGCGCTCGCGCGCCGCCCCCGGCGCCTGCGACTTCGCCGGCACCGCCACCATCACGCTCACCGACCCCAGTCAGTACACTGATTACTTCCTTCTTTATCACTACTGCCAGTGTTTGTGCCTTGTTTAGGTTCTGCACTGTGCGATGCTTCTTTTTTTTTTTCCCCTTGTGAGCTTCTTGTGCTCCGTATCTGTGTATCCAATCCATCCGTCTCTTTTGCTTTTGCTTTTTTTTGCTTGGTTTTCGTCTTGGAGTACTAATGTCTCTTTTGCTTTGTGCTTCGGTACTAGTATCAGTACCACTATACTACAACTAGTTGCTTCTTTTTGGAACCTTTAGGTTTGTTTCTTGGATGATGTCTTTGCCTTCATAATTGGTCAGGGCGGATGCGCCATGTAAGCATTGGGTCAGATGACCCAATGACTTTTGGCTAAATTTAGTACAATTGTTTTTTTAGAGATAACAAATGACGTTTAAAAGTTACAGCTGAACCCATCGGTTAAATTTATCATAATGACTGAACCTCTCGACTAAATTTTCTGGCTTCGCCCCTGTAATTGGTTAATCTTCTTTCCCATCTTCTTTTGATCACGAGCTAGCTAATCCAATGTCTTTGTAGGATAACAGCAAAGTGAGGAGTTTCTTTTTTTTCATTTCGTGTTTTCCCGTTGATTGGCATTTCTACATGTCTATCTTTGGGGAAGGTGCAAAATTTGCATGGATGGCATTGATATGGTCGAGAACATGAACCCGTTTTTGTCCTCGTAGGCTCGGTTTTTCTAGTCCATGGCATACCAGTGACTCAGTGCCCCTGCCCAATTTTATAGTTTTCTACTGTCTAGAGCATTGCATCCAACCCAGATAGGTTCAAATGGATGCTAAACATGTAGGGATTTGTTTCTCAGCTTCATGAGAAGCCTTTGGGGGATTCACTGGCATTACTCTTCGTAGTCAGATGGCAGCAGGGATGAGTTTTAATACCCCAAAAATTATTTAGACGAATGATTATCTTTTTATAATCCTGTGTTTCGCAGAGGATCGCCATACGCATCAGCTTTGTTTTCATTAAGTAGTGTTTTTATCAGGTTGTACGACATGGGCTTAGAAGTTTGCATGCTAGTCTTTTTTTTACCATTCATCACAGAACATGGTTTAAGCTCCACAACATGGTTAAGTTATTGTAGATAAGTCAATTGTGAAACTATAAGATGCCAATGCCATAAATGGGTTGGCATAACATGACTAGAATATTTCAAATCAAGCTACAACACACACTATATTTTGTGTCATTTGTGTTAGTTTCGGTTTCGGCCTCAGTATTTATGTTCAAGGATCATTGGCTCTAGGTCGATTTAGGGAGAGTAGATAAATCAGCCTGAGGGCTCACTTGTAACTTGTTAGAGGACAAAAGTTTTTTTTTTAATCTGCGAAACAAAGGATAAAAGAATTACGCACCATAATTTTTTACTAGTTCATCCTTTTGGTACAACTAGAGCTAGGACTCGGGCCGTGCTTTTTTGGGCTGGCTCAAAGCACGGTCGGCACGGCACAGTCTAAGCACGACACGGCACGACACGTGGTGGGCTGGGCCGGCACGACAAGAACTGCGGGCCGAGTTGGGCCTGAGAATGCGGCCCGTTGGGGGGCACGGCACGGCATGATCAGTTGGGCCATGTTTGGGCCGGCCCAGTACAAAATAGGCTCAACCTTCCCGTTCTAACTCAATCCCTCCCTCTCTCAGCCTGGCTCAATCATTCCCCCATCCCGACCTGGCCCAACCAATAACCCTCCTCTGCCACCCGGTCTAGCCCAACCAATAACGCCCCTCTGCCACCCAGTCTAGCCCAACATCCCTCTCAAGCTCCCCCAACCCCTTCTCTCGAGCCTCGACTCCCAAATTCCCAATCCCTAATCACATTCTCTGATTCCCCTTCCTCCAGCTCCAGCCACCTCCCTCCCCATGCGCTGCCGATCGCCGTCCTCCCGCCCCCTATGCCGTCGGCCGCCCCTCCCTCCACTCCTCCAACCATCTCCCTCTCTCTCCCTCTCCTTCCCCACGCGTCGCTCTATAGTTACTTAGGGTTGGGCTTGGACTGGCACGGCACGACCTCAGCACGATGGGCTTTGGGCCGTGCCTGAGCCTGACCGGAGGCGAGGTGGACCGGCACGGCACGGCAGGGTGACCGGATCGAGCTGGCACGGCACGATGCGGTCCGAAGCATGGTGGGCCCGGACCGGGCCGGCACGGCCCGGCCCAATGCCTAACTCTAGGTACAACCTTGCTGGTAGGTGCTGCTACATGAAATTTGCTAACAAAGAACTGACTGAATTGAGATGGGAAATGGGCTACGTGGACGTATTTATGCTTATCCCAACGAATCTATTTCCGTGCTATGTTCAAGTAACCTTGTCCAAACTAAATAAGCCAGATTATGAAAAAAAAGAGTTCATAAACTTCTAATCATTGATTATACCCACCAAAGTCTTATCCTGTTACTGGACTTGCAATCGGCAGTCAAAAGTGAGCTGGACTTTTAAATTCTATGGACTGAGCAACAGGTTTTCATTTCTCAGGTGTCTGTACATCTAGCTGCCCTTTTCTCTGATATGGGAAATGCCATAATTTCCACATTTTCCTCTTTTGAGTAGCCTAGTACATTAAGGTTTCAAGGTTGGTGCAGATATGTTAGATCTGTGCTCTGAAGTTCAGGTTCTTCATTATGTGCATGCTTGCATCTAGTTGCCCCCCTTTCTTTTCTTGTTTGTGAACCCTGCTTTCTGGGCTATCTTCTTCAGATATCTTTTAAGTATGTGGAGTATTTACACATTTCTACGTATTCAATTTGTTCTTTTATTTCAGGTTATGGATCATGCACCTACCCTGCATCTCCAAGGTACATGCTTCACACAGTCACACTGTACTGGTTTCTGTTCGTGGGGCTGTAAGAACAATTCAGGCAGTAGCATGCAGAAACCTAATCATCAATTCGTTCAGAAACTTTATTTGTCTTTTCTACAAGTCCAATATATCTTACAGAACCTAGTCTTTTAGCAGATGAAACTAGAAAATGTTAGTAGTGGCGTCACTCATTTGCACAGGGTGGCTCTTGAGCTCTTAGAATATTCACATTTTGCGCTAACCAATGCTTCTTACACTTGTACAATAATAATAGGTGATTATTTAGTTTGAAGGATCCAAGTATATAAAGATAATTAGTTGCTTCATTCTAGCGAAATCCTTGTGTCAAATTTTCTAATTTCAAACACAGCTCAACAAACATTGTCGTTGTCTTACAGAACATGTCATGCACCCAGAGGTTGGACCGTTGAGGGATGTAGTTCAACCTGAGTTGATATTCTTTTCTTTTCTTTTTTGAAAAAATCCATTTGACCCCTCTAAAATATCGCCGTCCAGACACTTAATCCCCTAACCTAAAAAACTGGCTCTTTCACACTCTCACGTTGCAAACCTAGTACATTTAACCCCTTATGGTTGTTTTGCCCAGTAGTATTGCTTGCGTAACACCCAATCAGCCCGGTGGCTGCGACGTGGCGATTACTCACTACCCATCACTATCTACACTATCTACACCATCCAGCACGCATCGAGATTCGTGTGCCTCTCTCCCCATCCATTTGCAAAAAAAAAATCCCCTTTATCTCTTCCTTCCCCTCTCCTCTCATCTCCCGGCTCTGGCTAGATCCGGCAATGGTGCTGCTCGGTGGCGCAGACGACGGCGGCGATGAAGCTCGGCAGCGCGGCTCGGTGCGGAGGACGGTGGCGAAGCTCGCAGGGTAGAGTCGGCGGGGCTTGCGGCGCGACGCCATGGCTCGTCGTCGGTGGCGCGGGAGGTGGCGAGCGTAGAGGACGACCGGCCGAGCGAGACGCCTGGATCCGGCGGTCCCGAGGCTCGATGGCCTGGCTCACATCCGGCTGAGGAGATGGTGGTGGCGGCTGACAGGAGGCATGCGGGCTACGATGAGGAAGTACTCGAGGCGGCACTGCACTTCCTCGTACTCCGGTTTGCAGCAATGGCGACGAGGAAGGACTCGAGCAGCGGTAGAGTGGTCCTCTAGGTGGCGGCACTCAGATCTGGATCCAGCCATAGAGCTCCCCTACGGCGAGCATGGAAGGACCGTCCACCAATCGGCGCCGGATCTGGAGTGGTTGTGGTCGGTGGTGAAGGCTTTGATCGAAGTCGTCAGTGGTGTAGGAGATCGCCGCAGCCGATGGAGGCATTGTCGGGGATGAGAACGAAAGAGAGATGGAGAGAGAAGCCAGCGCTATGCAAGCCGCACTAGGTGGGGATTTGCTATCGAGAGGGGAGGAGGGTTCGTCGGGGAGGGGGTGGTGGGGGAAGAGCCACCATCGGGAGAGGAAAAAGAGAGATCCATCGCTCCATGCGTGCATAGGGGAGAGAGAAGGGAGATGGAGAGGAAGAAGAGAGAGAAGAGAGGATGGATGGCTGACTGACAGTGGGACCCGTTGTTTAACATGGGCATTAGTGTCATTTGGCTAGTCTGTTAAGTTGATCGTGACCTTGACTAACCGATAAAACGATCCAGCTCAACTGCCCATACGGTGAAACCACTGTTACGTAAGCAAAACATCCATATGAAGTTAAGTGTACTGATTTTGCAATATGAGGGTGTCAAATAACTAGTTTTTTAAATCAGGAGGTTAAGTGTGTTCGATACTTTAGAGGGTTAAATGAACTTTTTTTCCCCTTTTTTAATGAACTGAGTTCATATTGTTGTTTGAGGAACTTTTTTCTTTGGCGAGGTTGTTAACGATGATAAAATATGGTTTGCCACGAGAGGAAGAGATCCATTTATGCAAAAGAGCAGAAGGACAACACAAATTTAGTTTTAATTCCAAAGAATTGTGTCAGCTCTGCAAGATAAAACATTACGCAGCTCTGCAAGACAAGACATTACGCTGGAAGCTAATTATGCAGTATGGATGTTACATACTAGAGATATATTATAAAGTGCTTTGCGTACGCCAGCAGAAATTGTGACCTTAAACTTTCTCACCATTTTATCGCATATATAAACAGAAGTACAGAACTATGCGAAAATTGAAATATACCCAAAATAATTCAGTAAGGGACTGCTGATCATGGTGACTTCCTGTTTGCAGCACTGTCGGGCAGTCAGGCACACCTACTTCTCTGTCACCGCCGGGAACCGACAGCGGTGATAGCGGCGGCTCGAATGACTCCAATGCCGAAGCTCGCGTTGCCGGCGCATCTCTTCTATCTCTTGCGCTGTCCTGCTTCGTGTATTTGCAGCTGCAGTGGTGGTGACATATGGATGTGATAGTTAGGCTCTGTGGAGCGTTGCATTGGGCCATGATGTAAGAAACCACCACAGTTTTGTTTTGGGGAGGAATTGGTAGTGGCTTAATTCATTCGGCTGTTCTTTCTTTATTCTGAATCTTTCATCTTCTGCTGCTTTGAGTTTTCGATTTCGTTTTGTTAATTTGTTTTCCATGGATGCGCTGGCGGATTGGTTTTTTCGTTGTAGCATTGATCTCTTTTCTTTTTTTGAAACCTAGTGAAACTAGGTGGGCCGCCAGCTTTGGTAGGATACAAGTGAAGCGACAGTTTGTTAGCGTAACTGTTTGAAAGGGTTACAAAACAAGAGCCCTATCTGAAATGCATGAATCGAAATGAGGCTTCGTAGTTAATTCAAAGGAAACATTTTATTTCCCACAGAAATATGTGGGTATTTCAAATTGGGCGTTCATGTCTATTCAATGAAGATGCAGTTCAAGGGTGACAACTACCAAATTAAGAAATTCTGAAGAATCATTATTTTGTCTTTTTTTTAAAAAAATCTTTAGTCAGAAGGTGTCTCTGTTTCAGTCTTAAACAGTGTTCATAATCCCAAAAAAAAGAGTCCTTGGAAACAAAAGAATTCGACGATGGCCACTGGGCCAGCCATCTCGTGTAAAGCCCAACAAGGCCCATAAAGCCTATAACTGTGCATTCTAGGTTTTTTTTGGTTCTCCCTCTATATATAATCCTCCTGCGCCGCCTCCTCTCAACCTTCCCTTCGCGCCGCCTCCATCTCACCGCCCTGCCGCCACCGTCGCCATGGGTAAGCCCCCATCAGCAGTGCCAAGATTTTAACTTTCCCCCCTTCCTCTCGCCCTTGTTCTTGCGGATCTGACTGTGTACGTTTCTTTCTTCTGCGTGCGCTAATGGCAGCCCGGATCAAGGTTCACGAGCTGCGGGGGAAGAACAAGACGGAGCTGCAGGCGCAGCTCAAGGACCTCAAGTCGGAGCTCTCCCTCCTCCGTGTCGCCAAGGTCACCGGCGGAGCGCCCAACAAGCTCTCCAAGATGTACGTGCCTCTTACCCTTCTCCGCATCTTCGGTGTCTGTCTCTGCTCGCGAATCTAATCGAGCTGAATCTGTGGCTTTCTCTCTTTGCAGCAAGGTGGTGCGCACCTCGATCGCGCGCGTGCTGACGGTGATCTCGCAGAAGCAGAAGGCGGCGCTACGGGAGGCCTACAAGAAGAAGAAGTTGCTGCCCCTCGACCTCCGCCCCAAGAAGACCCGCGCCATCCGCCGCCGCCTCACCAAGCACCAGGTATAGCGTAAACCCCTACCACTACCACGGCAGCCAACAAGTTTCTTGGATGCTATTAGATGTTGTTGGCTTCTTGCAAGCTCAGTGCTGTATGAAATGGTTGGAATACTAGCATAGATGACTTGGGGGAATGGCTAGCTCTTCTCACACTTCTGTATGGTTCGTTGCATACCTGTGATTGCATTGGCTTGTTTGAGTGGGTATAATAACTTGTAATGCGGTGTTGGTAGCGATACCATTGTGATTAGGTCGGCTTGTTTGAATTGGTACCATAAATTGTAGTGTGGTGTTAATAGCGATACCATTTGGTTAAGAGTAGTATTATCGTGATCATTATGATTGTATTGGCTCCTCTACGGAACTCTTTAGAAGATATTGATTAGTTGTGCTTGTATCGTGTTAGTTGTTTTTGCATGGCAGGGTTGTGCTTACAGAGTACAGACTTGGGTTCTGTGTAGTGTACAGTTGAATAATGCCCTCATGATTTATGACGTGAATAAACTTTTGCCCTGGGTGTGTGAAACAAGCCCTAATTGTATGGTAGTGCACTAGTGCTTGCTTGCAAGTTTGTGTTTGGATAGGTTTCAAGAAGGGTCTTTTTTTTTCTTTGATCAGTTTGATGGTGCCAATGGCACTTGCTTTCAATAAATTGTTTTCTTGCAACAAAGTTGCATGAGCAATTAGAACCTAGTTTCATCAGATTGTATTTGTGTGTTAGTCATCTGACCATGACAATAGTTATTGCTAGCTTACAAGATATATGGCAAAAGACCTTGTTAGAAATTAAGCCACACATTTTTCTTCTGGATTATATAAGCTAGTGACAATACAAATACACATACTCTGATGTACATAACATTTAGCTGAAATTATACTTCTGAACATTCTAATAAAAGTTAAAGCGGTATGTAGAGACATGTAGTCTATTATTAATGGTTCATTTTTTCTTCACTCACATCGTTTTTCCTTCACACGGTTGGTTTGGGCCTCTGATCTGAATTTTTAATTGTTTTTATTTCACAGCTTTCTCTGAAGACGGAGAGGGAAAAGAAGCGTGAGAAGTATTTCCCCACGAGGAAATATGCCATCAAGGCGTAGGTCAGGAACGTGAGATGTTATGTTTAGCACAATACCTGACAATTTATTTACCTGGCAGTCACTTCAATTTTGATGTTATTATGTATGGACGCCCCTTGTGGTCTAAGTACAATGTGATGGGTCCAATTCTGTCAAATGCCTAGTTTTGTTTAAGTAGTTCTTGCCCAGTTGAAATTGATACCTAATTTCATATTATCGTTGGGAGCGTATCCTGCTATCCTCATTTGTCAAACGATGACTGTTAACACGAAGTGTGGCAATATTTTAGAAAGTGTTAAGCCAACGGCCATGACCTTGTAGCGCTTGCAGATGTTTATATAGGTTTACTTCGTAAGCAGCTGTAGGCATTTGTTAGTAAGTCATGAACATTGACTATAGTATAGAACTGAGCAAAATACGAGTATAACAGAGTATAGCTACTTGATGTAGGAATTAGTGGCCTTTGTTGCTTATGCCGCCTAGTTGACTGCCTTGTATTTGCATTTCATGTAGCCGTGCTATGACCACTCCATGCCCCAGCGAGTTACAGCAGAGCACTAGAATGTTTTGTGTTTACGGTTTTGCGTTACGTCGGCGAATGATTTATCTGACCAAATCGTTCAGATTTCTGGTGCGTTGGATCATCCTCACCATTAGGGGCCCTTTGTAATGTAGGATTTTCGTACGATGATTTCTGGCAGAATCCAATTCCTGTAGGATTCAGTGTATTATCGTAGTTCTTCAGAGGCAGCTCACGCAGATCGGGGCGGATGTGTTGTGCAAACCATCACTGGCCCGATATGCCGCGCTGTAATGCGGTGAAGCCCGGAGCTGTGGCCACCATCGCCCCGAGCTGGCGCTGCCCAAGTCCGACTCGTCGGAGTCGGACGCCACTGCCACCGTCGAAACCAAATTCGCCACTGCCACGCGAGCCCAAGCACAGCCTATAAGCATGTCATGTCGTCGTGGTGCTGTGCTAGTTGTAACATCCCAATTTTCTGAACTTTAAAATGTTTTGAGTAGTTTAGTCCTGGGAAAATTCATTTATTTGAATTTAACTAAAGCTTAATATGAACTTTCAGTATCAAAATAATTTAAAATAAATAATATCAATATCAACAATTGTCAAAACTATTTTATTTGGGTTCTATAAGCTTGGATATATATTCTAGATTTCTTTAGAATTTTTCTGAGTTCATTTGCTATTTTCTAATTGCCATTTGAATCCTCGGTATGTTCTAAAAAGGAAAATGTATTTAAATCTCAATAAATCCTAATGGATCCTATTCCATTTAGCCCATCTCCGCAGCCCAATCGTTCGCACGCACATTCTGCCGCTGACACGTGGGTCCACGCCTCGTCCCTCTGACTGGTGGGCCTACGAGGTCGTCGTCATCCTCAGGTCATCGTCTCTGCGTGAGCTGCGCTCACCTCCAACATGGCTAAGCTTCCGAGTTCGTCCGACAAAATCAACCCAACTAAAAGATCTTGTGTTAACGCGTCAGATCTTATCTCTTTTTCTCCCGCGTCCATATCTACATCCAAACGTCCCCGGAACGGATTTTATCTCCTAAAACCGCAAAATCTAACTCGTGTTCATCTCGGACTCAATTTGGGTGTTTCTAAATCTGACATGCACAAGCCCCTATAAAAGGCCCTGAGGTTCCCCACCGTCTCCGCATCCCAAAGCCCCCACCCACATCCACTCCAAAACCCTAGTGCCGCCGTAATCAGAGTTTTAGGGTTTGATTGCCGCCGTCGGTTTTCTTCAAATTCTGTCGCTATCCTTGCTGCCTCATCGACGTTGACTACACCGTCGGCTTCATCATCGCGCAAGCTACCTCGAGGACCTATTCATGTTGTCGGAGCGTCATCGGAGCGGATTTCCGACAACGACCGTAGCTCTTCGCCGCTCAATTCTCGCCACCGGCTACCACCGTCGACCTCAACCACCAGTGAGTGCATCAATAGATGCGCAATAGTCCCCTCTACTTGTCGGTACCATCCACCGCCGACGAGGCGCCGTCAATCGCCGAAGACCCTCGGGTCCAGAGCCCTTACCGCCGATAAGGTGACGTGGCGAGCCACATCACCAGCCACATCACCCTCGCGCCTACATGTCGCGTGTGTGGCGCCGTGTCAGCCACCACATGCGTACCCAAATCTAATCTCTCGGTAGACCCAGTCCACCAAAAGTCGAGTCACTGACTTGTTGGTCCCACATGTCAAGATTTCTTTTGATTTCTTTTTCAGCTCAAAAGTCCTTGCTAATGTCATAAACTAATTTTTCAGTAGAAAAATAAATTGACAAAATCCAGAAATTTCTTTTTGAGTATTTCTTGAGCCCATTCAAAAAATTTAAATTCATCTAAATTCGAGCTCTATTTTACTGATATTTTTATTTAATTTTTGGAGCTTGTTTTACTCTCTATTTTATTTATTTTTGTTTATTTGTTTCGTTTGCGGGTAGACATTGCTACCTCGGGAGATTTTAAAGAAAAATGTAACACCCTGGCCTTTGAAGCTTTCTGGGTTTTCAAAATAAAGTGAACCATTTGATTTCTTCGAAGTCTACAAGCTTAAATTGGGATTTTGGAATGATTTACAAGTGACTAACTCCAACTTCAATTAAATCCTTTGTTGGTTTTGTCGGTTTGCAGGAGTGTTAGAGCTTCGATGTTTCTCCTTTTGTTTAGACCTCCTCAGGTCTGGACTTCCTTGTGAGGACCTCCCCTTACAAGATCTTGACCGTCAGGACCTCCCCCTTGTGAGATCTTGACCGTCAGGACCTCCCTTGTACCCTTTCGCCTTTGAGTTCTTTAACCTTGGACCTTTTTCTTGGATCTCCTCCGTTAGATCCTTCACCTTTGAATCTCACCCTTTTAAAACCCTTTGTGCTAGACCTCCTTTAAGTCCAGCTCTAGTACGCACCTTTCCCTCTTTAGAACCGTTGGATTCTGCTTGGACAACCCTGATGTAAGCACGCGTTCGTGCGGTCAAAACATCTCCATCCCCTTGGACCACTCGATTAGAATCGTGTGGCCCTAGTTCGTTGCGCATTTTTCCTTGTCTTTTGGACCTCCTCTGACCTCTGGTCTTTTTGCAAATACCACCCTCTTTTCGTCACGACCACCCCGTGATCATGACCTCTGGTCTTTTTGCAAAGACCACCCTCTTTTCGTCACGACCACCCCGTGGTCATGACCTCTGGTCTTTTTTGTAAAGACCACCCTCTTTTCGTCACGACCACCTCCTATGGTCATGACTTCTAGCCTTTTTGCAAAGACCACCCTCTTTTCGTCACGACCACCCCATGGTCACGAACTCTGGTCTTTTTGCAAAGACCACCCTCTTTTTATCACGACCACCTCCTGTGGTCATGCCTTCTGGTCTTTTTGCAAAGACCACCTCCCGAGGCTTTTTTCCAAAGACCACCCTGGTGGGACAGGACCTCCTCCTTGGACCACCCCCTTGGTCAAGACTTTCTACCGTTGCTTTGACCAACCTCTTTGTTTGAACTAGCTCTTCCCACTTTCTCCTTTTTGCACGTTAGCAGCAGAAAGTCTCTGAACATTAGATGCTGCTGCGGCACATTTAATGCTGTCATCTCCTTGTACCTCTCCCCCCCTCTTGTCCCTTCCTTTACGTGCTCTTGTCCTCTTTTCCAACCATCCTTGAACACGTGTGTCCTTGAACCCCTGCCGCCCAGGCCTTATAGGTTTGGACAGCACTCCATCTTTGCTTCTTCCTCATTTCAGCTCTTTTGCTTTCGCCACCAGCTCTTTGGGACCTTCTTCCCAAGCTCTGGACCTCCTCCGAGCAACTCTCTGGACCTCCCCCCAAACCCTCCGAGCTCTTTGTTGGTTCTTGTGGTGTTTTCTTTAAGGTTCTTTTGACTTCTTTTTGAGCTTGTTTTGAGTTAGCTTTGCTCTTATCGTGTAGATTGCAAAGACACCGAGGAGCTCGAGTTCTTTGAAAAGGAAGATCCCCAAGCCTTTAAGCAAGGCAAGTTACATCCTTGATCATTTTGTACCCATTATTTCAATCTATGTATTTCTGTTTCAAGCTAAGTAATGCATGCATATTTTACTTAATATTTTAATACCTGTTTTGCTCTCATAGTTAGACCTAACTCCTTTTGTATGGCCAATGTTGATATTACCACTGATCTGTTGTCACCTAGATGAGGACCTCTTAAAAAAATGCTTAGTTATGCTCAGACCAAAATCCTGTTTTGGGAAGTTTTCAACTAAAGACCAACTGTTTTACCTCAAATGTTTTAACCATGGCATTGGGTTGTCATGGAAACTTGTTCTTGCTTCAAATCTAAATGTTGGAAAATGGTTTGGATGTGGGCGAACCTGGTTGTTTGGTTGGTGCACGGGGAGTGCACGGGGATCGTGTGATCCGATGTCTCAGGGTTGAGGTTGTTGCCCAGGTCAATTAGGGACCGGTCTTTGAGCGTTACTTTGCTATGCCTATAATGGGCTGTGCCACATCGTACAACCACAAGTCCAGGATAGGGTGGACCTGGCCAAATAATTTGTGATATCTCACCATGGTTGTCCTTTTTGGATGTGTGGATGGTCTTTCATGGCCTGTCTTTTATGACTATGTTATTCCCACCTAGCGCAAGAGGGGGCCTGAACCCTGCGGGTGGTTAGCCCAAAGGGGGTGAAACGTCAGTGTAACATCCCAAGTTTAGACTTGTGTTTCAAATGTAAGAAAATGTGCAGAAATTAAAAACTTTTCTTACATCTTGTATTTGCTGTATGTTCTGAACAATTCTTGTAAAGGAAATATGGAAATACAAAGTCACAAGTCTTTTGATCCAAATCTTGACCCTTCAAAATTTTCCTTGTCAAATCTTGAGATTATCCTTTGGAAATATTTTTTCTAAATTCTAGGGTTGGTATATGACCCCTCTGAAAAATTTCATAATTTTTAGAAATTGTTTGAATATATTTTGAGGGCAGTTAAACCTGTTTGACCCTGGTCAAACCCTAGCTCAGTACCTTGCTGAATTTTTGGGGAGCAATTCACTGCATTAAAACCTCTAAAATTTTTATACAAGGTCAATATCTAAGTTAGAAAGCTCCTGTAAAAATTTCAGAATTTTTCGGGTTGTTTTGCTACCTTAAACAATTCCTCAAAGTTTAGGTTAAATTAAAACCCTAAGTCAAAGTACTGTTGGGCTCGAGTCAGACCCGAGCCCAACCAAGCTGACTGGGTTGAGCCCGATCAACTAACTGCACCTCGGGCTCACTTAAAGCGCGCGTTCGACCCCAGCCGTCAGATCTCCATCGGGCAGCCCTCGTTCGAGTGAAACGTTCGGACCTCACGAATGCACAAGCCCTTGTGGACCATTGATTCTCCTCTCAACCGTCCGGATTCATTGGGCCGTTCGTGTCGCCCGAGTGGCTCAAGCAATCTCAGCCGCTCATTTTCGATCGGACCGTTCGTGCGATTTTAAGCATCGAGACCCCGATCATCTCTTTTAAATCTCAGCCATCCGTTTCTAATCTAAGGGCCGTAATGTGTTGACTCGGCTTTTGAGTCTTGACCTAACCCTTCGGTCCTTTTCTAACTGAGCCATTTTCACCCCTATCACTGACATGTGGGACCCTCGTCCCTGGTCATCGTCTTCAACCTCTGGCGCACGCGCGTGATGGAACAGGGCATAGGGAGAGAACCCTTTTCAACTCCGTGCGTCACCGTTCAACAGCTTTCGTCCTCGCATTTAATGCCCTCAGTGAGCTTTCGCCCTCATAGTCCTCCTCTCAGCTGCTCAGGTCAATTTCTTGGTCCATGGTCGCACCATGAACCGAGCTCACCCTAGAACCCTTGTCCTTGCCCAAACCCTAGTTCTCTAGCTATAAAAAGCCCCCCAAAGCTCACCCTTGAGTCCCTTTACACCACCCCTAGCTCTTCTTTGCTTTTGGAGCTCAAAACCTCTGAAATTCCAAAATCGCCATTAGAGGCCGTGGAGCTCCGTTGGTGACTTCGGCGCTCTAGTGGTTCTTCTTCAATTCTTCTTGTACCCTTTTGAGCTCCTTAACCCCTACATTCATTTCCCCTAACTTAATTTTGGTTTCATTCACAGGAATCACTCAATTTTAAATTTGAATCTTTTCGGCCGAAATCATCCCCTTTCTTCTCCAGCTCCGGTAAGAGCTTCTTTTCTCAATTAATTGCTCTTGGAACTTCTCTGAGCTATAATGAAGCTATAGTGATTATCTGGTCTCACTCATTTTGCTCAGGCCATCTTTTTCACTTCATCTTCCTCGGCTCCGGTGAGCTCCTCCGCCGTAAAAGCTTCTCCGACCATCTTTGAAGCTCTCCTTGGCCAAGGTAGCTTCTTATTAGTCCTTAGATACTGGAGCACCCGCTTCTTTGGACAATGCGGAGCTTTTTAGCCATTTTTTGCTTTCGGTCGTTTTGATCACCATCACAGATTTCCAGCTCGCCAGCATTTTTGGCCGTCGCCGCCGTCGAGGTCACCTCCACTAGGTGCGCAAGGTTATTGCGTTTCCATTTTTGACTTTAGCTGTCGTCGCGGTGGCCGGAGCCGCCGGCGACGAGCCTTCTCTCGCGGTCGGGTTTTGTCGACTTGCAAACGGGCGCTGTAGCGTTGTCGTTAGGACAAAGATTGAGTTATTAATTGCTAATCATTGTTAGTAATTGATTGCTGTCCCAAATGGCCCACTGAGTCACTGTCAGGTGGGCCCAATCACTTAAACCCCCCTGCTGGTACTGTGTAGAGCCTTTAGGACCTTATTAATGTTAATCATTGTTTAGCAATAAATGCCTGTCCTAATATGACTCTTTAAGTCACTGCCAAGTGGGCCCAGCCACTTAAGCACCCCTGGCACCGTGCGATACCCTTCGGACATCATTAATGCTAATCATTGTTAATCATTATGTTTAGCATTTAATGGTTGTCCTAAGTAGCCCTTTGTATCACTTACATGTGGGCACGCACCCTTAAAAGCCCCTTTTGTGCACTTATAACACGCATGTGTTATGCGTGTTATATGCGCAGATCGTGGACCGTCGATCTTGTGATCAACGGCCCAGATCTGGGAAACAATCGGACCCCCGAGCGTCCAAATCACTTGGGGCCGTCCATCTCTAGATCAACGGTCTAGATCTGTTGGCCGTTCGGACCGCCCGAGTGTCCCAATCTCTGTGTGCCGTCCGATTTCTTTTCAACGGTCAAGATCGATTGGCCCGTTCGGGTCACCCAAACGTCCCATTCGTTTTTGACCGTTGGATCTAATCCAACGGTGGCCTCGCGTGAGTGCGCGTGCGTGATTGTGTTTCAATGCGCGTGGGTCGTTGGATCCCGAATCAAAGGCCCATGTTTTGCCACAATGTTCCACATCTTTTCTTTTTTAGTTGGATTTGTTTAATTCTGGTAAGCCTTTATTTGTCAACTGAAAATGGTTTTAAACTTTGAAAACTCATAACTAATTCGTTTTAAATCCTTTTAAGATGTTTTCAACTGTTTTGAATTCTTGTTTAATTGAAGTTTAATCTAAAAATACATTTAGACATTGTTCTGTGCCAGAAAATTTTGTAAAGAATATTAACTTGTTTCAGCCATTATTAAATATTCCAGAAATTCAACTAAAACTTGTAAAATGCGTAACTTTTTCTATATAACTCCAAACTGAGCAAATTCAAGCTTGCAAAATTCCTCTATTAGTATACTTTAATATGGAATAGGTTTTGTTCTTATATGTACATCTGAAAAATGACTTGTTCTAGTTTCACAACTTAGAAAACTCATCAGTAATTCATTTTAATTCCAATTTGAGAAAACTCAACTTTGCTGTTCTTAGGACGTCATTATCTACTTACCATAAAAATTTCAGGTTCTAGATCTCTCTAGAAATTTTTGCCATGAACAGTACCAGTAATTAATTTAGTTTGATTTTTCCAGGCTGAGAGAATTTGTTTTAGCTATAACTTTTGCATGCTTAGTCCAAATTGAATAATTCTTATTCCTAAATTTGTCTAAAATCATGCCCTTGCTGCAGTAAAAATTTCATGAGATTTGGATGATTTTTGTTGTTGATGTTTGTTTGGTATTCTTCGTTCTTATTGGTTTTATCGCGTTCTTGCGTTAGGTTGCGAAGATTCTTGTGAACCTGAGAATACTCCTCTGTAGCAAGAGCAAGACCAGCAAGGCAAGCAGATGTAGCATCATTTGATCATGTTGCTCCTACTATTTTCAAATTCTAATATGTTGTTTGCAAATTCTACGTATGCATTGCTATCTTGTTTTAAACTATTGTCGATTAGTTGACCCATTATATGCATGATCTGTAGGCAAATATTTATCCTCTACTACTGAGCCTAGGACTACTTTGCTGTGATTTTGGGTTCGTTGGATGAGCCCTTATCACTTAGTAGTACGAGTTAATATTGCTTAGTCATGCTTAGCTACGGTAGAAATTGACGGTTATCGATTTGACGATAACTTTGATCACACAAACACTTATTATGACTTTATTTTTAACACCTTGTGCTATGATTATTGGAGCAAACTAAAATTGAAAATAAAATGATTTAGACTTGGGCACAATGGTAAGATGGTGTGCTTTTGGGTGTGATGGTTGGTGCCCGAGTCAACAAGGACCGAACATCTTGTTACACTAAATCAAGCATTTTTGCGTGCTAACCACACTAGAGGGTATGGGACCTCTCTTGACTTAGTACTTTGGCGTGTGTTGGCTACGAGTCGCAGGAGGGCGTGTGTGTGTTGTGTTGTGGTAAAATGAGGTGTTCATGTGTTGGGAGCATTGTAGTTGTCCGAAAAGCTTTACCCAGGGGTAGTTGTCTTTCGGCTTTACAATGTAGCGTATGGGCTTCGGTCCATACGAGCGGCTCGTAGTTGATACACAATATTGGAAACGTCTCGTAGGACTTAGCCGTGCTTGCATACCTTCTAAGTGTGCTTCATCTAGTGGCAAAAAGGCGGTCTGAAGTGTGAGTACGTTGGTACACCCTGCAGGGTTTTGAACTATTCGAATAATCTCGTCCTAGGTTATGGACACGCTTGGGGAGGTCTTTCAAGAGTTAGACTACAATATTTTAATTAAAACTTGATGGGTGGTACGAATCGGGGATTCGTGCTATGTTGTGGTGGCTATTGGATTAGTCACCTGTAGGTGGTTACTTGTTATTTATTGTTACTCGCTGTTATTTCAATGCTTGACAACAGATTTTACAAATTGCCTCCAATCTATTACATTATTGCAAATGAAAATTGCTTTATGCGTCCAATTAACCTTATAACCATTTCCTTTGATTTCAGCTCACATGTAGCTATGTATAGGCTTGTTACTCGTAAGTCTTGTGAGTACCTTAGTGTACTCACCTGCATTGCTTGTTATGTGCAGAGGAGGAGGGTGAGCCCTGTGAGGACCCCGGTTTATTCGGCTTGTAATGCTTAACCACCCACTTGGTCCTAGCATTACAAATCAAATAAATCAAGCCTTGAGATATGTATACTTCCCAGAATTGCAGTATACACACCCTGTTACAAAATCATGCATCAATTCCATTCATTCACATAGAACCGAAACAAGCAACAAACTATAAGACATACATAATATGAAGTTATTACAAAAGAGGGGCCGACCGGCCAAATGTCATACAAATACTAAGTAAACTGTGAGGACCCGGAATATTTAACTAGTAACACTTAACCTCCAATTGGTTCTAGCATTACTAATTAAACATTCTAAGCCTCGATGGGCATATGTTTCCCAGAATTGCAACATATGCACATCATCACAAAATTACACATCATTTCCATACAACATACATTACTAAGTCCAACAACGACATACATAAAGTAAAGTTATTACAAAAGAGAGCCGACCGGCCAAATAGAACAATATACAAGAATGACAATGAAGCAAAGTGCCATAAGATGGCTAGAACAAAAGTCGACCTGGTTAGCCATACACACCCACAAGGCAACCGACCGGGCCGCTAAGCTAGTCGCCATAGCTACCACAACACACTCACAAAAGTGAGGCCCTCGAGCTCACCTACTTCTCTGCAACAAAACAATTAAGCATAGCAACCGAGTACAAAGATTGTCTTTGTACCCGCAAGACTGACGTGTGGCATAGCGACCTATTCATAAACTACATGCAAGCTTATTTAGGTGGAGGTTGTATGTCTCATTTTGCATGAAGCCAACTTTATTTGCAATAATGTAATACATTTTAAAAGCAAGTTTGCAAATCTGTTTTTAATGTTGAAATAACAGATAATAAAGGTACATACAAGTAACCACAGGAAGTGACTACCCCAATAGCCACCACAACATAGCACGAATCCCGATTCGTACCACCCATCAAGTTTTAATTTAAAAGGTTGTAGTCTAACTCTTGAAAGACCTTGCCAAGCGTGTCCATAACCTAGGACGAGGCTATTCGAATAGTTTTAACCTGCAGGTGTACCAATGTACCCACACTTGAGATCGCCTTTAAGCCACAAAGCACACTTCCAAGGTATGTTTGTACGGCTAAGTCCTACGAGACTTTTTCCAATATTATGTATCAACCACGAGCCGTCAGATGGGTAGAAACACCATACGCTTACATTGCACGCCGAAGACAACAAATCCCATCACGGTGAAGTCTTTCGGACACTACAATGCTCCCAACACCATCCCTCCCGCGACCTCCTGCGACCCGAGGCAATACACGCCAAAGTACTAAGTCAAGAGAGGTCCCATACCTCTAATGTGGTTAGCACGCTAAAATGCTTGGTTTAGTGTAACAAGATGTTCGGTCCTTGTTGACCCGGCACCATTCCATCACACCCAAAATCACACCATCTTACCATTGTGCCCAAGTCTAAATCATTTTGTTTTCAGTTTTAGTTTTCATAAATAGACATGGCACAAGGTGGAAATCATAAATCATAATAAGTTTTGTGTGATCAAGGTTATCGACAAGTCGATAACCGCCCATTTCTACCAAGCTAAGCATGGCTAAGCAATTAATTCGCAACTACTAAGTGACAAGAGCCCATCCACGAACTCTAAATCACAGCAAGTAACCTAGGCTCATGGTAGTAGAGGATAATCATTTGCTAAGGAAATGCATCTACTAGGCCAACTATTAAAACAAAGTAACAATGCATACATAGAATTTGTAATCAACATAAATACTTAAAATCTCGGGATTAACATGATCAAACTGCTTGCCTTCTTGTTGTTGCTCAATTTGTTGCGGAGGATCGTTCTCGGGTTACCGCAAATGTCGAATCCTAAGCGAAAGGCAAAAGAACCAAGAACAACCAATAAGACGAGCCACAACTAAACAAACGAGCGAGCAAAAATTATCCAAATGCGACTTTAAATTTACACACAAGGTGAAATACGAATATATCAAGACATAGAAACTGGAAAACCTAATTTGGATTTGTGGTGCAAAGATATTACCTAAAAACACATTTTCGGTCATAATTAGTACTGTAGCAAAACATTTTCTAGAAAGATTTTGAAGCTGAAATTTTTATGGCAGCTACTTATTGGTATAGGGTAACCCATATAAAATTTCAGGTCATTTGGAGTTAAAATGATTTAGTTATGATTTTTCTAAGATGCAAAATTAGCATAATGCACTTTCCAGGAGCATAAATATGTTCAAAACTAATTTTACAGTGAAGTATACCAACAGAGGGGTTCTCTAGAATTTATCATATATATTTTGCATTTACAGAGAATTACTTGTGCATTTTATAAGTCTTCCAGAATTTTCTAAATGCTGAAAATAGGTACTAAATCATTAATCAAGGTTTCGCTACAATCTTGGACCTACCATCATCTTTAGATTAACATTGGGTTAATAACAAATTTATCAAAGTTGGAATCATTCATTTTGGACATACACAGAGCAAGATATGCATTTTCTAAAGTTTTATTCATTTTCTGGAATATTCAAAATGACAGAAACCAAGTTATTCCTAGTTATACAATTTTACATTCTTCGAACGTGCTTAAATCCATTTTATAATAAGCTAAAGTGATAACATGATTTATTACATTGGAATTAACCAAAAGCGATTAAAATGAATTAGTTGTGAGTCTCTAAAGTTTTTATATCATTTTGGTTGATAAACAAATGCTTACCAAATACGAGAACAACCCAATAAAAGAAAATGACGTGGACAACCCTCAACCTCGATCTAACATCCTCGGCTCACGCACGCGCAACAAGCGCGACGCGCGCGAAAGCCACTAGAAACCCACCGTTGGATCAAGATCCAACGGCTCACACGAGTGTTTGCAACCGGACGGTGCGGTTGCTTGGGCCAATCCCAGCCGCAGATCGGCAGATGGACGGTCCAGAGCGCACCAACAATCGGATTGTCCGACAGCACACACGATCTCAGCCATTGATCGCAAGATCGACGGCCAAGAATGATCAAGGCATCCGGAGGGTCCGAATGCCCTCACGATCTGGGCCGTTGATCAAGGGATCGACGGTGGCTAAAGATCGAAGTTCAAAAAGATGGACCGACACGCGTGGGGACCATCGCGGCGACCTTGAGGCACACATGCGCCGGTTTAACCCACGTGCACGATTGCACCGGGCCCACCGACGGCGATCGAGAGGATGGCTGGGACGTAATTAATGCCACTAATGATGATCATTAACTAGACACTAAAGACTACCGAATTTGATTTTAATCCTCTGCCCACCAATCGGCGACCGAGGTTAATTCCGACAACGATTAAATGCCGACTCATTTAATTAAGCAATGATTAGACATTAATGATGTCGGAACGATGCGGAGTGAACGTAGATTGATTTAAGGATATTGGGCCCATCGGTCGCTGGCTCAATAATAATGATTAAGACACAATTAATAACTAATGATTGGTAATTAATGTGTCCTAATGAGTCGACAAAACGGAGCTGCGTGCGCAAAGTCCCGATCGTCTTTGACGGCTAATCGCCGGCGACACCGCCGCGCGCGGTGAACAAGACCCAAAATGGATTCGCAATAGCGAAGACGAACCTAATGGTAGCATTCGCCGCCGCGTAGGATCGAACGCCGCTAGCCGGAAAAAAACGGAGCTTTCTTGCTAAACATGAAAATAGCGAAAGCTCCGCCGCGTCCAAGGAAGCGGTGTCAAAGCTTCTAAGGACTAATAAGAAGCTACCTTAAGGACGAGAAGCTTCAAAGGTGGCGGAGAAGTTTGACCACGGTGGAAGCTCATGGGACTCGGAGAAGAAAACCAAAATGACACCGAGCCACATGAGTGATACAAGTTATCGAATAGCTTCATAATGATTCACGAAGCTATAAGAGCAAGAGATGAGGAAGTGGTGCACTCACCGAGTGAGGAAGACGATACTCACTTTTCGGCCGAATTTGAACAAACCCCAAATTGGACAATTCTCGAGAATCAAATCCAAGATCAAGTGAGGGGAAATGTTCAAGATAATAAAGGGATAAAGTTAGGGCAAAGAAACACGAAGGAGGACCACCGGAACACCAAGAACACCGATGGAGCTCCACGGTCAACAATGGCGATTTGCCATTTTTGAGGTATTAAGCTCCAATGTTGGGAATGAAGCTTGATGGTGGTCTAAAGAAACTCAGAAGGGATTTGGGTGCTTATAAGGCCATGAAAGTGTTAGGGTTTGCACCACACTTCTTTGGCGGCAAAACACAAAGCACCACGCACACGACAAGGAAAAGATGATAGCTAGTGAAATAGGGCATGGCATGGCGATCATGTCTCCCACGACCTCCATCGTTGACTAGGCGGCCGTAGGAAGCATGAAACGACACCCCATGCCTTGCAATCGCTTTCGCACGGCGGAGGTTGAAGATGACCAGCGCAAAGCTCGGGCGATTCACGGCCGCTGGATGAGACACGAACGGTGAGATAGTGCCACGCCTACGGGCTTTAAAACACAACGGGGAGGTTGCGAGCCCTACGATTAGAAACGAACGGCTCCGATTGCTCCACGTCGCAAACTCTTATTTACAACGAAGGGGTACGCGAGCGTTGGATCTTAATCCAACGGCTCAGATTCAAAAATGCAACCGGAGGGTCCGAAAGTCTCGGCGCATCTCGACGGTTGGATGGAGATCTAACGGTTGACAATCAATCTTGCAACCGGAAGGTCCGAAGTCTTACACGCGCGCGGCCGTGCGATTTCGATCCAACGGTCGAGATCGATTGCGCGTTTTAAAGAGTGGCTCGGTGCGTTTAGTTGACTGGACCGAATCAAATGGCTCGAGCCCGAGTCTGACTCGAACCCAAGCAACAGTAAAACCACGCTTGACTTTAAAATTAGAACAGAGACCTTGAAGGATTTATTTGAGGTAGCAAATTAACTCCAAAAATTATGAAATTTTTACAGAGCTTGCTAACTCAAATATTTACCTCGAGTAAAATTTTCAGAGGTTTTTATACTGTGAATAAATCTCCAAAATTCTGCAAGGCTCTGTTTTAATGTTTGACTAAGAGTCAAACAGTTTGATCGCCTCTAAAAATATTCAAACAATTTCTAAAAATTGTGAAATTTTTCAGAGGGTCACATACCATCACAGAGACTTAGGAAAAATATTTCAGGGATGATCATAAGATTTGACAAGATTGTTTTGGAATGCCAAGATTTGGATCAACTAGACTTGTGATATTGTATTTCCATAATTCCTTGTACAAGAATTGATTGGCCCAAAAGGAAATACATGCTGTAAGAAAAAGTTTTAATTTCTACTGATTTTCTTACATTTGAAACACAAGCCCAAAATTGGGATGTTACATACACAGCGGAAGAAAAAGTGTCATAAGATGGCGATAAACAAAAGCCAATTAGTGTGCCTCAAACCCATAAAGCAACCGACCGGACCGCCAAGCTAGTCGTCCCAGAAACCGCACATCTCGCAAAAGTGAGGCCCTTGGGGCTCACCTTCTTCCTCTACAACAAAAATATTAAGCAAAGCAATTGAGTACAAAAATTGTTTTTGTACTCGTAAGACTGATGTGTAAGATAACAGAACTATAAATAACTACATGCAAGCTTTATTTAAGTGGAGGAGGTTCTGGACTTATTTTCAGCATAAAGCAAGTTTTATTTGCAATAATGTAATACATTAAAAGCAAGTTTGCAATTAATCGTTATTGTTCAAATAACAGAGAGACAATTATAACAATAGATAAATGACAACAACATCCTGGAAGTGACTAACCCAATAGTCACCACAACAATAGCATGAAGTACCCCTTCATACCACCCAAGTCAAGTTTTAAGTTTTTAAAAGGTTGTAGTCTAGTTCTTGCGGGAAATAACCAAGCGTGTCCATAACCTAGGACGAGGCTATTCGAATAGTTTTAACCCTGTAGGGGTGTACCAATGTACCCACACGAGGGCATGTGTGTGTTGTGTTGTGGTAAAATGAGGTGTTCATGTGTTGGGAGTATTATAGTTGTCCGAAAAGCTTTACCCCGAGGGGTAGTTGTCTTTTCGGCTTTACAATGTAAGCGTATGGGCTTCGGTCCATACGAGCGGCTCGTAGTTGATACACAATATTGGAAACGTCTCGTAGGATTTAGCCGTGCCGGCATACCTTCGGAAGTGTGCTTCATCTAGTGGCAAAAAGGCGGTCTGAAGTGTGAGTGTATTGGTACATCCTGCAGGGTTTTGAACTATTCAAATAGCCTTGTCCTACGTTATGGACACGCTTGGGGAGGTCTTTCAAGAGTTAGACTACAACATTTCAATTAAAACTTGATGGGTGGTACGAATCGGGGATTCGTGCTATGTTGTGGTGGCTATTGGGTTAGTCACCTCTAGGTGGTTACTTGTTATTTATTGTTACTCGCTGTTATTTCAACTAGAAAGTAACCCGCGTCAGATGACGTGGTTGTGGCTGTTGCACACGGGTGGAAAAGTTCTAGCTAAATTTATTTTTCATAGAACACTAGGGTCAGAACTACTATATCGTATAAGGGAAATCTTGAAACAACAAAAGATGCATGTAACAAATATTAACAAAGCACAATTAATAAAGTAATATAAGATATAGTGACATGCTTGATTAGTATGTGTCTCATTTTGTCATTTTATGGACAACAAAGTTAAATCTCACAAGTGAAATGTAACTGAATAACCAAAAAAAAAACTTTTGCAGCCAATAGTGTAGAAATTGCATCAATAGGACTAAGAACAATTATAAAGAGATGCATCATCCATTATATAGCAGAAGCATTCTAGTTTTGGGTATATCAGAAATTTGGATTTTAATACAATCTCAATAGCATGGCATGTGCAACTAATCTCGAGAGTTGACTATATTTACAGTTAAAATCAAGCTGGAATCTATGCATACCACTTTATTATTATGGATATCATCTTATAACCACAATGATGATTATGAACTAATCTTTCGCATCACGAATGAATCGTGATCCACCCGCCAGATTTATCGCTCCCTTCTCTATAAAATAAAGAACCAAGCGCAAGTAAAACCGACAGGTTAGAGAAGAGGCCCAAAAAAACTACAGAACTACATTTACAGGGATCTGAAGATCTCTAGAGATGTGGCCATGCTATGCATGAGCCTAGAGGGGGAAAAATGAGGCATAGATCAAAATTACATTGCAGCCTAAACACAGTGAAACAGCCTCATTGAGCTTCTTGTTTATGGTTTCCACTCATCTGTCTTTGTTGCTTGCAGATATCTCTTAATCTCTTCATAGCTTGATTCGCTTATTGCCAATTTGTAGGCAATAATAATGCATCTTGGTTATGCCTAACAATGCTAAAAATGCGAAACTGAACAGCAGTGTAAGAGCACCTTCGCTATCGCTCTGTAAATTCATTCATTAGTATCTTCATGTAAAGCTGTCCATAAGCTGGTATGGTAGGCTGCAAAAGATTTAATTCTAGCCTCATTATATGAGTCGGTGTTCATGAGGATCAACAGAACCCAGGATAGGTGCAAGGTCATAGCTGAGTAGCAAAGAATAGAACAATATGCTTACCGTATGTGAGCTAGTTGAAGAAATATGGAGCCTCAAGAATATCTTTCAGATCAAAATCTTCCTTCTCTGGTAATGGTGGAAATCTTAATGTAGGGGAAGATTTATCAAAGCTCTGCAAAAACTGTATTAAAATTATTGTCAGTTCAGAAACGCAATGCAATGGCGTGGATGTATGCGTGTTGTAATGCTCTATGCGAATTTCATACTTTTTAACCAATAGGATTCGATATGGTATAGGACATAGGACAAATACTTACAAAATAAAAGATGCATATGATAAATATGAACCAAGCATAATTAATACATAGACAACTATGGTAAGGGTACCATTACAGTACATGTATTTAACTGAAACATTTGGTAAAAACCGCATGCTATTTTGTGTGGAAAATAGAGAAGGAAAAATTGAAACCTACACTTAAGAATAAGGTAGAGTGGGGAAGATTAGGCATCTTGGAGGGCTCCTGTGCATTGTTTGAAGACCTCTAAGTATATGGATTATGTCCGTGCATTTGCAATCTTTCATTGATTCCTATCTGAATTGTGTACACAATCGATCTTATACCAGCAGTCTCTGGATCGAAGACAATCTCAGTTTTCGAGAGGGCAGTATCTACATCAAACTGCCGCAAATATTTTTTTAAGTAAATGAAGTAATATATCTCCATCTTTTTCTATGTGTAAGCCACTCAAGCATAGTGAATTTTTTGTCTGCCTATCATTCTGTAAGAATGCAGTTTGAAAACCTCCATCTTTGATAGTTTGAAAAATATTACCTTTGTTAATGGCAGAAGGAACATACTTAATTTCCCCTAATGAATTTGTCGATTCAACGGGGTGTCTTTTTAGAGAAGGTAGATTTTGTAAGGTCTTCTCAATTAAGTTTGCATAATCAGCACATGTTGGTCTTTCTACTCTAGATTGCTTTGGCAAAGGCTGTTGTGACTTTGGCTGCAGGATAGTAAAATCTGGGAGGATCTCTGCTTCAAACTCGATAGCTTGTATTTTTTGTGTTATATCCTCTATCTGCATAAAGAACTTCACAAAATAAAATTGCAGGTGTTGAAGTTACCCAAATAAGGTACTAAATCTGGGAAGCAATTAAGTCTTTTTTAGAGGCAAAGAGTGTGTAACAGTGTAGCATGAAAGCTAAACCAACAGCAGAAAATCTTTAAATTAAAGGCTGGGACGATTGCATTAGTTTCAGAAACCGTTGTACCTGTGAAGCATTATGCTCATAAGAATGCATATATTTTCGACTTCTTTATCCATTTGGTAAACAGGCTCTACATAACAAATTGCCATATCCTTCCACCTCTGTAATGTAGTTTGGTTGGCTATCTGAATGGGGGAAACAAATTAATGTAGGAGCTCTACTAATGTATTTTAGAATCGTAACTGAAGCATCAAGAAATCAAGAAAGTAAGAACTATGGATTTACAGGATCCACTTTTTCCACGTTTTCAGTGAAAGATGATTTGTTGTAGTATCGAATCTTGACCTTGTTTCAATTGTAAAAGTCTGTTTTTGATGATTGCACAGACAATAAGAATTTCCATTCATATAGATTCTAGGCAGTCTGAAACCTGAATTGTTAGAGTACTAAGGAGATATAGTAAAAATTATTTTCTCTCTCAAATCAATTGCTGAAATTAAGTACCTAGGTTGCATTTTGGGATGCTGTTCAAGATTTCAGAGCAAGCAATTTGTTTTGCCATCTGTTTGGATGAAGCTAACCGAGTGCGTCTATGCTCCGTAGGGGGTGCGATCGCACAACATTCGACTCTCTATTACCTGCGTAAAGAATTTAACTGAATATTATCTAGCATTTTATTCTCTAGTAGCACAAGTGCAGTAATACTTTTGTCCCAACAGACTTCAAAGTGAGTGAATTAGTTATTCACTCTAGAGGCGAAATCTTGCGCGAGATGACATGTTGCGGGGCTGAAATTAAGTACCTAGGTTGCATTTTGGGATGCTGTTCAAGATTTCAGAGCAAGCAATTTGTTTTGCCATCTATTTGGATGAAGCTAACCGAGTGCGCCTATGCTCCAGGTAGGGTGCAGCACTGCTACAACATTCGACTCTCTATTATCTGCGTAAAGAATTTAACTAAATATTATCTAGCATTTTATTCTCTAGTAGCACAAGTGCAGTAATACTTTTGTCCCAACAGACTTCAAAGTGAGTGAATTAGTTATTCACTCTAGAGGCGAAATCTTGCGCGAGATGACATGTTGGGGGGCTTCTATCCTAATTTATTAAATCCCGCACACATCTCTAATTTGTATCAGCGTACTACATAGTACTATTATATAAGGAGAAAACTCCAGAAAATGAGTCAGCACAGCATAAATAGATACGCTGATAAACTGTTGTATTCACCTGTTTCTTTGGGCACGTGTCACGAATAGAAATAGCGTTTGATGGATTTTCATATAAACGCATATAAAAAGCAGTAAAAGTTGTTGGGAAAGTCACTTTAAAAAGCCCTGAGGATTGCATGGATTGCTGCAAGAATGTGTGATAATTAGAAAACACAATACATGTATTCAGTACAATGTAAAAACTATGCTATGAGATAATTAAGAAATAGAGTATTCTTGCCTGAGTAGTAGTGAATTCATTGAAAATTGTCTAACCTTAGCTGATAATGGTAGGGCAGCTCGATGCCAGGATATTGGTAAAATCCAACCATGCATGATTTGCCAAATACTCGGTGAATGTTTTTTGTTGGTTTCCTCTACAGTGTGCTTATATTCCTACCTGCATGACTGCATAGTGGATACCATATGCTACGGCCTTTGTGCTTGCTTGAAGCAAATCGTATGAGCACGCATGAAACCGAATCAAGGTCCAGCAGACGGAGGCAACGAACGCGGGTAGAGCGGCGCGGGAAGAAGGGGCAGCAGCCAGAAGCACAGCGACGCCTGCGTTAGGCCGAGGGGATGGAAGGGGATTGAAGCTCTGAAGCAGCGGGTGAGGAGAGAGAGACCAAAAGGGCGGTGAGGGGGCAGCGGCGATGGCTGTGGAGGGGCTGGAGCGACCCGAACTTGGGGGAAACGTCCATGGCTGTGGAGGGGCTGCAGGGACCCGAGGCAACGGCTAGCAGGCAGAGCGGCGACGACGCTAGGTGGGAGCAAGTTGGGGGCACGGAAGGGGAGCGAGGCGGCAAGGTAGTGGCGGAAGCTCTGTGGGCTGGGGCGACCGAGGCGCTGGGCAGCAGGCGGAGCGGCTACGGAGCTGCGCGGGAAGAGGGGCAGCAGCCGGAGGCACAGCGACGCCTGCGATAGGCCAGGGGACGGAAGGGGATTAAGGCTCGGAGGCAGCGGACGAGGAGGGAGACCGAAAGGGCGGCGAGGGAGGAAGAGGGGGGAAGCGGCGATGACTGTGGAGGGAGAGGAAGAGGACGGCCGAAGAGGATAGAAGCGCGAAAAGTCGAGGCGGCGCACGCTGGATCGAGAGAGAAGACAGGTTGCTGCGCTGGAAGCCCTCCCCACCACGCGCGATCGCGAGCGTGAAGCGACGATCCGACGGGCGAGGCCCCCAGGGCGACGTGGAGCGCCTAAGGCCGGCCGTCCCCAGCCGCGGCGCGATTCGATCGGCGCGCAGAGCCGAACCTAGCGCCATCGGACGGCCTGCGAATTCTTGCCGACGTAGCGGCCGCGAGGGAGCTCCAAAGCCACGGGTCTTTAAGGTTAGTAATGCTTGAAAACAAATTTTACAAATTGCCTCCAATCTATTACATTATTGCAAATGAAAATTGTTTTATGCGTCCAATTAACCTTATAACCATTTCCTTTGATTTCAGCTCACATGTAGCTATGTATAGGTTTATTACTCGTAAGTCTTCCGAGTACCTTAGTGTACTCATCTGCATTGCTTGTTGTGCGCAGAGGAGGAGGGTGAGCCCCAAGGGCCTCACTTTTGTGAGATGTGCTGTGGCAGTGCTTGGGACGACTAGCTTGGCGGTCCGGTTGGTTGCCTTGTGGGTTGAGGCACACTAATTGGATTTTGATTATCGCCATCTTATGACACTTTTGCTTCCACTGTTTATTTAGTCATCTGGATGTTATTTGACCGGTCGACCCATCTTTTGTAATAACTCTATATATGTATGTCTTTCGCTAGACTTGTATATTTTGTTGTATGGAATTCATGCATGATTTTGTAACGGGGTGTGTATACTGCATTTCTGGAAAGTATACATATCTCGAGGCTTGGTTTATTTGATTTGTGGTGCTAGGGTCAATGGAAGACTAAGCATTACAAGCCAAATAAATCGGGGTCCTCACAAAGTTGGTATCAGAGTCATACTGACCGTACAAACCCCTAGCGTAGTCGCCCTTAGAATATTTTGAAAACTTAGTTTCTAAATATCAAATGATTTATGAAAATCTTAAGTAGAGTCTCGGATTTTACTCCTTATCTATCTTAGCTTGCTCACCTTACCTTGTCTTGTTAAGTTTTGAAATGCTGATTTTTCTCCCCTCATCTTCTTTCAAAAGATAGTGGTTATCGGTTAAATTGGTTTTGGGAGAACCCTGAGAGTATAAATGGAAGTGTTGGCTGTCTTTTGGTGAAGGTTTGGAGCTCCAAGAGTTGGAGAATTCGGTCAGGAGCTTGGGGGGAAAAAACTGGACAGCAAGCAAGGAAATCTGGACAGCTAGCTAGTAGTTAGTGTGTAGAACTGAAAATGAGAGGTTAATCCAACTAAAACTTGTGGGAATAAAAGGGTAAGATGTAATATGAGTTAGCTAAGTGTCTAACCCTTCGTTAGGTGGTTTTACCTTGCTTTTTTTTGCGGTGTTGAACCAAGGGTTATGTTCTGAAATTGCCTTCCTAAAGCTGATTGCTCATTCTTCCATACTAGTTAGTCATACCGGGAAGTTGATTTTGTAAATTAAGGTCTTGCTTTGATTTTGCGCTCATTTTCAAGCCTTTGGAGTTCATCTCTTAGGAGTGTTAATTGTTTTTCCTTGCCTTCTGTCCCGGAGTTGTTGTTGACTTATCTTAGTGGAACGGGATGGCTGGAAGAACCCGCAACGGTCAGCTGGTGGGCCATGATGAGGAACTCCCGCCTCCTCCGACCATGGCTGAGGTTCTCGCTCAGATCGAACGAAACCGTGTGGATCAGACGCGGATCCTAAAGGTCATTGCGAGGAACACCTCCACTCCCTCCGGTGCCTCCAGATCTGGAGGTGGTGGACATCAATCTCGTGGGGGACTCTCGGAGTTCCTTCGCACGCAGCCACCCACCTTCTCCCGGTCCGAGGACCCTCTTGACGCGGATGATTGGCTGTGTCTGGCTGAGCGAAAGCTCAACATCGCTCAGTGCTAGGCGCAGGAGAAGGCACTTTTCGCATCCCACCAGCTTGAGGGTGCAGCACTCTCATGGTGGGAGAACTTCCTCGCCATGTAGCCCGCTGGCCATGTGGTCACTTGGGAGGAGTTTCACGCTGCCTTACGACGGGCCCACGTCCCCGCCGGCCTTATGAAGCTGAAGAAGAAGGAGTTCCTTGCACTCAAACAGGGGCGCAAATCTGTGACTGAGCACCTCCATGAGTTCAACCATTTGGCGAGGTATGCTCTTGCTGAGGTGGCCACTGATGAGGCCAAGCAGGAGAAGTTTATGGAGGGCTTGTCTAAGGAGCTACAGGAAAAACTCTCTATTGTGGACTTTGATGACTTCCAGACCTTGGTGGACAAGGCCATCGTCGCCGAGCACAAGACGAAGGCGCTGGGCGAGTCCCGCAAGCGCAAGTGGGAGGCCCAGTGATCTGCGCAGGCCAGCCTCTCCCGTCCCCGTGTTGGACCTGCACCAGGGGCCCGTTCTCTGACTTCACCACCGCCGAGGCCGTCGGCGCTAGTTCCCCGTCCCCCGCAGGCCGTGTTTCAGTTACGTGCACCTGCGACCCAGCAGCAGGGTGGTCTCTGCAATCCGGCTGCCGAGGTCACCTGCTTCTCCTGCAACAAGAAGGGTCACAGTGCCAACAGTTGCCCTCAAAGGATTGGAGCGGGCCCTCGTCCTAATGGAGGACGCAGGCAAGGGAGTGGTCACCCACCTGACCAGAGGTAGTCCAGAAGACCTAGGGCGTGGGAAGTGGCCGAGTCAACCACATCTCGGCTGAGGAGGTGTAGGATCGCGGGAAGGCTACGATAGCACAAACAAAAAAAATTACCGCGCAACCAAGGAACCTCCGCTAGTAATAGATCACGAGATTACCACTAGACGCGCCGACTCGTAGCGGAAGTAGAATCGATGTAGCGAGTTGAAATAGTCGTAGTCGTACTTGCCGCGCGCCTTCTCCTCCTACTCCGATGAACGTCGTGAGTCGCGGATCGTCCTAGTGCTGATGCTTCGCAACAACACTTCCAAGGTATCCACACGTACGGGGCAGGGACACCACACGCAGGAGTGCTAGCGCCGGCGGCGTGGTTGAGGAGAGCGTGGCTATTAGGGTTTTGGGATTTCTTCTAGAAAGATTGATCAATCATACCCCATGCCACCGCCCCTCAATATATAGGCATCCATGTTGGGTCCTCAACCTGTGGCCCATTAGGAACTCATGGCCTATAAGAATTCGGATCTCCATCCAAATCAAATCCTAGCCCTTTAAGTGTGTGACCCTATAGGTTCGTGTGTAATCGGTTGTGACTCGGAAAATCTTTCCCGATCACGAGTCGTCAGCGGTACCTAGCAACACATAACGATTCCCAAACACACACAGAATATATCGGACGAACCTTAATGCAATATGATCTACGACCAGGTCCTTATCACTTACGACCAGCTCGTACTTAGTCACGACCAGTTCATAATTAGTTACAACCATTCAGAACTCCTTACGACCGCTAGTATCTAACTACGACCGCTTTGCAACTCCTTACGACCAGTTGGTGATTATGTTCGAGTAGTCTTCGACTAGGTCGCATCTCCATACGACTTTGACCAGTCTACGACCTCGGCAACTGAACGACCTGCATGTGTATTCTCCCTTTGCCTCACGACATCTGGTTGAACTCTAGGTGAGATAATATGTCATCCATAGACTGTTCAACACTTTCTCGATCAAGTGTCGAATAACTTCATGTGGTCGACACTTCGACCACTAGTGGCATGGCCATGCACTTTCTTTATTCGACCACAACGAGGGGCCCAGAGACATCTCTCCCGTTATGTTAGGAGGGGCAAATCCCATATCCGACCAGTCACATTCCTCCGCATGTTTCATAGCATATCCGAAAGTTACCTTTATAACTACCTAGTTACGGAGTAGCGTTTGGCAACCCCTAAGAGTGCTATTACACATGTAGAAAATCATGCTGATCTCAGGTCTAAGGATTATACATCATCATTGCTTGAGACCAACTAACGACACATAGAATCATAACAATCTCAATAGTGTCTCAAGGTGGGTCTTATCCAACACTATGTTTTTTAACATATGTCTACATTATTGATTCGATATCTCTATATCCATGACCGGTGAAACATGATCATCAATCAATACATGTACTGGTCGTAGAGTCACTGGTGTTCCGACCAGTGACATTCGACTAGGGATACTTTTAGAACGGCATCATATAAGATAAAGAGTTTCACCAAGAAGTCACATACTCATTGATCTATATAACTGATGATTCATTCAAGGAACAATATAACATATTATCAAAATTTATGAACATAATGAAATATAATCATCTCTATGATTGCCTTTAGGGCATATTTCCAACAGGAGGCACAGGAGGCACCCGACGTTGTGTTGGGTACGCTTCTTGTCAATTATCGCCCTGTTGCAGTGTTATTTGATTCAGGAGCTTCGTATTCTTTTACTTCAAGATCTTTTGCTGCTGCTAGTGACCTTCACTTTGTTCCTTTGGGGGTTCCTTTGCTTATTCGTTCTTCGGGTTCGGAAATGAGAGCT
The DNA here is from genome assembly GCA_036346255.1 of Ampelocalamus luodianensis. Taxonomy (NCBI): domain Eukaryota; kingdom Viridiplantae; phylum Streptophyta; class Magnoliopsida; order Poales; family Poaceae; genus Ampelocalamus; species Ampelocalamus luodianensis. The sequence continues at coordinate 43,050,154 of CM070620.1, read as the reverse complement.
GATCAAGAATGCCGGGATATTCCTATTGAAGTCAAAGGAGTGGGATTCTTGGCGAACCTCATCCTACTCAACTCAGCGAGTCTGGATATGATTCTTGGCATGGATTGGTTGTCCCAACACTTGAGGCAAATCAATTGTGCCAGGAAGATTGGCTACCTCACCAGCCCCTCAGGCGAACAAGTTGGATTTTCGCCGCAGCTGCAAGGGTCATATCTTTGTGCACTTGAAGCGAAGCCAGCATTAGAGATTCAGGATGTCCCCACAGTGTGTGACTTTGTGGATGTTTTTCCTGAAGATTTTCTTGGGATGCCTCCGGTTCGAGACCTGGAGTTCGCCATCGAGTTGCTGCCCGGTACCGCCCCAATTTCGAAGGCGCCTTATCGGATGCCTCCTAATGAGTTGGAGGAGCTGAAGATGCAACTAGGTGAGCTTCAAGGGAAGGGTTTTATCCGTCCTAACTCATCTCCTTGGGGTTGTCCTGTGATCTTTGTGAAGAAGAAGGACAAGACCTTGCGCATGTGTGTTGATTACCGTCCGCTTAATGAGGTGACGGTGAAGAACAAGTATCCTTTGCCCCGCATTGATGATCTTTTTGACCAGTTGACTGGAGCTCGTGTGTTCTCCAAGATTGACTTGAGGTTGGGGTATCATCAAGTCAGGATCAGGGCTGAGGATATTCCGAAGACAGCTTTCACTACTCGTTATGGTCTTTACTAGTACACCGTCATGTCTTTTGGCTTAACCAATGCTACTGCCTTATTCATGAACCTTATGAACCCAGTATTCATGGAGTATTTGGATAAGTTTGTGGTGGTATTTATTGATGACATTCTTATCTACTCCAAGAGTGAGGAAGAGCATGCTGAGCATCTGAAGATTGTATTGGGAAAGCTGCGTGAGCACAAGCTGTATGCAAAGTTCAGCAAGTGCGAGTTCTGGTTGAAGGAAGTGGCATTCTTGGGCCATGTTCTTTCAGCAGGAGGTGTGGCTATGGATCCTAGCAAGGTCAGTGATGTGCTATCTTGGGGCCAGCCCAAGTCAGTCACCGATGTGCGGAGTTTTCTTCGTTTGGCGGGTTACTACCGTCGCTTTATCGATAATTTCTCCAAGATCGCGAAGCCGATGATTGAGTTGCTCAAGAATGACAAGAAGATTGTGTGGTCCTCTGCTTGTGATGGGAGTTTTCAGGAACTCAAGAAGCGATTGACTTCAGTCCCAGTGCTTGTTCTTCCTGATATCCACAAAAGCTTTGATATCTTTTTTGATGCGTCTCGTCAGGGGCTTGGTTGTGTTCTTATGTAAGAAGGCAAGGTAGTGGCCTATGCATCAAGGCAGTTGAGGCCTCATGAACTCAACTATCCTACCCATGACTTAGAGTTAGCTGCAGTGGTTCATGCACTCAAGATTTGGCGACATTACCTGATCGGTAACCATTGTGAGGTGTATTCGGATCACAAGAGTTTGAAGTATTTGTTCACCCAGCCAGATCTGAATCTCAGGCAAAAAAGATGGTTGGAATTGATCAAAGATTATGACATGGGCATTCAGTATCATCCGGGCAAGGCCAATGTTGTGGCCGATGCACTTAGTCGAAAGGTGTATTGCAATGCTTTGATGCTCCAAGAGCAGCAGCCTGCCCTTCTGGAACAATTTCAGCGGCTCAATTTGGGTTTGATTGAGCATGGTTCTCTTCCTACCTTGGTTGTGCAACCAACTTTAGTGGACCAAATAAAGGCGACATAACAATCTGATGTTGGTGTGAGCCAGATCAAGCAGAACATCAAGAATGGGACAAGTGCTTCTCAGAAGATGAGCATGGTGTTGTGTGGTTTAGACAGCATCTTGTGGTTCCAAAGGTCATGGAATTGTGGGATTTGATTCTCCACGAAGCCCATGATTCCCCCTTGTCTATTCATCCCGGGGCCATAAAAATGTACCAAGATCTTCGTGAGAGATTCTGGTGGACCCGAATGAAGCGCGAGATTGCCAAGTCTGTTGCCGAGTGCGACGTGTATTGTCGTGTTAAGACCGAACATCATCGTCCAGCAGGTCTTCTCCAGCCTCTGCCAGTACCTGAGTGGAAGTGGGATTCCGTTAGCATGAATTTCATCACCGGTTTGCCCCGTTCGTCTAAGGGGAACGATGCCATTTGGGTTGTGATTGATAGGCTGAATAAAGTGGCACATTTCCTTCCTGTCAAGATGCAGCTTCGTGTGGAACCCTTAGCCGAGCTCTATGTTTCAAGGATCGTGAGTCTACATGGTGTGCCAAAAACGATCGTTTCTGATCGTGGTGCACTCTTTACCTCCCGGTTTTGGCATAGTCTGCAGGAGGCTATGGGGATCCGTCTTACGTTTAGCACAGCCTTTCAACCTCAAACGGATGGTCAGACGGAGAGAGTCAACCAAGTGTTGGAAGATATGCTCTGTGCCTATGTTATTTCCTATGGGAAGAAGTGGGAGAAGTGTCTGCCGTTTGCTGAGTTCTCCTACAACAACAGTTTTCAAGCCAGTCTTGGTATGCCACCGTTTGAGGCCTTGTACGGGAGGAAGTGCAGGACCCTGTTGAACTGGTCAGAGACTGGTGAGAGGCAGTTCTTCGGCCTAGACTCGATCAATGAGGCCGAAAGCCAGGTTCAGTTGATTCGCAAGCATTTGCGCGTGGCTCAATCCAGGCAAAAGAGCTATGCGGATCGTCATCGCCGTGAATTGAGCTTTGAGCCCAATGACTTCGTTTATCTCAAAGTCTCACCCTTCAAGGGCCATCAACGTTTCGGCATCAAGGGAAAGTTGGCTCCTCGATATGTTGGGCCTTATCGCATCATCGAGAGAGTGGGTGTTGTTGCATACAAGTTGGAGTTGCCAGCTACCCTCGAGGGGGTGCATGATGTGTTCCATGTGTCCCATTTGAAGAAGTGCCTCCGTGTTCCGACCGAGGGAACTCCGTTGGAAAATCTCGATGTGCAGGAAGATTTGACCTACCGCGAGCATCCTATTCGTATTCTTGAAGAATCTGAACGAAGAACAAGGAACCGCGTCATCAAGTTCCTTAAGGTTCAGTGGTCGAATCATTCCGAGGATGAGGCAACTTGGGAGCGGGAAGATCGTCTTCGTGTGGACTACCCGTCTTTCTTCTCCGAGTGACGGAATCTCGGGACGAGATTCTTGTAAGGGGGGGGGCAGATTTGTAACATCCCAAGTTTAGACTTGTGTTTCAAATGTAAGAAAATATGTAAAAATTAAAAACTTTTCTTACATCTTGTATTTCCTGTATGTTCTGAACAATTCTTGTAAAGGAAATATGTAAATACAAAGTCACAAGTCTTTTGATCCAAATCTTGACCCTTCAAAATTTTCCTTGTCAAATCTTGAGATTATCCTTTGGAAATATTTTTCCTAAATTCTAGGGTTGGTATGTGACCCCTCTGAAAAATTTCACAATTTTTAGAAATTGTTTGAATATATTTGGAGGGCAGTCAAACCGGTTTGACCTTGTCAAACCCTAGCTCAGTACCTTGCTGAATTTTTGAGAGAAATTCACTGCATGAAAACCTCTGAAAAATTTATACAAGCTCAATATCTAAGTTAGCAAGCTCCAGTAAAAATTTTAGAATTTTTCGGGTTGTTTTGATACCTTAAACAATTCCCCAAAGTTTAGGTTAAATTAAAAACCCTAAGTCAAAGTACTGTTGGGCTCGAGTCAGACCCGAGCCCAACCAAGCTGACTGGGTTGAGAACGATCAACTAATTGCACCTCGGGCTCACTTAAAGCACGCGTTCGACCCCAGCCGTCAGATCTCCATCGGGCGGCCCTCGTTCGAGTGAAACGTTCGGACCTCACGAATGTGCAAGCCCTTGTGGACCGTTGATTCTCCTCTCAACCGTCCGGATTCATTGGACCGTTCGGGTCGCCCGAGTGGCTCAAGCAATCTTAGCCGCTCATTTTCGATCGGACTGTTCGCGCGATTTTAAGCATCGGGACCCCGATCATCTCTTTTAAATCTCAGCCGTCCGTTTCTAATCTAAGGGCCGTAATGTGTTGACTTGGCTTTTGAGTCTTGACCTAACCCTTCGGTCCTTTTATAACTGAGCCATTTTCACCCCTATCACTGACATGTGGGACCCTCGTCCCTGGTCATCGTCTTCAACCTCTGGCGCACGCGCGTGATGGAACAGGGCATGGGGAGAGAACCCTTTTCAACTCCGTGCGTCACCGTTCAACAGCTTTGGTCCTCGGCATTTAATGCCCTCATTGAGCTTTCGCGCTCATAGTCCTCCTCTCAGCTGCTCCAGTCAATTTCTTGGTCCATGGCCGTACCATGAACCGAGCTCACCCTAGAACCCTTGTCATTGCCCAAACCCTAGTTCTCTAGCTATAAAAAGCCCCCCAAAGCTCACCCTTGAGTCCCTTTACACCACCCCTAGCTCTTCTTTTTCTTGGAGCTCAAAACCTTTGAAATTCCAAAATCGCCATTAGAGGCCGTGGAGCTCCGTTGGTGACTTCGGCGCTCCAGTGGTTCTTCTTCAATTCTTCTTGTACCCTTTTGAGCTCCTTAACCCCTATCTTAATTTTGGGTTTCATTCACAGGAATCACTCAATTTTAAGTTTGAATCTTTTCGGCCGAAATCATCCCCTTTCTTCTCCAGCTCCAGTAAGGACTTCTTTTCTCAATTAATTGCTCTTGAAGCTTCTCTGAGCTATAATGAAGCTATAGTCATTATCAGGTCTCACTCATTTTGCTCAGGCCATCTTTTTCACTTCATCTTCCTCGGCTCCGGTGAGCTCCTCCGCCGTAAAAGCTTCTCCGACCACCTTTGAAGCTCTCCTTTGCCAAGGTAGCTTCTTATTAGTCCTTAGATGCTAGGGCACCCGCTTCTTTGGACAATGCGGAGCTTTTTAGCCATTTTCGCTTTCGGCCGTTTTGGTCAACATCACGGATTTCCGGCTCGCCGGCGTTTTTGGCCATCGCCGCCGTCGAGGTCACCTCCAGTAGGTGTGCAAGGTTATTGCCTTTCCATTTTTGCCTTTAGCTGCCGTCGCGGTGGCCGGAGCCTCCAGCGACGAGCCTTCTCTTGCGCTCGGGTTTTGTCGGACTTGAAAACAGGCGTTGTAGCGTTGTCGTTAGGACAAAGATTGAGTTATTAATTGCTAATCATTGTTAGTAATTGATTGCTGTCCCAAATGGCCCACTGAGTCACTGTCAGGTGGGCCCAATCACTTAAACCCCCCTGCTGGTACTGTGTAGAGCCTTTAGGACATCATTAATGTTAATAATTGATAATCATCATTAATCATTGTTTAGCAATAAATGCCTATCCTAATATGACTCTTTAAGTCACTGCCAAGTGGGCCTAGCCACTTAAGCACCCCTGGCACCGTGCGATACCCTTCGGACATCATTAATGCTAATCATTGTTAATCATTAGGTTTAGCATTTAATGGTTGTCCTAAGTAGCCCTTTGTATCACTTACATGTAGGCCCGCACCCTTAAAAGCCCCTTCTGTGCACTTATAACACGCATGTGTTATATGCGCAGATCGTGGACCGTCGATCTTGTGATCAACGGCCCAGATCTGGGAAACAATCGGACCCTCGAGCGTCCAAATCACTTGGGGCCGTCCATCTCTAGATCAACGGTCTAGATCTGTTGGCCGTTCGGACCGCCCGCGTGTCCCAATCTTTGTGTGTCGTCCGATTTCTTTTCAACGGTCAAGATCGATTGGGCCGTTCGGATCACCTGAACGTCCCATTCATTTTTGACCGTTGGATCTAATCCAACGGTGGCCTCGCGTGGGTGCGCGTGTGTGACTGTGTTTCAATGCGCGTGGACCGTTCGATCCCGAATCAAAGGCCCATGTTTAACTGAAGTTTAATATAAAAATACATTTAGACATTGTTCTATGCCAGAAAATTTTGTAAACAATATTAACTTATTTCAGCCATTATTAAATATTCCAGAAATTCAACTAAAACTTGTAAAATGCATAACTTTTTCTATATAACTCCAAACTGAGCAAACTCAAGCTTACAAAATTCCTCTATTAGTATACTTTAATATGGAATAGGTTTTGTTCTTATTTGTACCTCTGAAAAATGACTTATTCTAGTTTCACAACTTAGAAAAATCATTAGTAATTCATTTTAACTCCAATTTGAGTAAACTCAACTTTGTTGTTCTTATGATGTCATTATCTACCTACCATAAAAATTTCAGGTTCTAGATCTCTCTAGAAATTGTTGCCATGAACAGTACCAGTAATTAATTTAGTTTGATTTTTCCAGGCTGAGAGAATTTTTTTTAGCTATAACTTTTGCATGCTTAGTCCAAATTGAATAATTCTTGTTCCTAAATTTGTATAAAATCATGCCCTTGCTGCTGTACAAATTTCATGAGATGTGGGTGATTTTTGCTATTGAGGTTTGTTTGGTGTTCTTCGTTCTTATTGGTTTTATCGCGTTGTTACGTTAGGTTGCGAAGAATCTTGTGAACTTGAGAATACTCCTATGCAGCAAGAGCAAGACCAGCAAGGGAAGCAGATGTAGCATCATTTGATCATGTTGGTCCTACTATTTTCAAATTCTAATATGTTGTTTGCAAATTCTACGTATGCATGGCTATCTTGTTTTAAATTATTGTCGATTAGTTGACCCATTAGATGCATGATCTGTAGGAAAATGTTTATCCTCTACTACTGAGCCTAGGACTACTTTGCTGTAATTTTGGGTTCGTTGGATGAGCCCTTATCAGTTAGTAGTACGAGTTAATATTGTTTAGTCATGCTTAGCTACCAGTAGAAATGGGCGGTTATCGACTTGTCGATAACCTTGATCACACAAACACTTATTATGACTTTATTTTCAGCACATTGTGCTATGATTATTTGAGTAAACTAAAACTGAAAATAAAATGATTTAGACTTGGGCACAATGGTAAGATGGTGTGCTTTTGGGTGTGATGGTTGGTGCCCGAGTCAACAAGGACCGAACATCTTGTTACACTAAATCAAGCATTTTTGCGTGCTAACCACACTAGAGGGTATGGGACCTCTCTTGACTTAGTACTTTGGCGTGTGTTGGCTACGAGTCGCAGGAGGGCGTGTGTGTGTTGTGTTGTGGTAAAATGAGGTGTTCATGTGTTGGGAGCATTGTAGTTGTCCGAAAAGCTTTACCCCGAGGGGTAGTTGTCTTTTCGGCTTTACAATGTAAGCGTATGGGCTTCGGTCCATACGAGCGGCTCGTAGTTGATACACAATATTGGAAACGTCTCGTAGGACTTAGCCGTGCCGGCATACCTTCGGAAGTGTGCTTCATCTAGTGGCAAAAAGGCGGTCTGAAGTGTGAGTACGTTGGTACACCCTGCAGGGTTTTGAACTATTCGAATAATCTCGTCCTAGGTTATGGACACGCTTGGGGAGGTCTTTCAAGAGTTAGACTACAATATTTTAATTAAAACTTGATGGGTGGTACGAATCGGGGATTCGTGCTATGTTGTGGTGGCTATTGGATTAGTCACCTGTAGGTGGTTACTTGTTATTTATTGTTACTCGCTGTTATTTCAATGCTTGACAACAGATTTTACAAATTGCCTCCAATCTATTACATTATTGCAAATGAAAATTGCTTTATGCGTCCAATTAACCTTATAACCATTTCCTTTGATTTCAGCTCACATGTAGCTATGTATAGGCTTGTTACTCGTAAGTCTTGTGAGTACCTTAGTGTACTCACCTGCATTGCTTGTTATGTGCAGAGGAGGAGGGTGAGCCCTGTGAGGACCCCGGTTTATTCGGCTTGTAATGCTTAACCACCCACTTGGTCCTAGCATTACAAATCAAATAAATCAAGCCTTGAGATATGTATACTTCCCAGAATTGCAGTATACACACCCTGTTACAAAATCATGCATCAATTCCATTCATTCACATAGAACCGAAACAAGCAACAAACTATAAGACATACATAATATGAAGTTATTACAAAAGAGGGGCCGACCGGCCAAATGTCATACAAATACTAAGTAAACAGCGGAAGAAAAAGTGTCATAAGATGGCGATAAACAAAAGCCAATCAGTGTGCCTCAAACCCATAAAGCAACCGACCGGACCGCCAAGCTAGTCGTCCCAGAAACCGCACATCTCGCAAAAGTGAGGCCCTTGGGGCTCACCTTCTTCCTCTGCAACAAAAATATTAAGCAAAGTAATTGAGTACAAAAATTGTTTTTGTACTCGTAAGACTGATGTGTAAGATAACAGAACTATAAATAACTACATGCAAGCTTTATTTAAGTGGAGGAGGTTCTAGACTTATTTTCAGCATAAAGCTAGTTTTATTTGCAATAATGTAATACATTAAAAGCAAGTTTGCAATTAATCGTTATTGTTCAAATAACAGAGAGACAATTATAACAATAGATAAATGACAACAACATCCTGGAAGTGACTAACCCAATAGTCACCACAACAATAGCATGAAGTACCCCTTCATACCACCCAAGTCAAGTTTTAAGTTTTTAAAAGGTTGTAGTCTAGTTCTTGCGGGAAATAACCAAGCGTGTCCATAACCTAGGACGAGGCTATTCGAATAGTTTTAACCCTGTAGGGGTGTACCAATGTACCCACACGATAGACCGCCTTTCCACCAGCCACGGTTAGCATACTTCTTTTGGTATGCAGGCACGGCTAAGTCTAACAAGACGCTTTCCAATGGACGATGCTAATTAAGAGCCGCAACCCACAGGAGAAGGACACATTAGACAGCCTAACCGGTCTGCTAATGCTCCCCTCACAACACCACATTTTTAAAACACCCACCAACCAGCTCATAATTAACACCTCTCAAAGTACTTAGTCAAGAGAGGTTTCATATCCCTCTCGCGTGGTTAGCACGCAACAATTGCTTGGATCAATGGCGCAAGTAACTCGGCCCTTGTGGACTTAGGCACCATTCCAATCACACCCAACAGATCACACCAACATACCATTGTGCCCAAGTCAAGATATAATTTTTATTTTCAGTTTTTGATTTGCAAATTAGTAAAACACAAGGGCTAGACATAATGGAATAATATTAATATTTGTGTGATCAAGATCACCGACTAAGTCGATGATCGCCCAATACTACCGATAACTACACATGGCTAAGCAATATTTATTCGTAATCTACTAAGTGACAAGAGCTCATCCAACGAACTCTAATCGCAGCAAATAACCTAGGCTCAGGTAGTAGAGGGTAATTATTTACCTACAGATTATGCAACTAGAGGATTAACTAATCAATTTAACAACAAAATAGCAATGCATACATACAAGTTAAACAAAGTATTAGACTTTAAAAGTAATGGGATTAAATGGGAAATGATCAAACTATTTGCCTTGTTGCTGTTGCTCAATTTGTTGCTGAGGGTCACTCTCACGGTCAACACACTCGTCGGCACCTAATCGAAAAAGCGAAAATAGCCAATAAGAACGAAGAAAACGAAAAAGACTCTAAAGCCAAAATGCTCCAAATTCTTTGACAATTTTACAGCAGCAAGGGCATGATTTTTAAGGAATTTAGAAACAAGAATCAATTGATTTGGATTCTTAATGCAAAATATATGATTAAAACAAATCAATTTGGCTGAAAATGCAATTAAATGAGGTTACTGTTCATAAATAATTTTCTAGAGGTTTTATGAACATGAAAATTTTATCATAGGTAGCTACTGACATTTTAAGACTAACACAAGTGGTCTCACTTCATTTAGAGTTAAAATGATCTACTTATGATTTTTCAAGTCTTGAAAAATGAACAAAACTAAATTGCATATGTAACCTTTTTGAAAACAGTAACATACCTAAAACCAATTTTATCATTTAGTACCTTATTAAAGGAAGCCAACAAAGTTGGATTTGCTCAAAAATGATCTACCTAGAAATACTTATGCCATTTACAAGTTAATGCAATTTCTAGAATAACAATTAAAAGTATTTTTCTAAACCAATTTTGAAATCCATTTTCTGGAGCCGAACCAAACTTCTATCCATTTTTAGATTAAATTCCATTTCAAACTAAAGCTAACAAAATTTGAATCAACCCTAATGGACTTGAAATGAATTAGTTATGCAATTTACAATTTAAGTGCAAGTTTTAGCATATTAATTAAAACCTATTTCTAAACCAATTTTGAAATCCATCTTCTGGAGCCGAACTAAGTTTCCACCCATTTTTAGATTAAAGCTCAGCTCAAACCAGAGCTAACAAAATTGGAACCAACTCATTTGGAGCTAAATTGAATTAGTTATGCATTTTTGAAGTTCAATACCTTTTTCAGTTCAACAATAAACTAACTCGGGATTTTCTTAAATAGAAACGACGTGGCCGAATCTGGGCTGCTGATTCGGAATCGAACGGCCCAGAACGAACCCAGTTCAAAATGCGTCCAACAACAGAGCGTGCTCTGGCCGCGAGTTCCTCCGGCCAATCGCCGGCGAAGGAGGCCACGGTGGTGCCGGCAAGGTGCCAAAATGGGACCCCACTACTAATGCGCACTCGAAGGCACCGGCGGTGAGGTCGGAGATGGTCCGATGCGGTGGCGCGACGGAGCGGGGCGGAGAAGGGGGTACGGCCAAAACGGCAATCGCGTTTCGACCAAGGCCTTGCCCAACTAACACCGGAGGTGCTAGGGACTCACTGCGATGACCCGGAGGTTGGGAGGTTGCTGGAGGTGGGCCAGCGGCGGCGGTAATGGTGTCACCGAGGAGGGACCAGCCTGGGCAAAATTAGCACAACCGCGTCATCTACATGGCTTTCTCATACCCCAAGGATACTCCCCGAGCAAGGAATTGAGGAGAGGCAGTGCTTACCGGAGGTAGGGAAGAAGGGGGTGCTCGCGGCCGCAAAGATGCAAAATCCAAAATTGGGTAGCTCCTGTGAAAACAACCCACAATTGAATCAGGGGATAAGGTTAAGATGATGTGAGGCACAAGTTGGCGCGAAATGGGAGCAAAAGAACCACTGAAACGCCCGGACGACGAAGAAGCTTCCACAGCCGAAAATGGTGATTTGGGGGGTTTTGCGGTTTGGAGCTCAAGCAACCGAGGGGAAGCCAAGGAAAGCTAGAGCGATGCTGGAAAAAGAGAAACGGACGAGATCGTGGCCTTCTTATCGCCCGAGCGCAACGGTGGGGCGAGGATGAGAGTTAATGGTGGACTGGACCGGGAGCTTCGTCAAGGACGAAGGAGAAGGTGGGAGCAAGCGCACTTGCGACTTTGAGGGCGGCCACTGACGCGCATTAATTGCTAGAAGTCGCTGCGAGGTGACAGGGCCTCTCCCCCCATGCCTGGTGCACGCCATGTCCCGCTGGCGCTCGTGCGCGGGACAGAGGCGACGAAGACGACGATGACCAGGCGAGCGGGGCCACCAGTCAGAGAGAAAGAAAGAAAGGGGGTGGGTTGGAACGGTTGGATGGATTTGGACGGCCGAGATTGAAAGCATCTCGACGGTCCGATGGAGTAAGGACGGTCAAGATTGAACCAGCGGTTTTGAGTTTCCAAACACTCTAGTCGCTCGCGGCCACCCGATCGAGATCCGATGGTTGACGGTGATCGAACGTTAGAGCGGCTCGGGAGTGGCTAAGTTGGTTCGACCGAGTCCATTGAATCGAGCCAGACTCCGGTGCGAACCCGAGTAACAGTAAAAACAGATTAGGATTGCATTTGAACTAGAAATTTTGGAGGATTTTTAGAGGTAGAAATTCAACTCCAAAAATTATGAAACTAGAAATTTTGGAGGATTTTTAGAGGTAGAAATTCAACTCCAAAAATTATGAAATTTTAAATGGAGGTTGCTAAGTTTAGGATTAACCTTCCATAAAATTTCCAGAGATTTTTGTGCACTGAAATTTTCTCAAGAAATTCCAGAAGGTTATTTCAAAGGTTTGACCAAGGTTTGACTTGCCTCTAAAATACTCAATTAATTTCCAAAAATTATAAAATAATTCAGAGGTGTCACAAAGCAACCCTAGAACCAAGGAAAATTATTTCCAATGGTTTGACACAAGATTTCACCAAGAAGGTTTTTGACTGGAGATAACTGAGGATTTTGGTTTTGGATTTCCCAAAATTCTTTTACCAGAATTTCAGAAAAGTTCAAAAGTATAAGGGTGTAAGAAAAGTTTTAATTTATACTCATTTTATTACATTTGAAACACAAGCCAAAATGGGGATGTTACAAGCCCCAAGGGCCTCACTTTTGTGAGATGTGCTGTGGCAGTGTTTAGGACGACTAGCTTGGCGGTCTGGTTGGTTGCCTTGTGGGTTGAGGTACACTAATTGGCTTTTGATTATCGCCATCTTATAGCACTTTTGCTTCCGCTGTTTACTTAGTCATTTGGATGTTATTTGACCGGTCGGCCCCTCTTTTGTAATAACTCTATATATCTATGTCTTTCGCTAGACTTGTATATTGTGTTGTATGGAATTGATGCATGATTTTGTAACAGGGTGTGTATACTGCATTTCTGGGAAGTATACATATCTCGAGGCTTGGTTTATTTGATTTGTGGTGCTAGGGTCAATGGAAGACTAAGCATTACAAGCCAAATAAATCGTGGTCCTCACAGTCAGCGAGAGGGACTGTGGTGAGAAGGAACATTGTAAAGTCCTTGTGATAACATCTTAGTCGCACACCTTCGGAAGTATGTGAGTGGACAGTAAAAATTGGTTATCTCTTGTGGGTAAAGTTGTACACCTCTACAGAGTGAAATATATTCAAATATCCGTGTCCATGGTCATGGACATGCTGGAAAAGTTCTCTCTAAGTTAGTCTTTGGTTTTGGTTTTCAAATGGACTTGAAACTATTCTCTGGATTTCTATCCAGGGTGTTTTGGGCAGGAGCCCTGGGCGGGAAGCCTTTGGCGGTTAGCCAGGTGTTATGAGGTTATCCTACACCCTTAATCTTGTTATCAATCAATCAAAACATGTGTTGGAAAATGCATTTTATGTGTAGCATAATCTGCCTTACAACTTATCTACATGTATTTGAATGAAACTTGGCTTTATGCAAACTAACCCTATAAGCTCTCTTTTGTGATATCCTTATGCATGTCATACTGTTATGTGACGGGTGTAACTTGCAAGCACGGTTATTGTGCTCACTCTTACTTGAAATAATCTTTTGAGCAGGTGATGAAGTCTTTGCTGAGGACCAAGAGGTCCTGGACGACTAGGCCACGCCTTCCAGCCAATTGCCTGTGGTGTATTAGATAGACCATCTTTTGTTTTTCGCTGTGTAAAGTTGCTCTTCTATTGGCTTGTAAGCCAACTTTGTAATCAACTCTTTTGCTGTTAATTAAGTTCTCGTTGATGTATGATTCTCACTTGTTACTGTGTGGACTAGCTGTTGATCCTTGGGACTAGTTCGGAACACAGGAGATGTAGGACTTTTTCGAATCCCACGACCTCTCCCTAGAGTGGTCGTGGCATTTGGGGAGGTCCTGGATCTCAAGACCTCCTTGGGTCCGCCCTCAGGACCTCTAGGTGGTCCTGTTGGACCTCCTGGGTGGTCCTGGAGGCGCTTCCGAGAGGTCCTGCTGGACCTCCTGGGAGGCCCTGGTGGACTTTTCAGGATATCTAGGAGGTCCTCTCGGGTAGTCCTGGGACAGATCGTGACAAGTGGTATCAGAGCATCTGGCTGTAGGTCGTAACCTATTAGAGTGGTCATTAGTAGAATTTCAAAATTTGATTTTGAAAACAAGAAAAGTAAATTGTTCTTTTCTTATCTGAGTCATCTTTCTAATCTTATCCTCTCCTGAGTGTCCCTCTTACCTTTTGTTTTCTTTACTGTTTTAAAAGGATAATTTGGATCCTCTTTCCTCTAAAATATCTATAGGAAATCGTAGCTTTGGAGTTGGTTTCTTTCTCTTTGTAGGACCTCCTTGGGTGTGGTCGTGAGTGGTAGTCCTTTTGCAAAGTCCACCCTCTGGGTTCCTTTTTGCAAAGACCACCCCTTGTGACCACGACCTCTTCACTTGCCACCCTGAGGGCAGCAAGTTGCGAGTAGAACGTGTGGAGTTTTGAGCTGGTTGTTTTGTCAGTTGGGTGTTTTGACCTCTCCCCTTAGCTTTTCCCCCCTTTCCTTATCTTTGTGGTCCTAGCAGATGGTGACAATTCGTGGCAGTGGCAGCACCAGTGGTCAAGGCAGGGCCAGTGGCAGTGATCCTGAAGCACCAGTTCCACAACCACCCCCCTCCAGCTGAAGGTCCGGATTGGAGTCAAATGATGGCAAATCAAGCTCAGTTGATCAATTAGCTAGCTCAATCCATCAACAACACTCAGAACCTCCAAGCAACAACAGCTCAACCTCTTGTGTTTGTACCACCTCCTCCAAGGGCAACAATCGCTGAGTTTATGAGGATGAGACCTCCTGCTTTCTCCGGTAGTGCCGAACCTTTAGAAGCTGATGATTGGCTCAGGACAGTGAGTAGAAAACTGGACATGATCCAGTGTACGGATCGTGAGAGGGTGCTCTTTGCCTCTCACCAGCTCACTAGACCAGCCTCGGAGTGGTGGGATAATTTCACTCAATCCCACACCGACGATCAGGCCATCACATGGGGAGAATTTGTGCAAGCTTTTCGTAGTGCCCATATTCCTCCACGCATGATGACTTTGAAGAGGAAAGAATTTCGTGCTCTACGGCAAGGCAACCGAATAGTTACTGATTATTTGCACAAGTTCAATCAACTAGCCAGGTATGCACCAGAAGATGCGGCCACAAATGAGACTAAGCAAGAACGTTTCTTTGAATGGCTCAATGATGAACTAGTTGTTCAGCTTATTGCCCAGGACTACTCATATTTCCAGCACCTTGTGAGCAAGGCAATTCGCCAAGAAGACAAGCATCTTGAGATGGAGAGCCGCAAGAAAAGAAAAGCTGCTCAGCAAGCCAGTGTTGGGAGTTTTTCGAGGCCCAGGACCTCTCAGTCTCACTCAGTGAGGCATGGGACCTCCTCCCCTTCAAGACCTCCCCTGCTAGCTAGACGTCCTGGTACCTCCAGTCCTCAAACGACCTCCCCAGGAGGTCATTTTCAGAAGAAGTCACCAGTGACCTCCGTAGCTGGGATCACCTGTTTTTATTGCAACGATTTTGGGTATTATGCCAACAAATGCCCAAAGAAGCTACAAGCCACCACCTCAACTCCAACTCCAGTCCGAGTTGGTCAAGGACCTCCTCAGGTTGGCAACAACTTTGTCGTGAACCCTTAGGTCCAGTATATCAGAGGACGTGTGAACCACGTCACAGCTGAAGAGGCCCAAACTGCATCAGATGTGGTCCTTGGTACATTCCTTATCAATTTAGTACCAGCAACAGTTCTTTTTTACTCAGGAGCTTCTTATTTATTTGTTTCAACCGAGTTTGTGGGTAAGAATGGGTTAGCTATATCTCCTTTAGTAAACCCTATGCGAATCCACTCTCCGGGCTCAGAGATGAGGACTAGTTCCTTATGCCCAAATCTTACCTTGGAGATCTTGGGAGTACCCTTTTCTGCAGACCTAGTAGTCTTGCACTCCCAAGGCCTAGATATAATTCTTGGGATGGATTGATTGGCCGAGAACCAAGGTCAAATAAACTGTGCCAACAAGTCCATTGTGCTCACCAATGAGCAGGGAATTCAAGTTGAATTCTGCCCTAGGACCTCTCCTGGAGGTCCTAGCCTAGCCTGTTTACATAAAGTGAAGCTTGAAGACCTCCCGGTAGTCAGAGAGTACCCCGACGTGTTCCCAGATGAGTTACCAGGGATGCCTCCAAATAGGGACCTAGAGTTTGTAATCAACTTAGTCCCAGAGACAGCCCCAATCTCCAAAAGGCCTTACAGATTACATGTCAATGATCTTGTTGAACTAAAGCAACAAATTGAAGACATGCAAAGCAAAGGTTTTGTTCGGCCAAGCTCTTGACATTGAGGAGCTCCAGTGATCTTTGTGGCAAAGAAGGATGGCACTCAGAGGATGTGTGTTGATTACAGAGCACTCAATGAGGTCACAATCAAGAATAAGTATCTTTTGCCTAGAATTGATGACTTGTTTGACCAGCTTATGGGAGCTTCAGTGTTCTCCAAGATTGACTTAAGGTCGGGTTATCACCAATTAAAGATCCGACAAGAGGACATCCCAAAGACAGCCTTCTCCACTCATTATGAACTTTATGTCTTTTGGGTTAACCAATGCTTCTGTCTACTTTATGAACTTGATGAATAAAGTATTTATGGAGTACCTGGATAAGTTTGTCGTTGTCTTCATTGATGACATTCTTGTGTACTCCAAGAATGAGGCAGAGCATGAAGAACACCTTAGAATGGTCCTAGACAAGCTCAGAGACCACCAACTTTATGCCAAGTTCAATAATTGTGATTTTTGGATGAAAGAGGTCACCTTTTTGGGGCATGTTATGTCAGCAGCAGGTGTAGTAGTCAACCCTAGCAAAGTCCAAGATGTGCTAGATTGGAAGCCACCCAAGTCAGTACCTCAGTTAAGAAGTTTCCTCGGCATGGCAGGGTATTATCGCAGATTCATTGAAAGCTTTTCAAGTTTAGCAAGACCTCTCACCTAGTTACTCAAGAAAGAGAGCAAGTATGTGTGGACACCAGCTTGTGAGCACAGTTTCCAAGAGCTAAAAAAGCGTTTGTCCTCTGCCCCAGTGCTTGTTTTGCCGGATTTCCGAAAAGACTTTGAGGTATTTTGTGATGCATCTCGGCAAGGCCTTGGCTGTGTTTTGATGCAAGAAGGCAAAGTCATAGCTTATGCTTCCCAACAATTGAAGCCTCATGAAGCCAATTACCCCACACATGATCTGGAATTAGTAGCCGTAGTGCATGCCTTAAAAATCTGGCGTTATTACCTCATTGGTAATCACTGTGAGATCTTTATAGACCACAAAATCTTGAAATATATCTTCACTCAAGCTGACCTCAACCTCTGTCAAAGAAGATGGTTGGAGCTCATAAAAGATTACGATCTTGGTATCCATTACCACCCGGGTAAGGCCAATGTGGTACCTGATGCACTGAGCCGAAAGAGTTACTGTTGTACATTGTTATCACAGAGAAGACCACCCCAATTGCTTGAAGAAATGAGACATCTCAACTTGGAAGTGGTCGAGGAAGGTTGTGTGCATGTTCTGGAAGTTGATCAACTATCCAGAGGCAAATTCGAGGAAAACAAGCTAAACATAAGGACCTCCAAGAGATCAAAACCAACTTGGAGGGTGGCAAGGCCCCTAGGTTTTCGGAAGATGAACAGGGAATCCTCTGGTTTGACAACCACCTCTATGTGCCGGATTGCTAAGAGCTCAAGCAACGTATCCTTAAAGAAGCCCATGGATCTCCCTACTCTATCTATCCAGGGAGTACCAAAATGTACCAAGACTTCAAAAAGAAGTATTGGTGGGTCAACATGAAGAAAGAAATTGCAGAGTTCATAGCACGTTGTGACGTGTGCCAAAGAGTTAAAGTTGAGCATTAAAGGCCAGCAACCCCTACCCATCCCCGAGTGGAAGTGGGAACAAGTAGACATGGATTTCATCACTGGATTGCCTAGGACCCAATCAGGCTTTGATTCCATTTCGGTAGTGATTGATCGTTTGACCAAAGTGACACATTTCATCTCTGTCAAGACCACTTATGCTGATTGATCGTTTGACCAAAGTGACACATTTCATCTCTGTCAAGACCACTTATGCTGAAAGCAAATTAGCAGAATTGTACATGGCTCGGATTGTTTGTTTGCATGGAGTGCCTAAGAGCATTGTGTCCGATAGAGGTTCTCAATTCACCTCTAGGTTTCGGAGAAGTCTCCATGAAGTTTTGGGAACAAACCTCAATTTCAGCACAACCTATCATCCTCAAACTGATGGGAAAAGAGAGCGAGTAAATCAGATCCTTGAAGACATGCTCCGAGCTTGTGCACTGGACTACAGCAAAAGTTGGGACAAAAACCTCCCTTATGCTGAGTTCTCTTATAACAACAGCTACCAAGATAGCTTAAAAATGTCTCCATTCGAAGCTTTGTATGGGAGGCAGTGTCGAACTCCTCTCCTTTGGGACCAAGTTGGTGAACGCCAATTCTTTGGACCTGAGCTGATTCAAGAAGCTAAAAGTAAAGTGAAGCTCATAAAAGAACGTTTGAAAGCAGTTCAGTCCCGACACAAGAGCTATGGAGACAACCGAAGAAGAGAGTTGTCTTTTGAGGTGGGAGACCATGTGTATCTCAGGGTAACTCCCCTCAGAGGAGTGAAAAGATTTCAAACCAAAGGTAAATTGGCACCAAGATTTGTCAGACCGTTCAAGGTCTTGGAGAGAAAAGGGGAAGTTGCTTATCAATTGGAGCTGCCAGCGACTTTATCTGCGGTACATGACGTCTTTCGTGTATCTCAATTGAAGAAGTGCCTTATAGTTCCAGAAGAGCAAACCTCCCTAGAAAGTGTTGATCTTCAAGAGGACCTCACGTATGTGGAGCAGCCTGTCAAGATTTTGGATGTAGTGGAACGTGTCACCCGGAGAAAAGTCCTCAGATCTTGCAAAGCGTAGTGAAGCCATCACTCCGAAGATGAAGCTACATGGGAGCGTGAAGAAGACCTCAAGGCTGAGTGTCCCTACCTCTTTGCTAGCCCAACCTGAATCTCGGGGTCGAGATTCCCTTAAGGGGGGTAGGTTTGTAACACCCTGGTCTTTGAAGCTTTCTGGGTTTCCAAAATAAAGCGAACCCTTTGGTTTCTTTGAAGTCTACAAGCTTAAATTGGGATTTTGGAATGATTTACAAGTGACTAACTCCAACTTCAATTAAATCCTTTGTTGGTTTTATCGGTTTGTAGGAGTGTTAGAGCTCCGGTGTTTCCCCTTTTGTTTAGACCTCCTCGGGTCTGGACTTTTTTTGTGAGGACCTCCCCTTGCGAGATTTTGACCGTTAGGACCTCCCCTGTACCCTTTCGCCCTTGAGTTCTTTAACCTTGGACCTCTTTCTTGGATCTCCTCTGTTAGATCCTTCACCTTTGAATCTCACCCTTTTAAACCCCTTTGCGTTGGACCTCCTTTAAGTTCAGCTCTAGTGCACGCCTTTCCCTCTTTAGGACCGTTGGATTCTGCTTGGACGACCCTGATGTAAGCATGCGTTCGCGCGGTCCAAACATCTCCATCCCCTTGGACCACCCGATCAGGATCGTGTGGCCCTGGTTCGTTGCACCTTTTTCCTTATCTTTTGGACCTCCTTTGACCTCTGGTCTTTTTGCAAAGACTACCCTCTTTTCGTCACGACCACCCCGTGGTCATAACCTCTCGTCTTTTTGCAAAGACCACTCTCTTTTCGTCACGACCACCTCCTATGGTCATGACTTCTAGTCTTTTTGCAAAGACCACCCTCTTTTCGTCACGACCACCCCGTGGTCATGAACTCTGGTCTTTTTGCAAAGGCTTGGACCCCTGCTGCCCAGGCCTTATAGGCTTGGACAGCACTCCATCTTTACTTTTTCCTCATTTCAGCTCTTTTGCTTTCGCCACCAGCTCTTTGGGACCTTCTTCCCAAGCTCTGGACATCCTCCAAGCAACTCTCTGGACCTCCCCCAAACCCTCTGAGCTCTTTGTTGGTTCTTGTGGTGTTTTCTTTAAGGTTCTTTTGACTTCTCTTTGAGCTTGTTTTGAGTTAGCTTTGCTCTTATCGTGTAGATTGCGAAAACACCGAGGAGCCCGAGTTCTTTGAAGAGGAAGATCCCCAAGCATTTGAGCAAGGCAAGTTACACCCTTGATCATCTTGCACCCATTATTTCAATCTATGTATTTCTGTTTCAAGCTAAATAATGCATGCATATTTTACTTAATATTTCAATACCTGTTTTGCTCTCATAGTTAGACCTAACTCCTTTTGTATGGCCAATGTTGATATTACCACTGATCTATTGTCACCTAGATGAAAACCTGGTTGACACTTTAGTGTGACCAGGACCTCTTAAAAAAATGCTTAGTTATGCTTAGACCAAAATTCTGTTTTGGAAAGTTTTCAACTAAAGAACAACTGTTTTACCTCAAATGTTTTAACTATGGCATTGGGTTTTCATGGAAACTTGTTCTTGCTTCAAATCTAAATGTTGGAAAATGGTTTGGACGTGGATGAACCTGGTTGTTTTGTTGGTGCACGGGGAGTGCACGGGGATCGTGTGATCCGATGCCCCAGGGTTGAGGTTGTCGCCTAGGTCTATTAGGGACCGGTCTTTGAGCGTTACTTTGCTATGCCTATAATGTGCTGTGCCACATCGTACAACCATAAGTCCAGGATGGGGTGGATCTGGCCAAATAATTTGTGATATCTCACCATGGTTGTCCTTTTTGGATGTGTGGGTGGTCTTTCATGGCCTGTCTTTTATGACTGTTATTCCCACCTGGCGTAAGAGGGGGCCTGAACCTTGCGGGTGGTTAGCCCAAAAGGGGTGAAACCTCAGCGAGAGGGACTGTGGTGAGAAGGAACATTGTAAAGGCCTTGTGATAACCTCTTAGTCGCACACCTTCGAAAGTGTGTGAGCGGACAATAAAAGTTGGTTATCTCTTGTGGGTAAAGTTGTACACCTCTACAAAGTGAAATATATTCGAATAGCCGTGTCCACGGTCATGGACATGCTGGCAAAGTTCTCTCTAAGTTAGTCTTTGGTTTTGGTTTTCAAATGGACTTGAAAACTGTTCTCTGGATTTCTATCTAGGGTGTTTTGGGCGGGGAGCCCTTTGCAGTTAGCTAGGTGTTAGGAGGTTATCCTACACCCTTAATCTTGTTATCAATCAATCAAAACCTGTGTTGGAAAATGCATTTTATGTGTAGCATAACCTGCCTTACAACTTATCTACATGTATTTGAATGAAACTTGGCTTTATGCAAACTAACCCTATAAGCTGTCCTTTGTGATATCCTTATGCATGTCATACTGTTATGTGACGGGTGTAACTTGCGAGCACGGTTGTCGTGTTCACTCTTGCTTGAAATAATCTTTTGAGCAGGTGATGAAGTCTTTGCTGAGGACCAAGAGGTCCTGGACGACTAGGCCACGCCTTCCAGCCAATTGCCTGTAGTGTATTGGATGGACAATCTTTTGTTTTTCGTTGTGTAAAGTTGCTCTTTTGTCGGTTTGTAAGCTAACTTTGTAATCAGCTCTTTTGCTGTTAATTAAGTTCTCGTTGATGTATGATTCTCACTTATTACTGTGTGGACTAGCTGTTGATCATTGGGACTAGTTCGGAACACAGGAGATGTAGGACTTTTTCAAGTCCCACGACCTCTCCCTGGAGTGGTCGTGGCATTTGGGGAGGTCCTGGATCTCAAGACCTCATCGGATCCGCCCTCAGGACCTCCAGGTGGTCCTGCTGGACCTCCTGGGTGGTCTTGGAGACACTTCTGAGAGGTCCTGCTGGACCTCCTGGGAGATCCTGGTGGACTTTTCAAGAGATCTAGGAGGTCCCGGGACGGGTCGTGACAAAAAAAGGAGTTCACCAAGATCAGGGCCATTACTATGATCTATTCTAAGGCAAGTTGTACCTTTGATCATATTGCACCCAGTTTTCAAAAATTATTTTTAATTCAATTATTACATGTACTTTTAATATTTATTTAAATTCTTTTAGGTTTAGTTATTAATCCTAATTGTTTATATCCACCTTGTCTATTGTTATGTCATGATCTTTTATCACCCTAGATTGGTTCATTATTTTAGTTGGTATTATCATAGCACCAACGTGAGTTGGTTAGACACGATTAGTCTGCTTAGCCATGCAACGAGTCATCATTTCATGTGAGTTGCAAGTATAAATTTGACTAAGTGAATATGGAACTTTGTGATAAAACTGTGTTGTGTGCTATTACTCGTTGATGGCATGTGTTGCACTTAACCAACTGGTAGTAAAGGATTTAGAATGATGCAAGCGATGAAAACTGTGTGATATGGTGGAGCTTTGTGATTGGGAATGATAATCTTTGTGGCATAGTTAGAAATTAAAAGTTTTGCCTTGGTCAATTAATGACTTAACTCTGTGCGTCATTAAACTGAGCCTTATTGTACGACCACATGTCTGGTATGGGACGGACCTAACTTAGTAAGCTATGGAATCTCGGCATTGACTACTCAGGTAGTAGGTTAAGCTCTGTGCCAGAGTGGAGGTGTGTTTCTGTCGTCGTGGTGACTCACATCTATGAGTGATTCGTCGTCTTCAGGTCCAACGGTGTGCGACGAACTAATTTTCTGTGTGGGCGTTAGTGTCGTCAGTAAAACACATCGGGGGTGTCAATGTTTGAGATGAAGTTTCAGAAAAGTTTTGTTATGATTGGTGCTAGCTACAATGATTATATCGTGTGGATAAAGTGTACAACCTCTGCAGAGTGTTAAACAATCTATCTGAATAGCCGCGTCCGCGGTCATGGACATGCTTGGGGATTTCACACGAGTGGTAGATTTTCATAAAACAATTGGGAAGAGACAACTATGTGATTAAATTCATATGGTTGTGTGAAAGAATTTGATTAGGCTGTGTCCTTTGTGAAAATAGTTAAGCTATTATTATTTATTTGTTTTGTTTTATGTTTTTAATTATTATTTGTATTTGAACTGCAAAGTCAGATTTTTTACAAAAGAACCACAGAAGCAATTTTCTTTGGAATAAACCATCATGTATACACTGCATTTTGTGGTATGACTTGTGAGTACGGTTGTGTACTCATACTTACTAAAATCATCCAGCTGAAGTGGAAGCGTCATCGCCTGCATTCGAGGAGGAGTACTACGATGGCACTGATCGTTAGGTCTTAATCACAGTCGGTTGCCTGTGGTGAATTGATGGGTTTCCGCTGAGGTTTATTGGTTCCACTATTACTTATTTAATTATTGTCAGCCCTACAAAGCTTAATAAATGTGCTTATAGAAAAACCTCTATGCGCTTTTTTCAATAGGTATAATCTGACCCATTAAAAAAAAGGTGGTTTACCTGGAAAACGATGTCGATTTGATGCTATTGCAACCTCACTCTAATACTACTTGTAGGATTGTTAATGGCAATCAGAGAGAAGGTAAATGATTGTGAAAGATTTTTTTGCACTCACGATTTTGTTCGACGTCGTGCTGTGAACAAGGGAGTCGTTCCCAGAAATCTACCGCCGCCAAAACCACACAACGATTTTGTATTAATTCAATGCCGGCGCAGCAGCACAAGCACTCGATTAACACCAACAGCAAAACATCTTTTCATGTCACGCATGGCGAGTACACACGCGAGGCAGCCAACCACTACACGGCAATCTTCTTTTGTCTACCGATCACGCAGATCAATCTTGCAGATTTTACATTCAACTTGCTCGGCCAGCACACACACGACGCTGATGCAAACACTGCTGTGGATGAATGACTCACACTAGTCGCCGCTGTTGATGCCGAGAAGGAAGAAATCGCGCTTAACGTCGCTTGGCGCAGTAGACAGCGATGGATGGGACAGCAATCAACCAATAGCACGATTATTGGATTAACTCATGCATCATCAAAAACCACGGCCACCGAAAGCTCTCACGGCCAGAATCTGTTTTTACTGAATGCACGATGTTTTCTCTCGTACATGTTGTTAATAACAAAAACAGCAAAATGTCCGCACATCTCTCGCACAACACAACGACTACAGTTTTTCTGGAGATAATGCGACTACCAAAAATCTATCCTATCCAATCTCAACAATCAAGGACCCGATACCTTTCTTAACAAGGGTTTTCCAATTTATATCCGCTTTTTAATTTTAGATACCCTAAAATTATTACGTGTCGTAGCCTCCGAATTGCACATCCGTAGCTCTAAAATGCATCATCCATCTTTGATCTCCATACGCCCCAACTCGACCTCAACCGTCTCCTCCAGCATCCTCGACTCTTTAAACCATGAGTTCGCACCAAGCCATCTCACGGTCCTCGTCGTAGACCACAATCGCCTCCGAGTTATCCTACACATGCAAAGATCAAAATAACATCTTTTCCCAGCATAAGTTCGTTCTAACTTGACCGACATAAGTCCACACAATACACTACACGCCTCAAATAACATCAGTAAACAACATTGTTAATTATCCGACAACTAAAATATTCTAGACCTAACCACATGGTCTAACAAAAAGTGAATCCTATGAATTATAGTATGTGACGAGTTGTTTTACTTAAAATCTGAAGAGGAAAAGCTATCCAAAAAATGCTCCAAAAATCATGAAAGAAATCACCCTAGTACAATAAGAAATTATGAAAAATTAGGGTTAAATTACTGTACAAAACCATAGAAAAAACCACTTCGCGAGAGATGAAGCACTCCAAACTAAAGAAATAGCCGTATTCTATAACCTTGCGGGGTTGCGGGTGGGTCAGAGGGTGTAGAAAATCAAGGTCGCCTCTGCTCCTGCCAGGAATGTGGGCCGGTATAGCTCGTCAGAGACCTTACTTTTTTCGTTCCTTTGAGAGTTGAGTGCGCCACCGGAAAGAGAAGATACGATTTGCTGTAGTGCGGGAAAACAACCCGAACGATGCGGCCCCCACGCACATAATATACGTGTCTTCTGCGCCTGTTAAAAAAAAAAGAAAAAAAACCTAAGAAGTTATACGCAGTAAAACAATAGTATCAATTACTGCATATTGCATTAATATCTGTTATATAACTTTGATTGCAATTGTTTAATGCGTTTACTATATGATGCTAGTAACTTTACTATTACCTATTTGGTTTCTTAATTATTGTATGATCGACTAGGTTTACCATGTTGTGAGTATGTTTTTATTGTCAAAATTGCGTGTTAGCGGAGGTTCTATTAAGCGTCGCCCAATTGATGCTTTAAGCTCATCAATGTCGCTTTGGCTCCCAATGCGTTTCTTCGTCATACGCGCCGACATTACTCCTTGTTTTATAAAAATGGTCATGTGCCACCGGAAGATGGATTATCACATGACTCTACTCTCTTTCACATCCTCCATCAAAAAACGAATAGAGTGAAAAAGAAAATGGCTCCCCACTCTTCTCCCCTGACGTCACTGTTGATAGCCTACCGAGCCATTTTGTACGAGCACCTCTTCGGCCGTACGCTGGCGGATGCTGCAGAAGGACACTGTGCTAACAGTGTCCTCCCTCCTCTACCGGATGCTATGCCAAAGCACGTGTTGGCGATGTTCCGCCGTTTGGATGTCCTCCTCCGCCGCGTCTTCTGGGTCGTCTCCAGCTTCTGGCGAGCTAACCTCGCCATCGACGTAGTCCTCCAAAATGTTATTGCACGTCTCTTGAAGGATTACCGACGCTTCAACTACTACATCGAGGCGGCGGATGGCCAAGTATACCTTACCAAGATTCCTCGAGCAAGAGAAGAGAGTCTATAGGTGCAATTCGACTTGATTCTTCAGTCGAAGTGTCTTTGGGTGACACTCGAACGAGAGCGTCAACGGGTGGATGTGTTTCGGGCTTCCTACGCTGATCTTGAACCATCTGATGCCGACAACGTCGCCTATGAAGTTTTGAAGACGGAGATAACAGGCTACCTCCGCCACTAAAAATCTTTGATTATTTTGGTTTCTATTTTTTTAATCTTTGTAAGAAATGACTGGCCACGCTGTTTGGCCATATATAAATACAAAATCAAATATCCGATTTGAATTTGTATTTACTATCTATGTTGAAACTGTATACTGAATGACAAGTTTTATTTTACTGCATTCACGATATATAGTCTCGGTGCAACTTGTGGGGACGTTTGCTTTTACTATTCTACAAACGCATGTTTACTTTATTGGACCTACTCGGTAACCTAACACAAATACCTTACATATAGCTAAGGTTTACTATTCTGACACAAACTTTTTACTGTAAACAAAAAGAGATTGCAAAAAGCAGTGATAAAAACGGAAAGCCGATTACTGTGTACGTTGTTATGTTTTACTAACATAGGAGCTCGGAATATCGTATTTACCGAAACATGCAGTAAAAAGGATACACAAAATTATTGTTACGACACCTAACAATTACAGTCGAATCAAGTCCCGCACATTCGCGCGTCACACATGGCCTGGTCCCGTGCGGTGGGTTTATTAGACATAGAATAACTATTTTACACTTGGCTACAGAATAGTGTGGGTGTGTATGTATAGTATCTTACGCAAGTGAAGATTATGTATGTATAATATTCAAGTATATAAGACGCCACCTAGATGGTATTTACTCCCAGAAGTACCACACCATTTACCCCTCTCTCTATAGCCAATCTAGATAGCTTGGACCATATCCACGATCAAATTGGAGAAAGTTTAACTATACCAGAAAACGTCATTAGAAAAACAAATTGTCTATAGCTGAAGATTAACTAAAAAATTCGGTTAGATTTGACGGAAGGGCTAGGCAGCTACAAAATAATACAGTTCGTATTTTTTAGCGGATTGACTGAAATGTCCTGAATGAGTTGATCTACATCGACCAAAAGATCAAAGGAATATGCACAATTCCATACATTCGAACTGAATTGAAATAATTCAGCCATTCAGCCCAATCTAAAAATGACAGTCGTGTTGTTGTAGAAATTCCCTTCTGTTTTAATTGGTAATTTAGTTAAGCAAATAATATTTAAATACAGCATCTTATCTAATTAGCTAAGTAATATTGTATAATTATAGACATAGATTTAAAAAGAAACTGATGTATGAAACTTGAAAGCCGGGAGAAGAAACCTTCTTTCTGAAAAATAAAATCGAAGCAATTACCATATCTCATGTTCGTTTGTTCTAAGTTCTTCAAGATTAATTAATTGATGAAGTTTCAAGATAAAAAGATACTCCTAGAAGCTCGAGCTGCACAGAGAACCTATTCAAACCTTCAAACTTCAAAGGCCAGTGTTTGTAGCAAAGAGAAAATGAGTTGATCTTAAGAAAAGGAAGCAAAATAACATGCAAAATTCTACAAATATCCTTCAAGTGATCTTCAGCTTGATGTCCTCCATAAGTTCACTAGATAAAGCTTTAAGAGGCACGACATGGGTCAGAATGTCAGCAATTTCCCTAAAAAAAAGAATGTCACCGCAAGCAAGCAGAGCTCTAATGAAAAAGTTAAATATACGCCTGTAAATTTCTCAATTTCCCACTTCCATTTTATTCGCACTCGCGTTACAAACTCGAAACCACGTACAACCGCACAAGAAACAAATTGTCCCTCATCAAAAGTCAAAACTGTTCGAGTACATAGTTTTACTACGGAAGTAGGCCAAGGGGAGCGAATTTGAAGCCTGACAAGTATACTCAAACCTTACATGACCATCCCTCCATCTATGGTAAGGACCTGCACATGATACCACAAGATAAAACAGTTTGTTGCGCCTACACAAATCCACCAAGGAAACAAAACGCATGTACAAACTGTAGACATCAGACCTGTCCCGTGATGTAGCTTGCAGCAGGGCTGAGAGCTAAGAACTCCACCAGGCCAGCAACTTCCTCTGGTTGACCATATCTCCCTGAGAAGTTACATAGGAGCAGTTAGCGCCGGAAGTGGGATATACTGACGTCATATCTCTCAATAAAGGTACAAGATTAACAATACTGTATTCTGCACTGCTTTTATATTTACATACTAAGACCGCTAATTGAGCACTTAACTTTTGTAAAATGAGCACTTACAACGACATATTACAGAATGGAGAAGTCACTAATAAAATATGTTCTATTGAACCTATCGACTTGAGACAAAGTTAATATAAATGAGTGACTCCCATCTGACACCTCAGTGCGTGTAATGATCCTTGGATCTGTTAGAGATATATGTATAATGTCTTATTCCCTATTGTTATGAGGGGTTATTTGCATATTCCTCACCTGTACTTTGTATATATATACTGGCCCATTGGCCCCCTGAGAATACAAGTTGCTATTCCTAACATGGTATCAGAGTCAATTAGGTTACCTCTCCCAGACGTGCAACTCGTCCTCCCCTAGCCGCCGCCGCCGTCGGCATCCCTCCCACCACCCGCGCCTTCGCCGCCGCCGCGCCGTCGGCTTCTCCTCCCCTAGCCGCCGTTGTCGGCATCCCTCCACCCAACCCTAACCCTAACTGTACTCACCTCCGTTCCAATCCGCCGCCGCCGTTCAACTCGAGGTCGTCCCGTGCGCACGCAGCCACTAGCCGTCGCGCATTGCGGGAAGCCGCGCGGGCCGCGTGAGCGCGCGTGCCGTCGCCGTCGCTCGGGTCACCACCGCTCGGGTCACCGTTGCCGCCGGATCTTCGTCTTCATCGTGCGCCGCCGGAGCTCGATTGCTGGCGATTTCTTCGCCCGAAGCCCGAGCCACACCCAGCCGCGCGAGCTTCTTCCGCCGGCGTTCGAGCTCCCTTCGTCGTCGCCCAAGCTCCTGTCGCCGTCGGCTTCCCGGACCCGTCGGCAGAACCGCCGCCGCCGCTTGACCGCAGGGGAACCCTAGTCCCCGTGCGCGTTAGAGTTTGTGGGCCGAGTCTCCTTCGGCCGGCCCGTTAAAAGAAAAGAAAGACAAAAAAAAGCAAAAAAAAAAAAACGTCGATCTAACCGCCGCGCCGTCCAACGCCGTCTGTTAGACTTCGTTGTCTTGGTCGCCGCGCCGTCCAGCGTCGCCTACCAATGGGCATCGTTTCCCTCCCTCGCTGCCCGGTGATTTTCGATGGTGTTAATTACACCGACTTTGTGTCTCACATGCGCATTCACATGTGTGGTCTTCGTCTCTGGGGCGTCCTCTCTGGCGATGTCACCTGCCCGCCTTGCCCTATTCCTCCGACAGAGCCTCGCTGTTGCGCGCCGACGGTGACAAGGCTGCGATTGAGGCCGCTGGCCTTGCTGATGATGAAGCTGTCTCTGCCTACCAGGCTCTGGATTCCTACAAGGATCGCCTGACCGCCTACACTCAGTGGTACGATGACAATGCTCGGGCTGCTGCTGTCTTCATCGCAGTATCCAGTCTTAGTTTTCTTCTGAGGTTTTGGGACTCCCTACGGCTTTTCAGATGTAGACTCATCTTCGTCAGCGCTATGAGCCCTCTGGTGATGCCATGTACCTCTCCGTGGTCCGCCAGGAGCACTCTCTTCAGCAGGGTGATGCTACTGTTGACGCTTTTTATGCTCAGAGCTCTGCTGTTTGGCATCACCGGACTCCTTCGCTTCTTTGGATGTCGCTCCGTCCTGTTGCTCGGCCGTCCGTGTTGACACAGTTTCAGCGGATCTACGAGTTCCTTACTCGCCGCCCCGAGTTCGGCGCAATGCGTGCCCGACTCCTGCACGCCACCCTCGTGTCACTCTCTGGAGGCTCTTCACGAGATACACGCGGAGGAGACTCGCCTGAGTGGTGCTGGCTTGATACCACTCCCCTCTGTGCTCGCCGCCCGCCCTACTGCACCGACTCCCACGCGTCGAAGACACCGCCTCCACCGCGGCCGCCACAGTGGTGGTGGCCGCCCATCCGACGGTGGTCGTCCTCACTGCTCCTACTACAATAAGGTCGGCCACATTGAGTCCCAGTGCTATAAGAAGCAGCGGCATCTTTCTCGCCGTTCTTCTACTAGCACTGGTACTGGTGCTTCTACATCGACGCCTACATTGACTTCTTGGCAGTCTCTCATCGAGCGAGAGATAGCGGACTTCGGCGCCGCTGCCGCCGTGTTCTCCTCGATAGGTTACAGAGGCTCGCATCGACTCTTCTGCACCGAGAAACCACCTCCTACACAGTCAGGTACCTCCCCGTGGATTCTTGATTCTAGAGTATCTTTTCACATGACTCCTGATTCTTCCACTCTGTCTTTCATTACACCCCTTGATTCTCCTGTCAGTGTTCTTACTGCTGATGGTACATCTCTTTCGTCTCTGGTCGAGGACCTCTTAGCAACTCATCTTTTCATGTTCCTTCATTGCTTATGTTCCTCGCCTTACCATGCGACTTCTTCTGTGGGCGATTCATCGACCTTGGTTGTCGGGTCATTCTCGACTCGACTCTTGTTGTGTTCGGGACCGCCACACGGAGCTCGGTTGGTTCGGCCTCGGCGCCTTGACTCACGCCGTCTCGGGAGCTTGACGGCTTCACCTTCCTTCCGCGCCACCGCTTGCGCGGTCTCTCGGCCGCCACTTCGCCTACCGGCTCTTTCCAAAGGTGGCATCACCGTCTTGGTCATATGTGGATCTCCTCTGCCGTCTTTAGTTCGCCGTGGTCTTAAGTGCTGCCTCGAGAGACGTATCTTTAGATTGTCGTAGTGTAAGTTAGGTAAACAGATTCAGCTTCCTTACCCTCACAGTGAGTCAGTGTCTCAGCGTCCTTTTGATCTTGTTCATTCAGATGTTTGGGGTCCGGCTCCCTTTGTTTCGAAAGGAGGTCATCGATATTATATCATTTTTATAGATGATTTTCTTGCTACACTTGGATATATTTCATGTCTTCTCGTAGTGAGGTCTTATCTATCTATAAACAATTTGCCACTATGGTCCACACACAGTTCTCCGCCCCCTATTTGTATCTTTCGTGCTGACTCCGCTGGCGAGTACCTCTCTCGTTACCTGCGCAGCTTCCTTGCTGAGCAGGGTACTCTCGCTCAGTTCTCTTGTCCTGGTGCTCATGCTCAGAATAGTGTCACTGAGCGTAAGCATCGTCACCTCCTTGAGACGGCTCGTACACTAATGATTGCTGCCTCTATTCCACCTCACTTTTGGGCCGAGGCTGTTTCCACTGCCACCTATCTTGTCAACCTCGACCCTCTTACGCTCTTGAGTGCGATCCTGTGGCGCCTCTGTGGTCTCCTTCCGACTACTCGCCCTTCGTCTGCATTTGCTTGCGTTTGCT
Source organism: Ampelocalamus luodianensis (assembly GCA_036346255.1). Classification (NCBI taxonomy): domain Eukaryota; kingdom Viridiplantae; phylum Streptophyta; class Magnoliopsida; order Poales; family Poaceae; genus Ampelocalamus; species Ampelocalamus luodianensis. The sequence goes on along the minus strand of CM070620.1, from coordinate 43,019,314 downwards.
ACGTTCTCTCGCTCCTCGAGAACGCACTCAAACTAATCGCCACCGTTGAGTGTGTTTACGGGATCGATGCGAACACAAGGGCTATCGGTCTTTGGGATCTGTTGGTCGCCGAATGCGGTTTCTCGGATGTGACTTTCGACGAGTCGCGTCCCTTCTATCCACGCCCTGCCTCTCCTTCGGTTTCATCTGTGGAGTCTGTCCTTTTTGACTTTTCCAGATACACCTATATCTGTCTTGCCCTCGTCCGCCCATTCCCCTGAGGGCACCCATTCCCCTGAGTCTCCACATATTCCTCCTTTGGCCTCTCCGTCGTTGTCGCCGCCTCCTTTGCCTCCTGCGGCTCCTCGGGCTCCTCCGCTCTGATCCCCCTTACCCTCTCTTCTACACTCGTCGACCCCGTACTGAGGATATTCCAGATGAGCCATCTTCTGATGCTCCATCTTCTCCTGTTGGGTCATCTTTTCCTCGCTACGCTCTCTGTGATCGCCAGTCGATTCGCCCCCGCCGCTTTGGTTTCTTGGTGCGGCTACTCGTGAGCTGTCTCCTACCGGGATCTTTGTTACTCATCCCGAGTGGCGGCATGCCATGGCCGAGAGATTGCTGCCTCGAGCGTCTCGGTACTTGGGATCTTGTTCCTTTTCCATCTCACTCTCGTCCCATCACGTGTAAGTGGGTCTATAAGATTAAGACTCGCTCTGATGGCTCTCTTGAGCGCTATAAGGCGCGTCTTGTTGCTCGTGGCTTCCAGCAGGAGCATGGTCGTGACTACGACGAGACTTTTGCTCCTGTGGCCCACATGACCACTGTCCGCACTCTTCTTTCGGTGGCGTCTGTTCGCCATTGGTCTGTTTCTCAGCTTGATGTCAAGAATGTCTTTCTTAATGGCGAGTTGCGTGAGGAGGTCTACATGCTTCCGCCACCTGGGTATTCTGTTCCTAAGGGCATGGTCTGTCGCCTTCGTCGCTCTCTCTATGGCCTTAAGCAAGCCCCTCATGCTTGGTTTGAGCGCTTCTCCTCTGTGGTCACTGCTGCTGGTTTTTCAGCTAGTGCTCATGATCCTGCGCTCTTTGTCCACACTTCGTCTCGTGGTCAGACTCTTCTTCTTACGTATGTTGATGATATGATCATTACAGAGATGATTCGAGTATATTGCCTTTGTCAAGGCTCGTCTTAGTGAGCGATTCCTTATGTCAGATCTTGGTCCTCTTCGTTACTTCCTTGGGATTGAGGTTACTTCCACTCCAGATGGTTTCTTTATGTCCCAAGAGAAGTATATTCAGATCTTCTTGATCGCGCCTCTCTCATCGACAACAGATCGTTGAGACTCCCATGGAGCTCAATGTTCACCTCCGACCCTCTGATGGCGAGCCTCTTTCTGATCCGACTCGCTATCGTCATCTTATTGGGAGCCTTGTCTACCTTGCTGTTACTCGTCCAGATATCACTTATCCAGTCCACATTCCGAGTCAGTTCGTATCTGCTCCCACTCAGGTCCACTACAGCCACCTTCTTCGAGTTCTGCGATACCTTCGTGGGACTATCTCTCGCCGTCTCTTCTTTCAACGCTCCACTGTTCTGACTTCAGCTTATTCGGATGCTACTTGGGACGATCCTCGATCGCGGTCTATCTCTCGCTTCGTGTTTTTCTTGGTGGTTCTCTCATTGCACGGAAGACGAAGAAGCAGATCGCAGATATCTGCTCGAGTCGCAGAGGCTGAGTTGCGCGCTATGGCTCTCTTGACAGTAGAGATTACTTGGCTACGGTGGCTACTTGAGGATTTTGGTGTTTCTGTCACTACACCAACTCCTCTCTTGTCAGACAGTACAGGTGCTATCAGTATTGCTCGTGATCCTGTGAAGCATGAGCTCACCAAGTATATTGGTGTTGATGCTTCCTTCATGAGGTCTTGTGTGCATGATCAGGTGATTACCCTTCAGTATGTGCCTTCAAAGCTTCAGCTAGCGGATTTCTTCATAAAGGCCCAGACTTGAGCACAGCACGGCTTCTACCTCTCCAAACTCAGTGTTGTTGATCCACCATGAGTTTGAAGGGAGGTGTTAGAGATATATGTATAATGTCTTATTTCCCATTGTTATGAGGGGTTATTTGCATATTCCTCACCTGTACTTTGTGTATATATACTGGCCCATTGACCCCCTGAGAATACAAGTTGCTATTCCTAACAGGATCATTGGTAGAACTAGGGTTAGGGAGATGAGAGAAGCAGATGTTAGGGGGAACGTTAGGGACGCGGGCTAGCACGAGCACAAGGAGGGCAGCAACAACAGGCGCACAGCAGCAGCAGCAGGCATCCCGCCAGCATGCAGTTGTTATCCTTTAGTTGGATTAAATAAGGTGATCTTATCATTAGTGGGAGTTGTTAGGAGAGTTGTTTGGAGCAGCGGACCCTCCCTATATGGAGGCATGTGGCTGGTTCATTGAAAGGCCTTGAAGAATGAAATAATCCAGTGTTCTAAAAGGCGGTCACCTAGCCCGTCTAGGTGCTAAGCAACACCCTCTCGTCTAGCCCGTCTACCGATTTATCCTGCCTAGACGGCCACCTAGCCCCGCCTAGGCCCGTCTAATCGGCAATTACGCACTAGTTTACCACCCGCCTAGCGCCTTGGTGAACAATGAAATAATCTAAGTCTCAATCCCTTTCGTCTCCTCCCAGTTTCTAGTCTCTCCTCAAGCAAGCCGGCCATCCTCTCAGCGGTGTTTACCTCTATGATCTAAGGATCATAGCAGGGAAGGCTTTACTTCATTATTGCTTCACTTGTGATCACAGTATGCCTCCTTATATAGATTATCTCCTAATCACTAGATATAGATGAACTTCCTAACTAAATTATAAAATACCTAACAACCCAATAGATATATTCCTAATTAACAAGAAATCCTTATCGTGGGGCCCACTGCCCCAGTGTTCTGAAAATGGGTCTACTACTAGGTTGTATACGAGAAACGGGTGCCCCTACCTGTTACCGTATAATCGTCTGTTAGGGCACACAATCGGGCAGCGGTACGCACATGGACTATATCTCAAATGGATATCAAGAATGCTTTCCTTTATAGTGATCTACATGAAGAGATCTATATGCAACCACCCCCAGGTGTTGAGGCTCCTACAGGCTATGTTTGTCGCCTTAGGCGTGCTTTATATGGCCTCAAACATGCTCCTCGTATGTGGTTTGAGCGTTTCAATTCCGTGATTCGAGCCGCTGGTTTCACTCCAAGTGAACATGACCCTGCCTTGTTTGTTCACAATTCTCCGTGGGGTTGTACTTTGCTTCTGTTATATGTAGATGATATGTTGATTACAGGAGATGACATGGATTATGTGGCTTTTGTGAAGAAGTTGAGTGAATAGTTTATGATGTCCGACTTGGGACCATTGAATTATTTTCTAGGGATTAAAGTTCATTTTGATGGTGATGGTTACTATCTCTCTCAGCATCGCTATGTTCAGGATCTAATTGCTCGCTCTGGTATGACTGATATACGCGCTGCTGCTACACCCATGGAGCTCCATCTACAACTTTGACCTACAGACGGTGTACTCCTGACAGATCCTTCTCGCTATCGTCAGCTCATTTGGAGTCTTGTTTCTCACTGCCACCACGCCAGACATTGCTCATGATGTTCATGTGCCCAGGCAGTTTGTCAGTGCTCACACTTTAGTCCACTATGGTCATGTTCTTCGTATGTTGAGATTCTTGAGAGGGACTGCGTCCAGACGTCTGTTCTATGCCAGTTCGAGTTAGCTTCCGCTTCACGCTTACTCTGACTCCACTTCAGCGAGTGATCCTGTTGATCGTCGATCTATCATTGGTTACTGTATCTCTCTTGGTACTTCTCTTATTGCTTGGAAGTCCAAGAAGCAGACTGCGGTGTTACGTTCTAGTGCAGAGGCTGAGCTTCAAACTCTTACTGCTACCACCTCAGAGATCATTTGGCTTCGATGACTCTTGAGTAGTCTTGGTGTCCATTGTGACAATCCTACACCTCTCTTCTGTGACAATACAAATGCTATTCAGATTGTGAGTGATCCGGTCAAGCATAAGCTGACAAAGCATATTGGTATTGATGCATCCTTCACACGATCTCACTGTCAGCAGGCAACCATCGCCCTCAAGTATGTTCCTTAAGAACTTCAAGTTACAGATTTTTTTCACTAAAGCTCAAACTCGCAAAAAACATCGGTTTCATCTAGTCAAACTCAGTGCATCAGATCCTCCTGATCCACCATGAGTTTGAAGGGGGTGTTAAGACTGATAGTGTTGTACATTCTTTCTCCCTCTCTAGCCTATGTGGCCCATGCAGCCCATAAGACCCATGTAGCAATGCCAATATATACCTCAATCAATGAATAAGCTGTAGAGTTGAGAATAGCAAAATCACTCTTCTCTCTTATTCTAACAACCACTACTAGGTGGGCAACTAAACGAGTACTGGTTACCGATTTTTTGAAATTTGCACCGCCCTGATGCCTGTGAACAGTACTGCAGCTAAAGTACTGCTGCACATACATCGACTTCAATATCACTAGAAGATGGAGTGAGTCCAGCAACAGCTATCCTCCATGGCGTACCATAACTGGGGTCTTTAACAATCTGATGAACAACACACTAGATCAAAGAATTGTGTATTTGAAGAACACTAAAAAGTGACCAAGCTACAACTAGTAATCAATGTCCAATTCTTCTTCTTTTTTTTGCTGCTTTGCCTTTCTACATGTCACTAATATGCTCTTGTAGATGAACTATAATAAATACCAGCAAAATGAATTTCAAAATATAGGGGCTTCATGAGAAAAAAATATACTTGCTAGTCAATTAAATTCACAGGAATACTTTGGGAAATGTCTATTTTCTATTTTGGTCTTCCAAATTTCGCTTGAGTCCCAATTTGGACCTACCAAACTTGTTGAAGGGCCAAAATAAGTCTCTCAAGTCTCAACATTAAGTTTGTATCCCAAAAGGCCTTCCATTTAAAAAATTATGAAGTTTAGTGTCATTAACAGGCAGGTTTTCTTTCAGATCAGAGTTCAAAGTTTCATGTTTCTCTTTGGCCCTTCATAAAGTTGGTGTCCTAAAAGGAACCAAACCCTAAAGTTCAAGAAACAAATTAGGAGTTTCCCAAAATATTTGCGCAGAGTCAAACAAAAGCAAGGTGTTAGCAATCACAATAGCCAAATAACCCCACCGGAAATATTTAGTAATAGTTATATAATCAACACAGCATGAACCAATTCAGAGGGCAGCACATGGAGAAAAACATTGGAGCCGACACAAAGGAGTGTAAAACAAGCGAAGAGATCAATCATCGAAGAAACCTAGCATAAATATTTATTGTAACTAAATCAGACACTACAAAACATATTTAAGTACTCCGCTGAATATACATATTTTATTATAGTTCATGATGCCAATCAGCCAATGCACAAGTAAATGCATACCTAACGGAATAGTTGTCAGAATTTTCTTCTCAAGCTCTTCTCCAAGTTCAGCAGTCATATCTGATGCAATAAACCCAGGAGCAATAGCATTCACCTGAATAGAAATATCCAAAATTGTTTGAGCAATTGGATGACTAGCTAAAAGCTTTGAACTAATAAACAAAATTATATGCTCACATTAATATTTCTGCTTGCATATTCCCTGGCAACTGTTTTTGTGAACCCAATAACCCCAGCCTTGGCAGCACTGTAATTAGCTTGGCCAGCATTACCAGTAAGACCAACAACTGATGCTACGTTGATAATTCTTCCCTGCATGGCGGTATTGAAATGAGAGGCTAGTACAACTGAAAAAAATATGCACAACAATATGAAAAATCATTAAAGATCAATTTGATGAAGAAAAACATTTCATACCTTTTTCTTCTTCATCATTACTTTTGTGGCAGCCTGAAAAGAACATGTTGCAGTAAGATGCATAACATAATTGAAGTAGCAAAATGGGGGAATGGAGAAAAGAAGTACCTGCGTACAAAGGAACACGCCTGTAAGATTCAGGTCAATTACATCTTGCCACTGTGATTTCTTCATTCTCATCAATAACGTGTCCCGTGTGATCCCTGATATCAGTTTGGTATTTCAACTGTTGAAAGTAAAACAAATTGGAACAATGCAAAAAGGTAAAATTCCATCTCGCAGCACCTGCATTGTTTACCAGTACATCAATTGTTCCCCATGTATCAACAGCCTGAAAGATTTATGCATTTGTTTATGTCAAAATTAAAAAGAGAAGGGAAAAAAAGTAAGAATCTGAAGAAATTGGTTGCTCATAAATCAACTCCACTTACTGCTTTTATCATAGATTCAACATCAGCTTCTTTAGAAACATCTCCACCGAAGGTAATGGCCTGGCCACCAGAAGCTTCAATCTGTAAAATAAAGAAACATATATCTGCTTGGGTCTATTTTAAGGCAGAACAAGACAAGAAAACAAAAGCAAAAGTTTAACAAAAAATCTCCAAATGTGCTCCCCTCCCCCTTGAAACACCATTGATGTGTAGTAACCCTTTAAAACACCAACAGATGATAATCCAGATTTTATTTAAATTTTTAAGTATCACTCATCACATGCACCGATACTCCTCCCAGGCAACGCACTAGTATCCCGATATGTATCGGATACGGGTACAGCTCCATTACGTATCGGGAAGTATCGTAAATACTCAAGTTTAAAAATAAAGATGAAAAAATTCCGATACGGCGCGATACTCCGCGATACCTCAATACATCCCATAAGTAACCGCTTGAATGGAAGCCCAGCCCACAAGGAATGCATCTAACCCTAGCGCACGTCTCACACGTGTGTCCTGCGCCCTCATTCTCTCGTCGACTCGCACAACTCCTGCGCCCCCATTTCTCACCGCCTCCATCTCTCCCGTTGCTGGCGATCTGGTGGAGCAGGTTCCTGGGCTCCGGCAGCCGACGGGGCTTCTTCTACACTTCAGGTGCTTTCTCTTCTTCCCTTCTTGCGTTGTGGATGGGTTGGCTCTCAGATCTGAGTTGGATTTGCTTAGGGTTGTGGGATGTTGGAGCAGATAGCCATGAAAGTTTTACTAGTGGCGTGGGCATCCTTGAGATTGCTAATCTCTCACTTGATGATCCAGAGTTGGAAGCGGAATTATGTGAAGATGCAACAAGAGATGATGATGCTGAAACCACTATGGATGAGAGCCAAGAATAGGAGTTCTCCTAATATGCTTATCTGATTATGTGGAACATTTAGTCCTACTAGTATGTATTGTTTCTTTATGTTCACTGTTCAATTATGATATGGACCCGTATGTTTTGTATCAGTTTGTGACTGTGTGTGCTTGAGTTATGTAATATGAACTATCTATCTACGTTCTATCATTAGTCACTACCATTTATCATTTGCTTACAAGTTACAAATAAGTGCCTAAGAGGCAACCATCGGCAAAGGTCATCAAGACATCAACTCATTATCAAGATTATCCTTGTCATGCAGAAGCTAAGTCTTCTATTGTTTATTTCATCTTGGTATACATGCTGCATTGCTGCCTGAGAAGTTGGGACTGTTTCCATAACTAATGATGTTGCATTTCTACCTGCAGGATACATCGATAAATTTACATATATGCTGGACAAATGGAGTAAAAGTCTATAATTTCTATTTGTATATGATGCTTGAGACATTTCTGACATATCAATCTATGTTCTATACATTGCTGGACAACTGAAGTAAAGGTAAATCCTTGACTGAAACTTATCAAGTATCATATTTTATATTTTTACTATTTTATATATATGTGTATACATATATATATATAGAGGGAGAGAGAGAAAAAAAAATGGTATGGTACTCCTCGGAGTACGTACTTCCACTTCTTATATACCACTTAAAAAGTATGATGATACCTCTTTATCTATTTGAGCATATTAGGATACCCCAAAGTGAGTTCCATGATAAATTTCATTGAAGAACACTTTTTATAGTAAAATTTGTGTACATACTTTTTTTATATATGAAAAATGGTATACAACAAAAACAAAGACGTCGTTTCGTATTCCCACTTTCAATATACCACTTAAAACGAACATATTATACTTCTTTATCACTTTCAGTATAGTTAAATATTAATTATAAGATACTCCAATACGACTTGATTGAAAATTTTCCATTGGAGCCCTTTGTTTTTGTTGTATACAATTTTTCATATATAAAAGAAGTATGTACACAAATTTTGCTATAAAAAGTGTATATATATACAGTCGTATCGCCGTATCGGATTTTTTGGGGAAATGGGGTATCGCCATATCCGTACCACCGTACCGGTATCACGTATCGGTGCATCATAGCTCATCAGTATTCCAAAGATATTTGGATATAACTGGACTGCGACATCTGACAAATCTCCAATTTATTCCTTCATAGTCCTTATAAGTTAATTGTTTAACCCATCCTGATGAAACATGCTATGCTAATACTCAATAACCAATTACTGGAATACTTGCATTTGTATATATTCCTGAAACCTATCCTCAGAGGAATACATACTTCCTCTAAAGTGGAATGATCTATCATAAAGGGCGCTAAGTGCCAAGACATAAGGATTCAATGGTACTTTTCTCAATAAATATGATTATAAATACGACAATATTGTTATCTTACACATGTATAAGTCCAGAGATGACTGAGCAACTAAAGATAACCTGTGGAAATAGTGCAGGCAAAATAGACACTGCATAGTGGAATGCAATGTTTATGTTGACTCGGCGATTTCTTGTCAAGTATACCCAGCACCACCGCACAGTGGAATGCAATGCTTATGTTGACTGGGTGATTTCTTGTCAAGTATACCCAGCTGCACATGTTTTCACTCATCACCCACCATGTATATATAGTAGAACGCTATAAGCAATGGAATGGCTATTGGTTCATTTACCATATTAAAGTTACGTTAGTATAATCAACACTCACTATAAATCAAATATATTTCCTGATGAAAAGACAACCTTTTGAATGATTTGCTCATAGAAAAATGCAAAAGATACTTCGGGAAGAACCAATACAAACATAGATCTAAATCCATCAACATTGACTTGATTGGAAAGAGAACTAGCAAGAAGTGTGATTTACCAATCCTGAAATATGGTTTATCAGATGGTGGTCTGCCAAGTTTTTATTTCAAGAAAGAGCATATCATCACATTATTGCTCTTTCATACTGTTTCCTTTATGTTATTCTTGTCTTACAAGTCTGGTTCGGAGTGCACCCGTAAAAAATGATAAACCAAAGTATTTCCATAAGAAGCCAATTGCCAGTCAATAAGCTTACCTCCTTGGAGACTTCTTCAGCCTCTTTTGAAGACCGGGCATAATTTACCAAAACCTGAAAGTGGACTTAGGTTTTTGTAACTTTGAAGTCTATAGCTCAGTATAGCAACTAGACAACAAAATAAATACTTGATTCAGCTTGACCATTTATATTGATCTTTGTGGTGCCTATGTAGAACTTGCATAAAAATAGTAGATTTCTTTCACAGCATACCATGTGATTCAACCTTTTTCAACGTCATCTGTTCAATATTGTACAAATTGTCAAAGAAGACTCATTTTGGGAGAACACAATTTGGTGATTAAATCAGCAGCTATTTAAATTGATAGCCTTGCAGTCTCCTCTAGAAAGTAGCAAGGACCAATGAGTGGATTGTATACGCACCATGCCCTTTTTCTGGTAGAACTTCTATAGATTTATAAGCAGATTACTTAAACTGCTAACCTTGCAGCCTGCTTTTCCAAGAGCCAATGCAGTGGCTTTTCCAATTCCCCTGGAAGCACCTGTAACAACAACAACTGGAGCTTCCAACTTTGTAGCATCTTGTACTACTGCTTGCTCAACAGCCGCAACATGAGTTCTTACACCTGCAAATACCATAGCTTAGTACAAGGGAAAAAAGGTGAGCATTGCTTTGTTGGTTTGCAATAAATAGTTTAATTGTGTCATGATCATACTAGAGCTTCGCACGTATGCTATGTTTTTTATATCAGGAAAGAGAATAGCAAATTTCCCCCATGTTGACAAATTATAACGGATAGTTGCAAGCTCATAAACCGAGCTCGTCGTTGTAAGAACAGAAAAAAAAAAAAAACACAAAAGTTGCCCCCGGCCTCCCCAAACCTGATATCACAAACCAGTTTAATACTTAAATCAACAAGATAGTAGTAAACATAAAAATATCAACTGTTTCACGCACACACAGCTGCAAGTCGCCAACATAGAGCAACTCTGGGAAGCACGCAGTTCCACCTCAAAGGTTCAAACAAGCATCCACCATTAGAAGCCACATTCACGGATTCACCCCAGCTACCGCAGTGCCTCACAGCAGATCCGCATTGCGCACTCAATTCAGCACCCCCAACCCCCCACGAACAAAAAGCACTGGATCCACAGCGAGAACCACACATCCAGGCTACCCGGTCAATCCCCGAAACGGAGCACACTACTATCTTCGCACTAGAGACGTGGGCAGCAGTCAGTACCGGAGAGGGCGACGGCGCGGCGGTCGGATCGGAGGGCGGCGGGTGCGAAGCTGACGAAGCCCCGGCGCGCGGCGGCGGACGAGGCGGCCGGCGACGGGGACACGGACGCCGGAGAGGCGTGCGCCGCGGCGGCAGCCATGAGAGATCGGAGAGAGGGGGAGAGGGTAGCAGCGCTGGAGAGGAGGCGGGGAGCCAGAGGGAGCAGCCGCGTGGGCGTGGCGGGGGCAGGGGCTCCCTTTGTTTAGTATCGGAGATTGGATGCCGTTGCGGTTTAGTGGGGAATGGAGCGGTGGGCGTGCGCGCCTGTGTTTGAAGCCTTGGAAGCTCCGAAGAGCGAGGTACCGAGATGGCGAGATGGGCTGGCTGGGCGGCGGAGGCAACGAGGACGGGGGCGTTCAGGATGGATGGGATGGGCCACCAAAGTGTGGCTAATCCAACGCGACACCCTACAAAGTCTAGAAGCGTGTAGTTGTGCCCATTAATTTTGAGTTTTGACCATTACTTTTATTTATAATACCTAATAAAGTTATATTTTTATAAAAGTATTTTAGGCAAATTTATAAATATCATTTTCATATATTTACTCTAAACATTAAAAAAAAATATCAATAGTCAAAGTTTAAAGTTTGATTATACGTCCCAAAACCACATTATTTTGTGATTAAAGAGAGACTAGTGAATTCAAGCATTCCAAATGGGTCTCCAAAGTCCACGTGGATGCCTGAGGTACCCGATACAACAAACATCGTCAATTCATCATGCGTTGTGCACTGTACAGTCCAAGACCTGCGCGATCTATCTCGGCTGTTGGACTGCACGATCACGTTCCTACCGAGTGCTAATGATACCTTATCGCTCCCGGTATACGAAGACGATGTACAATTGATCGAGGTAGACAGACGGCCGCGCGCTGGCGCTAGGGCCAGAAAAAAAGCTCAGGGCTCGGCTTGTAACGAGCTCCTGCCGGCTTGGCTCGTAACGAGCTCGGCTCGTGACTTTTGGAGTCGAGTCTTATGTTCAGCTCGTCAAAAAAAATGAGTCGAGCTCGAGCCGCTCGGTGGCTTGTTTGGCTCGTGCAGGTGCAGCCCACGAAGACAAAGCCCAGTCCAGCCTCCAGCAGATCGCTCTTGCGGCCTTGCGGCCTTACCCAATTGCAGACTCACTCGATCCCCTTCCTCCCTCCCGAGTTCCCCAATCCTCTCGATCTGCCGCCGCCCTCTCCATCCGCCCAAACGCTACTGCTCACCTCCCTCCTCTCCCCCCTCTTCGCTGCATCGCGTCGGCGAGGGCATCGTGCGAGGGTGCCCGTGCGAGGGCATCGCGCTGGCGCCGCTGCTCACCTCCCTCCTCTCCCTCGCGGCCGATGTAGCGAGGCGCCGGGCCGGCGACGCCAGCGCCTTCCCCTTGCTCCGGAGTGGCGTGCAGCAGGCCGTGCACATCACTAGAAGCCTGGAATACTACTCGCTTTCCTCAAGGAGGTCCATCCAGGACGCGACAACGGCGCCGTCGCCGCCCTCCTCTACCGTGCTTGGGCTCTACGGTGCTCGTGAATGCCGGGCTGGTCCTTGGGTCCGTCGCGGTGGCCATGGTCCCATGGACGTGTTGCCGAGGAGCATCGTGGATGCGTCCATGGTCCCAACTATTCTTGGCTCGCGAGGGCTCGCGAGCCGCCTCGAGCCAACTTCCGAACCGAGCCGAGCCGCCCTCCTGGCTCGTGCTCAAAATGAGTCGAGCCTATTTTTGAAACGAGCTTGAGCGATCCTGGCTCGGCTCGTTTCCAGCCCTAGCTGGTGTGACGCCCCATGTGATTATCCCGAAGGGTAATCACACTTAAGCATACGGATTACTATTTATTTGTCCAGTAGAACACTGCTCCAACGAATAGTAAACCTTACCAGAGTTAGTGCATCAGCACAATAAGATAGAAACTGTCCTTTATTTCAACAGTTAGCCACGCAGGGCTAAGATCTTACAGTACACATACTAATTTACATAGCCAAAATGAGACTATTCCCCCTCTTGCCTGCCAAGCTCAACCAGCCTCCTAGTCGTCCCAAGCGTCGAATACGGTGCCCACCTCGCCCGGCTCCTCGTAGTAAGGATCTTCACCTCCTGTGGTCTCATCTGCAGCTGCACAGCCTTCATCCCACTCGGGATAACTCCCTGCCGAACTATGGTCTACAAAGGAGAATACTAACAAGGTTGAGTACAAAAGTACTCAGCAAGCATTAATAGCAAAAGATGCACAGGATGCGCTATCTCTGTTCATAATCACAGTTTTGTAAATAATCTCACTTCAGAAAATATATCACAACAGTTAGGTGACAGGTTTTAATACTGAAAACACTACTAGTCGCTCGGAGAGACGATAGACCCCCTGTGGTTCCCGTAGACTCCAATCCTGAAGACTGGTATGAATTCATGATTTAGTTTAGCACTGCGTAGGCTTTGTACCACTTTACCCATAGCTATTCTGAACTCTCTGAAAACAGGGTTCACCGTATTGCCTTTGATGCGGATTCAAGATCAGAATACAGAATATTTTCCAGGTTACGTGAATTAATTTCTCCACCCATCACCTTCCGTCGATGCAGATTTAGTCACGGTGCTGACCTCGTCATCCACCGAGTTCTGGTGATGTTGGTTGAGACAGCTTCTATCCTACACTCAACACTCCACCTTAGCGCTATAGCGCCTTGGATCCCCCACTTCCGGACTTCCCCCACCGGTCCTGGGTTCCTCCATCACACTCACTCATAGTACTTACCCCTTGTGGAGAGCATAGTCACGTAACAGGGTAGCATTTTCTGCCCGCCGAAACAGGAAAATGGTTGGCACTGAATTTACGGCATCTGACCGAGCAAGAGTTTTGTTGGTCCTTATATTGTAACCATATGTAAAAAGGGGCCTACCTCTTACCTCATCATCATCATCATCGCCGCTTTCCCCTACCAGGGCCCCCTTTTACCCACCTAGTAAGTCTCATTCCTTTTCCAATCATCTTAATCATCTCGTCTCAATCATTTTCTTTAGGTTTTGATAAACCATTTTGATGCAATATTCATAATAGTGCAAGATAGGGTATATTTTTAAATTAACTATATTTATGTTCAAGAGGGTCGCTTGCCTTCGTAGAAGTAGGAAAGGTGGGTGCCGACGAAATTCGGGTCAGCTGCTCCTATCGGTGCTGGTTCATCTTCTGTAGCAAATTGGCAACACGAATAATAATATAAGTAAATACATAACTGATTCTCACTTGAACAGGTTGGGGTAGACTTCGCACAATTCTTCCTCCTTCTCCCATGTAGCTTCTCGCACGGTGTGATTTTTTCATAGCACCTTGCAGAAGCGTATCATCCTGCTCCTTAACTGGCGGTCTTTTGTTGCTAGAATCTTCACCGGGCATTCTTTGTAAGTCAAATCATCTTGCAGGGGTATGTCAAGGTTGGTTACATGCTGCGAGGGCTCTCTTAGACATTTTCGAAGTTGAGAGACATGAAATACATCATAAACTCGCGATAGCTGGGTTGGTAGCTCTAGTTTATATGCTAGGGTGCCCTTACGCTCTAGAATCCGAAAGGGTCCCACGTAACGTGGACTTAGCTTTCCTTTTAGTCCAAATCAGCATACTCCCTGCATAGGTGATATCTTTAGATATACATAATCTCTGACTTCGAACTGGAGGTCTTTCCTGTGCTTATCAACATAGCTCTTTTGCCTACTCTGGGCAATCTTGAGGCGTTCTCGAATTAATTGAATCTTCTCATCGTTCTCCCGTACTAGTTCAGATCCTAGCAGTGGTCTTTCTCCGACTTCATACCAACATATTGGTGATCTACACTTCCTGCCATAGAGAGCTTCATACGGAGCCATTTGAATGCTAGATTGATAGCTGTTATTGTATGCAAACTCCGCTAGGGCTAGACATTTTTCCCATGATTCCCCGAAATTCAGCACGCACGCTCTTAACATATCTTCTAGGATTTGATTTACCCGCTCAGTCTGCCCATCGGTTTGTGGATGATAGGCCGTGCTAAAATTGAGGGTGGTGCCCAAGGCAGTCTGTAAGCTCTTCCAGAAACCAGAAATAAACACTGATCCTCTATCTGATGTGATTGTCTTCGGTACCCCATGTAGAGTAATTATTCTTTCTATATAGAGCTTAGCGAGCTTATTTGTGGAGTATTTCTTATTAGTGGCAATAAAATGGACTGACTTTGTAAGACGATCCACGATAACCCAAATGGCATCCTTCTTTTTGATGGTGAGAGGAAGGCATGTTATGAAGTCCATACAGTTATCCTCCCATTTCCATTCGGGTATTTCCAGTGGTTTTAACAGTCCTGCGGGACGTTGGTGTTCGGCTTTGACCTTTTGGCAGGTGTCACATTGGCCTACATATTCTGCTATGGCTCGCTTCATGTTTGGCCACCAAAAAGTTTCCTTCAAATCCCGATACATTTTTGTGCTGCCTGGATGGATAGCGTACTAAGTATCATGAGCTTCACGTAGGATGGTCTCCTTAATTTGTGGTTGGTCTAGAACGCATATTCTAGCTTGTCACCACAAAACTTCAGAGTCGTCGATCTGGAACTCAGAGGGTTGGCCTGACTTGATGCGTTGAATTTCTTCCCTGATAAAGGGGTCGGGCAGTTGATGATCTTGGATTTGATCACGGAGGATGGGATGGAATACCATAGCGGCAATGGTAGCTTCAGAAGTAGTAGTTTTCACTTCTATCTCCATTCTGGCCAGGGCTTGGATTAAATCAGGGGTATGGCTCTCAGTGAAAAAGTAATGGCATTGAGACTTTCTGCTAAGAGCATCCGCTACCACATTAGCTTTTCCGGGGTGGTAAGTTATGGTTAGATCATAATCTTTAATTAGTTCTAACCATCTTCTTTGCCTCATATTTAGTTATTTCTGGGTAAAAATGTATTTGAGGCTTTTATGGTCGCTGTACAATGTACACTTAGACCTGTACAAGTAGTGTCTCCAAATCTTCAAGGCAAATACTACAGCTCCCAGTTCAAGGTCATGAGTAGGATAATTTAGCTCATGGGGCCTTAATTGTCTGGAAGCATATGCAATGACCTTACCCTCCTGCATTAACACGCATCCCAGCCCATGCTTTGATGCGTCGCAATAAACTGCGTAGTCAACTCCTTCCTTAGGTAGGGATAAGACCGGTGCAGTGGTTAGGCGCTGTTTCAGCTCCTGGAAGCTCTTCTCACACATTTCCGTCCATACGAACTTTGCATCCTTCTTTAAGAGTTTTGTGAGAGGTGAGGTGATTTGAGAGAATCCTTTTATAAATCTCCGGTAATATCCCGCGAATCCCAGGAAACTCCGGATTTCAGTTACATTTGTTGGACATTCCCATGAGTTAACAGTTTCGATTTTGGAAGGATCCACTTCGATTCCTCTTCCGGAGATAATGTGTCCGAGGAATGCTACTTGGTCTAGCCAGAATCCACACTTACTGAATTTGGCAAAAAGTTGGTTTTCTCTGATGACTTCTAAGGCAATAATGAGGTGTTGCACATGTTCTTCCTCACTTTTTGAATAGATCAGGATGTCGTCAATAAAGACCACCACAAATTTGCCCAGATATTTCATAAACAATTTATTCATTAGATTCATGAATATTGCAGGGGCATTGGTCATTCCAAATGGAACTACCGTGTATCCATGATGCCCATATCGTGAGACAAAGGCAGTCTTTTTAATGTCATTGGGGTTGACTCGAATATGATGGTATCCAGATCTCAAATCGATCTTCGAAAATACCCGTGCTCCTTTTAGTTGGTCAAAGAGGTCGTCGATTCGGGGTAGCGGGTACTTATTCTTTATAGTGACATTATTTAATTCCCTATAGTCCATGCACAACCTTACTCCCCCGTCTTTCTTTGGTGCAAAGAGGACCGGGGCTCCCCAGGGTGATGTACTTTCTCTAATGAATCCTTTAGACTCAAATTCATCCAATTGCTTCTTAAGTTCTACTAGCTCTTCCTTATTCATTCTGTATGGCCTTTTGGAGATTGGGGCTGTTCCAGGAATTAGGTTGATAGTGAAGTCGACCTCCCTAGTCGGTGGCATGCCCGGCAGTTCGTCAGGGAATACATTTGGGAAGTCTTTCACTACTGGTATGTATTTTAACCCTTTTACTTGAAGATTGGCTAAACTGGGGCCAGGTGGTTTATGTTGAATTCTTGCCCAAATATATTGCAGACGGGTCCCGTCGGGTTTTCTGATGGATGCCTGCTTAGTTTCACAGTCTATGTTTACTCCGTGGGCAGATAAGCAATCCATACCCAGGATTACTTCTAAACCACTTAGGTTGATTACAAAGAGATTTGCTAGGAACTTGGTGTTGTGAATTATGATAGCTTGATTCTTTCTAATCAACGTCACTTCTAACGTTCCCGTAGGCGTACTAACTCCCATTGGTTTTTTCAACAGTTCAGATGTCAATTTATGTTCTACTAGGAACTTGTGAGAAACAAAAGAGTGAGTTGCTCAAGGGTCAAAGAGTACAGTACCTGAAGCAGGTGGAATTAATAGCTTACCTGTGATCACATCGGTAGCTTCTCCAATGTGCTCGGCCGTCACATGGGTCAGACGCGCTGGTCCTCCTCTTTCAGTTCCTCCAGTGAATGGTTGGTTGCCCTTGGGCTGACTCAAGCGGTTGACTTGAGGTGGTGCTGGTGCAGGTGGTCTGGGCACAACTGTAGGTTGTGTTGGAGTCCTAGATGTTCTCTGTGGGTAAGGGCAATCGACCTTGCGATGACCGAGCCTTCCGTAGTTGAAGCATGCTCCTGTGCCGCTCATGCAGTCTTTGGTCAAGTGGCTTCCTCCACACTTTGCACATCTCAGAGCTATCGCTACTGGCTGTCTCGAAGTTGCAGGTCTCTGAAAAGATGGATTGTAGGATCTAGAACTGGGCGGCCCAAATCGAGGTGGAGGCTGCTGCTGCGGGTAGGGACGAGGCCTCTGGATATTATGTGGATGGTGATCTGTCTTAGCCTTCTTCCTTCTTTCTTCTGTCAGGTTAGAATGTTCATTTTCAAGAATTATGGCTCGATTGACCAGGTCTTGGAATTCATTTATCTTGTGAATGGATAGGAGCATTTTCAGATAGGGTTGCATTCCATTTAGGAATTTCTCAATTTTCTTCTCTTCGGTGTCAACGTCGGCTGGAGCGTAGCGGGAAAGATCATTGAATTGGCTCAAGTATTCAACCATCTTTTTCCTGCCTTGAGTTAAAGCTCGAAATTCTCGTTTCTTTAACTCTATTCTTCCGGTAGGCACATGTGTTTCGGTGAAACGAATCTTAAATTCAAACCAGGTGATGGGTTGCTCGCTGACACGGTTACGGTTGTAGTTTAGGCACCACGTGGCTGCGGGTCCGGTTAGCTGGTGCGCAGTATACCGAACCTTCTCCTCATCAGAACATCCGACCGTGTCCAATTTCTTCTCCACTTCAGTTAACCAGTCGTTGGCGTCCAATGGATCAGTGGCCTTGGCAAAGGTGGGAGGGCGAGTCTGGAGAAAGTCACCCAGACTAACCCCGTGGGTTGGCTATGAGGTGGTAGGGGCTACTCGAGTTAGGAGTGCTTCCATGAAGCGATTCTGGCTCTCCTGAGCTTCCTTCCTGGAGTTTTCAGCTTCCCTCCTGGAGTTCTCGAGAAATCGAAAAACTTCAGCCATTAGTCCTAATGGGTCGGCAGTTCTGGTAGGTGCCGGTTGGCTAGCTTCTGGTAATGTTGTGGTTCTGTACTGGCCAGGAGCGAACTCGTTGAGGTCCACTGGTGAATCTCCCATTGGTGCTTCTAGTGGGGGTAAACCCAACCTTAGTCCCAGTCCTTGATCTTCATGTCCTTGACCTTCCATCCTGAAGGAAAACAAAGCTGTTAGGAGAGGGGGGTTTTAGTTGTTGAACTTGTCGCGATTAGCAACTTTGGTGAGTCTTTCTGTTAGCTTAATTGCTCTTCAAGATTTAGCAGTCGCTTGTGGTGAGAAAGGGATTATCATATTAATCTGACAGAGCTGCCCCGCGAGTGAGTTGGGTTAAGCCATACACAGGTTACCAAATAACACCAAGAAACACCGAGATGCTAAAAAGATCCAAATCCTATACTACCTGAGTCTCTCGTGCTCAGTCACGCTTGAGATCTCGTTCTCAAGGCCGCCCAAACCACGTGTTTGGGACCACTCAGAGCTTGCCTCTGAGTGCGACCTACACTACCCTGGATCCACGTGCCCACGTACGCTTGAGATCCTGTTCTCAAGACCGCCCAAACCACGTGTTTGGGACCGCTCAGGGCTCATTCATGAGTACGCCCAGGATTTTGTTCCTGAGTACGCCAGATCTACACGCTCGGAGTGCCACAGACCACTTGTCCGGGAAAACAAACGTGCAGAAAGGAGATAAGACATCTTTTTATCCCGTTAGCCATTAGCTGTATTTTCTTTAAGTAGTTACCGATTCAATTGAGATGCTGACGGGTCACATTGGTTATAAAGATGAAGAGATAAGGAGACTAATGGGCATGGTCCAAGCTTATTCAAAAATTGAAAAAGCCAGTCCATACCAGAGCTCCACCGCAAGCCTCTACTCCCGGCATGCAACTTATGATCTTATATTAATGCCTCACCACCTATAGTCTCAAGCATTCTACCCTAGATCAAGAAACCAAACTGAACACTCACTGAAACATAAACGCACATCAGGTTCTGATACAACACCAACTGGTACACTGAAGACAACAACAAATACAACAAGGGGGAATCCGAACTAACAACAGGCTACTCCTAACTCGACACAACTAAGGGACCTCCAACTATCACTCCTCTGGGTCACCCTCCTCACTACCGCCACTCCCCTGACTAGGGCTACCGCCTCCCTCAGCTGCTGGGCTGCTGCTGGGACCTCCAAAGTAAGTACGAAAAGCCTTGTGAACAAGGGTGGTGTCTCTAATAGGGTCTGGATGTACCGTGATGTGGGAACCACGGAACTCCTGTCTCAAACGGTAGGGAAGTGGACAATCTGGTGGTGGGGCTGTGGTATCTCCTAAGTCTCCCTAGGATGGTGGTGTGGGAACATGTGGATAAGGGTAAGGAGGAGAAGGGATGGGGACGAAAGGGTCATAGAATGGGTCAGGGACAGGAACTGCGGGAGGTACGGAGGTAAAATCATCAGCTATAAAGGAGTAAAAGGTATAAGGTGGGGATGCAGCTGAGTAAATGGGTGGGTCTGCAGGTGGAGCTGTAGGTGGAACTGCAGGTGGAGCTGTAGGTGGAGCTGTATGGGAACTGGGCCCTAGGTCAGAAGGGGGGTAAGGGGGACAGTAAGATGGATCAACAGAAGTAGGGGTATAGCGGGTCTCCTGAAGAGCCTGCAAGATATGGAACCACTGCTGCCAGAGGTCGGAACTCTCCTCAGCTCTAGCTAAGGCTCCCTGGGTCGAATCATACAACAAGGTACTAGCCAACAACATTGTTTCTGTAGTATCATGCTGCAAGACTGCAGTGGCTGGAGAGAGTGGTGGATATGGGTAGCTAGAAGTGGTGCTAGGTCCAAACTCCAAACCCGACCCTCCTGGGGCTATGGCTGGTAACCCTCTGAACTGAGAACCCCTCAGGTGATCACTAAAGTGAGCTCTAACAGCGTGGATGGCCCTATGGGCTGCCTCCTGTAGTGGTCCGTAATCGTCGGACGAACGCCACTCCTACGTATACTCTACATAATAACCGCGGTCCAGGGGAATCCCCGTCACTATGACTCCTACTAAAGGGTTGTCGCCCAGATCGCCAATCTCCTAAAAGAAATCCGGGAAGGGTGCCCCTAAGTGATGCAGTAGTCTCCCCAGCATAAGCACATGCTGTCTATGTTAGTATGGCAGCCACTTAAAGAAAGGTAAGCCTTTGACATAATAATTTTGACAAGAGGCGAGAAAGAAAATGATCTCGAGACAATAATTTATAAAATACTTAGTGCCATATAGCAAGCAGAGGGACATACTTAGGTTATGCAACGGTTTCTATCTTATTAGCGTGGCCCTAACCTATTGCTCTGATACCATCTGTGACGCCCCGTGTGATTATCCCGAAGGGTAATCACACTTAAGCATACGGATTACTATTCGTTTGCCCGGTAGAACACCGCTCCAACGAATAGTAAGCCTTACCAGAGTTAGCGCATCAGAACAATAAGATAGAAACTGTCTTTTATTTCAACAGTTAGCCATGCAGGGCTAAGGTCTTACAGTACACATACTAATTTACATAGCCAAAATGAGGCTATTCCCTCTCTTGCCTGCCAAGCTCAACCGGTCTCCTAGTCGTCCCAAGAGTCGAATACGGTGCCCACCTCGCTCGGCTCCTCGTAGTAAGGATCTTCGCCTCCTGTGGTCTCATCTGCACCTGCACAGCCTTCATCCCACTCGGGATAACTCCCTGCCGGACTATGGTTTACAAAGGAGAATACTAACAAGGTTGAGTACAAAAGTACTCAGCAAGCATTAATAGCAAAAGATGCACAGGATGCGCTATCTCTATTCATAATCACAGTTTTGTAAATCATCTCACTTCAGAAAATAGATCACAACAGTTAGGTGACAGGTTTTAGTACTGAAAACACTACTAGTCGCTCGGAGAGACGACAGACCCCCTGTGGTTCCCGTAGACTCCAATCCTGAAGACTGGCATGAATTCATGATTTAGTTTAGCACTGCGTAGGCTTTGTACCACTTTACCCATAGCTATTCTGAACTCTCTGAAAACAGGGTTCACCGCATTGCCTTTGATGCGGATTCAAGATCAGAATACAGAACGTTTTCCAGGTTACGTGAATTAATTTCTCCACCCGTCACCTTCCGTCGGTGCAGATTTAGTCATGGTGCTGACCTCGTCATCCACCGAGTTCTGGTGATGTTGGTTGAGGTAGCTTCTATCCTGCACTCAACACTCCACCTTAGCACTATAGCGTCTTGGATCCCCCACTTCCGGACTTTCCCCATCGGTCCTGGGTTCCTCCATCACACTCACTCATAGTACTTACCCCTTGTGGAGAGCATAGTCACGTAACAGGGTAGCATTTTCTGCCCGCCGAAACAGGAAAATGGTTGGCACTGAATTTACGGCATCTGACCGAGCAAGAGTTTTGTTGGTCCTTATATTGTAACCATATGTAAAAAGGGGCCTACCTCTTACCTCATCATCATCATCATCGCCGCTTTCCCCTACCAGGGCCCCCTTTTACCCACCTAGTAAGTCTCATTCCTTTTCCAATCATCTTAATCATCTCGTCTCAATCATTTTCTTTAGGTTTTGATAAACCATTTTGATGCAATATTCATAATAGTGCAAGATAGGGTATATTTTTAAATTAACTATATTTATGTTCAAGAGGGTCGCTTGCCTTTGTAGAAGTAGGAAAGGTGGGTGCCGACGAAATTCGGGTCAGCTGCTCCTGTCGGTGCTGGTTCATCTTCTGTAGCAAATTGGCAACACGAATAATAATATAAGTAAATACATAACTGATTTGAGTGATAATAGGAATACATAAGTTAGTGGCGACTACAAGTTAGCACACTTTAATTAACTAAAACATTTTCGAGACCTAAGCGAAGTTGGCACTTCCCGAAATAGCCGCTCTATTGTCTAGTCGCAAGAATTAAACAGTTAGCAACTACTTTACTAGCAACTAACACAGAAACAACATGAATCTCAACAAATAAATGAAATCTACCCAATCCTAATACTACCCCTAAATCTAAAGTCCTAAACCTAACCCTAACTCCACTCTAAACTCCCCTAATCTCCCCCTAATCTCTCTCTTCTCTCCCCTTACAACCCCCACTCGGCCGGCCCTACCCAACACACACACACAGACCTCACACTACCCCTCTCTTGATTCCCTTGCTTCTTCCCTTCGGCTTCAAGGCGCCGCCGCCCCTGCTCGGGTCCTCTCCAGCTGGCCCTCTGTAAGATCGAGTAGGCCGACTAGAGGGGGGGTGAATAGGCGTTTTAAAACTTTTATGCGCTAAAACCGATTTCTAATGCGGAAGTTAATACAAATACGATTTTTCACAATTAAGACCTAAATCCACTAGTCTCAACTAAGTGCACCAACAATACAAGTCTAATGATAATAATCAATCAAGCATGGACTTGTAAGCAATTCAATTTAAGCAATGTAGATAGCACAAAGCACGGCAAGCATTCATACACAATAAACAAGCAACTTAATTATATGAATATAAATTGCAATATGGTAGAGCTCAAGAATGCAAACCACAAGATGACACGGCGATGTTTTACCGTGGTACTCGGAGACTTGCCGGTCTCCGCTAATCCACGTTGAGGGAAACCCAAACCAATTGGGCCGGCTCCACGAATTGAGCCTTCCTCCGAGGTATCAACCACCTCACTTCACTAGGGTTGCTCTTACTCCACTCCGGAGATAGCGAGCACCAAGCCACTCACAAACGCCCGGGTCTTCTCACAAGCTTCACTTAAGAAGATCACCGACGCACGATGCCTCCACGCCGTCTAGGTGTCAGCAAACACCAAGAGTAATAAGTCTCCAACGTTCACTTGAACCAATCAAGTGTCAAAGCTCTCGTGGATACTAAATCCACCACCTAATGCAACACATGCAATAGGATTTTCCCTCTCAAACCTCACTAAGTGCAACACATGCACAAATGGGAGTAGAGGGCTTGCTCTTAGCTCAAAGGAACTCAATGGGGCACCAGCAACTCCCCTCTCACGGTCAAGGTGGGTATTTATAGCCCACACATAAAAACTAGCTGTTGGGAAAAGATTCCAGAGAATCTGGATGAAATCGGTCTGACCGCCAACTAATGGCCGGTCGGACCGCCCAAGTGCCAACAGCTATAAAACTAGTCGTTGGACTCACAATCGGTCTGACCGCCAACTAATGGCGGTCGGACATTCAACCGATCGATCGCGGAAGGGCGGTCGAGATCGCTCAACTGAGCAATCGAGCAATCCAGAAAACATCTCTTCTGGAAAACACGTACCGCCAAGTAAGTTTCGGTACTACCGCACTCCGGTAGTACCGTTTCAAATGCCCAATACTACCGCACTCCGGTAGTACCGTTTCTTACGGCCAGTACAACCGTAGGTCGGTCAGACCGCTCATCCTATGGCGGTCGGACACTACTACCGGCCGATCGCTACTGAGGCGGTCGGGCCGTCAACGATCCAAGACTAAGATCAAACTTTGCACATTTGCTTCAACTCAATTTGCAAAATATATTTGACAATTGATGCAACATGTACACAAGAGATGAAAGCTAGATTCTCAATAAGTCACAAAAACACATTTTGCCGACTTTTAGAATCATGCCACAAGGAATAAGGTACATGGTTTAAACCATTTGCAAAACATATTCGCAAACAAAAGTCACATGCTACAAGGAATCACCATGAGCCACAACTATTTGCAAAATGCATTCGCAAATATTGGCAACATGTTAAGTTGAGCTAGAGCAAACACAATGAGCTATCAACACATGACCAACTCAAGTTACTAATTAAGACCACTCTTAATAGTACGACAACCTATACTAACAATCCGGACTCCCAACCAAACACCGAGACCGGTAAAAGACTAGGAATAAATCCTTAGCCCTAGCTAGTCATACCTTTTCCTTGCGCAACAACTTGAAGCTTGATGACGCACATCCTCGCTTCAAATCCGGGTTATTGACTTAATGTCCATCAACATATGATGACATCTTTCATTTCAAGTCTTGACATGCATCAACTCATGATGCACTCTTCACTTGACCTCCATCAACACATGATGGATTCTTCTTGACTTGATGATCAACTCAAGATCATGTTCTCTTTTTGTGCTTGATATGCATCAACTCATGATGCATCCTTTACTCCATGCTCTTCACTTCGGGATCTCGATTCAAACATCATCAACACATGATGATTTCCATTACCCCGATCCTTGACTTGATGACAATCCATACATGATGTCATCCAAAGTTTTCGACCTCATGGAACATAACCTATTTTACCAACTTATTGAAAAATGTTATTTCCACAATATGATTATCATAAATTACCATATCAAACCATTAACTGATAATGGTGGAACAAGATACTGTAATCTTTCCCTCTTTGGTAATTGACGATAATCACTTCAATAACAAGTAATTGAATGTAATTGGTATGAGTATATATAAACTACAAAGGTTATGTATACTCAAAAAGATATATGAGCATATATGAACTACGCAAGCCTCATATGCCCATATGAATATATACGAACTACACAAGTTGTATATATTCAATGATATGTTTCAAAGTAAAGACCCTAAATATACGTGGACATAAGAATATGGATGAATACTAATGAAATCATAAAATATAGAGTGAACTCCCCCTACATGTGTGCATACACGAATGTGTAATAAAGACATATGCACTTATTCAAGTTAACCTTTTGGTGAAGTTCAACCTATATTTTGAGTCCGAGGAATGCAACAAGATATAATAAAATGATGTCGAATGCATACCTCTTTAATCTTTAACTCTAACTGAGACTAAGCAATTTGTATGACAATAGAAGTGTTAGTCTTATAAAGATTTGTCATTTGGAAAACATACCTCATTTGATTTTTACCTCTTTATCCATTTGAGACTAAACAGTAGGTATATCAAAAAGAGTGTTAATCTCATAAATAGATTTATCATTAATAACCAAAACTCCATTAACACATAATGGCGGGTCTAGATTCTTCAATCTCCCCCTTTTTGGTAATTGATGACAAATCTATTATCAATAGCAATATTTGGATATTATCAACATATATTGAGTATTTAAGCTATTGAAATGTAAACCATGCATATAATGTATTCTTTAAGCATATGAAAGAGACATGTATAATATTTGATACACAACCAAATGTGGAAAGATATTGATCCAACATTCTCCCCCTTTTGGCATTAATCACCAAAAAAATGCAAATCAACCTTAAGCCAAATAAAAGATTTTGCATAACAAAGAGCTGGGCAAGAGAAGTCATTTTCTTCAGATCAAATAAGCATTCTCTCTTTTTAAAGACAGGTTGGGTTCTTAAAAGACTTTTGAAAGTTTCTGCAACCAAGAACCAACAGAGATAAAACTCCCCCTAAACATGTGCATTGAATATATGAAATAGAATACATGCATACGAAGAATTTATGAAATTTTGACGGAGTTTTCTCTAAACAATGAATCCAAGGAAGCATGACAATTGATAATTAAGATATGAATACTTATGCAACAACAATAAGGATTCAATTTATAACATAACTCAGACAGGGAGAATAAACATAATCCATAGCATTATCATTCACATATCCAACTAGTCTGATAGCAATTAAAATTAATGATCATTCAGTGTTCAATAAGCTCACACAAGATAACAAAAGATAATATAAAGCTTATCCCCATAATACAAGGTCTATCGACCTACATATGAAAAGAAAAGACAACTAAGATGGAGGAGCCTCTGTCGAAGATGGAGGGGCAGCAACTGATGTGGATGGAACATCGCCCTGCTGAACACCTGAAGAGGTATGTCGACGACTCCCAAACCTCTGATAAACAACCGGTACTCGCTGCTGCTGATACTCAGTGAGCCTCTCATCCATACGACTGACCCTCAAGTCTAAAGAATCCAACCTGGCTCTAGTCTCTGCATGCATCTGATCATTTCTTGCATCCATGCGATCAAACCTACCATCCATGCTCGTCTGAAGGCGCAAGAGAGCTGCCAGAACTGCATCCTGCTCCTGAGGACCCTGCTGTCCTGGATGACCCTGAGAAGATGATCCCTGCCCTTGATGCTGAAGAGGAGGTGGAAGGGGCACCTGAGGAGGAGTATCTTTAGGTCTGTACTCCTTATGCTCCATGTCACAATCCTGGTCAAAATCAATCTTGCTCCAAATAAGCTTCATAATATAGGGAGCAAAATAAATGCTTTTAGTCTTATCTCCCTTAGAAGTGGCAATCTCTCTAATGATCAAGTCCATCACATCAAACCTTGTGCCATCCATAATATATTTGATCACATTCCAAGCACACCCATGTATCTCATCATTATTCCCACTCCTAGGAAAGAATGATGCTCTCATAATCCTATTAATAACACTGGAAATGGCAAGAAGTCCAGTTACCTTTCCACGTACATAAAGATTTCCTTGATCATAAAACTCATCCACCTGAGTGAGGTCAAGAGATTCCCGAAGATGTACCTTCAACCCACTCGAATCTCCTAAACTCAGGGCACTTATGAAATCATCTTTAGTAGCTTCCAACCTTTGATTTCCAGTCATCCATTCAAGATAGTCATGATCCGGAGATACATAAACAGTTGCATAGAATTGCTTGATTGCCTTAGCATGAAAATTGCACTTTAAAGAGACTAAGGACTCCAATCTCACAGCTCTAAACAATCTAAGCAAACCATTATAAACTGGATTCTTGCCTATGTAGCTCCACTTCACAAAGCGATGATTCGCAAATTTCTTCTTAGCATAGATGATTTGATAAACATGCTGCTGGAATAAGGTATGGAACATACCCAAGGTGGCATCTCTTGGAAATCTGAACTGATTGATATGTCTCAATATGGTATACTGTTCACTTTTTAATTTAGCCACATCAAGTCCAATAAACTGACGTTGATCAGGAGCAACATCGTCATTCTCATCCTCATCATCAGCATCAGATTCTTCATAATTGTTATCACTGCTGTTATTGTCGCTATCATCACTTGCATTTTCTTCCTCTTCTCCTTCTTCTTCTACATCTTCCATATGTTCACCTTCTGAGGAGGAAGGAGGTGTAGAGCGATTCGCAGTCCTCTTGTTCGGCATCGTCGCTGAGATAAGATAGCAATGAATATCAAAAATTTTCAAAGAATGAATTAACAAGCATTCATAAGGCCATCACTGTCACTGCCCATTGTCACAGGCGGTCAGACCGCTTCCCAGGCCGGTCGGACCGCCAGAAGGATCGGTCAGACCGCCAGGTTGCGGCCGGTCAAACCGCCAGTGACAAAAGGCAATCTGAATTTTGAAAGAATCCAAAATTTCCAACTTTTGTACAATGGCATCATGAATACTTACTAATCTACTCTTAGACTACTTGTAGGTTCAAATGTTTCACCAATTTGAATAAATTTTGGGGACAATTAAGTCAAACCTTAGAAATTGGGAAATTTGCGATGTGGGGAAAATGCAAGTAGAGAGAGGAGAGATTACCAGCTAGGAATGAAGAGATTAATCCAAGGGGATGAACCCTTGAAGCAATTTGGAAACTAATAGCCGGATTTCAAAAGAAGTCCCTCACCTAGGGTTTCATATTTTGATGAGGTGAGTCAACCAAAATACAAAACAATTGGAGAAAAGAGCAGAGGAGGTGAGAGAGAATCTCTTGAATACCTTAGACCGCAAGGAGATGGTCGGAGAGTAAGATCCGGGCCGGAGAGAAAGAAGGCAACTGAAGGTGGACAGAGAAGGAGGTTTTCGGTTTGGAGTGAAGTGAGAAGACAACTGTTCGGGAGGAAATAAAAAAACACTTCACGCAAAATCGGTCAGACCGCTGGGCACGGCGGTTCGACCGATACTAGCGATCGAACCACTGGAGGGCGGTCGGGCCAGTCCACGATCAAATCGACAAACAGCAGTTCGATCGGATTTGAGAAAAGATTGAATTTTTTGTAATTTGCTCCAAATTTTCACACAATCAATCAAACAAATAACTTTGGAGTATTTCCAACTTATATAGCCCTTTAAGATCCAACCTTCAAATAGTTTTTATAAATTAAGCTTTAATTTTCGCAATTGAAATTGTATTTTCAAAAACTTTCGCAAGAAGAGCCAAATTTAGCAAATGAAGAAATTTTGAGTATCCAATTTCGTGTATGAGTTATAAATACCATCTTGGACCTATTTATGTGAAAAATTTAGGCTCAAATGGTTAAACTCACTTAAGTGCTAGAAAGTGACCAGTTAGGTCAAACCGGTATTTTGGACGAGTTTCAAAATCGAATGGCCTTTTCTAGGTTGGTCTTTTGGAAATCCTTTGAATACCAAAAATGTTTAGTACAACCAACTCTAGGATTTTCCTTTTGGGACGATGGTCAAATTCCTTTTAAAATAGATTTTACACAAAAATCTAGTTTTGGTCAAAAACAAGATTCTAAGATCTAGAACTTTGGGTAAAAACTCATTTTCACTAAAAATAGGTTTTTCTTGAACCAAAGCCATTTGTAAACATTTGAAATGCATTTGTATACATTTTGCAACTAATTTTCCAAAGGATATATTAATAATTTTAAATTTTGACTTTTGGATAAATGGCTCAATTTAAAAAAACATTACTAGCACTTAATTAATTTGGGCACACTTTGGGACGTGATATACATGTACATGACTTAGCACTCAGCCTTAATGTGCAACTACCAACTTGCTCAAGATTTTAATAAACAAGATTAAGCACGAGAGCAAGAACAACCCTTTTATAAGATTTTCATGAAATGCAACCTACACAAGGTAAAAGGGTCTAGATACTTCAATGTAAGTACTTGTTACCGAAATAGCACTGGCTTATGATATGTATGATCATCCTTAAGCTTGGCTCCAATTTTGCATATGGTAAATTCCACCTCTTCATGTGTGAGCCAAACCTTCAATGCATCTCCAAGTACCTATTAAGCATTTAAGCGCATTTGGTACCGAAATCTTGGTTGGGTCCATGAATGTTAGTCACAATACTTTTGGGCACCCAAATGGCCCTTCTAATGATAGTCTTAGGTGAACTAACAATCTTAGCAAACACATTGCCATTTATATCCTTTCTAAGCAAATAATTTTTATTATAAAGAGTTGGCTTAGGAGTGATATCTTTGGGACATTCCTTACTAAAATATCCTTTTTCCCGACAATTATAGCAAGTTGGGCTTTTGCTTCCCTTTGATGTCTTCTTGTCTTGCTCATTGTCGGCTTGCCTCTTCATTGAATGTCTTGGCTTGACATCCTTTTGATTTGGGCACACCGAGGCAATGTGTCCTTTCTCATAACATCAAAAGCATTTGATATTCGAGTATTTCTTCCCTTTTTGCTTTGCGATGCTCTTCACCTTCTTCTTAGTGATGAAACCAAGTCCTCTTTTATAATCTTCCTTATTAGGGCATTTGGAGGAGAGGTGGCCCTTTTGATGACAATCAAAGCACTTGATGTTCTTGTTGTGTCTTTGATTGTGTCTCATCTTGCTATTTTCCCTTTTCTTGGGAGTGAAGCCGATTCCACTCTTGTCATTTGAGCTTCGTTGCTTGCTCAAGATATCATCAAGAGTGGTCTTCCCTTTGTGGCTTCTATCCAAGTCATTTTTCAAATTAGCGACTTGGGCCTTGAGCCTTTTGTTTTCCTCTACAAGATTAGTTTCAACAAGCGTAGAGGAAATAGAAGCATTTTCACTAGTGCTACAAGGCATATAAATTAAATCATCACAAGATGTGGATATGCTAACCTTAGATGCAATGCAAGGGTTAGCAACTACACATGGCATATCATTTAATAAATCACATGTTATGCCTATATCCACTTTAGACTTAGTGAGCTCATTTAGGAGGAGAATTTCATGTTCCTCTTTTAGAACATCATAATCATTTTGAAGTGAGACAAACTCTTTCTTCAAAACTTTGCATTTAGATTTCTCCTTTCCTCAATATTCATTAAGTTCTTCAAGCATTTCCGTCAACTCATCATACGTAGGATTATTGTCATTTATCTCATTTTTACCTTTAGCCATAAATCAATGAGGCGAAGTGGATGGAGTTGATGTCTCATCATCGTCGGAGCTAGAGGTTGAGCATTCTTCTCCTGACATCCATTCTTGTATGCAATCATCACTTGTAGAAGTGGACACTTCATAATGGCATTGTAATTGTGTCCACATTTCATGAGCATTCTTGAGATCGCATACTTCATTAAACACATCTACACTCAAAGCACTAAATAAAGCGTTAATTGCTTAAGCGTCTAGATGTACGCATTTCTCTTCCTCAATCGTCCGATCAAGACTATCCAACAGAGAAGAAAAGCCAACATCAACAATCCGCCATATATTTAGGCCCATGACCAAAAAATAGCATAACATGCGGATTTTCCAGTGAGCATAATTTGTGCCATCAAATTGAGGTGCTTCACCTAGGTGCATAAAATCTCTAGTCGTCATCCTTTACTCTCTAGACGGTTAAGTCTAATAAATGAGAGACCAAGCTCTGATACCACTTGTAAGATCGAGTAGGCCGACTAGCGGGGGGGTGAATAGGCGTTTTAAAACTTTTATGCGCTAAAACCGATTTCTAATGCGGAAGTTAATACAAATACGATTTTGCACAATTAAGACCTAAATCCACTAGTCTCAACTAAGTGCACTAACAATACAAGTCTAATGATAATAATCAATCAAGCATGGACTTGTAAGCAATTCAATTTAAGCAATGTAGATAGCACATAGCACGACAAGTATTCATACACAATAAATAAGCAACTTAATTATATTAATATAAATTGCAATATGGTAGAGCTCAAGAATGCAAACCACAAGATGACACGGCGATGTTTTACCGTTGTGCTCGGAGACTTGCCGGTCTCCCCTAATCCACGTTGAGGGAAACCCAAACCAATTGGGTCGGCTCCACGAATTGAGCCTTCCTCCGAGGTATCAACCACCTCGCCTCACTAGGGTTGCTCTTACTCCACTCCAGAGATGGCGAGCACCAAGCCACTCACAAACGCCCGGGTCTTCTCACAAGCTTCACTTGAGAAGATCACCGACGCACGACGCCTCCGCGCCGTCTAGGTGTCGGCAAACACCAAGAGTAACAAGTCTCCAACGTTCACTTGAACCAATCAAGTGTCAAAGCTCTCGTGGATACTAAATCCATCACCTAATGCAACACATGTAATAGGATTTTCCATCTCAAACCTCACTAAGTGCAACACATGCACAAATGGGAGTAGAGGGCTTGCTCTTAGCTCAAAGGAACTCAATGGGGGCACCAGCAACTCCCCTCTCACGGCCAAGGTGGGTATTTATAGCCCACACACAAAAACTAGCTGTTGGGAAAAGATTCCAGAGAATCTGGACGAAATCGGTCTGACTGCCAACTAATGGCCGGTCGGACCGCCCAAGTGCCAACGGCTATAAAACTAGCCGTTGGACTCACAATCGGTCTGACCGTCAACCAATGGCCGGTCAGACCGCCAGAGGGGCCGGTCAGACCGCTCAACTGAGCAATCGAGCAATCCAGAAAACATCTCTTCTGGAAAACAGTATCGCCAAGTAAGTTTCGGTACTACCGCACTCCGGTAGTACCGTTTCAAATGCCTGGTACTACCGCACTCCGGTAGTACCGTTTCTTACGGCCGATACAACCGTAGGTCGGTCAGACCGCTCATCCTATGGTGGTCAGACCGCTACCACCAGTCAGACCGCTACCAGAGGCGGTCAGACCGCCAACAGTCACCAAGACTAAGATCAAACTTTGCACATTTGCTTCAACTCAGTTTGCAAAACATATTTGCCAATTGATGCAACATGTACACAAGAGATGAAAGCTAGATTCTTAATAAGTCACAAAAACACATTTTGCCGACTTTTAGAATCATGCCACAAGGAATAAGGTACATGGTTTAAACCATTTGCAAAACATATTCGCAAACAAAAGTCACATGCTACAAGGAATCACCATGAGCCACAACTATTTGCAAAATGCATTCGCAAATATTGGCAACATGTTAAGTTGAGCTAGAGCAAACACAATGAGCTATCAACACATGACCAACTCAAGTTACTAATTAAGACCACTCTTAATAGTACGGCAACCTATACTAACAATCCGGACTCCCAACCAAACACCGAGACCGGTAAAAGACTAGGAATAAATCCTTAGCCCTAGCTAGTCATACCTTTTCCTTGCGCAACAACTTGAAGGTTGATGACGCACATCCTCGCTTCAAATCCGGGTTATTGACTTAATGTCCATCAACATATGATGACATCTTTCATTTCAAGTCTTGACATGCATCAACTCATGATGCACTCTTCACTTGACCTCCATCAACACATGATGGATTCTTCTTGACTTGATGATCAACTCAAGATCATGTTCTCTTTTTGTGCTTGATATGCATCAACTCATGATGCATCCTTTACTCCAAGCTCTTCACTTCGGGATCTCGATTCAAACATCATCAACACATGATGATTTCCATTACCCCGATCCTTGACTTGATGACAATCCACACATGATGTCATCCAAAGTTTTCGACCTCATGGAACATAACCTATTTTACCAACTTATTGAAAAATGTTATTTCCACAATATGATTATCATAAATTACCATATCAAACCATTAACTGATAATGGTGGAACAAGATACTGCAATCTTTCCCTCTTTGGTAATTGACGATAATCACTTCAATAACAAGTAATTGAATGTAATTGGTATGAGTATATATAAACTACAAAGGTTATGTATACTCAAAAAGATATATGAGCATATATGAACTACGCAAGCCTCATATGCCCATATGAATATATACGAACTACACAAGTTGTATATATTCAATGATATGTTTCAAAGTAAAGACCCTAAATATATGTGGACATAAGAATATGGATGAATACTAATGAAATCATAAAATATAGAGTGAACTCCCCCTACATGTGTGCATACACGAATGTGTAATAAAGACATATGCACTTATTCAAGTTAACCTTTTGGTAAAGTTCAACCTATATTTTGAGTCCGAGGAATGCAACAAGATATAATAAAATGATGTCGAATGCATACCTCTTTGATCTTTAACTCCAATTGAGACTAAGCAATTTGTATGACAATAGAAGTGTTAGTCTTATAAAGATTTGTCATTTGGAAAACATACATCATTTGATTTTTATCTCTTTATCCATTTGAGACTAAACAGTAGGTATATCAAAAAGAGTGTTAATCTCATAAATATATTTATCATTAATAACCAAAACTCCATTAACACATAATGGCGGGTCTAGATTCTTCACCCTCACGCGCACGGCTCGGCCCATCTCCCCCTCGGTCGTCTCTTCCCGGCGTGGCCAGAGGCCAGAGCCCTCGCCTCCCCTCGGTCATCTCTTCCTGGCATGGCTAGAGGCCAGCGCCGCTGCGCGCTCGCCTCCCCTCGGCTCGGTCCCCGCCGACCCGAGGCTGCCTCCCTAGCCTCCTCCTAGCTTCCGCTGTGTAGATCTACCGGTCCAGGGGACTTCGGCCCGGCCGGCTCAGCCTCCCGGCCGCCGGCGCCAAAGCACAAAAGCTCCCCTACCAACGCTCATCTAGGGTTTAGCTAAATGCTCAAATGATTTGGTTGCTATTATGCATGAATGCAGGTCAAGATGGTGCGGATCTGAGAGGGAAGGGCTACTAGAGGTAGGAGAAGGCTGTTACACAGGCATGAGGTACTCACCAAAAGCTCACAAGTGCCAATGCTTTTACCTGATGGGTGGAACTGAGATGATTTTGGGGTCGATGGTAGGAATGGTGGCCGGCGCTGGAGGTGGTGCTGCCGGCGGTGAGCAGGATGGGTGGGTGGCCTTGGTGATGCCGGTCGCCTGGATCTCTCGGTCTCCAGTTGCAGGCTCTTGCGCCTGGACTAAGAAGAAGAAATGGGGGGATGAATGAGGGGGCTGGGGAAATGGAGGGAATGAATCGGCTGGGGAAAAGGATAGGGACGCACTGTTGTGCTTATGATGCTGCTGCTGCTGCGCTGAGAAAAAGGGGGAAGGCTTTGCAGACCGAATAGGAGGAGCAAGGAAAAAGGCTCCAGGGGGGATGAATCAGTGCTTGGGAGCTGAAGCTGTGTTATAGAAGGGAATGCAGGGATGCTGCCCAAATTAATGATGCCACATGCTTCTAGATTGATTGATGTAAAATGCACTCTTGCAAATAATGCGATTGCAGATTTAATTATCTAATGCAATTGACAACGACAATGCATGATAATTTACCGACTTGATTCTACTATGGTGCTTAGTGATGAGATTGCACGAATGATGCAATATGATTGAGCTACTAAATAACGATCTAATACTATCGTTAACTCACCACTAAACAAGACTAACCGCTGCTAATTACCAATTACTGTTATGAGATTAGGGCTAATTAACGCGGGTTCTCACAGCTGGCACCTGCGACGCTTGCGCTGGTGAACTGGTGGGCTTTGGCGAGCCCTCCGATAACATAAAACGTCTTGATTTACAAGAGCATCTACAATAGTTCATATCACTTGTTACTAAGAGATGAATACATCAGCATTTAGATTATATGGAAGAGAGATAGTGAGAAGAGAAGGTGAGCTTGTTTCTTCAGTTGTTGATACCAAAACATAAGAAACAACAAAATAGCTATTAGAGACTTACTTGTTACATAAAAACTTATTTTGTGTGTAGCAATTAAAATCTTAGATACAAGCTCAAGAAACAATCTAGTAAAAGGCCTGTTTCTTTTTATTAGATTAAGTATTCTCTTTCCTCTTAGTAACAAGTTAAGAAACAAACTATTGTAGATACTCTAAGTTCATCGTTGTGGCATCACACTGACACGTGTGTTTTCCTCATATATCTTTACTATCTTTACTAATATAAAAAAAACAAGTTTGTGGTCGTTCGTTCTCCCCTCACACAAATAATATGTGCCGATGTGTGGGTCTCGCGTCCATAAAACTCCCTTCCTCTAAAAACCCCAAAAACATCTAAAAAATCTGTTCCAAACAAACTATTTTTTTGGCCGCATACCTCCTTCAAAAGCGCTAACTACAAAACTAATCCAAAGAAAAAAGGCAATACAAAACCAGGAGACGAGAAAAATGAGGTGGATAACATGAAGATTGCTACCAGTGACATGATGAATATCTAAGGGGCTCTGTTAAGAGTAGTTTTAATTTTGTGCTCCTTGTCATTTTGTTAAATGTGAATCAAGTATGATACAAGAATGTATCTGCCGATGGCTGTTACGTATGCCCTAAATTGAAAAGTGGCAATCTCAGTTTCAATAAAAGGTTGGAACTGGGCTTCCTTTGATGTCCTGTTCATCCAAAAAAAAGTTGTTCTACCTTTGTCACGCTTCTTAACACCAACACAATATTTATAAACAGAAGTAGCATTGTGTTATCAATCTTTTTCTTCATTGCAACGCACGCCCCTTCAATCAAATATAAAAGGACTTAGTGGTAGTAGTGAGTCTTCCATCTAACTCTCATGAGTTGGTGGGATCTTTTGTAAATAAATATGTGCACACATGTATAAAATACTTAAATGATCTTTTTTGGATAATTAGATTATATGTGTTTGTGGTTTGTAATAAGGTTCTACATAGCTTGTTGAATGGATACAAATTATGTATGAAACTTTTATTTGTAGGGATAATTACCTTATGTATATTGGTATTCTAAGTTTATAACTTATATTATGTTTTATTTGAAATTCGTTGCAACACACGGATACTCGACTAGTGAAATTAATAATATACAGTGAAACACACTTACTGTTGGGACAATACCATACAAAGCGAAAAGTAGACCCACTTCAATAGTGAATAGTGATTACCACTAGCAATGGCCGTACTAGAAAAGCGAAAAAAAACAATGTACATGTACATAAACCAAAATGATGGTGTGTGCCTAATATATTGCAGTGAAAGATTTTGTCAATACTTATTTAAGTTCTATATTCTTTTAGGATAACATCCATGCAATGTTTTTTTATTGGAACTACCACTTATTAGTTTTATATGTTTTCATCTATCTCTTTATTATATATTAAAAATCGATGACAGGCCTTCTACAGTTGCTAACAAAAAAGAGAAATATGCTAGAAATACTCAAAATCATTACTATTATAAAAGGACTTGGTGGTGGTGGTGAGTCTGTCATCTACCCCATCTTGAGTTGGTGGGATCTTTTATGGATAAATATACGTACACATGTATAAGATACTTGAAGAATCTTCTATGGATTAAATTATCTGTATTTGTGTTTTGTGATAAGATTAGGGAAACTAGGATTTTTTTCTTCAAAATAAATCATTTTTAATTGTTTTACAAAAATAACTCACATTTTATTTTATTTTTACAAAAATAACCCTCAGTCGTCCCACCAAGCGACTAGGCCCAATCATGTGGTGGGCCAACGATTTGAGGCCTGTCAACACTCCTTCACGTGATGAGCGGACAACATTGAGCCACATTGCCCAGTCGCGCGAGGGAAGCGCAACTGGCTGGCATCTGACGCTAGTCGTGCTTCCCTCGTGTGATTGACAGGTGCATGACCTCAGTTGTGCCACACTGTCGTAAGTGAGGGCCAATATCTATTTTGTTGCTTCCAGCTCACATGACAGACAGACAGAGAGAGGAAGAGAAGCGCCAACAGGAGAAGAGAGGGGAGGAGAGCATCAACGACAGAGAAGAAGAGAGGGGGAGGAGAAGAGAAGAAGGGAGAGGAGATGAGAAGAAGGGGGAGGAGAGGGGAGGGGAGGAGGAGACTCTGCCCTTGGCTCAGAGTGCCTCCATGTACTCGTCTTTTTATGGTGATTTCATCCTGCACATGTAATTTGTTGGTCACTTCGATAAAACAACATAGCTTAGTGGTAGAACTAGGGTTTGTAGTTGTAGATCAACAATGTTAAGTTGGGGTTAATGTTGCATATAGTATTACAATATAGGATATTTATGTAATTATTATAGTGTAAAAATGTTAGGGTACCTCCATTAGTAAATCGATTATTGGAAGATCTAGGATACTTAGGTTTAGATCTACAAGACCTAGGGATACTGGTTTTAGGTTATTTATATTTTTAATTTAATAGTGTTTAGGGTTTAGGCAAGGCGGGTTAGGGTGGTGGCACTACTTGGACGTACGACCTTTTGGACCGCAGGCTAGACGGTCGGCACCACAGTTGGCTACGTACTTCACTTTCGCTAGAGGGATAGGCTCCCGATGAGCTAGGAGTGCTATCGACTCAAACTCCATCGAAGTCTTGGAGGCAGGACCAACGTTGGTTCTCTAGGTACGACACTTGTTACTTGTTCCATCCAACATTTACTAATGTTCATGTAATTACATCACTCTCTTCAATGCTGCACTGTGGGTTGCGAGCCGCTGAACTCCTTCCTCTCGCTCGGATGTTGCAGGCCACTCAGGAAGATGACGCAAAGCAAGATGTTGCCCCAGGGGAGGACATTGAGCAGTCCCGACGCTTCCCTTTCGACCGCTCACTCCTCACCACTCTCGTGGGCCGTTGGCGGTCGAAGATACACACTTTCCACTTGTCGTGTGGTGAGACGGCACCCATTGTACAGGTGTAGGATCAAGGACAACCGACTAGAGGGGGGTGAATAGGAGGTTTATAAATTTAATCGATCAAATTAAATTTTCA
Organism: Ampelocalamus luodianensis; assembly: GCA_036346255.1. Taxonomy (NCBI): domain Eukaryota; kingdom Viridiplantae; phylum Streptophyta; class Magnoliopsida; order Poales; family Poaceae; genus Ampelocalamus; species Ampelocalamus luodianensis. The sequence continues at coordinate 42,981,282 of CM070620.1, read as the reverse complement.
GCTACACAGTTCTAACAGAGCAGTCTAGAAACAAGAAGGTAGAACTAAATAGCTACTCAGGACAATGAAGCAAAGTCAATACGAGATACAATTCTAGCTAAACAAATAAATCACAGAGAGAAGCTAAAAAAGTAAATGTGGAAAGTAAAGATAGGAGATAACCACAGAGAGGACAACGAAGCTTTTCCCGTGGTATCGAAGACCTAAGTCTTCACTAGTCCACGTTGAGGAAACTTGAACCAATCAAGTCGGCTCCACGAATTAAGCCTTTCCTCGATTTCACTGATGGTTGTTCTTTCTCTACTCTGGAGATGGTGAACACCAAACCACTCACAATTGGCATCGAGTCTCTTCACAATCTTCTTGAAAAGATTATGTGCAAACACCTGCCAAGCCGTCTAGGTGCTAACAGCACCAAGAGTAATAAATCACAATCTTTGCTTGACAGCACTCAAGTGCAATGGATCAAACTAGAATGAATGCACTTGAAGTTTTGCTCAACAACCTCATAATGAATGCATAAGTGAAAATAAGGTGTGGAGTGAATGCTCTTGGCTCAAAGATGTAAATGTATAAGCACTAGTTCTGTCCAAGAGCAGATGGAAGGGTATTTATAGCCCCCCACAACCAATACGACCGTTGGGACCAATTTACAAAGAAAAACAGCACAAACACTAGTACCGCCATTGAACGGCCGGTACTACCGCACCATCCCAAAACGGCCTGTAACGGCTAGCACAGACATGCATTAAATGCTTTAACAAAAGCTGTTAGAAATTCAGTGCGGTACTACCGCCAACTATCATGCGGTAGTTCCATTTTAGCGGAAGTTCCAATTAAGAGCAGGTACTTCTGTTTTTCTTGAGTTCCAAAAATATAAGTACTGGAAATAACGTACCGCTACATAACCATCGGAAGAACCGGGAATGCGGTAGTTCCGCGAGTTGAACTCCAGTACTACTGTTCCTCAAAAGATCAAATCAACTTCGAAAAACAGACGTTCTGTAAAAAACGTACCGCCACTTATTTCAGATGTACCAGAGTTACGGTAGTTCCGCTAAAAGCACTGCGGTACTACCATTCCTTGAGAGAGCAAATAGATTCCAAATAACAAGTGTACTGGAAAAAACGTACCGTACAAAGATCGGTGCTACCTCCAAGCTGTAGTTCCGCAAATTGAATGTCGGTACTACAGTGTATAAAAATACACAGAACATCTCTCAAAAGAAGTGTCCAAGTGGACCCCAAAAAGCATTTTAACTTTTATGGAATATGGGTTTTGACCACACGACTTGGAACACTACTTCAAAGACTTTACGGTAGTTTCCTAAAAGGAGTTGCGGTACTACCATTGAGCGGTAGTTCCACCAAGTACACTACGGTACTATCGTTGAGCGGTAGTTCCGCCAAGTATATTTTGGTACTACCATTTCACTTGAGAAACACCAGATATTTCTTTTCAACACAACCTCCAAAAGTATGCATGATCGTAGATTGATCCATTATGCTTAGGAACATGTTATCAACTTACTAGTTGTGATCCCTCTTAATAGTACGACATCTAACCTATAATCCGGTCTCCCAACCAATTCTCCTGATACTAGTAAACAGAAAAAGATCCTAAACTACTAGTACCTTGTCTTTAAGCCACATTGATCTTCATGTTATCCTCAAGCATGCATTTCCTTGTAGTTGTGTTCATCACTGGGACTAAAACCTTTTTAAATACTCAATAATCACATTAGTCCCATAAAATATATTGTCATTAAATACCAAAACACCTTTTTAGGGGCCTAGATGCTTTCAACAGGATGTGGGCATGCTCATCGGGCTACCAATCCACGGTCTCCTAGTCGTTCCAAAGGAGCCTAGGGATGACTAGCGGGCCGATTTGCTGCAAAGATTCCATGGAGACTTCAACCGCCATAGGAAGGGGAGGCGCCCTACTAGGTCTTCGTGTAGAGTCAGAAGCACAGGGTGACATAGTGGTGGTTACAACAGTTTAGGGTTGGTGCTTTTACAATTTTGTAATGCTTTTATCCACGTTTGTATCAATCTAATGCATTATCCTTTTTGCAGGTTGAGAGGGTGGCACCCGACGCGAACGACTACCAGGTGGCGCAATAGCTAGCGGCATACCTGTTGTGGCTGTTTGGTTGGGGGATGTTCACAAGTACCCACGACAACAACGTCAACGTCCAAAGTGACAACACTCTGGCATCTACTTTTTAGACCGAAATGACCAAACCCTGGTTTAAGCTTTTCAATATTAGTTGACAACATACACCAGCTTTTCCAAGTGAATTGATAATTCTCTGAGCTATGTTGCACCCAAAGGTTCCTTCTGGTGGACGTGAGTGACTTCCATTCACAACAATTTACTCCCTCAACTACACCATAACTTGCCTATAAAGCTGGGGCATACTCCAGCATTACACGCAAGACTTCACTCGAGCTAGTTTGGAAAATAGGGAGAGGGGAAGGAGGAAGAGAGAAGTGCAGGAGGTCACGTCGCTCGATTTGGGGATGGAGGACTGCAGGTCGATGCTCTAGAAGCAGAAATAGGATGCCAAGAAGGCATGACTGCACCCTATTGTTCTTGCAAGGATTCTCCAGCACCTCCAGAGTTTCCACGCCTGTAGTGCAATTGCGGTAACCCTGCATGGATCATTTAATCTACATATCCTAGTACCGTCGCAAGGGCTTACTACATGTATGGGGATTACCGTGTATGTCAATGCCATACATCGATATTTCACAATGCATGTTATATTTTAAATATTGTTGACTTTATCTGTGCATGACAGCCGATTGAGTGTTTCTATTTCTTCCAATGGATCGACAGTCTGAAGAAGTATGACAAGACATTCATTCAATAGAAATACATGTTGAACTAGTTGTCCTCAAGGTGTTTACCCGTTCGAGACCTCCGACAACCAGGAGCGGGGAAGACAAGCGAAAGGCACTGATGGTCCCTGATGCCCTTACTGCACCAAAGATTATTTTGGATGAGGATAGGTCCGAAAATGACCTTATAGTCGAGTATTGGAAGGCCCGCGCCTGCAAGGGGTAGTAGGGTGTATGTCTATAAGCCCGAGTTATTTCCATCCGTAAAGTATTTTCCTTTCCAAAAGGCATGTTTGTATTAGTTGTAGTATGGGTCAAAGGTTCATGCATATAGCCATTTGTACTATAGGGATAGCCTGGCAAACCTCCATGGTCAAGTGTTATACCGGGCTTGCAATCTCATCTTCGTTGCTCCATTCTCGCCACGCTTGAACCAAAGCTTACAAAATATTTCGCCAATTTTTTTAGTTCTTTGTGTAAAAACGTAAAAGGTGTTCATCCACATAAAACGATTCACGCGTAATTTATTTACAAACAATTGCAGTCAACAAACTCCATCTTTTTTATCACTCATAATTATTCACAAACAACTATTCCAACCATTTAATTTTGTAAAATTAAAAATAACTTTATTTAAATTATTTCTTAAAAAACATTAGCCTTCTCTTAGCGGTAGGGAATGCGACTGTGCTCAGTTGCATTCTAGATGGGCAACTATACCCGACATGGGTCTCAGTCATGCCACCAGCTTGTGACTCTGCTCAGTTGCATTCTGGACAGGCGACTGTACCCGACATGGGCCTCAATCGTGCCACCTGCTTACGACTAAGACACGTGGTAGACCAATGCCTCAGTCGCGGTTCCGTCGTGCAATTGTGTCTCCCACGTCAGCTAGTCACTGACCCACCGTGCGATTAGGCCTAATCGCCTGGTGGGTCGGCGACTGAGGGTTATTTCTATAAGAAAAAAATAAAATGTGGGCTATTTTTGTAAAATGATGGCCTAATCGCCTGGTGGACCGGCGACTGAGGGTTATTTCTGTAAGAAATGAAATGTGGGCTATTTTTGTAAAATGATTAAAAAAAAATTTATTTTAGAGAAAAAATCGGGAAACTAGTCGAGGCACTAGTTTCATGTTGTCAATTAACTTTGTTTTCAACAATTGATCTGGAGAGCCAGAATTTACCTAGTTCTAATTTCGGTTTATTGATGACAATGAGAGTACAAGAAGCTTAATTTGTTTGTGGCGCCCCTCTTGGACATAAGTACAGCAAAGACACCAAGGCCCAATTTGGACTTAGCTATTCAGTTCGATGCATGGAATTGTGCATATTCCGTTGATCGTTTTGTCCATCTTGTTTAACCCTTCAGAACATTTCAGTTAAAACCATGAGCAGTGCAACAGTGTTGTTTTATTCAGTATCAAGGGCTACTAAAACAAACAGTTGGTTATTTTGTAGCTGCCCTTCCTTCAAATCTTACCGAAATTTCCAGTTAATCTTCAGTTATACACCCTTTGTTCTTTTTAATGATGTTTTAAATTTGATCATAAAATACATTCAAAACTATCTACTTTTGCCATATGAAAACTACTCCATTTAGTCACAAAAGGAAGTCGTTTTTCGACATCGACACAGTCTCTAAAATGTAACTTCGACCATTTATTTCTATTGTAATATAGTTATTAAACCCACTAAAATTATAATGTCATGAATATTAGTACTCTTCGAAACAAATCTATACATATCACTTTCATATTTTCATTCTAAATACTCAAAAATATATTGATAGCCAAAGTTTATAAAGTTTTATTGTACGCTACCCAAACGACCTTCTTTCGTGACTGGAGGGAGTATATCACTAGATTTGCCATTAAGATTACGTTTATAATATTACATTGCTCAAAGTTAAATATCAGACATCATAACAAATCAATTCGACGACCCAACCAAGTGGATGCTTGGAATATCTCAAATCCCTGCACGATGACCAAACATTGCACCAGAGACGACCAACGAATACAGCATATACGCCAAGATGACAACTTGGTTGGGTCGTCGAATTTCACCTAGTTAATTACAACTTACTAGCAATGGCCCTAGCTTAATTTGTCTTCACTCTGGATAAGGAAATGACATGTCAAATTTTAATTTTATAGGTATGGTTGTTTCTATTTGATTCACACAACTTTGGGTCATCTTAGTTGTTGATATGACAATTAATTTAAAATACTATGCTTCAACAAACGAGAGCCGGACGAGGTTCCTACAGGGGCTGATCGACGAGCAGAGGAAGGAGATGGACAGGGACGAACCGGGGAGGCGGAGGACCATGATCGGGGTGCTGCTCGAGGTGCAAAGAAAGGACCCGCGTGCCCGGACCAGCCCATCCGCTCCTTGTGCATCGTGAGTAGTTATCACTTTCTATAAGACAAATCAAGCCTTGTTAATTTGAATCTAAATATATATTTTTTGCGAGCATAATTTGGATGTAAATAGGATGGGTATACACTGCACTTGTTATATTAGATAAAAGGGTGTTTCATCCATGCATGGTCCCTCTACATGAAAATAAGCTTTGCGTTAGGATGAATAAGTAGTCTGGTACCACTTGATGTTATATTAGATAAACGAAGTAAGTTTGATACCATTTATTATGACCAAGTCAATCTAATAGCTTGTAACACTCGAGATCAAGAAAGAGGCCTAAATATCACCTATAAATTTTTTCACTCTAAAATTAAACCATAATTACTTAATAATTACATCAACCTATACATGAATAGAAACCCACAACGGGTTACCCCACGACAAGCATAACAAGATAAATGTATTAAGGGTAAATATTCACACGACCTAGAGAATGCCTGGGAACAGTGATTAGCAACAATACTAGTAAATAAACAATTACTATAGCATAGACATAATTCATCATTACTACGCGATCTAACACCACTCATGATCCACATCACCATGATAATGAAATCAATGCTCACTAAGCAAGCTCTAGATAAATGCACCAAATCTCTACGTATAATTGAAGCAACTAAATAATAATAGCTTCATGATTGATAGCATGTGATGTGTAAGTGCTACTCTCATCTTATGCATGTCGCTTTCGATGTTCACCTAACAACACTAACAAAGCAAGTGTGTGTCCAATACTCAGCAAGTACATAATAAAACAATAAACATACACATAAGAAGCTTCTCATTCATGTATTCTCTTATCATCATAATCTTTTCATTAGTGCAATGCAATTCTACTCTACATGCTAATTTATTCATCTCATGGCTCCTACCGGTATAACATAAGTGAACACCCGTCAGTATCCACCCTTTCGTCAGCCCGTCCTCCACGGAATCAGGAATCTCTCCATTCCCGTGGAGTCCTACCACCACAGTAGATCTCACATGCCCACCCAATGTGGTTTTCATCTTTCATGACATGATTGTGCACATAATGTAAGAATACAATTTGTTCCATTATCCATTAGCATGTTCCATGATCGATCATCATATTACCATCATTACCATATCATCATTATCATATCATCATCATGGTCATATCAACATCATTATCATGTCATCATCAAGACATTGTAATAAGCATGGATAAAACATAAAGATATCATAACAAATTAATCAATAAAGATAAGTGACACACAAACCGATGTATACCGCTCTACCATGCACTTGTCTTTAGGAATTTTTTTTTAAATAATCTATATTTTATTATAAATTACAAGTTTATTCCTGCTTTTTTTTATTACAGGAATATACTCCTGTCGCCACACCGTTGGGCGATAGGGACTAGTCGCCACACCGTTGGGCGACAGGACCCAGTCGCCCAACCGTAGGGCGACTGCATGTCTGCCGCCTAACTGTTAGGCGACAGCTGGAAGTCGCCCAACCAATGGGCGACAGGAGCTGTCCTTGTTGTTTTTTAAAAATAATATTATTTTTAAGAATCAATTACAAAATATATGTAGTCGCTAAAAAAAATTACCAAAATATGGAACCTATCGCTAGTTGAGCGTCAATGGAGGTACCAGTCGCAATATCACTTATCTTTCCGTTTACGAATCGTTCATACCTCTAACGTTGTCGATTAATTCTCCAAAAATTAACCATAGTAAAATAACATACTACGATGACAAAGTGTTATTGCGAGTGTAACAGATTTGGTACCATTTAAATTTTATGAAAATCAAAAAGTGGCTAAGTGAAACATGAAAAATGAAAAACTGGCTGGATATATGTGAATATCTTTTTAAATTATGTCATGTATTGTTGTACTAAGGTGAATATTGTAAGAATTTTGTGAGGACGATTGCGGTTTTAATGATTCGTACGTACGAAGGCAACTGATATTACAATAAGAACAGAATGTTTCATCGAACAGGGGGGTTACATGGCACAAAGGACAACGAACCGATGACGGTACATGCATGCCTTTAGGGAAATAGAAATACATGCGATATGTGGACGAATAGGGTAGAACTACTGATGGCCGAATATGGCAGAACTACTGAGTGGAACGGGGCCATTTGCCCTTGCTGCCTAGCTCGACGTTATACTCCTCGCCTTGCGCCTTAGCTCTCGCCGCGATGGCCCTCTTCCGCTCCCTCTCGGCCTCCCGTCGCCTGGCATGCTCACGCTCCTGCTCCTCGCGCTGCCTGTCCAGCCTACGTTGCTCTGCTTGCTCAGCTTTCACCTCTTTGAGGCGCCTTTCACGGGCCTCGATGTCCTCCCGGGCCCAACTCTTCCGTGTCAGCAACCACCACATGTCGTAGGGGTGGATCTTGTCGTCGATCAACTGGCGGAAATCGCATAGGGGTGGCGGAGACTGAAATACATGAAGATACTTCGTTACGCCGTTACACAAGGAAAAAGAGCATTGTACCCCGAGATACGGTTTCATTACCGGGTGCCTGTCGTTGTAGTCCGCGACGTAGTTTGGGCATCACCAGTAGCGCCGGCCAATGGTCCACTCATCGGTTGATTTGACGCACTTACAGGCGTCCCGGCACCAGCATAGGGGTGGCGCCACCCCTATCGGTGGACCTTCCGGAGGGCGTTCCGCGGGCATTGGTGGGGGGTCGCGGCTCGACCCTGAATCATTGGGCGAACTACGAGGCAGCTTCCTCACATCACTAGTTCTGGAAAAGTTTGGTGTGTGAAAGGCTGCTGACTAGCGGCACGATCGCGAGCGGCGGTCTCATGGGGAGACACCCAGTCCTTCAAAAGTTTGCGGATTTTCTCCCATTCCTTCTCCTTGTCCATGTTTTCTACTTGGTGGTGCTGGTGTGGAGTTCTTGGATGAGTTGCGCTGTATTTATAGGTACAGCGGAGGGAGTGGTAGCCGGGCTCAGAAAAAGCTGGCTCATTGGGTCACATCGTCCTGAAAAGCTACCCCGTATGGTCATGTCCTAAGAAAAGCCGGTCGCGGGTTACATCGTCCCAAAAGCTACCTCGTCGGTCATGTCCTCAGAGAAAGCTGGGTCGTCGGGTTACATCGTCCTGATAAAGCTACCTCGTCGGCCCTCAGATTGAATATCTGCGTCGTCTGGTCACACCGTGCAGAAAAAGCCGGCTCGTTTGGTCACATCATCCAAAAAAAGCAGGCTAGTCGGGTCACGTCGTCAAGAAAAAGCATTCCACGAACACGTGTTGTATGAACGAGTGGGTAGTAAAACGCGAAAGTATTACATACATCACGTACGCAAAAGTATGACATGCATCACATACGCAAAAGTATTACATGCATCACATATGAAGTGCAAAATTTAAGTATGACATAACGAACAAATGTACCGTAGCATCCCCTCCCTACTAGCCCCTACTAGGCCCCGCCAACCGCACTTCAAAGATCCTCTCCTCCATCACCACGCCCACTCCACCTCTGTGTCCTCCCTATGGGCTCGCGGGCCCCCTCCTCTGTGCTGGGTGTCGGGCCTCGGGCCGACAGGGAAAGACTATCTGGAGCCCTGGTCTGACGAGGACCGAGAGGCGAAGGGGTGACAGCGGCCGCGTGGTGGGTACCGCGCAGCGGGCAAGTCAGGCGCAGAGAGAACCTCACCGGCGGGCCGAGGTGCCGTAGTCGTCCACCAAGAAGTCGTGGGCTTCCGCGAAGCCTGGAGAGGACCCTCCGTCATAGGGAATTGGACCTACACAATAAAGTATTGTTAGTCAATTAACAAAAACACGATGTATGCTGAGAAACGGAGATGTTACGTACTCTTAGCTACCGCCATAGCGCGCGCGAAGGCGTCCGTAGGGTAGTATGGCACGCCGTACGCGCCCTGTGTGTACTGAGTGTGGAAGGCAAAGGGTTGTGGAGGACCAACGTAGTGCGGCGCTGTCGGTGTACGGGACTGTGCCCTAGCGGACCCTCCAGCCTCCTCAGGCCTCGGCGACAGGTCCGCCGAGCATCCGCCTCGCTGTATGCGTCTTGGTGTCGACGTGGTCTAGCCGACCTCTCGTCTGGCGGCTCGCCGCCGGACGATGCGGCGCGCAGCGACGTAAGGACTGTCGACCAAGCAACCCGCTGGTATCAACCTCTGGTAGTCTGGCGCACGACAACAGGCCGAAAATACGTGCGGCTTGATCAGCCACACGACGCACCATCTGGACCGTCTCCTCGCGTGTGCCCTCGACACCGTCCGATAATGTGAGGACCCCGGTTTATTCGGCTTGTACTGTTTAACCATCCACTTGGTCCTAACAGTACAAATCAAATAAACCAAGCCTCGAGATATGTATACTTCCTGCACTGCGGATACACACCCGTTACAAAATCATGCATCAATTCCATTCATACACATAGAGCCGAAGCAAAAGCAACAACTTAAAGACATAGATAATATAAAGAGAGTTATTACAAAAGAGAGGCCGACCGGCCAAAAGTCATACAAATAAGTAAATACACAGCGGAAGCAAAATGGCCATAAGATGGCGATAAACAAAAGCCAATCGGTGTGCCTTTACCCACAAGGCAACCAACCGGACCGCCAAGCTAATCGTCCCAAACAAATGCAAGAACACAACTCACAAAAGTGAGGCCCTTGGGGCTCACCTTCTTCCTCTGCAACAATTAATATTAAGCAAAGCAGATGAGTACAAAACTTGTTTTTGTACTCGCAAGACTGACGTGTGAGATAACAGAACTATAATTAACTACATGCAAGCTTTATTTAAGTGGATGAGGCTTTGGACTTATTTTCAGCATAAAGCAAGTTTTCATTTACAATAAGGTAATAGATTCAAAGCAAGTTCGCAATTAACTTTTATTGTTCAAATAAAAGAGAGACAATAATAACATAGATAGAGAACAACACCAACCTAGAAGTGACTAACCCATAGTCACCACAACAATAGCATGAAGTACCCCTTCATACCACCCATGTCAAGTTTAAGTTTTTAAAAGGTTGTAGTCTAGTTCTTGCACGACCTTACCAAGCATGTCCATAACCTAGGACGAGGCTATTCGAATAGTTTTAACCTGCAGGGTGTACCAATGTACCCACACGATAGACCGCTTTCCACCACCACGGTTAGCACACTTCCTTTGGTATGCGGGCATGGCTAAGTCTAACAAGACGCTTTCCAATGGACGATGCTAATTAAGAGCCGCAACCCACGGAGAAAGACACATTAGATGACCCTAACCTGTGCGCTAATGCTCCCTCCAAAACACACACACAAGAGCACACCCACCGACCAGCTCATAATTAACACATTCCAAAGTACTTAGTCAAGAGAGGTTCCATATCCCCTCGTGTGGTTAGCACGCAATAAGCGCTGGCTTAGTGACACAAGTAACTCGGTCCTTGGGGACTTAGGCACCATTCCACACACCCAACAGATCACATCAACATACCATTGTGCCCAAGTCAAGATATAGTTTTGTTTTCGCTTTTGATTTGTAAATCAAGAAACACAAGGGTTGGACATAATGGAATAATATAAGTATTTGTATGATCAAGATCACCGACTAAGTCGATGATCGCCCAATACTACCGATGCTAGGCATGGCTAAGCAATATTTATTCGAATCTACTAAGTGACAAGAGCTCATCCAACGAACTCTAATCACAGCAAATAACCTAGGCTCAGGTAGTAGAGGATAATTATTTACCTACAGATTGTGCAACTAGAGGTCTAACTAATCAATTTAACAAAAAAAAAATAGCAGTGCATACATAGAAGTTAAACAAAATATTAGACTTTAAAAGTAATGGGATTAATGGGAAATGATCAAACTGCTTGCCTGCTTGCTGTTGCTCAACTTGTTGCGGAGGGTCGTTCTGGATTACCGCAAATATCGTATCCTAAGCGAAAGAGCGAAAACAACCAATAAGACGAGCAACACTTAAACAAAAGAGCAAGCAAAAATTATCCAAATGTGACGAAATTTATACACAAGGTAAAATACAAACATACCTAGACATAGAAACTGGAAAAACTTAATTTGGATTTGTGGTGCAAAAGATATTCTCTAAAAACCTAATTTCGGCCATAATTAACACTGTAGCAAAAATATTTTCTAGAAAGATTTTGAAGCTGAAACTTTTATGGTAGCTACCTACGGGTATAGTGGTAACCCATATAAAATTTCAGGTCATTTGGAGTTAAAATGATTTAGTTACGATTTTTCTAAGTTTTAAATCTAAGACATGATTAATTTCAGATTAAAGACTATCATGAAAACCTATACTAAGCTAAAGTACTTTAACAGATGCATTTATAGAACTTTAGTTTGTTAAATTTGGAGCCGCAGAGAAAAAGATATGAAATTTTGAAGTTTAAACCAATTAATATGTGCAATTAAAAGCTCTCGACTAAATCTGAAAACCAACAAAATCGGGAGGTCGTGGGCGTTGATCCAAGATCGCACGGCTCACGAGCTCGATGCCAAAACCCGCACGAGCACCGGCGCAAAGACCTTGCGCCTAGGAGAGGTCTTAGCCGCTGATATTGAATCCAACGGCTCAGACCATCGGATGCACAAAGACCGCGAAGGAGGTCCTCGCGCACTAGGGAGGTCGTGGGCGTCGATCTGGATCTCGCGGCCCCGAGCTCCACGAGGAGGTCCTACGGCTAACTCGCTAAGGGAAGGTTTGGGCGGTTAAGATTTCCGAGGGAGGTCTTAACGGTCTAGATCCGATCGGAGGAGAGGACCTAAGCGGTGAGCTTAACGGGAGGTCTTGACGGCTAGGATCTCACCGAGGAGGTCCTAACGGTCGAGATGTCCTCGAGGAGGTCCTCCAACACAAGGTGCTATCTGAGAGAGATCGGATGGCTCGGATCTCCATGGGAGAGGTCCCGAGTGGTCCAGATCTAGGCGGGAGGTCCTCATGGTTAAGACCAAAGACGAGGAGGTCCCGAGGTTCTCTTTACAAAGAGACCAAGGGGTGGTTTTGAAGGTTTTCTTTACAAAAGACCGGGGTGGTCTTTTGCAAAAGAGGACCTTGGTGGGGTGGCTCAGGTGGTGGTTTTAAAACGACTAAGGAAGGACTTTTGCAAAGAGGACCCCAAGGAGGTCCGGGAGGGCGGTTTGACAAAAGCGATCGGGTGACCTCTTCGCACGAGGACCTCAAGGAGGTCTTTTGCAAAGAGGACCCCAAGGAGGAGGGTGATCCTAGCGGTGGGATTTAACCTACTGAGGTCTTTAACGGCCAGATTCTATATGGTGGGAGGTCCAGAGACTTAGGATTTTTCGAAAAGATCCTAAGGCCCGATCTAAACTTGGAGAGGTCGTGAGCGGCTAAGATTAGCCCGAGGAGGTCTGGGGTGGTTTTAATGGCGCAGACCTCCGCACACATGGCGGCTAAGACACTTTAATGCATCGAATAATTGACAATAAATGAATCTAAAAGGAACACTTAATGACTAAGGCCCTGGCCTACACGACAGTGACTCCACGGAACAAGTTAGGACACAATTAATGCACCAATGATGAGTAATGATTTGAGCATTAAAGTGGTCCTAAGAATATGACGAAAACGGGAGGTTTTGAACTGACAAAACCCGAGCGTGCACAGCGGCTTGCCGCCGGCGACGTGGATCTCCACGGCGGAAACCAAAGGCACGGAGGAGCTCCAAATAGGACGGAGAACCTAAGGGTGCCAAAAAGCTACACCAAAAGCACCACCAACCGGCGCTAACCGGGATAACCACCGGGACCAATGCGCTAAAAACGAAAACCGAAGAGGTCTAATGGGATCGGGTTTTGGAATCAAGTACTCACCGGGATTGAAGGAGAACCGGAGTGGTCGCGTAGCTCCGGTGACGGTGGAGGTCGCCGAGATGAAGAAGACGGCTCCCGCCACGAGCGACAAGCGCCCACCTCGTCAAGCTCTGTGAAGGTCAAACAAAGCGAGTCGAGAGGCTCAAGGTGACCAAGGGAACAAGATGATCGCCAACAACTACAATAATGAACCACTGGAGCTCAAGGGTCGCCGAGAGCTCCAAGGTCGGCAATGGTGGCGAGGTTTTGGGTGACTTGAGCTCAAGAGCGAGAAAGAACTAGGTGCAAGAGAGTGACTAAAGGAACTATGAGAGGAAGCTTGAGCTTCAAATATAGCCGTGGGAAGGATGGCAAAGTCACCGGCACCGAGCCCAAGTACACGAACCGATGGGAGTAGGTTGTCGTGAGACTTTTGAGCAAAGGTCTTTGCGGACATTTAATGTTGGCGAGACATAGCCGCTTGTCACCCAAAAGTTGACAAGGCACCGCTCTCTCTTGCCATGCACAAAATTTGATAACGCCCATGCCCACCCGGACGGTGAGAGGACCAGTCAAGGAGCTCAACGGCTAAAATCCGCACCGAGCCCCACTAGGGAGGTCGTGAGTCGATGGATTGAAATCCGAGGGCTCGGATCTTGAGCCCAGTATTAGAGGTCCTAACACTAGGGGAGGTCTGAGCCACAGATCTCAAGAGAGATGGCCCACGATCACCCAAGCGCTAGGGGTGGTCGTGGAGGTCCGAGGAGGTCGCCTGGGTGGTCTTTGCGAAGGTGCAAAGGAGGTCCCGGGAGGTCCTCGAGGGTTGTCTTCGTAAAAGAACCCGAGGAGGTCGTGGGTGGGAGGTCCTTTACAAAGACCCGAGGAGGTCTTTGAGCGTTGGATTTAAAATCCAACAGCCCAGACCACCTGTGCCCAACCTGACCGAGCCCGACACCGCTTAATTGGCTCGGTGCGACCAAGACTGAAAGTTTGACTGGTTTGAGTCTAAGTTTGACTCGGACCGTGTTTAGAGTTTTAATTTGAATTGAGATTTTGAAGGGGTCTTAAGAGATAGAACTAGCTCCAAATTTTATGAAATTTTGACAAAGGCTTGCTAACCTTGAGATGGACCTTGTATAAAATTTCCAGAGGTTTTTATGTTTGAGCACTTTTCTCCGTAAATTATACAATGCTTTGAGCTAGGGTTTGACTACAAGTCAAACAAGTTTGATGACCCTTAAAAATATTCGAACAATTTCTAAAAATTGTGAAATTTTTCGAGGGGTCACCAACCATCCCAAGAACTTAGGAAAATATTTCCGAGAAGGATCACAAGATGGACAAGATTGTTTTGGAGGATCAAGATTTGGATCAACAGATTTGTGACTTTGTATTTCCATACTCTTGTACAATAATTGTTTAGTACACACAGAAATACATGATGTAAGAAAAAGTTTTAATTTCTACCCATTTTCTTACATTTGAAACACAAGTTGAAAATGGGGATGTTACAGATAACCTCTGAACCCATGACCGACAGTCCGTCGTAATCTCTGCGGCGATGCTCGCCTACATCGAAAACAAGACCTCGTGAAATATATAATGGCAGAGGCCGAATCAAGTATTCGGCGTAGGATGTAACGCATCGCTGCCAGGACATCTGCGCGAAATGCACGAGGTATGTGTCCGCCGGTCTTTGGACACGTGGTGCGGGCGCATCTGCAGCAAGTACGAGCCTGGTGCGTGTCCGAGGAGCGTATCAACGAGATACGCGTCGTAGGTCGAGGGTCGTAAGGCGTGTCCTCCCGCACACGGCCATGTAGTGCGCCGCCCCACCGTCCACCCGGGCGCTCATCCTACCACCCGGGCCGTATCGCGACGAACTCCCTTCCTACGAACCGCAAGACGTAACATGTAATTAGGAGTCATGCGTATTAGACGACAAAGAAATAATCGGGATGTTTGTCGATTACTCACGCGTGCACGCCGTCGCACCGCCGCCGAATGTATCGAACCTCTGCCGTAGGCCGAATCGCCGCATCACGCGATGTGCCGCGTAGTCCTCAACGAAGACGCCGAAGATGAGCACCGCGGTGAGCCATGAGTCCCGGCCGCGCAGTACGCCGAGAAAGCCCGTGAGGAGCGGGCAGCTAACTCCTCGTGGGAGTATGGTCGCCAACGAACGCCGCCCGCCGTGAGCGGCCGAACAGCTCCACAAACGGCCAGACGCGACGTGTCACCGCGTGCACAAACCGTACTGCGAGGAACACAATACGACATATTAGATTGAACGATCGATGATATTAAAAATAAGTCACGAAAATAATACGCACGCCGCCGACACCAAAGCGAGCCCATAGTCGGCCGATCAACCTCCGCAGTACATCTCCGCGTGTAGGGAGAGGCGTTGCCCAACAAGGGTCGCCCGAGGCTAAAGCGCCGAACGACCACAATCGCAGCAGAGAGGACACCCGTGAGGACGGAGTTCGCCGCGACTAAGCACGAGTCGCACAAGCCGCGATAGGTGGCGGCAGTACACCAACCCACCGATCTGCGGGGCCTCTCGTCGGCGATGGCCTAGCGTCTGCTGATGAGCGCGCGTCGACGGTGTCGCCGTGGGCCGTGGTGAATAGGACCCACCGAATAGCCACGCAAGTACGCCTCCAGTGGCGTGACACTGCTGTCGTCCGCGCAGGTCCATCCGCCGAGCCGTGCAACAAAAAGAAAGTAAGATCGCATTACAAAAAGAGAGTGCAGCGGCGCGAACGCGAACATCGCCGAACACGCATTCAAAATCGCGATACCACCGTAAGGACGGGCCGTGCCTCTGTGTCTCCGGGAAGATGTAGTACTCGCCGCGCCGCAGCGGAAGGACTCCTCGAACTCCGCCTGCACGTCTCGACGCCGCCCTCCGAGGCTCTCGCGGAAAGCGCACCTCCCGCGACAGGGAGGCCAAGTAGCATGGAGACGTCTTGTAGAGTCGGGGTCATCTCCCCGAACGGAAGATGGAACATGTGAGTCTCCGCCGCCACCGGTCCACAAGAGCCGCCAACAAGGACCGGCCGAATGGGAAGCGCCGACCGCCTGGCCGGCATGGACGTCTGCGTCTGCCGCGTCACCGCGGTGCCGCTGCTCGTCCTCGTCCGTGGCCTACACCATCCGGGCGAGTGGTAGTATACCGGCAGCGCTGAGCCTGCAAAACAACAAAAGGTTAGTACGAGATGTGTGTTTGGTGATAACATAGTGCCAACGAATGCTAACCTAGCTGTCCAGAGTGGGTCTAGCCTCCAGGCCACCCGAGGTGTCCGTGCGATCACCCAACACGATCGCGTCACCGCACCGCAGGATGAGGGACACGACGCGACGCGCGATGTAGCCGGTCGATGCGCTCTTCCAAGAGAGCGAAACTCCAGTCCGATCCGTGAGCCATACCTGTGAAACAAATTGAAGGTACAAAATACATGGAAATATTACATGAAATGTAAACAGGAGTGAATTATATGTAAACGGTTACATGAACAATACAAAGTACACATGGCAATACAAATTATATTGTACGCAACGATGGCGAGGTATCAGCTACATAAATAATACAGCAGACACAAGGTCCCACTTTGCACATTGCAAGAAGCGTGTCGCAAACCATGGCAGAGCCTACTCTCACCGGTGCCTTGCATCGCTCGGTCGTGTAGCCTCTCGCCGCAGAGCTCGCAGCTGCTGACCCAACGCCCGGCTTGTGCTTCGTCCATATCATTGGTAATACGCCGACTCTGCCGACGCCTTGCCACCCTTCAAAGATGTTAAGGTCCGAATCCGATCCTGCTTGCAATGTCCTCGGTGGCGGTTACCCACACCACAAGCCCCTAAGCTCACTAGTCCAAGCTCGCACCACCTCGTCCTTCAAGAAGTACTGGACACAAAGTTGGACGGTCCATGCGCACAATCCGCACGCGGCGAGGACATGGGAGCATGGCTTGTGTAATTGCCTCGGTTTATTGCATGTACAACTAGGTTCGCTCACATGATCTCCAAGCCATACCTCCGCGTGACAAGAGAACGAGCCGCCCCAACCGCTCTATCCCGGCGAGCACGTCAAACGATGTTCCGTATTGCCCATCACGCACCGTGTGCGATCGCCCTTCGCCGTCTTCGCCGTATGTATGCCGTAATCTTCGAGCAAAGATGTCGCTTGAGGGTTGCCGCATGAAGTGCGCATTTGAACGCCTCTCCTCTGAAATACCCGACAGTTGCAAAACACCTTCCACGATGGCGACGAGGGGCCGAGAACGGAGGCCCCTAAGAACCCAGCTTGTACACCTCCGCAAGGTTAGTCGTCATTATGCCATACCGCCCCATCGGTGTTGTGCAAAGCAGCGACCACCTCTCCAATGGCACGCCCTCGATCCAAAGGCGAAGCACTCGATGTTCCTCAAGGTCCTCCGCCGCCTCCAGCGAGTTCGACTCGTCCGTGGTTCATCCCGCCCACGTGTTTCTCTTTGTGCTCATCCAAAGAGCATCCATAAGGCGCCAAATTTTATTCTTTGGTTCTCGCATAGCCACCTCTTGAATAGCTTCACCAATGTTGCTTCGAACTTCTTAAAGAAGTTCGCCCCTGCGCCGAATGCACCATCTACTCCTCATATCCGACCAAGGAGCGGCTCCTCGGGTCTTCTTGAAGTTTTCTTATGGCCTTCAAAGATCCCGGCATGGCGATCGTAGATCACGCACACACCAGATCGACCTCCAATAACTCCCACCCTTAGATGTCGAAGGAACCACAACCACCGTCGTAATTTCACCTTCGACGAATGCGATGGCCAATGGCGGTTTGATTATTCCCGCCAACGCCTATGGTCATAGGATTTGCCCTTGTATTTCCTACCAAAAGGTCCGCAATCGAGATCACGGCAGCATATGCCTAAAAGCCTCGATGCGGGGCCCAAGGCTAAGAAGGCCCTTTGCAATATTAAAAACATTGCGGTTTTTAGATGGCATGTCCCTTACAAAGCATGTACGTTCCTGTTTTCTCCCCAAAGACCTCCAAGATACGAGGAAGGTTGTCATACGCGCCTCAAAAGATCCAAACTGTCTTTCTAAAGCCTTTTGCTTCGCACGCCACGCCTTTGCGTAGCTGATCTTGTACTTGAATTTCTTATCGATAGCCACCATAATGTGCTTGGCCTCCACATCCTTCTTCTCTACTATCTCTCCATACATCAAATTGGCTACGAAGGTCGACGTTAGGTTACGATGTCCGACAAAACAAAGTCGAGCATGCAGATCGCGCTTCTACCTTCGAGACAATCCAATGAGTCTCATACTTTGGTCTATGTGCGTGCACTCGCCAAGGACAACTGGCTTGCTCGCACTTGACAGTGTACTGCTCCTGGCTAGATTTGATGACCCGAAACGTCCGCTGCATGGACATAGCCCACAACTTAATGGCATCCTGCAAGGATGTCTTATCAGCAAACATTGAGTGCAACCGAACCTCAGTAGCATGGTACTCCCACGGCGATTCGTGCTCGTCATGCGTACTTACACCCTCAACGTCAAATCTATTCCATTCCTGGGGAATGGGAGCTCCGTCCTCATCAGAACTATCCTCGTCGTCCTCCAGTAGAGCTTCCTCTTCAGCCAAGGCCATCCGGTCATCGCTATCCATTTGACGCAATATGTACTCCATGTGCTCTCCTTCATCAGCTTGTCCTGTAGGCTCACCATGTGGTGCCCGATCTTCTTCTTCTGTATGTACCGCATCGGGCTCATCACAAGCAACATCCTTCGAACCCTTCCTAACGCCTTCCTCCACCTCCTCTTCTTCACCAACATACTGAGCACCCGAGCTGCTCCCACCACCAGGATGATATCCGACAACGGGTCCCTGCATAACTTCTTTTGGGCATGGTTGCACAAGCACTACACACTCATATCCACGGCGCCTACAGCCTTCTATGAAGCCCTTCCACACACCGCGTGCGCATCGTTGTTCTCAACTCCCATCCGATGTCCATCTGAGACCGCCCAAAGCCCTTGTATGACGACGCCGCACACCTCGGGGTCCAAGGAGAAGCTACGGGTGAGCCAGTACATCACATCGGCGATTCGTGCATTCTCGCCGTCTGGGTGTACCAGAGTGGTTTGAGAAAAACTACTCAAGTCAACACCGCATGGACCTTCACGAACGGTGCCAACACCGTAATGCACTTTCAATGTAGTGGGTACAGGCATGGCTTACTGTATATGTCTACAAATATTTTTAATATTACAACTAGTCAGATTGCAACGCACGACATGCAAGCACTACTACATTTACCTCTACTAATTTGTTCGTACACCTAATTCATAGTCTACCCTAAACCCTAATTTTTTTCCTCAACCTAACATCCTAATTTTTTCCCCTGCCTAAAATCTCTACCTAAAATCTCTAACTAAAATCTCTAACAGATTAAACTATATAAACTGATTACCTACTACAAAATGTACATTACAAAATCAAAAAACTTACCTCCGCGAAGTCTTCTTCTCCCTTCCCCCTCGCTCTCTCTCTTTTTCTCTCTTCTTTCTTCCTCCTCTCTTTCTTCCTCTTTCCTCTTCCTCCTTCTCTGCTTTCTTCTTCCCGAGCGCAGGCGCCGGGACCGCATGCGTTTATAAAGCCCTCCGATCGCCCAACCGCTCGGCGATCGAGGCACCTATCGCCCAACCGTTGGGCGACTGCATTCATTGCCCAACGGTTGGGCGACCGCAATTATGGGGCGCCTAACCGTTGGGCGACTGGGTCCTGTCGCCCAACGGTGTGGCGACTAGTCCCTGTCGCCCAACGGTGTGGCGACAGGAGTATATTCCTGTAATAAAAAATAGGAATAAACTTGTAATTTAAAATAAAATATAGATTATTTTAAAAAAAATTCTGTCTTTAGCCACGAAAAATGGAACGATGCGAAGGTGGCACCGAACCCTAAGCAACAATCCTGGGACAAAACCAATACCCACCTCAAAACACGCAACAACATTACAAGAGCATAAAGCAAATTGGCATCGCTCCTACGCGCAAACCCGATATAATTAACCCCTCTTCACTGAACAAACCGCCCACTGTTCCGGTGATCAAACAATCATAACTCCTAATTTTGGAATCCAAACATAGTAAACCATGTGAGTTCTAGAATCTACACAAAATTGTCTACACTATCCTAGTTATGCAAATTTCCTGATTAAGTTGTCTACCAGTCTAAGCCCTCGTTTGTTAAGCCGAAGGTCAATCTGATGCACTACTGATCTATGGGCTTATCAATTTTATATCTATTTTTCAACAACATAAAAAGTAGTAAACCTTACCACTTCTGAAAACTATAGAAAATTACCTAACATTTCCTAATTATGGCCATAAATTAATTGTAACATCCCGTTTTTGTTTCCTCCTTGGCCGGCTGCCCCTCCTCTTGTCTTCTTCCCCCTATCTCCTTCCTCCTGTCGCCTTCCTCTTGGCCGCCTCAGCCGAGCATCTCCTTCCCCCTTGCTCTCTGGAGCAGCACGCAACCTCCCCTGTGCCGCCTCGCCCGCGCACACCATCGCCGAGCAGTCCCATCCGCACGCTGCGCTTCAAGCATGCGTGCCTACACCACTGCTGCCACCCCGCGAGCACCCGCGCACACCTCGGCCGCCATCCTCACCGCGCGTGCTCGCCCGGGCCCCCCCCCCAGCGGCTCTCCCCCTCCCCGGCTATAAAGCCCCCCCCACATCTCCCTTCCCCTCCTCTCCCATTTCTCCTTCATTCTCAAGCAAAGAAGAAGCAAGAAGGAAGAAGAAGAAAAGCCGAAGAAGCACTTACCTTAGCCGTCGCCGCTGCTTCGGTGCTCCCCGGCCGGTACGCCCCGTCGTTGCCGCCGCTTGGCCGCACCTCCAGTGGCGCCGCCACCACCGCCTCCCCCGTGCGCTGCCGCCCCTCCCCCGCGCACCGCCGCCACCCTACCTCCCCCCTTCTCCCCTCTTTGCTCGGGCCAAGTACCCCCCCCCTCTTTTCTTGGCCGGCTAGCCAAGCCCCGGTTAGGCCACACGCACGGGCCGCACGCCCGGTTTCGGCCCATTGTTTGGGTTGGGCTGAAACGCTGTTCACCTTGGGCCACCGGTTTTCTTTTCTTTTGTTTTCCTTTTCTTTTCTGCTTTAATTTAAAAGAAAGGCTTTAAAAATTCGTATCTCCCTCTTTTTAACTCCAAAAATTATAAAATAAATTTTTAAAAATTTGTAAATTCAAGATCTTGCTAATAGCATAGGTCTTGTTCAATTTGGATTTAATTTGTGTATTCTTGTATATTTATTTGCTCTCTTTGCCGTTGTGCCTTTTTCCGGTACGTTCGTCCGACTAGGATTTGAAGACGTCGGAGATCCCTAAGTTGATCAAGCCCAAGATTATCAAGATCCTCTTGCCTATATCCCAAGCGAGTCAACACTTTGATCATATTGAGCCTACATTTTATACAAATTATATTCTTCTAAAATAGCAAATTGCATGCTTTAATTCTTTAAGCAAATATATGTTAAAACTTAAGGTAGTTAAATACCCATTTGATGAGTACTTAATTATTATGCCATCCTTGACAACTTGAATCCCTTAACCATTGTCACCCTAGTAACTATGTGGTAATACTAGTTATAGGACGTACTTAAGCGACATGCTAGTCTTGCTTAAGTACCGGAACATTAAAATGTTCCAATCATTATCTCTTCAAACATAAAAATAGTTTGGGCAGTCATTGGTGGTCCATGACTGAGACAAATGTGGTAATATGGTTTTACTCCTCAAAACCCTAAAATTGCTATTACCCCGTCTGGGTGGACGGTAAGATGGATGGTATGACAGTGGGTGCTAATGTAGCCCAAGGACTGTTGTGTTGTGGATTGGAATGTGGAATGAACCGTCTAGACAGCCCTAAGGACTTAATCTCGTCATGACCTCCCGTGTAAAACAAGTGCAACCACAAGTCTGTAAAGTACAACCTGGCGAAATAATTTGTATACATAAGTACGAGTTGCATTAGATAGATGATCCGCGACGCCGTAAGCCTTTGTGGCGAAGGGTGTCGGGGTGCACGATGCAAGTCATTCGACGGCGCAAGAGGGGGTCTGAGTAAGGGTTAACGGGTCTAAAAGAGCGTAACCCTTCGTGGACGAAACCTTAGCGAAGTGTAACTAATACTGATAGATGCATTGTAAAGGCCTTGTGATGATCTCCCCTTGATTCACATGTCTACGAAAATATGTGTACATATCAAGATGATTATCTCTTGTGGGTAAAGTGTACAACCTTTGCAGAGTGTAATAAACTGTTTAAACAGCCGCGCCTACAGTCAAAAGCGGACATGGGAACTTAACTTGAGTTAGTTCTATTTCAAAAACTATTGTGGGTGGTATGAAAATGTGGTGGGCTCACCTAGCCTTGGGTTGGATTTTTCCCTGAGTTTGCAGACTCAATGAAGTTAATATATGAAGGTAAACCCAATCAAATTAAGCACAAGGTGGAGGGAACCTCTGCTGTTATTAAATATTGCACAATTACTCTCTTTAATAAAATGCAATTTGTTAAAATACTAAGTGGTAGGAATTTGTAATTATGATAACTGAAAACATTGCTTTAGAAAATAAAAGAACCAGAGCCATCCTTGTTAAGCCTTGCATGTATATTATTGAATTGTGTGTTGGCTCGCGAGCACGGAAATAGCATTGGCTTGTGATATGATATGATTATCCTCAAGCTTGGCTCCAATATTGACATATGGTGAATTCTATCTCTTCATGTGTGAGCCAAACCTCCAATGCATCTCCAAGTACCTATTAAGCATTTAAGCGCATTTGGTACCCAAAACTTGGTTGGGTCCATGAATGTTAGTCACAATACTTTTGGGCACCCAAATGGCCCTTCTAATGATAGTATTAGGTGAACTAACAATTTTAGCAAACACATTGCCATTTTTATCCTTCCTAAGCACATAATGGTCTTTATAAATAAATGGCTTAGGAGAGATACCTTTGTGACATTCCTTACTAAAATGTCCTTTTTCTCGATAATTATAGCAAGTTGGGCTTTTGTTTCCCTTTGATGTCTTCTTGTCTTGCTCATTGTCGGCTTGCCTCTTCATTGAATGTCTTGCCTTGACATCCTTTTGATTTGGGCACACCGAGGCAATGTGTCCTTTCTCATAACATCCAAAGCATTTGATATTCGAGTATTTCTTCCCTTTTTGCTTTGGGATGCTCTTCACCTTCTTCTTGGCGATGAAACCAAGTACTCTTTTATAATCTTCCTTATTAGGACATTTTGAGGAGAGGTGACCCTTTTGATGACAATCAAAGCACTTGATGTTCTTGTTGTGTCTTTCATTGTGTCTCATCTTGCTATTTTCCTTTTTCTTGGGAGTGAAGCCGATTCCACTCTTGTCATTTGAGCTTCGTTGCTTGCTCAAGATATCATCAAGAGTGGCCTTCCCTTTGTGGCTTCTATTCAAGTCATTTTTCAAATTTGCGACTTGGGCCTTGAGCCTTTTGTTTTCCTCTACAAGATTAGTTTCAACAAGCATAGAGGAAATAGAAGTATTTTCACAAGTGCTACAAGACATATCAATTAAATCATCACAAGATGTGGATATGCTAACCTTAGATGCAATGCAAGGGTTAGCAACTACACATGGCATATCATTTAATAAATCACATGTTATGCCTATATCCACTTTAGACTTAGTGAGCTCATTTAGGAGGAGAATTTCATGTTCCTCTTTTAGAACATCATAATCATTTTGAAGTGAGACAAACTCTTTCTTCGAAACTTTGAATTTAGATTTCTCCTTTCCTAAATACTCATTAAGTTCTTCAAGCATTTCCATCAACTCATCATACGTAAGATTATCGTCATTTACCTCATTTTTACCTTTAGCCATAAAGCAATGATGCGAAGTGGATGGAGTCGATGTCTCATCATCGTCGGAGCTAGAGGTTGAGCATTCTTCTCCCGACATCCATTCTTGTATGCAATCTTCACTTATGGAAGTGGACATTTCATAATGGCATTGTAATTGTGTCCACATCTCATGAGCATTCTTGAGATCGCATACTTCATTAAACACATTTACAATCAAAGCACTAAATAAAGCGTTAATTGCTTGAGCGTCTAGATGTAGGCATTTCTCTTCCTCAATTATCCGATCAAGAATATCCAACAGAGGAGAAAAGCTAACATCTACAATCCGCCATATATTTAGGCCCATGGCCTTAAAATAGCATGACATGCGGATTTTTCAGTGAGCATAATTTGTGCCATCAAATTGAGGTGCTTCACCTAGGTGCATAAAATTACTAGTCGCCATCCTTTACTCTCTAGACGGTTAAGTCTAATAAATGAGAGACCAAGCTCTGATACCACTTGTAAGATCGAGTAGGCCGACTAGAGGGGGTGAATAGTCATTTTAAAACTTTTATGTGCTAAAACCGATTTCTAATGCGGAAGTTAATACAAATACGGTTTTACACAATTAAGGCCTAAATCCACTAGTCTCAACTAAGTGCACCAACAATACAAGTCTAATGATAATAATCAATCAAGCATTGATTTGTAAGAAATTCAATTTAAGCAGTGTGGATAGCACATAGATGGCAAGCATTCATACACAATAAATGAGCAACTTAATTTTATGAATGTAAATTGCAATATGGTAGAACTCAAGAATGCAAACCACAAGATGACACGGCGATGTTTTACTGTGGTGCTCGGATACTTGCCGATCTCCCCTAATCCACATTGAGGGAAACCCAAACCAATTGGGCCGGCTCCACGAATTGAGCCTTCCTCCGAGGTATCAAACACCTTGCTCCACTAGGGTTGCTCTTACTCCACTCCGGAGATGGCGAGCACCAAGCCACTCACAAACGCCCGGGTCTTCTCACAAGCTTCACTTTAGAAGATCACCGACGCACGACGCCTCCACGCCGTCTAGGTGTCGGCAAACACCAAGAGTAACAAGTCTCCAACTTTCACTTGAACCAATCAAGTGTCAAAGCTCTCGTGGATACTAAATCCACCACCTAATGCAACACATACAATAGGATTTGCCTCTCAAACCTCACTAAGTGCAACACATGCACAAATGGGAGTAGATGGCTTGCTCTTAGCTCAAAAGAACTCAATGGGGCATCAGCAACTCCTCCTCACACAACCAAGATGGGTATTTATAACCCACACACAAAAACTAGCCGTTGGGGAGAGATTCCAGATAATCTGGACGAAATCGGTTTGACCGCCAACTAATGGCCGGTCGGACCACCCAAGCGCCAACGGCTATAAACTAGCCGTTGGACTCACAATCGGTCTGACCGCCAACCAATGGCCGGTCAGACCGCTCAAACCGGTCAAACCGCCGAGGCTTGGCCGCATCGCCAACCGAGCAACCGAGCAAACCAGAAAACATCTCTTCTGGAAAACACATACCGCCAAGTAAATATCGGTACTACCGCACTCCGGTAGTACCGTTTCAAACGCCCGGTACTACCGCACTCCGGTAGTACCGATTCTTACGGTCGGTACAACCGTAGGTCGGTTAGACCGCTCATCCCATGGCGGTCAGACCGCTACCACCGGTCAGACTCCCCAATTTCAACTTGTGGTGTAAGTGTAAGAAAATGAGTAGAAATTAAAACTTTTTCTTACATCATGTATTTCCTGCGTGTACTAAACAATTATTGTACAAGAGTATGGGAATACAAAGTCACAAGTCTTTTGGATCCAAATCTTGATCCTCCAAAAACAATCTTGTCCATTTTGTGATCCTTCTCGGAAATATTTTCCTAAGTTCTTGGGATGGTTGGTGACCCTCTGAAAAATTTCACAATTTTTAGAAATTGTTCGAATATTTTTAAGGGTCACTAAACTTGTTTGACTTGTAGTCAAACCCTAGCTCAAAGCATTGTATAATTTCTGAGAAAAGTGCTCAAGATAAAAACCTCTGAAAATTTTATACAAGATCCATCTCAAGGTTAGCAAGCCATCACAAAATTTCATAAAATTTGGAGCTAGTTCTATCTCTTGAGACCCCTTCAAAATCTCAATTCAAATTAAAACTCTAAACTCGGTCCGAGTCAAACTTAGACTCAAACCTGTGTCCGACTTTCAGTCTTCGTTGCACCGAGCCAATTAAGCCGTGTCGGCTCTCGGCCAAAGTTGGGCGCAGGGTCCGGTGCGTTGGATTTCAAATCCAACGATCAAGGACCTCCTCGGTCTTTGTAAAGACCTCCCACCCGCACGACCTCCTCACCCACGACCACCCCTAGCACTTGGGTGATCGTGGGCGCCCATCTTGAGATCTCGTGGCTCGCACTCTCCCTAAGTGTTAGGACCTCTAACACATAATTCTAAATCTGAGCCCTTAGATTTCAATCCAACACTCACGACCTCCCTAGTGGGAGCTCAGGTCGATTTTAGCCGTTGAGCTCTATGACCGGTCCTCCCCGGTCCTCTCACCGCTCGGGTGGGCCTGGCATTATCAATTTTCGTGCATGGCAAGAGAGAGCAGTGCCTTGTCAACTCTAAGGTCGACAAACGGCTATGTGCTGCCAACATTAAATGTCCGCAAAGACCTTTGCTCAAAAGTCTCTCCGACAACCTACTCCCATCATTTCATGTGTACTTTGGCTCTGCACCTACTGACTTTGCCATTTTTCCCACCAGCTATATTAGAAGCCCAAGCTTTCTATCTAAGCTTCTTTAGACACTCCTTTTCAACCCCAGCTCCTTTCTCTCGCTCTTGTGCTCAAAACACCAAAGCCTCTCACCACCATTGTTGAACTTTGGAGCTCTCCACACCTCCGAGCTCCAGTGGTTCAATATTGCGCTTGTTGGCTGTCTTTTGTTCTCTTGGTCACCTCCAAATCTCCCTAATTTGCTTTGTTTAAACCTTCACAGAGGTTGACAAAGTAGGAGCCGTTGTTCGTGGTCGGAGCTTGCCTTCTTCACCTCCGGCGACTTCCACCGCCACCGAACTCCTCGCGACCATTCTTGGGCCTCCTGCTCCTCGGTAAGTACCTTAGTGTGGAAGCCCGGTCGTTTTGAACCTCGTAGCTGCCTTGCAGTATTTAGCCTCCTTCGGTCATCTCCGCCAGCCGCCGTAGGGTGCGCTTTAGCCCTAGCTGTTGGCACCTTTAGGTTCTCCTCCCTATTTGGGACTCATCCGTGTTCTTGGTTTCGCCGACGAGGTCCACATCGCCGCGGCAAGTCGTGGAACACGCCGGTTTTGTCACCAAGACCTCCCGTTGTCGCCATGTTCTTCTGACAGCTTTAATGCTCATCATTGCTTATCATTTGCGCGTTAATGGTGTCTTAATATGTGCCGTGGAGTCACCGACGTGTGGGCCGTGGGTTTAGAACTAAAGTCCGAAATCTTTAGTGCTCCCGATTGATTCATTTATTGTCAATCATTAGATGCTTTTAATTTGTCTTAGCCGCCACCTTTGTCGTTGTCCGAGGTCCCGCGCTTTAAATCCACTCTTGGACCTCCTCGGACTAATCTTGGCCGCTCACGACCTCTCCAAGATTAGATATGGGCCTTAGGTTCTTTCCGCAAAAACCTCGGTGTCTAGGACCTCCTTGAGTTGATCCTAGCCGCCTAGGACCACCTTGGTTAAATCCTAGCCGCTAGGACCACTCTTGCAAAAAAGACCTCCTCGAGGTCATTTTTGTAAAAACCACCTTCGGGGCCTCCACCGAGGTCCTCTTTGCAAAAGACCTCCTTGGTCATTATGCAAAGACCACCTCAGACCACCTCGGGTCGTCTTTGTAAAGCCACCGTGGCCTTTACAAAGAAAACCCCGCCAGACCTCTTAGGCTCGATCCTAGCCGCTCACGACCTCCCTGATTAGATCTCGAGCGTTAGATCTCTTTTGTCAAATCCTTAGTGCTCGGACTTCTCTCCGCGTCGATCCGACCGCTCAAGACCTCCCTAGGTCTAATCTCAACCGCCCGCATCTCCTCCGATTAAAACCCTATCGCTAGGACCTCCCGAGAAGATCTTGGCCATCCAAGACCTCCTCGTGTCAATCCCACCGATCAAGACCTCCTCGCTCAATCTTGATCGCCCAGACCTCCTCACTTGATCGTGTCCGTTAAAGACCTCCTCTCGAGATCTAGACCGTTGAAGACCTCCTCCGTGAGATCTTAGCCGCCCGCACCTCCTCCGTAGGTTTACCCTTAGACCTCCCTAGTGCTCGGGACCGCCAGATCTTGATCTCGACGGTCACGACCTCTGCAGCGCGAGGACCTCCTTTGCGTGCGCCAGGCGTGCACCGGTCGTAGCCATTGGATTCAAGATCTACGCTTAGACCTCCTCGCTAGATCTTGCCGCCTAGGACCTCCTCGCAGATTCGCACCATCAAGTCTAGATCCAACGGCTAAGACCTCCCTTGGCGCGATGAGGTCTTTGCGCCTGTGCTCGTAAGGGTTTTAGCATTCGAGATCGTGAGCCGTGCGATCTTTGATCAACGCCCACGACCTCCCGCTTTTATGGGTTTTCCGATTTAGTCCCAGAGCTTTTATTTGAACATATTAATTGTTTTAAACTTCAAAATTGCATATCTTTTCTCTCAGAGTCCAAATTTAACAAACTAAAGTTCTATAAATGCATCTGTTAAAATACTTTAGCTTAGTATAGGTTTTACAAAGAGTCTTTAATACTGAAATAATCATGTCTTAGATTTAAAACTTAGAAAAATCATAACTAAATCATTTTAACTCCAAATGACCTGAAATTTTATATGGGTTACCACTATACCAGTGGGTAGCTACCATAAAATTTCAGCTTCAAAATCTTTCTAGAAAATATTTTTGCTACAGTGCTAATTATGGTAAAATTAGGTTTTTAGAGAATATCTTTTGCACCACAAATCCAAATTAAGTTTTTCCAGTTTCTATGTCTAGGTATGTTCGTATTTTACCTTGTGTATAAATTTCACACATTTGGATAAGTTTTGCTTGCTCTTTGTTTAAGTGTTGCTCGCCTTATTGGTTGTTCTCGCTTCTTTTGCTTTTCGCTTAGGATTCGACATTTGCGTAACCCCGAGAACGACCCTCCGCAACAAATTGAGCAACAACAAGCGTGCAAGCGCTTGATCATTTCCCATTTGATCCCATTACTTTTAAAGTCTAATATTTTGTTTAAACTTCTATGTATGCATTGCAAATTTGTTGTTAAATTGATTAGTTAATCCTCTAGTTGCATAATCTGTAGGTAGATAATTATCCTCTACTACCTGAGCCTAGGTTATTTGCTGTGGTTAGAGTTCGATGGATGAACTCTTATCACTTAGTAGATTACGAATGAATATTGCTTAGCCATGCCTAGATATCGGTAGTATTGGGCGATCATCGACTTAGTCGGTGATCTTGATCACACAACTACTTATATTATTCCATTATGTCCAACCCTTGTGTTTTACCATTTTGCAAATCAAAAACTGAAAACAAAAGTTATATCTTGGCTTGGGCACAATGGTATGTTGGGTGATCTGTTGGGTGTGAATGGAATGGTGCCTAAGTCCCTAAGGACCGAGTTACTTGTGCCATTGATCCAAGCAATTATTGCGTGCTAACCACACGAGGGGGATATGGAACCTCTCTTGACTAAGTACTTTGAGAGGTGCTAATTATGAGCTGGTCGGTGGGTGTGTGCGTGTGTGTGTTTGTGGTGTGCGAGGGGAGCATTAGCTGTCCGGTTAGGGTCTGTCTAATGTATCCTTCTCCGTGGGTTGCGGCTCTTAAATTAGCATCGCCCATTGGAAAGCGCCTTGTTAGACTTAGCCATGCCTCGCATACCAAAGGAAGTGTGCTAACTGTGGTGGTGGAAAGGCGGTCTATCGTGTGGGTACATTGGTACACCCCGCAGGTTAAAACTATTCGAATAGCCTCGCCCTAGGTTATGGACACGCTTGGTTATTTCCCACAAGAACTAGACTACAACCTTTTAAAAACTTAAACTTGACATGGATGGTATGAAGGGTACTTCATGCTATTGTTGTGGTGACTATGGGTTAGTCACTTCTAGGTTGGTGTTGTCTCTATCTATGTTATATTTGTCTCTCTTTATTTGAACAATAAAAGTTAATTGCAAACTTGCTTTGAATCTATTACCTTATTGTAAATGAAAACTTGCTTTATGTCAAAATAAGTCCAAAGCCTCATCCACTTAAATAAAGCTTGCATGTAGTTAATTATAGTTCTGTTATCTCACACGTCAGTTTTGCAGTACAAAAACAAGTTTTGTACTCATCCGCTTTGCTTAATATTAATTGTTGCAGAGGAAGAAGGTGAGCCCCAAGGGCCTCACTTTGTGAGTCAAGTTGCGCGCTGCTTTGGGACGATTAGCTTGGCGGTCCGGTTGGTTGCCTTGTGGGTAAAGGCACACCGATTGGCTTTTGTTCATCGCCATCTTATGGCCATTTTGCTTCCGCTATGTATTTACTTGTCTTTATGAATTTTGGCCGGTCGGCCTCTCTTTGTAATAACTCTCTTTATATTATCTATGTCTTTCGGTTATTGCTTTTGCTTCGGCTCTATGTGTATGAATGGAATTGATGCATGATTTTGTAGCGGGGTGTGTATACTGCATTTCTGGGAAGTATACATATCTCGAGGCTTGGTTTATTTGATTTGTACCGTTAGGACCAAGTGGATGGTTAAACAAGACAAGCCTAAATAAACCGGGTCCTCACAAAGTTGGTATCGAGCCATTCCGACCGTAGTAACCCAAGCTTGATCCTCCGCAGATATTTTGAAAACTTTATTTTCAAAGTATCAATGATTTATGAAAGCTTAAGTAAGTTCTCGGTTTTACTCCTTACCTATCTTAGCTTTCTATCTCATCTTGATCTAATTTGAGTTTTAAAAGTTGTTCTCCTTTCCTTCTCTCAAAAGATAGTCATTATCGATTAATTGGGTTTTGGGACCAATGAGTTTGGCAAATTGAAGTGTTAGCTGCCCTCTACAAGTTTTGAAGCTTCCGAAGTTGAAGATTTCAATTAGGAGGCTTGGATGCGAAATCTGGACAGCGAGCATTCGATTTCCGGACAGCAGGCTCAAGGGCTTCTAAATAGGGTAGAAAATGAGAGGTTAATCAACTAAAACTTGTGGGAATAAGAGGGTAAGATGTGATACTAGTTAGCTAAGTACCTAACGCTAATTTTGTCGCTCAACCTTGATCTTTAGTAGTGTTAGACTTGTCGAGTGTGCTGAAATTTTTATCTTCTCACACTATTACTCGCTCATTCCATACGGGTTAATGGCATTGAGAAGTTGAGCTTGGTTTGGTGTTTCCTTGTCGTTTTGGAGCTTCTTTGGAAACATTTAAAGTTTGTTTACTTGCGGTTTTTGGCTTTCGTTAGGTGATGTCTCATTCCCTAATCGTTAGTTTTTCGCCATCAACTTCTAATGTTAGCGCTTTGGTTTCTAACCTAAGTTTCTTGTCCCAGATGGTGGTGGTACTCGTAGCGCCGTGGTCGCAACTGTTTGATGAGGAGCTCGCCTCCTCCGACCATGGTGAGGTCCTTCTTCGATCGAGCGCAACCGCTCGAGGACGGGAGGGTCCTGCTGGATGTTATTGCGCGCAACACCTCCGCCTTTCCGGTGCCTCGTGATCCGGGCAAGCGGTGGACATCGCCTCGTGGGGCCTTGCTGAGTTTCTTCGCACTCCACCCCATGTTTTCCAGATCCGAGGACCCATTGGACGCGGATGACCGTCGCGTCGAGTTGAGCGTAAGCTCGACGTTGCTCGCTGCTCGACCAGACAGGCACTCTTTGCCTCCCATCGCCTTCGGGCAAGACTCTCCGTGGGAGAACTTGGCCATGCAGCCCGCCACCACACCGCCTCTTGGGATGAGTTCCGACGGCGTTCGCCGAGCTCATATCCTCGCCGCTTGATGAAGTCAAGAAGAAGGAGTTTCGCGCCAAGCAAGGGCGTAAGTCGCTGATGGAGTACCTGCACGAAGTTCAACCACTTGGCTCGTTATGCTCCATCCGAGGTGGCCACCGATGAGGCCAAACAGAGAAGTTCATGGAGGGCTTGTCCGAGGAGCCGCAAGACAGCTCTCCATTGTGGACTTTGTTGACTTCCGTGCCTTGGTAGACAAGGCCATTGTTGCCGAGCACAAGGCGAAGGCGCTGGCGAGTCCCGCAGCGCAAGTGGGAGGCCCAGCCGTCCGCCTGTGCCGCCTCTCCCGTCCCGTGCCTGCCCACCCTGAGGCCCGCTCGTGGCTTCACTACCACCGAGGCCGCCAAAGACCAGCCTCTCGCCTCCGCAGCCGTGCCCCGCCACGTGCGCTGCGAACCAGCAGGTGGCCCCGCAATCCGGCCGCCGGGTCACTTGCTTGTGCAACCGAAGGGCATTATGCCAATGCTTGCCCTAACAGATCGAGCACCCTCGCCCTAATGGAGGACGCGGCAGGAGGTGGTTCTTCCTGTGATCGAGAGGTTGTCCCCGCTACCCAAGGCGTGGGTAGTGGCCGCCAACCTCATCTCCGCGAGGAGGCACAGAGGCACCGACGTTGTGTTGGGTACCCTTTCTGCTAACTCTTTCCACCTACGCTTTTGTTTGATTCAAAGCATCTCATTCTTTTGTTTCGAGTCTTTGTCACTGTGGAGGTCTCCTTTACTCCATTGTGGGTCCCGCTGCTCATTCGCTCTCCTGCTCGGAGTTGAGAGTCGAGTCCGAGTGTAGGGATGTCCTCGTTGAGATAGAAGGGTAGGATTCTTGGCAAACCTTATCCTCCTTCGATCGGCGAGCTTAGATGTAATCCTAGGCATGGATTGGTTGTCTCAAAGACATGGGACAAATTGATTGCGCTAGGAGGCTCATCTACCTCACCAGCCTTCAGCGCGAGCAGTTCGCCGCTAAGTCGCAGGATCCGCATCTATTCGCGCTTGAGCGGCCGCCTCTAGATATTAGTGAAGTCCCAGTGGTATGTGACTTTATTGATGTCTTCCCGATGACCTTCTAGGATGCCACCAGCTCGAGACCTCGAGTTTGTCATTGAGTTGGTCCCTGCATCGCCCGATTTCAAAGAGGCCTTACCGGATGGACCCAGCTTGAGTTGGTGGAGTTGAAGAAGCACTGGTGAGCTTCAGAGAAGGGTTTCATCCGCCTAGCTCATCTCCTTGGGGATGCTCAGCAATCTTTGTCCCAAAGGACAAGACGCTGCAAGATGTGCGTTGATTACCGCCCACTTAATGAAGTAACGGTAAAGAACAAGTACCCTTGCCCCAGATCGACGATCTCTTCGATCAATTAACTGAGCTCGGGTTTTCTCAAGATTGATCCGAGAGTGGATATCACCAGTTCGGATTCGACTGAGGATATTCCAAAGACGGCTTTTTCTACTCGTTATGGCTTGTACGAGTATACCGTCATGTCTTTCGCTTAACCAATGCCCCAGCCTTGTTCATGAACCTCATGAATTCGGTGTTCATGGAGTATTTGGATAGGTTCGTTGTGGTCTTCATCGATGATATTCTTATCTACTCCAAGAGCGATGAGGAACACACCGAGCATTTGAAGCTTGTGTTGGGCAAGCTTCGCGAGCACAAGTTGTATGCGAAGTTCAGCAAGTGCGCGTTCTGGTTGAAGGAAGTAGCCTTCTTAGGCCATATTCTTTCGGCAGAGGCGAGTCGTGGATCCTAGCAAGATCGATGTGCTTTCTCGAGTCACCTACTTCGGTC
Source organism: Ampelocalamus luodianensis (assembly GCA_036346255.1). NCBI lineage: Eukaryota > Viridiplantae > Streptophyta > Magnoliopsida > Poales > Poaceae > Ampelocalamus > Ampelocalamus luodianensis. The sequence goes on along the minus strand of CM070620.1, from coordinate 42,947,464 downwards.
ACCGGTTCGGAGTTTTCTTGGTTTAGCGGATATTATCGCCGCTTATCGAGAACTTCTCCAAGATAGCGAAGCCGATGACGGAGTTGCTCAAGAAGGACAAGAAGTTCTCGTGGTCCGCTGATTGCGAGGAAAGTTTCCAAGCGCTTAAGAAGCGATTGACCACCGCTCCCGTTCTTGTTCTCCCGATGTCGGGCGCAGCCGATATCTTTTGTGACGCTTCTCGCCGAGGCCTCGGTTGTGTCCTTATGCAAGAAGGCAAGGTAGTGGCCTATGCATCAAGGCAATTGAGACCTCATGAACTTAACTATCCTACCCATGACTTGAGTTGGCCGTGATCCATGCACTTAAGATTCGCGACATTACCGATCGTAATCGCTGTGAAGTGTATTCGGATCACAAAAGCTTGAAGTATTTGTTTACCCAACCAGACTGAACCTCGTGCAAAGGAGATGGTTGGAGTTGATCAAGGACTATGACATGGGTATTCACTACCATCCGGCAAGGCCAATGTCGCTATGGATGCGCTTAGTCGCAAAGCGCATTGCAATGCATTGTTGCTTCAGAGCATCACCCCTCTTCTAGAGGAGTTTCGCTGCCTCAACCGGGTTTGGTTGAGCAGGTTCCTCGCCGCCTTGGTTGTACACCAACCTTGGTGGATCGGATCAGTCCGCCGTGATCGATGTTGGGGTAAACCGCATCAAGGAAAATGTCAAGAACGGAACGACCAAGTGCTTCTCCGTAGATGAGCTTGGTGTCTTGAGGTTCGCAACGCCTCGTGGTTCCAAAGGACATAGAGTTGCGGAATTTGATCCTCCGCAAGCCCACGATTCCCGTTATCCATTCATCCCGGCCACGAAGATGTACCAGATCTTCGCCGAGATTTTGGTGGACCCGAATGAAGAGGAGATCGCGAGGTTCGTTGTCGAGTGCGACGTGTGTCGCCGTGTCAAGGCCGAGCATCAACGCCCACCGATTGCTTCACCTTGCCCATTCCGGAGTGGAAGTGGATTCGGTCGATGGATTTTATCACCGCCTACCTGTGTCACCGCGGGCAATGATGTCATTTGGGTTATCATTGACCGTTGACAAAAGTGGCGCACTTTCTTCCAGCCAAGACCAAGATTCGCACTCGGTCACCTTGCGGAGCTCTATCTCGCCAGATAGTGAGCTTGCATGGGGTGCCAAGACGATCATTTCGATCGTGGTTCCATCTTCACTTCCTAGCTCGCATAGCTTGCAAGAAGCTATGGAACTCGTCTTTTTCAAAGACAAAGATATCACCCCAAACGGATGGTCGACCGAGAGGGTCAACCAAGTTTTGGAGGACATGTCGCGAGCTTGTGTCCTTGCCTATGGGAAGCACTGGAGAAGTGCTTGCCATTCGCCGAGTTTTCTTACAACAACAGCTTTCCAAGCCGCCTCGCATGGCACCATTTGAGGCCTTATACGGAGAAAGTGTAGAACCCGTTGAACTGGTCCGAGACCGGTGAAAGACCTTTCTTTGGCCCGGCTCGATTAATGAGGCCGAGAGTCAAGTCCACTCATTCGTGATCGCTGCGCATGGCTCAATCCGCATGTAAGAGCTATGCGGATCGTCGCCGCCGTGAGTTGAGCTTTGAGCCCAATGACTTCGCTTTATCTCAAGGTTTCTCCTCCAAAGGTCACCGCGTTTTGGTGTCAAGGAAAGTTAGCTCCTCGATATGTTGGCCCCACCGTATTATCGAGAAGAAAGGAGCCGTTGCCTACAAGTTGGAGTTGCTCACGCACTTGCGGAGTACATGATGTGTTCCATGTGTCCCACTAAAGAAGTGCCTCCGTGTTCCAACAGAGGAAGTCGTTGGAAACTCTTGATGTCCAGAAGATTTGACCTACATGAGCGTCCTGTTCGCATACTCGAGGAAGCTGAACGAAGAACGAGGAATAAGACCATCAAGTTCCTTAAGGTTCAGTGGTCAAACCATTCCGAGGATGAAGCTACTTGGGAGCGAGAAGATCGCCTCCGTGCAGACTACCCCTCTTTCTTTTCCGAGTGAACCAAATCTCGGGACGAGATTTTTGTAAGGGGGGGAGGTTTGTAACATCCCCAATTTCAACTTGTGGTGTAAGTGTAAGAAAATGAGTAGAAATTAAAACTTTTTCTTACATCATGTATTTCCTGCGTGTACTAAACAATTATTGTACAAGAGTATGGGAATACAAAGTCACAAGTCTTTTGATCCAAATCTTGATCCTCCAAAACAATCTTGTCCATCTTGTGATCCTTCTCGGAAATATTTTCCTAAGTTCTTGGGATGGTTGGTGACCCCTCTGAAAAATTTCACAATTTTTAGAAATTGTTCGAATATTTTTAAGGGTCAGTCAAACTTGTTTGACTTGTAGTCAAACCCTAGCTCAAAGCATTGTATAATTTCTGAGAAAAGTGCTCAAGATAAAACCTCTGAAAATTTTATACAAGATCCATCTCAAGGTTAGCAAGCCACCACAAAATTTCATAAAATTTGGAGCTAGTTCTATCTCTTGAGACCCCTTCAAAATCTCAATTCAAATTAAAACTCTAAACCTGGTCCGAGTCAAACTTAGACTCAAACCCAGGTCTGACTTTCAGGTCTTCGTTGCACCGAGCCAATTAAGCCGTGTCGGGCTCGGTCAGGTTGGGCGCAGTGGAACAGTGCGTTGGATTTCAAATCCAACGATCAAGGACCTCCTCGGGTCTTTGTAAAAGACCTCCCACCCGCACGACCTCCTCAGCCCCCCACGACCACCCCTAGCACTTGGGTGATCGTGGGCCGTCCATCTTGAGATCTGTGGCTCAGACCTCCCCTAAGTGTTAGGACCTCTAACACATAATTCTAAATCTGAGCCCTTAGATTTCAATCCAACACCACGACCTCCCTAGTGGGAGCTCAGGTCGATTTTAGCCGTTGAGCTCTATGACCGGTCCTCCCGGTCCTCTCACCGTCGGGTGGGCTGGGCATTATCAATTTTCGTGCATGGCAAGAGAGCAGTGCCTTGTCAACTCTAAGGTCGACAAACGGCTATGTGTCGCCAACATTAAATGTCCGCAAAGCACCTTTGCTCAAAAGTCTCTCCGACAACCTACTCCCATCATTTCATGTGTACTTTGGCTCAGTGCACCGGCTGACTTTGCCATTTTTCCCACCAGCTATATTAGAAGCCCAAGCTTTCTATCTAAGCTTCTTTAGACACTCCTTTTCAACCCCAGCTCCTTTCTCTGCTCTTGTGCTCAAAACACCCGAAAGCCTCTGCCACCATTGCTGAACTTTGGAGCTCTCCGCGACCTCCGAGCCCAAAGTGGTTCAATATTGCGCTTGTTGGCTGTCTTTTGTTCTCTTGGTCACCTCCAAATCTCCTAATTTGCTTTGTTTAAACCTTCACAGAGGTTGACAAAGTAGGAGCCGTTGTTCGTGGCGGGAGCTTCGTCTTCTTCACCTCCGCGACCTCCACCGTCACCGAACTCCTGCGACCATTCTTGGGCCTCCTTCGCTCCCGGTAAGTACCTTAGTGTGGAAGCCCGGTCGTTTTGAACCTCGTAGCTTTTCGCCTTGTCAGATTTAGCCTCCTTCGGTCATCTCCGCCAGCCGCCGTAGGGTGCGCTAGCCCTAGCCGTTGGCACCTTTAGGTTCTCCTCCCTATTTGGGACTCATCCGTGTTCTTGGTTTCGCGACGAGGTCCACATCGCCGCGGCAAGCTGTGGAACACGCCGGTTTTGTCACCAAGACCTCCGTTGTCGCCATGTTCTTCTGACAGCTTTAATGCTCATCATTGCTTATCATTTGTGCGTTAATGGTGTCTTAATATGTGCCGTGGAGTCACCGACGTGTGGGCCGTGGGTTTAGAACTAAAGTCTGGAAATCTTTTAGTGCTCCTGATTGGATTCATTTATTGTCAATCATTAGATGCTTTTAATTTGTCTTAGCTGCCACCTTTTGTCGTTGTCCGGAGGTCCCGCGCCTTTAAATCCACTCTTGACCTCCTCGGACTAATCTTGGCCGCTCACGACCTCTCCAAGATTAGATATGGGCCTTAGGTTCTTTCCGCAAAAACCTCGGTGTCTAGGACCTCCTTGAGTTGATCCTAGCCGCCTAGGACCACCTTGGTTAAATCCTAGCCGCTAGGACCACTCTTGCGCAAAAGACCTCCTCGAGGTCATTTTTGTAAAAACCACCTTGGGGCCTCCACCGAGGTCCTCTTTGCAAAAGACCTCCCTTGGTCATTATGCAAAGACCACCTCAGGACCACCCTCGGGGTCGTCTTTGTAAAAGCCACCCGTGGCCTTTTACAAAGAAAACCCCGCCAGACCTCTTAGGCTCGATCCTAGCCGCTCACGACCTCCCGGATTAGATCTGAGCGTTAGATCTCTTTTGTCAAATCCTTAGTGCTCGGACCTCCTCGCGTCGATCCGGACCGCTTCAAGACCTCCCTAGGTCTAATCTCGAACCGCCCGGATCTCCTCCGATAAAACCCTATCGCTTAGGACCTCCCGAGAAGATCTTGGCCATCCAAGACCTCCTCGTGTCAATCCCACCGATCAAGACCTCCTCGCTCAATCTTGATCGCCCAGACCTCCTCACTTGATCGTGTCCGCAAAGACCTCCTCTCGAGATCTAGACCGTTGAAGACCTCCTCCGTGAGATCTTAGCCGTCCAGACCTCCCTCCGTAGGTTTACCCTTAGGACCTCCCCTAGTGCTCGGGACCGCCAGATCTTGATCTGACGGTCACGACCTCTGTTAGGCGCGAGGACCTCCTTTGCGTGCGCTGTGCGTGCACTGGTCGTAGCCATTGGATTCAAGATCTACGGCTTAGACCTCCTCGCTAGATCTTGCCGTCTAGGACCTCCTCGTTAGATTCAGACCATCAAGTCTAGATCCAACGGCTAAGACCTCCCCTTGGCGCGATGAGGTCTTTGCGCCCAGGTGCTCGTGCGGGTTTTAGCATCTGAGATCGTGAGCCGTGCGATCTTTGATCAACGGCCCACGACCTCCCCAGTTTTTATGGGTTTTCCAGATTTAGTCCCGAGAGCTTTTATTTGAACATATTAATTGTTTTAAACTTCAAAATTGCATATCTTTTTCTCTGTAGCTCCAAATTTAACAAACTAAAGTTCTATAAATGCATCTGTTAAAATACTTTAGCTTAGTATAGGTTTACAAGAGTCTTTAATACTGGAAATAATCATGTCTTAGATTTAAAACTTAGAAAAATCATAACTAAATCATTTTAACTCCAAATGACCTGAAATTTTATATGGGTTACCACTATACCAGTGGGTAGCTACCATAAAAATTTCAGCTTCAAAATCTTTCTAGAAAATATTTTTGCTACAGTGCTAATTATGGCCGAAATTAGGTTTTTAGAGAATATCTTTTGCACCACAAATCCAAATTAAGTTTTTCCAGTTTCTATGTCTAGGTATGTTCGTATTTTACCTTGTGTATAAATTTCGTCACATTTGGATAAGTTTTGCTTGCTCTTTTGTTTAAGTGTTGCTCGTCTTATTGGTTGTTCTCGCTTCTTTTTGCTTTTCGCTTAGGATTCGACATTTGCGGTAACCCCGAGAACGACCCTCCGCAACAAATTGAGCAACAGCAAGCAGGCAAGCAGTTTGATCATTTCCCATTTGATCCCATTACTTTTAAAGTCTAATATTTTGTTTAAACTTCTATGTATGCATTGCAAATTTGTTGTTAAATTGATTAGTTAATCCTCTAGTTGCATAATCTGTAGGTAGATAATTATCCTCTACTACCTGAGCCTAGGTTATTTCTTTGTGGTTAGAGTTCGATGGATGAACTCTTATCACTTAGTAGATTACGAATGAATATTGCTTAGCCATGCCTAGATATCGGTAGTATTGGGCGATCATCGACTTAGTCGGTGATCTTGATCACACAACTACTTATATTATTCCATTATGTCCAACCCTTGTGTTTTACCATTTTGCAAATCAAAAACTGAAAACAAAAGTTATATCTTGGCTTGGGCACAATGGTATGTTGGGTGATCTGTTGGGTGTGAATGGAATGGTGCCTAAGTCCCTAAGGACCGAGTTACTTGTGCCATTGATCCAAGCAATTATTGCGTGCTAACCACGAGGGGATATGGAACCTCTCTTGACTAAGTACTTTGAGAGGTGCTAATTATGAGCTGGTCGGTGGGTGTGTGCGTGTGTGTGTTTGTGGTGTGCGAGGAGCATTAGCTGTCCTAAGTTAGGGCTGTCTAATGTATCCTTCTCCGTGGGTTGCGGCTCTTAAATTAGCATCGCCCATTGGAAAGCGTCTTGTTAGACTTAGCCATGCCTGCATACCAAAGGAAGTGTGCTAACTGTGGTGGTGGAAAGGCGGTCTATCGTGTGGGTACATTGGTACACCCCGCAGGTTAAAACTATTCGAATAGCCTCGTCCTAGGTTATGGACACGCTTGGTTATTTCCACAAGAACTAGACTACAACCTTTTAAAAACTTAAACTTGACATGGATGGTATGAAGGGTACTTCATGCTATTGTTGTGGTGACTATGGGTTAGTCACTTCTAGGTTGGTGTTGTCTCTATCTATGTTATATTTGTCTCTCTTTTATTTGAACAATAAAAGTTAATTGCAAACTTGCTTTGAATCTATTACCTTATTGTAAATGAAAACTTGCTTTATGTGAAAATAAGTCCAAAGCCTCATCCACTTAAATAAAGCTTGCATGTAGTTAATTATAGTTCTGTTATCTCACACGTCAGTCTTGCAGTACAAAAACAAGTTTTGTACTCATCCGCTTTCTTAATATTAATTGTTGCAGAGGAAGAAGGTGAGCCCCAAGGGCCTCACTTTTGTGAGTCAGTGTTGCGCGCTGTTTGGGACGATTAGCTTGGCGGTCCGGTTGGTTGCCTTGTGGGTAAAGGCACACCGATTGGCTTTTGTTCATCGCCATCTTATGGCCATTTTGCTTCCATTGTATTTACTTGTCTTTATGAATTTTGGCCGGTCGGCCTCTCTTTTGTAATAACTCTCTTTATATTATCTATGTCTTTCAGTTATTGCTTTTGCTTCGGCTCTATGTGTATGAATGGAATTGATGCATGATTTTGTAGCGGGGTGTGTATACTGCATTTCTGGGAAGTATACATATCTCGAGGCTTGGTTTATTTGATTTGTACTGTTAGGACCAAGTGGATGGTTAAACAGTACAAGCCGAATAAACCGGGGTCCTCACACGATCAGACCGCCAACAGTCACCAAGACTGAGATCAAACTTTGCACATTTGCTTCAACTCAATTTGCAAAACATATTTGCCAATTGATGCAACATGTACACAAGAGATGAAAGCTAGATTCTCAACAAGTCACAAAAATACATTTTGCCGACTTTTAGAATCATGCCGCAAGGAATAAGGTACATGGACTTAAACCGTTTGCAAAACACATTCGCAAACAAAAGTCACATGCTACAAGGAATAACCATGAGCCACAACTATTTATAAAACGCATTCGCAAATATAGGCAACATGTTAAGTTGAGCTAGACCAAACACAATGAGCTATCAACACATGACTAACTCAAGTTACTAATTAAGACCCCTCTTAATAGTACGACAACCTACACTAGCAATCCGGTCTCCCCAACCAAACACCGAGACCGGTAAAAGACTAGGAACAAATCCTTAGCCCTAGCTAGTCATACCTTTTCCTTGCGCAACCACTTGAAGCTTGATGACGCACATCCTCGCTTCAAGTCCGGGTTATTGACTTAATGTCCATCAACATATGATGACATCTTTCATCTCAGGTCTTGACATGCATCAACTCATGATGCACTCTTCACTTGACCTCCATCAACACATGATGGATTCTTCTTGACTTGATGATCAACTTATGATCATCTTCTCTTCTTGAACTTGATATGCATCAACTCATGATGCATCCTTTACTCCAAGCTCTTTACTTCAATGTCATCAACCCATGATGATATTCTTCTTCTTCAAAAAATCTTGACCTGATGACGATCAACTCATGATGTCATCCGAAGTCTTCAATTACATGGAACATAACCTATTTCACCAACTCATAGAAAAATGTTAGTTCCACAAGGTGATTGTCATTAATTACCACAACATACCATTAACTAATAATGGTGGGACAAGATACCACAATCTTTCCCTCTTTGGTAATTGATGACAACCAAACACAATTACAGATAATTGAATGTAATTGGTATGAGTATATATAAGCCACGCAAGTTATATATACTCAAAGGATATATGAGCTTATATGAACTACGCAAGTCTCATATGCTCATATGAATATATACGAACTACACAAGTTGTATATATTCAGGGATATGAGTATATAAGAACCACACAAGTTACATACACTCATATGAATATATTAACTACACAAGTTAAATATATTCAAGGATATATTTCAAAGTAAAGATCCTAAATATATGTGAACAAAAGAATATAGATCAATACTAATGAAACCACAAAATATAGAGTGAACCCCTCTAAATGTGTGTATACACGAATGTGTCATAAAGACATATGCACATATTCAAGTTAACCTTTTAGTGAAGTTCAACCTATATTTTGAGTCCGAGGAATGCAACAAGATATAATAAAATGATGTCGAATGCATACCTCTTTGATCTTTAAATCCAACTGAGACTAAACATGAGATATAGCAATATAGAGGAGTTAGTCTCTCAAATAGATTTATCAATTATGAACATACCAGTTTAGATTTTTCCTTTTTATCTTTAAGCTGAGACTAAGCAATTTGTATGATAATACAAGTGTTAGTCTCATAAAGATTTGCCATTTGGAAAGCATACCTCATTTGATTTTTACCTCTTTATCCATTTGAGACTAAACAATAGGTATAGCAAAAAAGTGTTAGTCTCATAAATAGATTTATCATTAATAACCAAAACTCCATTAACACATAATGGCGGGACTAGATTCTTCAGTGGTCTATGTAAACTCTGTTGTGCTAAATTAATGAATGGTATGGTTCTATGTCCTGTATGAAATGATTCAGCAATGTATCTATGAGTGCTATCTACTGATCCAGGGAATAGCACAGTACTATCACAGAGGATTCTGGATTAGAAAATCCGAGTCCGACATTAATTTGACCAACTATTGTAAGTAATAAGATAAACCAAATGGTTGCAATCAACGGTGATGGAATTCTGAACAACAACGCTCTCGAAGCCATAAATTTTACATCCCTTAAGCAAAACAAGCATTCTTGCACTCTATGGAAAACATATAATATTCATAACATGGCAAAGCTATGAAATAGGGCATAGATTCCCCAAAACTCCCTCGCAAGGCTCAACAGAACATTGAACCGAAATAGGGCATAACCAAACCATTAATTCCCACTATTGATCTACCCTAAACTTTGATTAAATGCCAATCTAACATTGCAGCAAAGGCTTCCAGATTGTTACCCCTCGAAATTGGACGACGGAGATGACCGGAATATGAAAGCCTAGATTATTCCCTCTTCTTCTTTTCCTTCTTCTCCCTTCTCCTTCCTTTTTCCATTTCATTCCTTCTTCCTTGATCTCCTTGTTTCCTCCTCGACAGCCGGAAACACATACAACAGCAGCAGTAAGGGCTAGTGTCACTGGCACGACAGTGCATGGTGGCCGCTGTAGTGCGTGTGGCATGGCAGGGCACGATAGCATGTGGCAGCATGGCGTGGCACACGGTAGTGGCTAGGCAGGGGGCTAGGGCAAGGTAGGGCGGCTAGGGCTAGGGCAGCACCCCCTCCCCCCTTTTATGTGGCACATGGGGGGCATGCACATGAAATCTGACTTGGACTTAGGTCGGCCCAGCCTGGCCCACCTTTTCCCTTCTCTCTTCTTTCTTTCTTTTCCTTAATTCTCTTTCTATTTTTTTTTTAATAAATTGGGTATTACATAACTTGTATTATAACTTTGGGGCTTCCATTTCATATTTCCTTTTGGAATTTATATGTGCTAATATGCTGCTAGCTTTGATGGATAATTATGCTTTACCCTCTCTTTTACTTTCCAAGAGTTCCCTGAAGGCTGGAACAGATACTTCAGCGGATACAATCAAATAGGCGATGTCTCTCATGCTAAACAAGGCAGATGTGATGAGGAAAGCTCGTGACGAGACCGATGCATGCATAGTGTTGGAGTTTATGGCTTGGTCCATGTAATATTCTTCATAAATCCTAGAAAATCCCAAAGACCCACCCATATAGGTAAAAGGTGAAGTTTAGTACCATATTACAAGTCTAGGTGGGAGGAGACCAACTTATAAGGTAGAGTTGGTCTTACCTAGTTGAAGCAAGCAAAAGAAGACTAGATGTGCACGCATGCTCGCTTGCTTCGCTAAGTCATCGCCTGCCCGCGCGGCATGTGTGTGAATGATACAGTGATTTCGGATCCGGTTGTGTGTGGAGCGACAGCTTCTTTTAGCACTCCATAACCATGCATGATGACATGGTAATCTACGTGAATTGCATTAATTCTGCTGGGCTATTATGGCACGCATTAATGATGTTTAATGCAGTTCCCAAAAACGTTTCGTGGATTGATTACGAAATTTCTTTCCTTGTCGCTGGATTCTATATGCTGCCTACAAGACATGGATTGATGAGGATGCTCATGCCTCTACTATTCTGGTTGCTAGCATGCAGGTGCAATTTACTGGGGATGTGGTTGGTTTGGTTTCAGCACAGTTGATGTGGACACATCTGCACAACCACTACGAGCCGTCTGGTGATTCATTGTATATTTTTGTTGTGCATCAGGAGCAATTGCTGCAGCAGGGAGATGCCACTGTGGACGAGTTCTATGACCAATTGTCTACGGTATGGCGTCAGATTAACTCTTTGGGACCGAATGTTTGCCACACGTGTTAGTGCTGTCAGTGTTAGTAGTCTCACCTGGAGCTTCATCGTATCTATGACTTCTTGACCCATCTCCAGACTGAGTATGAGCAGACTCGTGCTTAGTTGCTGACACGCCACCCTCATGTGACCTTGTTGGAGGCCCTTGCCGTTGTTCGTGCTGAGGAGATTCGCCTTTGTGTTACGGGTCTGCTGCCGTCACCGCTGCTTCCTTCGACTCGCGCTCCTCCGGTTTCACACGCCACGCCTCGGCTCCACCTTCACCAGTGGTGCCTTCACCAGTGATAGCTACTATTGGTAGGGTACGCTACCCCTATTGCAACAAGGATGGAAATCAGGCACAGTTCTGCTACAAGAAGAAGAAGGATTTATGTCATGATGGCCATCCTCCAAAGGACACTGGCGGTTCCTCCTCTCAGCGGAGCTCTGGTGCTTTTGATTCTCAGGAGTTTCTCACACTGCTGCGTCGCATGGCTGCTTTTGCACCGTTTGGTTCTGCTGGTTTTGCTACACAGTCTTTTAGTGAGAAACCACCTTCTACACCTTCCTCGGTTATCTCACCTTGGATTCTTGACTCTGGTGCTTCTTTTCATATGACATCTGATTCCAACAGTCTCACTTCCATTGGTCCTTTAGCTGATCCTATCACTGTCTAGACAGCCAATGGTACCTCTCTCTCAGTTGCAGGACGAGGCACTCTTTCGAATTTCTCTTTTCATGTTCCTGTTATTTCTTATGTTCCCAAACTAACCATGCAGCTCACATCTGTCGGTCGGCTCACCAATCATGGTTGTCATGTTATTCTCGATTCTGATTCTTGTTCTGTTTAGGATCGACGCACGGGAACTCTGGTTGGTGCTGGCCCTCGCCATCGTGACTCACGATGTTTCTAGGAGCTTGACTGGCTTCATCTTCCTTCTGCTGCCCCTGCTAGTCTTGTTGCCTCCACCACCACCGTCACTTCTGCTGCATCCTCCACTGCGTTATTTGCTTTGTGGCTTCATCATTTGGGACATCTTTGTGGGTCATATCTATCTTTTTTACTTCGTCGTGGTCTTTTAGGGTCTGTGTCTGGTGATGCTTCTTTTAACTATCAGGGTTGTAAGCTTGGTAAACAGCTTCAACTTTCATATCCTTCTAGTGAGTCAGTGTCACAGCATCCTTTTGATCTTGTTTATTCTGATGTATGGGGTCCGGCTCCTTTCGTTTCAAAAGCAGGTCATCGATATTATATAATTTTATTGATGACTTTTCTCGCTACACATTGATATATTTTATGTCATCTCGTAGTAAGTTTCTATCCATCTACAAGACCTTTGCTACTATGATTCGTACTCAGTTTGACTCTCCTATTCGTGTTTTCGTGCTGACTCTGTTGGAGAATACTTGTCAGAAGTCCTTTGTGTTTTCTAGTTGAGCAGGGCACCCTCTCTTAGTTTTCTTGCCCTGGTGCTCATGCCCAGAACGGTGTGGCTAAACGAAAGCATCGTCATCTTCTTGAGACAGCCTGTGCTCTTATGCTTGCTTCTACTATCCCACCACACTTCTGGGCTGAGGCTATTTCTACTGCCACTTTCCTGATTAATATTCAGCCATCGTCTGCTCTTCAGGGAGGATCCTAGTTGAGCGACTCTGTGGTAAGACTCCTGATTATTCTAGTCTTCGCTTCTTTGGGTGTGTGCGCTATGTTCTTCTTGCACCTCGTGAGTGCACCAAGCTGACCGCTTAGTTTGTGGAGTGCGTTTTTCTAGGCTATAGCCCTGAGCATAAGAGATATCGTTGTTGGGATCCTATTGGCCGATGGATGTGGGTTTCTCGGGATGTCACTTTTGATAGTCTCATCCTTTCTACCCTCGTCCTTCTCCTTCCACCACTCCAGCATCTCTTGTCGAGCCACTTTCTTTCCTGACTTTTCCTGCCAGCCCCATAGTCATCACACCTCCATCACAACCTTTGGCTTCTTCGGTGCCTCCTTCACCGTCTTATTTGCCACCGCCATCTTCTCCAGAGGATCCTCCTAGCTATCGTCCTTCTTATCCTCTCTACTACACTCGTCGTCCATGAGTTGAGGATTCTTCTGATACGCCATCTTCTTCTGATGGTTCATCTTCTTCGGCCTCTCCTCGATATGCTCTTCGTGATCGTCAGTCTATTTGGCCCCCTACGCGCTTTCGTTTAGCGGCTCTTGCTGAACTGACTTCTTATCATAATATTGTTGTTCATCAGGAGTGACAGCATACGATGGCAGAGGAGATTGCTGCCCTTGAGCATACTTGCATGTGAGATCTTGTCCCTCTTCTCTCGCGTGTTACTCCTATCATGTGCAAGTGGGTCTACAAGGTTAAGACCAGCTCTGATGGTTCTCTTGAGCGCTACAAAGCTTGTCTCGTGGCACGTGAATTTCAGCAGGAGCATGGGCGTGATTACGATGAGACGTTTGCTCCTGTGGCTCACATGACCACCGTTCGCACTCTTCTTGCTGTGGCATCTATTCGAGCATGGTCCATCTCTCAGCTTGATATCAAGAATGCTTTTCTCAATGGTGAGCTGTGTGAAGAGGTTTATATGCCACCACTGCCAGGTTATTCTGATCTTGAGGGTATGGTTTGTCACCTTCGCCGATCTCTTTACGGCCTCAAGCAAGCTCCTCGTGCCTAGTTTGATCATTTCTCTTCTGTTGTTACTGCCACTGGTTTCTCTGCTAGTGCTCATGATCCTGCTCTCTTTATTCACACTTCCCCTCGTGGTCGGACGCTTCTTCTTTTATATGTTGATGACATGATCATTACTGGCGATGATTCTCAGTACATTATTTTTTGAAGGAGCGTCTTAATGAGTAGTTTCTCATGTCTGATCTGGGCCCTCTTCGCTACTTTCTTGGGGTTGAGGTTATTTCTACACCTGAGAGTTTCTATCTGTCCCAAGAAAAATATATTCAGGATCTTTTTGATCGTGCTTCTCTTACTGATCAGCACACCGCTGAGACTCCTATAGAGCTTATTGTTAATCTTCGGCCCACTGATGGTGAGCCTCTTGCTGATTCTACTCGCTATCGTCACCTTGTTGGGAGTCTTGTTTATCTAGGTGTCACTCGTCGTAACATTTTATAACCTGTGCATATCTTGAGTCAGTTTGTTTCTGCTCTTACTCAACTCCACTATAGTCATCTTCTTCATATTGTACGATATCTTCATGGAACCATCACTTGTCGTCTGTTTTTCCCGCGCTCCAGCTCTTTATAGCTTCTGGCATATTCTGATGCTGAAAGATCTAGACCCGCCATTATGTGGTAATGGAGTTTTGGTGATTAATGATAAATCTAATTGGGAGACTAACACTTTTATTGATATACATATTGTGTAGTCTTATTTGGATATAAAGGTGAAAATCATGAAGGCATGCAAGTGATTAAGTGATTAAGGATAAATGCACTTGTGAGACTAATACTCTTATTGTTATATCATGCTTAGTCTCAGCTTGGATATAAAAGCAAAAATCCAAACAGGTATGTATTCATAAATGACAATCTATTTGTAAGACTAACAATTCTATTGATTATCTATTGCTTAGTCTCGTTTGGATATAAAGATGGAAATACAAGAGGTATGCATTCTACTTGATCCAAAATATAGGTTAAACTCCACCACAAAGGTTAACTTGGATCTGTGCATATGTTTCCATTACACATTTGTGTATGCACACATTTAGGGGGAGTTCATTCTATATTTTGTGGTTTCATTAGTATTGATCCATATTCTCTTTCCACATATATTAAGGATCTTTACTTTGAAACATATCTTTGAATATATTTAACTTGTGTAGTTAGTATATTCATATGAGTATATGAGAACATATGAAACTTGTGTAGTTCATGGATGTTCATATATCCTTGAATATATTTAACTTGCGTAGTTAATATATTCATATGAGTATATACAACTTGTGTAGTTTGTATACACTCATATTCAGTATATACAACTTGTGTAGTTCGTATATACTTGTAGTATATATAACTTGTGTAGTTTATATATACTCATGGCCTTGTTGTTTCATTAGTATTGATCCTTGTGATCTACTTTGAAACATAACTCTTGAGTATATATATAACTTCGTGTTTATATATACTCATACCAATTACATTCAATTATTTGAAATTGTGTTGTGGGACTAATGCGTGTGCTAAGATGTGTTCAAGGCTTAGTCCTCAAGTTTTAATGATGACATGAAAAGGAAATGCAAAGGTGATAAAAGATTGACATGGCTCAAGACAAAGGAGTCATGCATTGCATTTCGAAAAGCTTCTGGAAGAAGTTCAGTGGGAATCGGTATGACCGCATTTGGTAAGCGGTACTACCGATGTGCGGTAGTACCGGAGTTCATGTGGAGGAACTACCACGTAGCGGTATGACCACAAATATGTTGGCGGAACTACCGCAACCCGGTTGTTCCGTTTGTTATGTGGCGGTATGTAAATTCCAGAGAAGGTATTTTTTTGTATTTCTCGAGCCTCTGGAAATCGGTAGTACCGCATCTGAGAAACGGTACTCTGGGAGCGGTATTCGATGCTAGTTGGCGGTAATACCGCACCTTCAGTAATGGCTTGTTCAAAAGCATTTATGCAGGTATATCTTGGTAATTAATGTTAATGACATTGTGGGACTAACATTTTTCATGAGTTGGATGAATAGGTTATGTTCCAGGGTGATGAAGACTTTGGATGACATCATGAGTTGATCGTCATCGAGTCAAGGTTCAAGAAGATGTATTATGTGTTGATACATATCAAGATCTCGAAGAAGATATGGTCATGAGTTGATCATCAAGTCAAGAGAAGATCCATCATGTATTGATGGAGGTCAAGACTGCATCATGTGTTGATGCATATCAAGACTCGGGATGAAGGATGTCATCATGTGTTGATGGGCATCAAGTCGAGATCCCGAAGCAAAGAAAGTCATCATGTGTTGATGAGATTTCAAGTCAAGAACCCGAAGTTGAAGCGAGGATGTGCGTCATCAAGCTTCAAGAAGATACTCAAGGCAAAGGTATGACTAGCTAGAGCTAAGGATGTGTTCCTAGTTTTTTACCGGTCTTGGTGTTTGGTTGGAAGATCGGATTGCTAGTATAGGTTGCCGTACTATTAAGAGGGGTCTTGTCTAGTAGCTTGAGTCTCATCATGTGTTGATAGCTCAATCTTGCTTGCTCTAGCTCACCGTGGCATGATGCTATTATTTGCGAATGTGTTTTGCAAATAGTCGAGGCTCATGCGTTTAATCCTTGTAACATGTGACTATGCTTTGCAAATGTGTTTTGCAAATGATTGAAGTCCATGTACCTACTCCTTATGGCATGATCTAAGTTTGCAAATGTGTTTTGCAAATGGTTAAGATTCATGTGTATTTCCTTGGCATGGTCTAAGATTGCTTGTTACTATTTCTTTGGACTTAGATCATGGTAGTGGCTCTTTTGAGTTGAGATTTTTGATTTAATCAAATGTGTTTGAGATCAATAAAATAGGTGGGTTGTGTAGCCCTCTAAATAAGCTTTCAATAGAGTCCAAGATCACTCAATTCCGACATCGGGGTCAAAAGTTATGACCTTTTTACCGAGTGTCGTCTGTGCTGAAAATCGGGCAGCGGTAGTACCGCCCGTATAATCGCGTAGTAATCTGCAGAACGGCGATACGCCCCTTGTGAGTGCGGTACGACCGCAAAAGGCTGTAACGGCTAGTTTTTGGCTGTTTCGTCTCCAAACGGCTAGTTTTTAGTGTGGGGGCTATAAATACCCCCTTGGCCGGTTGAGAGGCAACCCTTGGCATCCCATTTCACTCTCTTGAGCTAGTGTAAGCTTCTCCTCTCAATTGTGCATGTGTTGCACCTTGTGAGCAAGGAGAGAGGTCTCTAGTTGCATATGTTGCATCTAGAGGTGGATTTCGTATCCACTTGAGCTTGTGCATTCGTTGCACGTGGTGAGAGTCAAGCAAGGGGCTTGGCTTATTACTCTTGGTGTTTGCCGACACCTAGACGGTGTGGAGGCGTCGTGGTTCGGTGATCTTCTAAAGGGAAGCTTGTGAGAAGGCTCGGTGTTTTGTGAGTGGCTTGGTGCTCGCCATCTCCGGAGTGGAGTAAGAGCAACCCTAGTGGAGCGAGGTGTTGATACCCGGAGGAAGGCTTAATTCGTGGAGCCGGCCCAATTGGTTTGGGTTTCCCTCAACGTGGATTATGGGAGACCGGCAAGTCTCCGACCACCACGGTAAAACATCATTGTGTCCCATGTGCTTCTTGTGATTAACTTTCATATACTTTACATTGTGCAATTTATATACCTTGTATTAAATTGCTTATTCATTGTGTATGATTGCAATAGTATCATTTACATTGCTTAAATTGAATTGCTTACAAGTCCATACTTGATTGATTATTATCAATAGACTTGTATTGTTGGTGCACTTAGTTGAACCTAGTTGATTTAGGCTTTAATTGTGCAAAACTGTATTGTTATAAGCTTCCGTATTAGAAATCGGTTCTAGCGCATAGAAGTTTTAAAACGCCTATTCACCCCCCCTCTAGTCGGCCTACTCGATCTTACAGATGCCACCTGGGCTAGTGATCACTCTGATCGCCGGTCTCTCTGCTTATTGTGTTTTTTTCTCTCATTGCTTGGAAGACTAAGAAGCAGACAGCAGTTTCTCGTTTGAGTGCTGAGGCTGAGTTGCGAGCTATGGTTTTGTTGACAGCGAAGGTTACTTGGCTACGGTGGTTACTTGAGGATTTTGGTGTTTTTGTTTCAGCACTCACTCCTCTTTTGTCTGACAGTACAGGGGCTATTAGCATTGTTACAAATCCGGTGAAACATGAGCTTACTAAGCATATTGGTGTTGATACTTCCTACATGCGGACACAGATGCAGGATCAGGTTGTTGCTCTTCAGTATGTGCCTTCAAAACTTCAGTTACAGACTTCTTCACAAAGGCACAGACCAAAGCCCAACACAGATTCTATCTCTCCAAACTTCATATTGTTGATCTACCATAAGTTTGAATGGGGGTGTTAGATGTATACTATTGGCAGTGTATTTTTCCCCATTGTATAAGGGGTTACCTGCATATATGCCACACCTATAATTGTATATATATTGGTCATTGGGCTCATAATGAATACAAACGCTATTCATAATAAGACCCATCACTAATCAAGTAATAGATGATTAGTACATGAAACCAAGTCAAGTACTCCTCCATGCTAATTTTCTTTGACCTAGTTGCAAATACAATTGAGAATCGATGGGCAAATAGATGGCCGCCACTTGGTTCAAAATGTATTATTGTTGTCCTCTAGTTTGCAACCAGGATGTGCATTTAGGAGAAAGTTTCTCCTCGTCTGCATAGCAAAGCCTTTTAACATTTGTGTTTACCTTTCGGTGATCTTTCAAGAACTCAGCCATGGTTGCTGGTGCTGTGACTTTTGCAGGCAAAGCTATCGCGACATCAGTCATCTCCTATATTGTCAACAAGGCCTTTGACTACCTGAATGATAACAAGAAAGCTGGAGGGTTGAAGAACACCAAAGAAAGGCTAGAGAGACTGCTCCCTCAGATCCAAGTGGTCTTTGATGCTGTAGACACAGAGCAGATCAGAGACCAAAGCGAGGCGCTGGATGTGTGGTTGTGGCAGCTCAGGGATGCTGTCGAGGAGGCTGAGGATGCACTCGATGAGCTGGAATACTACAAGCTTGAGGAGGAGGTCAAAATGCGAGATAACAAGGTGCGTGGCTCACTCCATAAGTACAAGGGAAAGCTTATCCAGAAGTTTAATCATGCATTCAACTCTGGGTCACTGAAGAGGTTGAAAAGTTCTGTCAAAGCTTTAGATGATGTTGCCGTTGGTGTTGAGCGATTTTTCCAGGTTCTGAATCAGTTTGATAACAATAAGACGAAGAACCATAAACAAGATGTGGAATTCAAAAACTGGCGAGAGACAAGCTCACTGCCTCATAGCATGGTACTTGGCAGAGAGGAGGAGAGCAAGATTATAGTTGAGTGGTTGACCAAGGCTGAAAACAGTGTGGTTGAACAAATTGTCGGCAATGTCCCTACATTTTCTATAGTTGGTATAGGTGGATTGGGGAAAACAACACTTGCTCAAGTAATATGCAATGATAATGATGTAAAAGGGTATTTCGATTTGATCATCTGGGTTTGTGTTTCTCATGATTTTGATATTGAAACATTAACAAGAAAGATCCTTCAAGATGTGACTGAAGAAGAAATAAACATGGTTTGTCTAAATGCTCTTCACAAGGCACTCAAGGAGAAATTGAGTTCCAAAACCTTTCTTCTTGTACTGGATGATGTGTGGAATGATGAGAGAATACATGATTGGGAAAAATTAGTACGGCCATTGAGATATGGTAAGAAAGGAAGCAAGATCTTGCTTACAACTCGAATGCAATCGGTAGCTGATCTTGCTGCAAGAGCAATGCAGGAAAAATGCCAATCTTTAAGATTGAGTGGGCTAGAAGAAACTGACCTTCTGCTTCTATTAAACAGGCATGCGTTTTTTGGTGTTAATCCTGATGATTACAGAAACCTGCAGCAGATCAGCAAGAAAATGGTAAAGAAACTCAGTGGTTCTCCATTGGCAGCAAAAGTTCTAGGTGGATTGCTGAACAGCAACATGGACAGTAGCACTTGGAACAGAACTTTGGCATCGGGTGTTTATAATATACAACAGGGTAAGGATGGGATTATGATGGTGTTAAGGTTAAGTTATCAACATTTATCAACACATTTGCAGGCATGTTTCAGGTACTGCAGCTTATTTCATAAAGACTATGAGTTCACAAAGAAAGAATTGGTGTACTTATGGATGGGGTCAGGACTGATCCAACAATTGGTGGATGACATGATGCCAGAGAATGTTGGAATGGAGTATTTAGATAAATTAACCAGAAAATCTTTTTTGGACATCAAATCAAGGCCTCGTTCTAGTCGTGTTATAAAATGCAATATGTTTGATGAATATTATGAGGAAAGATTTGTTATGCATGATCTTTTGCATGAGTTGGCACGGTGTGCTTCAGTAAACGAATGCACCAGAGTTGGAATAAATTGTTCCCACAGGATTCCAAAGACCGTTCGTCATATATGCATTGAAATGATAAACCCTACTGTGGTCGAACAGATCTCTCAAGCAAAGAAATTGCGCACGCTTGTCATGCATTTTCAAGACCAAGATCAGGCAGATCAAGAACTCATAATCAATAAAGTGTTGGCTGTGGCGAAAAGCTTGCGGGTGCTATCCCTAACCACAAACTCGCGCTGTAAGCTGCCTGATGCAGTTGGTGGTCTGGTGCACCTTCGCTACTTGTCTCTCATGTGGGGTCGAAAAAACATGACACATTTTTGTTGGTTCCCACAACCTGTATACAAGTTATATCACTTGCAAATTATGAGATTTGATGATCCCCAGCTCGCAGTTCCCATACAAGGAGAAATGGAGGGAGTGTGCAACCTGGTTAATTTGCACCATTTGCAATTATCTTATGGAATAATGCCTCTGATTCCTTATGTAGGAAAGCTGACTTGTCTCCGTGAGCTATATGGTTTCTGCATCCAACAACACGGTGGTTACACTATTGGCGAACTCAAGAATCTGACAGGCATCTGCCATTTGTATGTTTCAAATCTTGATAAGGTAAACAGCGCAGAAGAAGCTTCTGAAGTCATGTTGGACCAGAAAGAGCATCTATCTGCAGTAACATTAAGTTGGTCTCCAGGCTCTTCTGAATCATGTGACCCCAGCAAAGCTAGACAGCTTCTCGATAAACTTCAACCACCCTCCAACCTTTCTAAATTGAAGATAGAAGGATATCCCGGTTCTCAATCTCCATGTTGGTTGCAAAATCTCAAACTCATTAATCTGACATATGTCTATCTATGTGATTGTCAAACTTTAGAGCGTCTTCCACCTCTTGGGCAGTTACCTTCTCTCCAGTATCTCTACATAATTAAGTTAAAATCAGTAAAGCGTGTGGATTCTTCATTTTATGGAAGTGAGAAGCCTTCAGGACTGCAATCCCTTAAGGTACTAGACATTGAAAGCATGCCAAAATGCGTGGAATGGGTTGGACTGGAGGGTGAGAACTTATTTCCTCGGCTTGACACACTGGTAGTGCGTAATTGTGAGCAGTTGACAAGACTACCAAGTGTACCTATTAGTATTCAACATGTTGAAATCCATCATGCTGGTCTGTCGGCTATGCCAACATTTTTTGTGAGTTGCGATACAAGTTCATCATCATCATTGGACCTAGCTCTTTCTAAGCTCATGATTTCCCACTGCCAAAATTTAGTAACTTTATGGCAGCGGTGCTCTCTTTCTGCTCTCGAGGACTTGTCCATCCAACAATGCGCAAGCCTGTCATGTCTACCAGAGGATTCATTTGGTTCCCTTTCCTCTCTGAAGACCCTTGAAATAGTGAAGTGCCCAAATTTGGTGGCAGAAGAGATCAGGTTGCCCCCTACTGTGAGAACTATCACTTTAGGATTGTGCGGTGATGCTGAACCTCCACTAGTCCACTCACTGAAAGGTCTTAATTCTCTGAAACGATTGTTTTTAGATAGTTGTGCAATGCCATATCTCCCTTCAGAAGTGTTTGCATGTTTGGAAGGGTTAACTGATATGATGTTTGGTGCTTGTGCGATTACATCTCTTCCCTCAGCAGAAGCCTTTGCAAGATTGACGAATCTTGAAAACTTATCCATATGGGATTGCGAAGAGCTTGTTTCAATCAATGGGATCCAAGGGATTCCATCGCTAATGTCATTGACAATCCATGGATGCAGCAAAATCACTGCAGATTCGTCTGTTCAGATGGTGGAGGACTGTGAGCGTTTGTCTGGCCTTGATTTGAAGTTCGATCAACTTGATATTGACAATCCGTTACTCCTCTTCAGCGGGCCATTACAAAGCATCTCGTCTGTCAAGAGACTTAGAATTGTTGGTGGTCCTGAACTGACACACTTACCTGAGGAGTGGTTACTGCAAAACCAGGCACTTAAAGAACTAGAAGTGTCTAATGCTTCTCACCTGCTATGCCTGGCCCCACAAATGGCGAGTCTGAACTCCCTCGAATCCTTGCAAATATCCCATGCAAATTTGATCCATAGTTTCCCTGATATGCCTACTTCTCTGAGGAGTCTGCGAATCAACAATTGCCACCCTGAGCTCAAGAAGAGGTGCCAAAAGGAAAAAGGCCTTGATTGGGTTAAGATTGCACATATTTGTAACGTAGATATTAGCTAAGATATGGTGCATGACCTGAAATATGATCATCAAAACCTAAACCCAGTCCAGTATATTTGAGCTTCCACTTTCCAAAGAATACATTGTTTGGTATGTCCAAAAACTTTCCAGTTGTCCATCACACTTTGTCTTTTCCTTTGCATTCTTAGATTTGATACGTACCTTACATGTTCAGTTCTGAAAAGCTACTAATATAATTCTTATATAAAATTAATGTATCGCTTCTAAGCTAAATGATAGAAAAGCACTGCTCATGCCCTTGTTATGATGAACACATACTCCTATTAGAATTTTAGAAAGAACAAAAGGAAAAGGTAAGGATGTAGCAGTACATTATGAGATTTTACTTATAGGTTTTTTAAGCAATCTTAGTTAGACAAAGAATTTTGTTTTGTTCGGTTGTAGATAAGATTGTTAAGTAGTATTTTTAGTTGTGACTTATTCATGGGACTGGTTTCATTATTTAATCTGAATATCCAATTATGCTTCTAAGCTAGTCACTCAAATTACTTTGGTTTGTGGTGCCATTATTTTTTCACTGCATTACCTTGACCAGTATAAATAAACTGAGGATTAACACAACACTTTTCTATTTCAGTAGCTTCCTGATATAACTTTTATTTCTTGCAGGCAGCTCCGTTCAATGCACGAACTTGGTTACAGTGCCTGTGATAGCAAGGCAATCAGAATGGTACAATCAGGAAGTTATTCAGTCAGAATTCATCGAACATTTTCTTTTGTGAATTCAATTCAAAGAGCAAAAGATACTTTACCAGATGATACAATCGGAGAAAGTGAACCAGACATGGCCTATCTTTATCTAATTAAGAGAACAATGTTTACAAAGCTAGTACAATCTTTTGAGAGTAACTAAAGGAGGACATAACAACCAGGTACTAGATGGCACAATCAGTCAACAGTAACTAAGAGGGGAAATACGATAATACCAACTACAGTCTACAATTATGCATGGTCCACAGCAATGATTTTGCAAGGTACAATCTGTTCAAGTCCTTATTTGCCATGTCAGTTGTTTGCAATAGCATTGACTTTTGGAGTAACAACTACAAGAATACAGCATCAAAGAAACTGGTCCACTGCATTGATTTTCTTGCAGTTAATTGATATAAGGGAAAATTTTGTTCTTCTCACTCTTAATGTGCGTAGTCACTTGGTTCTGCCATCGAAAGATCGTGCATTCATGGCTTCAAGCCTTTTGTTTTTGCCACCAAAAGGTTGTGTCTATTAGATATGTATATAGCTCAAGAGTGTTCTTTGCATATTGATTTACCCTGTACATGTTATATTAGCATTTGGCCCAATTAGAATATACAAAGGTTCATTCCAACATGGTATCAAAGTCATAGGAATCCTAACCCTAGCCCACCATCCTCCCATGTGACCACCGCCGCCACCGTCATCCCTATGCCCGAGTGAGCACCTCTTCTCTGCTTTGCCTCTACTCCCACGCACCTGAGCTCGACGTCAACGCCGGATCTCGCTCACGCCGCTTGACCCTCCTCAACCATCCTGACGCCCCAGCGCCGCCACCTCCCGAGCTCACACTCGGATCGAAGCCGCCGCGCCTATGCTCCCGCGCACCCAAGCTCGCGGCGCTGGATCTCGCTCCGCCGCGTCTCCCTGGAGCCTTCCCGCTATCCCCGCTACCGGATCCGTGCCGCCTGCACCGGATCTTGCTGCCGCCCATCCTCTACTAGCATCACCCGAGAGCTTTTGCTCTTCCCTAGCGCCGCCCGAGCCTCCCCGCCATCGGAGCTTGACACCGTTGTCGGAGACTCCTCGGCGCTGCCCGAGTGTAATATCCTAATTTTTTGAGCTTTAAAAATCTTTTAAATAGTTAGTAGGAAGAAAAGTCACCATTTAGATTTATTTGAATTTTAATTCAAAAGCTTAAACATGGACTTTCAGTAGCAAAATCATTTAATATGAATAAAGTCAACTTGAACAATAGTCAAAACTATTTTATTTGGATTCTATGTGCTCAGATATATTTTCTAGATTTTTCTAGAATTTTTCTGAGCTCATTTGCTATTTTCTTTTGCTTATTTAGATTTTTAGTATTTTATAAAATAGAAAACTAATTATAAATCTCGGAAATTCCCTTAGGCCGAATCTCCCTTGACTCAGCCCATTCCTAATCAGATCCGGCTCATTTCCTCGCGCGCTTGCCAGTCTACGCGCATCCTCGCCTCCTTGCTGCTGACGCGTGGGCCCTGCGCCCTCGTCGTCCTCCTCGCGCACAGCTCCGTCCTCACGAGCGCCCGCATCCATCCGCCATTGCCGAGCTTCAAGCTCCGTACGACAATGCGTCCTTTCCAAGTAAACCCCTTCTAGAAAATGTTCCAAATCTTTAACCGTTTCGCATCTATCCGGATCAAAATCAAATCCCGAATATCTTTCAAACTCATAGATTTCCTCGTGTTGGTTTCGAACTCTTTTTAGAGTTCCGTCGCTGCACGCCGCCTTAGCCCCTCCCAGCCCCTATAAAAGGCACCCTTGGGATCGCATGGACGCCCGCACCTCAAACCCTCAAGCCACAGCATCCCGAGAGCTTTAGCGCCGCCGTGATTTGGAGTTTAGGGTTTCCAGCTGAGCTTTTGTTCCTTTGAATTGTGCCGTCGTCTTCGCCTCCGCGTCACCATGTTCTGCACCACCGTGTTCAGCATCACCAGGGCTACCTCCAGGACCCTCCCTCGCCGTCAAAGCCTCGCCGGAGCTCCGTTATACAAAAACCCGAAGGTCTTCGCCGCTTGAACCTCGCCGTCGGCCACCACCAACGTCCCCAACCATCAGTGAGTACACCAACGTGTGCACATTAGACTTAGCTATCTCCTAGTACCACCCACCGCCGGAGTAGCGCTGTCATTCGCCGTTGTTGTCCACGTCTAGAGCACCACCTCCCGCCGTCGTCCACGTCAGTGAGCCCCGTCAGCGCCAGCTCCGCCTTTGTGCTCGCGTGTCATCCTGTGTGGTGCCGTGTCAGCACCACACGTGCGCACGTGTGCCACCTCACCCGAGTCAGATCCAGATCGGTTCGATGAACCAAGTTCACCGTGAACCCAGTCGTTGACGTGTGGGCCCCACATGTCAGAATTCCCTTTTTATTTATCTTATTCCGAAAATCCTTTGCTGATGTCATACTTGCACAATAATCCGATTTTTCTATTAAGAAATAATTCAGAAATTCCAATAATTCAGTTTTAGGGTTTTCTTTTAGATTCAAACTTCCCAAGCTCATATCTTTTGCATCCAAACTCCGATTGAGCCCATTCAAATTCCTAAATTCATCTAAATTCGAGATCTATTTATCTGAGATTTTTATTTAATTTTTGGAGTTTGTTGCCTCTATTATTTATTTGTTTTATTTATTTACTTCGTTTGCGAGTAGACGTCGATACTTCGGGGAACTTTGTTGAAGGAGTGCCTCAAGATCAAGACCAGTACTTAGACCTTTTCCAAGGCAAGTTATACCTTTGATCTTTAATCATATTGAACCCAATTTTCAAAGTACTTTGATTCAAATTATTGCATTTACTTTAAGTATGTATTTGAATGCTTTTGGGTATAGCTATTGTCCCATTTGTTACATCCACCTTGGCTAATTGATATGTCATAATCTTTTGTCACCCTAGATTGGTTCATATTTAGTTGGTGCTATGGTATTACCAACGTGGGTTGGTTAGTACGAGTAGATTGCTTAGCCATGCTACGAGTCATCATCTCATATGAGTTGCAATTATAAACTTGACTAAGTGATTATGGAACTATGTGATAAAACCTTTGCGTGTACTGTGTGCTCTTACTCGTTGATGGCATATGTTGCACTTAACCAACAGGGCGCGAAAAGATTTAGACTGGGGCAAGTGGTGCTGTGTTGGATCTATGTTGGATGGGAACGATAATTTTTATGGCATAATTAGAAATTGGAAGTCTTGCCTTGGTCAATTAAGGACTTAACCTTGTGCAGCATTGAACTAAGCCACAATTGTACGACACATGCCTGATGTGACGGGCCTAACTTTGTAAGTTATGGATTCTTGGCATTGATTACTCAAGTAGTAGGTTAGGCTGTGTCGGAATGGGTGGAGGTGTGTACTACTAAGTAGTCATATCGCGGGATGGTTCGCCGTATCCCTGTCCAACGGTGCGTGTCGGATTAAGCTTACTGTGTTGGGCGGTCTGACGTTTAAGCACATCGGGAGTATCAATATTGAGATGGAGTTTCTGAAATGTTTTCTTACGATTAGTGCTAGCTACACTAGTTGTATCGTGTGAGTAAAGTATACAAACTCTGCAGAGTGTTAATCAATCTATTCGAATAGTCGCGTCTGCGGTCATAGACAATGCTCGGGGATTTCACACGAGGGGTAGATTTTCATAAAATATTTGGGATGGGAGCTGTGTGACCTAAGCCATATGGCTGTGTGAATTAATCTGATTAGTTTTGTGTTCTTTGTGAAACAAACTGTTAAATTATTATTTTCTATTTGTTTTGAACTGTCATTTCAATCTATTATTGTATTCAATTGCAAATATTGCATTTCTGCAAAAGAGCCAAAGAAGCCATTTCTTTGGAATAAGCGTGCATTTATAAATTGTATTCTGTAGTATGACTTGCGAGTACGATTGTGTACTCACGCTTGTTGTAAAACTTGCGCCCAAACCTACAGAAGAGGAGGAGTTCGTTGAAGGTTGCTGATCGTTAGGGTCTGGATCCCAGTCGATTGCCTGTGGTGAATTGATGGGATCTCCGTTGGAGTTTATCTGTTCCGCTGTTATTTTATTCTCTGTTAGCCCTGCGTGGCTCAATAAGTTGTAAACTCGACCGTAAGGTCAAAATCCTTATTTGTTATTCAAATTAATCGCTTACTCTATATTAATCGCTTGTGTGGATCGATATTCGCCTATGTTGACACTGTTTGCACTAGCGTGATCCTGGACTAGTGCATTGTACATAGAGAGTCCAGAATTGCATTTTTGGGTCCCAACACCGAGCCTCCCTGCACCGCTGGAGCTTGGCCCCTTTGCTCTAGTGCTATGCCAGAAGTGCTGCCGCCGCCGAGCGCCACCGCCAGAGCTCGCCTTTGTCCACCAAGCTTGCTACTCGAGCTCGCCTCTTCACCTAGCACACCGCCCGATGGCCTCCGTCGGTGTCTCCTTCGCCATCCCAGTCCCCTCGGTTTGGTTCAACGGAATGAACTTCCGGGAGTGGGTTGTTCGCCTTAGAATTCATCTTAATAGCCAATGCCTCTGGGGTCATCTCACCGGCTAGCACCCCTGTTCGCCTCGCCCTACGCCGCTAGTCTTGCCTGCTCTTTCGGTTAGTGCATATCAGGCTGCTCAGGAGGCCGTCAATGCTACACTTGAGGAGACCCTGGAGCTCTACCAGTTTACGCTTACGAGAGATTGTAGGATGCCAAAGCTCGTGCTACTGCAATTCTGGTGGGTAGCATGCCTATGGCCATCTCCATGGATGTGGTGGAGCTGCCGAAGACTCAACTGATGTGAGAGCGACTTCGAGCTTGCTACCAGTCGATGAGTGATGATAGGTACCTCTCCATTGTGTATCAAGAACGCTCCCTTTAGTAGCTCGATGCCACCTTGGATGACTTCTACCAACAAATGTCTGAGGTGTGGCATCAGCTTGACTCTCTTAGGCTGGATGTCTGTTAGACCTGTCCTTGCAGTGTGCGGCTCCATGCTCACTAGGAAACTCACCATCTCTACGACTTTCTGACTCGTCTTCAGCCTGAGTTTGAGACCGTGCATGCTCAGCTCCTGACTCACCACCTGCGCCCGAGCTTAGTGGAGGCTCTCATGGGTGTTCAAGCTGAGGAGACTCGTCATCATGGCATGGCTCAGATACTGGTTGTCTTGTCTGCTTCAGCGCTTGCTCCTTCAGCACCGACCATGGTCCCTCCAGCTCCCTAGACACCAGTGGTTGCTGCCTGTACTACGGGTCTCTACTGCACCTATTGCCAGAGTGATGGCCATAGGTATCAGGATTGCTACAAGCGGAGGAGGGACCAGGGTCATCGGGGTGGACATCCCTTGAAGGGCTCTGGAGGTTCCTGACACTCAGGAGCTGGCGCCTCTCGTCACGGTTCCTTCGGTGAGACACGCAGCAGCTCCTCTCCCTGCTCTAGTGCCTTGGTGTCAACTCGTCCTTAGACTCCTTGGTTTGTGCTCGTCTGGCTCTTTCTTCTCAGTAGTCTTTCTCGCCTTCGCTTCCTCCCTCGTCATGTGTCTTCTCTTTGAGGATCTTTGACTCTAGTGCTTCCTTTCACATGACACCAGATTCTACTCACCTCACTTTTGTGAGTCCCACATCTTTTCCTTCTACTGTTCGGACTACAGCTGGTACATCTCTTCTTGTTGCAGGCCGAGGTACTCTTTCTACTTCTTTTCATGTTCCTCAGCTTATTATGCAGCTTACGTCGGCTGATCAGGTCACTGATCACGACTGTTGTGTTATTCTTGAGGCTAACTCTTATTGTGTCTAGGACCATCGCATGGGGACTCTACTTGGTACTGACTCTCGGTGACGTGATTTGTAGTGTCTTTGGAAGATCGACTGGCTGTATCTTCCTTCCGCTGTCTCCACCAGCTAGTCAGCCACTACCACTTCATCTGGTCTTGCTTTTCACTCAATGGCACCATCGTTTGGGTCATCTCTGTGGATCACGTCTGTCATCACTAGTAGGTCGTGGTGTTCTTGGGTCTATTTTCTAGCGACACCTCTTTACATTGTATGGGTTGCAAGCTTGGCAAGCAGTTGCAACTCTCTTATCCCTCTAGTGATTATGTTTCTACTGATGTTATTGAGCTTATTCACTTGATGTTTGGGGTCCGACTCCCTTCATTTCGAAAGGGGTTATCAATACTATGTAATCTTTACTGATGATTATTACCATCATACTAGGATCTACTTCATGTCCTCTCGCAATCAGTTTCTCTCTATTTAACATATGTTCACCACCATGGTTCGTACTCAGTTTGATTCTTCTATTCGTGTGTTTCGTGCTGACTACCGGCGTGTATCCATCTGCTGTTTTGCGTCACTTTCTCCCTGAGCAGGCTAATCTTCCCTAGTATTCTTGCCCTCATGCTCATGCGCAGAATGTTATGTCTAAACGTAAGTATCGTCACTTACTTGAGATAGCTCACGCTCTTATGCTTGTTTCTTTTGTTCCACCTCACTTCTGGGCTGAGGATGTCTCCATTGTTGCTTTTCTCATCAACATCTAGTCTTCTACTACTCTTCAAGGCTCTACTCTTGTTGAGCGTCTCAACAGTTAGGCTCCATAGTACAATCACCTTCACTGTTTTGGATGTATCTGCTTGTCTTTCTTCCACCTTGTGAGTACACCAAGCTGATTACTCAATCAGTTGAGTATATTTTTCTTGACTACAATCTTGAGCATAAGGGTTATCGCTGCTATGACCCTGTTGTTCATCAGATGAGGATCTCTCGGGATGTCATTCGATGAGTCCTGACCTTAATACCATCGTTCACCTACTGTTAGCTCAGATTCTCTTGTTGAGTCAATCTTTTTTTTTGATTTTTTTTTCTGACACTCAACTTTCCACTTCTGTTTCGTTTTCGCCTCCACCTTTTTCACATCCCCCTCCTTCGGCTCTAGTCCCTCGCACTACTCTCGTTGTCCTCAGCCTACTCCTTGCTGGGCCCTATTCCTATCTTCTTCTCCGTCTTTGCTGGTTATGCTTCACCTTCTCCTTCCAAATACAATCTTCGTGATCGTCGTACTGTGAGGCCTCCTAAATGCTGCGGCTTTGTAGCCGCTGATCTTTATAAGACTACGACCTGCCGTGAAACTACGGCTCACCCTGAGTGGGAGCTCCCGATGTCTAAGGAGATTGCTGCTTTAGAGCGTACTAGCACTTGAGATCTTGTGCTCCTACCTGCGTGTGTCACTCCTATCACGTGCGAGTGGGTGTACAAGAGTAAGACCCACTCAGATGGTTCTCTTGAACGCTACAAGACTTGTCTTGTGGCGTGTGGTTTTCAGCAGAAGCATGATCGTGATTACGATGAGACCTTCGCTCATATCGCCTATATGATTATTGTTCGCACTCTCCTTGCTATGGCCTCTTTCTCGATAGTGCCCCAGCTCTCAACTTGATGTCAAGAATGTCTTTCTCAATGACGAGCTCCGTGAGGAGGTCTATATACAGCCGCCCCTAGGTATTCTATCCCTGATGGTATGGTTTGTCGCTTTCGTTGTTCTCTCTATGGGCTCAAACAAGCTCCTCGTGCTTGGTTTGATCGCTTCTTCTCTGTTATCATTACGACCGATTTATTCGTCAATGATCACAACCTTGCTCTCTTTGTACATACCTTTCCTCAGAGTCGGACGCTCTTTTTTCTCAATGTAGATGATATGATCATTACTAGAGATGACTCTTAGTACATTGCCTTTGTGAATGAGCGTCTCCGTGAGCAGTTCTTGATGTCTGATTTTGGTCCTTTTCGTTACTTCCTTGGAATTGAGGTCACTTCTACGCCTGTGCCTACTACATCTCCTAGGAGAAGTACATTCATGATATCTTTGTTCGCGCTTGTCTCACTGATCAGCGCATGGTGAATACTCCTATGGAGCTTAGTGTTCACCTTCGCCCTACTGATGGTGATCTACACCTAGTTCACATCCTGAATCAGTTCGTCTCTACTCCCACTTAGCTCTACTACCATCATTTGTCGTCTTTTCTTTCGTTGCTCTAGTTCTCTGCAGCTTTAGTCCTATTGTGTTTTCTTTGGTTCCTCTTTGATTGTCTGAAAGACCGAGAAGCAGTCTACCGTTTTTCGTTCGAGTGCTGAGGCTGAATTGAGAGCCATGATGTCGCTGACAGTTGAGATAACCTGACTTCGATGGCTACTTGAGGATTTCAGTGTTTTAGTTTTTGCACTAAGTCCTCTCTTATCAGACAGTACTAGTGCCATCAGCATTGCCCGATATCTAGTGAAGCATGAGCTCACTAAGCACATTGGAGTAGATGCTTTGTATATTGCAAGACCATGTTATTAATCTTCAGTATGTGCTTTCGGTATTTCAGTTAGCAGATTTCATCACCAATGTATAGACAAGAGCTCATCACAGTTTCTATCTCTTCAAACTCAGTATTGTTGATCCACCATAAGTTTGAGGAAAGATATTAGATATGTATATAGTTTACGGTATTCTTTGCATATTGACATGCCCTGTAAATGTTATATTAGGCTTTGGCCCGATTGGAATATACAATGTAAATGTTATATCGGGCTTTGGCCCGATTGGAATATACAGGGATTCATCTCAATTGTTACGTCTTTGTTCTCGTTGGCTATACGGCCACTGCTGTCCTCAGTGCATATATCCAATTAGCCATCAACGTACTTGCCATCTTGTCACACTACCAACTAGCCATCCCTTGCTCAAAATATATGGGCAAGGACCGGATGAGCCGGTGAAAATACAACAATTTTTAAAGAATTTTTTGTCCGCTGATAAAAAAATAGTGGTTAAATTTTACGACACGCTCCTCAATTGTTGCCACTCTCCTAAAGCATCTCTACTGCGAAGATAAAGAAGAGAGGATAGCCTTCTGTGTACTAATCAGACACTCTGTCTAGACTGTTGGTACATTGATCTGAACCGCCGATTGGCTTTTAATCCAATGGTTAGGAACCTGTGTCGATATGCTGCAGTGCTGCACGGTAAGCACAAAGCCACTGCTCTGCTGAAGCCTGAGCCATTGATGTACACGTTCCTGTCCGGAACGAAGTGGAAATCCAACTTAATCGCGTCTTTAATTACTCGTCTCCTCAGCTTCTCACCGAACTCCTCCTAAACCTCGCAAAAAAGCACCTTGTTTTGCCGCAAATTCGATCGATTGGAATCGAGCCGATCGAATTCGAGGCAGCGGCGGCAATGGCGGGGCTGTCGTTGCGGTGCGGCGACTGCGGCGTGCTGCTGCGGAGCGTGGAGGAGGCGCAAGCGCACGCCGAGGCCACCTCACACGCTAACTTCTCCGAGTCCACCGACGCCGTCCTCAACCTCGTCTGCGCCGACTGCGGCAAGCCCTGCCGCTCCCAGACCGTGAGATCCCGCCCTCCTGCCCCTCCCCCTCCCCCTCCCCCTCTCCCGTTCCTCGATGGAATTCGGTCGGATTCGGTGGCTTCTTGATCCAATTCGACGCATCTTGGTCGGTTCGTGATCCAATCTTGGTTCTTGATTTGGTGCGCAGGAGGTGGACCTGCACACCAAGCGCACCGGTCACACGGAGTTCACGGACAAGACTATGGAGGCGGCAAAGCCCGTTGATCTCGAGGCGCCGCAGAAGCCGGCCTCAGAGGCCATGGACGCCGATGCATCGGGAAGCGGGGAACCGCAAGGTGAGGTTTCAAACTCGAGATAAGCATAGGGTTTGATCTGTGACAGCTTCAGAGTGTTTAGGAGGGTGTGTAATTGGGCTGTGTTCGGTTCTGGCAGAGATGGTTGTGCCAGAGGTGAACAAGGAGATGCTCGTGGACCTCGAGGCGATGGGGTTTACGACGGCGCGTGCCACTAGGGCACTTCACTTCTCCGGTATGCATAGCCATAGCTTTGACTCCTTTGATTACCATGTTATCACTGTTATGATTTTTGTAATCTTTGTGGTCGATGCTAATACCACTGTACATAACATTGTCTATGATAAGAACGCTTTACTGTGGCCCTTTTTGGGGACGCTTTGGCTTCCTTTGAAAGCTAGTGGATAGGGGTTCCATTTCCTCGGTAGAGAAGGACCTGTATTTATTTTAGAAGCCCCTCCAGCTGCATCCTGTTTGGGATGGCTTCTTTTAAGCTGAAGATCTCCCAAATTGGGCTGATGTTTCCTTTTTGCACTGCCGCAAGTAAGTGGTGCGAATCATGGAATGACAACTTAATTTACTTGATAATTTATAATCAGCTTTGGAAGCTATCAACTGGCCAAATCAGAAATCACAAGTATTTTAGTACTAACGATTTTATGAATTTGGTTGGCAAGTTTTCATCATTTAGTAGAAGCCTAGATACATGTATTTTCCATTAGAATCATCCAAGATTGGACTGTTATCTAACTTATGTTACCGCATAATGTGAAACCAGACATATTTTCTGCCCATTTGTACAATCAAAATTATTTACTTTGTAGTTGTTTACTCAGTGCTTTGGTAAGCCCAGAAGATCCTTTATAAGTGCAATTGGACATATTCTCTGTACTGTAATGCTCGTGGACCAAAATGTATAATATGACATTGGAAGCTGAAATGTTTGTTATGCTTTTGAGGACTCACATTATAGTTATCCGAATGGACCAGCATAAGAATGCACAGGCAATAAATTTTACCTTTTGTACTTGTACTTTATAGTGCCTATATTGAAATAATCTCATCTAATTGTAAGGTAAAACACAATGATGTTCATAACTTTACTGTGCTCATGTACTTTTACTTAGGTAATAGCACCATCGAAGGTGCTATTAACTGGCTTTCTGAGCACCAGGAGGATCCGGATATTGATGAAATGCCTCTGGTATGATGATTTTTTTTTGTTGTTTATTAGAGATTTGTTCATTATGATATTCTGATGGTGCTAAAGTTGGTCCCATGTTTACAAAGTAGTATGTGTTTGATAGTAGTTGTTTTGATATTCATTTCATCATAGCTCAGTAGTTTATCACAATTAGTTGCATACTCAAGTCAAATCTTTGATACGTCATGCATGCTATCCTTGAAATTTCCAGAAGCAATGGTTTTGATTCAAATTAAGGCTACTACACATTTTCTAAATGACATGTTTTCACAAACTGCATGTTTCAAGAAGTGTCTATAAGATATAAGCATGTCACACTTCAGGAATAAAGATACCTCTAATCCATTTTTTTTTTCTGTTTTTTTTATTTTTTATTTTTTATTTTGTTCGGTGTGTTCAATGCTCTGAAGGAAAGCTAATTTAATGTACACATTATCTGTTTGAACTTTAGCTGATGCTGCATTCAATTGCCAAATCCTCATTGATGGTCGCTTCCATGTGTACAGCCCATGTACAACTAGGAGTCTAGGACCAACTTGCACATTTGACTAGGTTACCTAAGTTCTGACTTTACGTCCCACTGAGCATCCATTAATTGTGTTCAATACTTCAATGGGGGAAATAATAGACATTCTATCTTTCGATGTTATATCCACACTCTGGCAAGAAAAATGTTTTCCTTCAGCACATAACATCTGCAGGTTGCTTACCATCCATTAATTGTGTTCAATACTTCAATGGGGGAAATAATAGACATTCTATCTTTCGATGTTATATCCACACTCTGGCAAGAAAAATGTTTTCCTCCAGCACATAACATCTGCAGGTTGCTTACCTTCTTTCACCTCTCAGGTGCCAGCTAACACAAATACTGAGGCTAACAAACCCTCTTTGACTCCTGAGGAAATGAAGATTAAAGCGCAGGAGCTAAGGTGCTTTTTTTGAAGCATGGGCTGGTGGTTGAATAATTCTCTAGGACCGATCGACAGAATTTTTTGTTTGTTTGTAGTGCTGTTTTTCCCTGGTTCTGAATCAGTTCACTTGACATTTGCACCCCGTTTGGCTGCCTAGAATTGAATTTAATTCATTCAATTGGATTCCAAATCCTATTTTAGTTGAATTTGAATTTGATTCAAGCCAATTCAAAATCCAATTTTTCTGTTTGGATGCCATTTAGAATTGTACAATACTGTGGGTCCCACCTGTACGCCTAGGTCTGCCAATGTGCACAACGTAGCCTGTCTACATGCTACATCATCTCCAACAAATATCAGATAATTTCGTGAAAAAATTATAGTGTAAACACGAGGTTGAAATTCCAAATAGCGAACTTTTACAAAATCATTGTCTACAAGGCTGTGAGGGCTACCTGTGCACCTAGGCTCGCCAATGTGCACAAATTGGCTTCTCTACACACTGAATCATCTCCAATAAATTTCAGTTGATTTCGTGAAATTTTATGGTGTGAACTCAAGGTTGAAATTCCAAATACCGAACTTTACTTAATTTTGTTGAATGAATTCTAGATAAATGACAAGTGCAAGTTAAGAATTGCTTCTAGCTCTATCATACCTCTTGGAATTGGCTTTGGAATCATCAATTCAATTCTAGGTGGTAGCGAAATAGCTACAACCTTGGAATTAAATTCCAATTCGATTATTCCAGGGCCAATACCTTGGAGCCAAATAGGGTGTTAGATACTTGTGTCCTTTATGTTTGTCCTTTTGGGGCTTGAACTTTGATAAATAACCACAATATAAACTCAAGCATGGAGCCCCTAAAGTTTTGTGCACAAGCAATGTTCAAGGCATCTACTTTGGGCAATAATTGCTTCTAACAGGCAAGTTGTGCATTTTTATAATACTGAGTACTGCCTTTAAGAGGGAATCTATTTTTGAATATTTGCCCCCCCAGTAGTATAGATTTTGGAAATCATAATGGTTGGGCATAATAACATTACAATAACCTTAGGTTATGACTGTTAGATGGAGAGGGGAGTGCAAATGTGAATAGTTGATTGTATTGCAATAGCTTAACGGGCAATATATAGTACAAAGACACACACAAGAGTAAACTCTAGATCAGGAGTGGAATACCACAAATACCCTTAACACCCCCCCTCAAATGTAAGGCATATGCAATACCATTGCATTTGAAAGTGTTGACACTAAAATTGGGAAAAATTTGAAGTCTGAGTCTTCATAATGTCATTGTAACGTGCAGCTCTTGAAAAATATGTTGAGTATCAAAAGATCTCTTATCCAGGGTCGTGCGACAACCCATAAAGCATAAGGTGCAAGGGTTGAGAAAGCAAAGGCAAGCGGGAATAAAGTCGACTGCGGCAACACGACGAAGAAGATGATGAAACAAACAAGAATGGGGAGAGCTGTCAAATCAAGGCGAGAAGGAATAGATAGAAACATGGCGGTACAGATCGAAGCCCAAGATGGTGAAGGCGCAGTGCACAAGAAGCGCAGCGGAGGCGCGGGGCGAAAGAAACGCGGTGGCCTTAGAAGCTTGGGGCGGCAGCTCAGAGAGAAGCGGCGGTATCATAACGACTTCTACAATCCACAGTGGCTCAAAGAGAAGAGCGCTACTGCCATGCGAAAAGGAAGGAGTAGGCCACCAAGCAATCGGCTAACTAACAAGGAATTTGTGGACTCGCATGGCTTAGACGAACTCAAAGATAGTGTTACGGACTTGGATGGACTTAAAAGGAAAAATGACTCAAAGGAGCAGCAGATACTAGCAGCAGCATAACCACCTCGGCCCACAACAGCAACATAGCACCATGCCCATGACCTCCCCGCGAGCAAATCCCTCTGATACGCGGAGCAGATGAGGAGGCTTGGGGCCATGCGATCGTCGGGCGGCGCGGAAGGAGAATGGGAGTGGCGGAAGCAGAGGAGGGAGGCGACGCTGGATGGGGCGCTCTGGGGTGAGCGCAAGCAGAGGAGGTGGCAGGAGTGGCGTCGGGACGACCGTCGCAGGGGAGCCGAGGCGGCGCGGGATTCAAGCGGGGACAACGGCGGCCCGATCTAGATCGGATTTGGATGGCGGCGGATCCAGCCGAGCTTGGAACGTAACGGCAGACCCAGATCCGTCGTTTCCCCATCTTCTCCGAAGACCAGCCTACGACGGCTCGCGCGGAGTGAGGCAAGAGGGCTGCTGCTGCTTCTTTTACCGAGAGTGGAGATGAAGACTAAAAGGTGGCTGCCTCCGGGAGTGGAGATTGCTCCTCCCGGGGGTAGCAGTAGCAGAAGATGATTGGGAGTGGCCACACTACAGATCTATGCTCTGATACCATGTTAGATGTAGAGAGAGGGGGTTGTGCAAATGTGAATAGTTGATTGTATCGCAATAGCTTAATAGGCAATATATAGTACAAGGACACACACAAGAGTAAACCCTAGACTAGGAGTGGAATACCACAAATACCTTTGACAATGGCTATATAATTTTGATTTAAACTGTTTGTTCTTGAACAGAGACGGACTTGATATTGAATTTTTTGCAGGTTTACATAAGTTTATCTGTACTATGTTCACGAATTTTTGTTGGTACTTTTGGAACAGTGCATCATGCACTTTTTGCAATTGGGGGCATGGGAACACCTGGCACCAACGAATTTCCCTTTACGAAATTGTTTTCTTACAAGACATCTCATACTGAAATTATCACTCCATTTGTAGGGAGCGTGCTCGTAAAAAGAAAGAAGAAGAAGAGAGAAGGATGGAAAGAGAAAGGGAGAAGGTGTGATCTCAATTTTCTTTCACCTTGATATGTAATATGCTTATATATATGCATTTAAGATGTATATAGATTTAGTGCATGTAATCTCGATACTAGTTTTATGTTTTATGTGATGTGATCTCGACATTTGCCAGTTATACCTTGGTTCAACATTAGAAAATAGTGGCCTTGGCATTAGTCTTATTATTATTTCTTACCTTCGCATCTGCTATATTTTTTACTTCTTTCTTTTCGTATTTTGGCTCACATATTAGGCATTTTTTAGGAACGGATACGAATTGGTAAAGAGCTTCTTGAAGCCAAAAGAATTGAGGAGGAAAATGAAAGGAAACGGTTGGTTCTTTGTTTTTTATTTCACTACACTAATACCAATAATTTCATGTTCTCGATCCCTTTTGACTATTTTTTTTCCCACCATCTGCAGCATGATAGAATTGCGAAGACTTGAGAAAGAAGAAGAGAAAAGAGCTAGAGAAAAGATCCGCCAAAAACTGGAGGAGGATAAGGTGTCTGGTTTTTCCATTTTATTCTCAGGAATTTTCTTGCTTTGGTAGTTTGGTTGAGTTACTAGTAATTTTTCTCCACTGTTCTGCATAAGAACTGTATGAAGTACTGTATTTATTTTGATGTAACCTGGAGATATTCAACTACATCCGTTGTCTTTTCTTACTAATGAAGAAAACTCTAGTGAGTGGGCCCTAAAAGTTTTCTTTTTCGATTCTCAGGCTGAAAGGAGAAGGAAACTTGGATTGCCGCCGGAAGATCCAGCTGCTGCCAAACCAAGCGCCCCACCTCCTGTTGAAGAGAAGAAGGTATTTTCTTTTGAATTGGGATTTCCGTACCATAATAACCATTTGATCCAGATTCGGATCATCAACTGTTAGTTTAAACAGCACAGCGTACCGATTGGAGCATCTGAGTTTCTTGACCAGAAATCGAACGCCTGAGATAAAAGTGGGCAAGTTTTTCTAGTACTAAGAACTTCAGTCTCTGGAGGAATACATAACTTCTCTTCCACGTCAATCCTACTTGATTTCTGGCTGGGCAGCTTGTGCAGGGGCGATACAAATCCATATTATTTTGATAAGAAATGTTTTTAATCTTTATCATTGTTTAACTGTGGGATTTCCAGAGTGCATTACCTGTCAGGCCAGCCACAAAGGCAGAGCGCATGAGGGATTGTTTACGAAATCTTAAGCAGCGGAACAAGGTATAATGTGTAGTATTCCTTGAAGTCACCTCATTGTGTTGTTCACATTTGCCTTGGAAATCCATTCTTTTAAATCAACTACTGATTACCAAATAGTGAAGCTTAACATGTAAACTTGTTCACTGAATATATGTGAATACAATTGCAGTTATAAGTTATAACAACTCCTTAATTTATGAGGTTGAGGAACCTAAGAATTCTAGTACTTGTTGAAGTTATTGTCAAGTTGCAAGTTTTTGGAGGTCTGTAGCTTAGTCCTATCATGTTTCTTTATGTCGTCATGTGCCCTCTGACCAAAAAAGAAAATGTTGCATTTGTGCCATTGTGTACACTGTATCTGTAAGTATGCAAGTAGATGGTAAACTTATGCTACATGACCAAAAACTTGTTTTCCTCCTGTAGTTTATCTTCTAGACGTAGCACTCGTAGAAGAAAGGTAGCAACCAGTATATGTTGTGTTGCACATAACCTAATGAATTGCAAGTTGGCAAGCATGATTAATTCTACTGTGAGGAAAGGAGACAAACATGAAGAGTTGGGTGTACAGGATAATGTCCCAACATGAAAGAGAATCTACGCATTTGTACAAAATTGTGGAGAAAACAGATCCAGCACAGTTGGGATATCCTAATTTACACTGCTTTATTTCCAGCTTTATTTTGATGCCCAATATAACTTTTGCAACCACAGTCGCAAGGAGGGGCATTATTTTTCCAATATATCACTGCATGCCATTGAAAGGACTACGATATCTCTTGCATGGGAATATTTTGTTTCTTATATGATCTGGAAACAACCTAATCAGCAACATGCTCATGTTTTATGCAATGGTCCAATGTGTACACATGCCTTAAAACAAACTGCACTAGTTATGTGGTGCTGAGTTTTGCATGACTTGCATAAAATAAGCTGTGCAGACTATGTTGATTTAATCATATTACTTGGCATTGAATTTAACCTAACCTTGGGACCAATTTTGCAACAGGATGATGATGCTAAAGTAAAGAGGGCATTTCAAACACTCCTTACCTACGTCGGAAACGTAGTTAGAAATCCTGACGAGGAGAAATTCAGAAAGATCAGACTCAGCAATGCTACATTTCAGGTGAAACTGCTAGTCCTGGTCCTGGAACTAGTAAAATTCTCTGCTATTAACCTGCTGAACAACGTGAGATTGATAATCTGTTTTTTGTACCTTACAGGAGAGGGTTGGAAATCTGTGTGGGGGCATAGAGTTCCTTGAGCTCTGCGGATTTGAGAAACTCGAAGACAACGAGTTCTTGTTTTTGGCGAGGGACAAGGTTGACAAGGCCGTGCTGAATACGGCTGGAGCCGAGCTGAATTCTGCCATCACGAATCCCTTCTTTGGAGCCCTTTGAATCATAAAAATCCCATTGTATACTTGAGCCTCTTCGTTTCGCTCTTCCTTGAAGCGCAATAGCGTTTTTGTGGTAGATTTCCGCGCCTGTTGTCAGTTCTGGTCGTCAGAATTCACGAGTTGGAAGGAACTCCAGAGAATTTAATATGTATTTATTCCGTACATTGCTAAGGCAATCTTTCAAGTAACATGCGACGATGCGTGAATAAAAAGCCCTTTCCCAAGTTTCGTTTAACCACTTGTTGACACGTTCATTTTCATGCCCAAACTGATCTGATGCGAAGAAGTTTTCGTTGCCGTCTCTTTCTACTTTTGAGAACCCGCTTGCTCCGTACGGTGCACCGGATCAGGACAGACAGCCTTTTCGCTGACTCGACGTACCAGAAGCCAGGAGGGAGGCATGTCTCGAGGCGTGACGCGATCAGATTAACACACGCGCACGCGTGAACAACCCTTTCAACCGTGCAATCTTGCACGCTCCGTTTACTGTTTGCCACTGGTTGGCCCTGACTGACTGGATTATTCTTGCTTACTACTCCCTCCAAGCACAGCATCTATCTGACACCACAGGTTTCTCATCATCACGTTGTGGTTATTAATAATATATGCTCTCTACTTATGTACCCGTGCACGCAGAGATCGACCTGCGGATTATTTGATTTTGTCATTGACATTTCCTCGACAGGGTTGGCACGCTGCTACGACAGCTAGCTGCTCTTCGATTCGCATTTCGCAGGGGGCACACACACACACACACACACACAGCGGTTGAATTCTGAACAGGGATGCGACGCGTGACAGGGAAACTTACATGCGGTGCTTGTCATGACATGATTTCCTTGAAGATTTCGTGGTGCGACTCTGCCTAGTTATGTACTTATTTTACACCACAACTAAAGGATATATTGCCGGTCAGTGTCTCAATACCATTGAGATGTGCAGGACTTACGGGAGCATACAAGACAGAATTCAATGCACTAATTATTCATGTTGGTTTGGTGCATGCATGTACCGTAGCAATTTGTTTGAACTGGTAAAGATATTTTTCCTTGACCTAATCTTTTGCTTGCCTCACAATAATATCGGCACATGACATTGAGCAACTCAATCAGTAGCACTGCCGCCTGCCGGAGCTATAATTATTTTTCCTTCCATTTTCTTCCAATCGAAGTTGCGAGGGACATGCTGACATGCACACCAGTAGTCTACGAATTAATCGGTGCGAATGCCGCTAATTATGCTTATGTAACACCATGACCCAACAATAAGCCTAAAATGTCACCACACTGTACGAGCCACCAATTTAAGCATTCAATTACAGTAAATTTCAGAAAGCATGTCAAGATTAAAATCCGTTCATGGGTCACAAGACGAACGTTTAAAATAATACTAATCAATTAATGAATTTACCAACTAGTCTTCAGCATTATTCTAGGCAATAAGTGAGTCCATGAATATGATAAATATCTAAGTCTAGTTTTATAAGGGAACACTCTAATCAAAGTGGCATGTGTATTTGATTTGCATGTGCCACTCGTGATCTATTCCCTTCCATGAATGATGCCATCAACGTTCACCTAAAATCAACAACAAAACAAGAGTGAGTCTAAGACTCAGCAAATACATCAAAAAAGTCATAAACAACAATTTATCAAGCATCATCAAGGTTACCATCATCCTCTATCTATTTAATGCCATTCTTACACCCAAATATACAAGTCACATTCTATATAGGTAAATTTGCATAATTTAACAATTTACTCATATATGCAAATGCACCATCATGCTCATGCTCCAATGCATCTCATCAGTTGATACCGGTATAGCGAAGTGTTCACCCGTCGATGACACACTCTTCCCCATCTTCGTTAGGATGGGGTTCCTATAGTGTAGGACTAGGACTTTAACTAATACCTACACATGCAAGACTCTCTAGAGCACTCCGAACTAGTCATGTATCTTTCTCACCGAACCACCAGAATAGTTATATGACTTTCTCACCGACCTAGATCGTGCATACTTATCATGATGAATGTAAATGATGTAACATCATAATTAATCATTTGCACAACTCGTCTCATTAACTCAATATATCATCTTATTAAATCAATATCATAATCTCATTTTTTGAGTAAATACAGTAGGAGAGGCTCCGACTGTGAATATTGAAGAAAACCGAAAAACAACAAGTCAAAAGACCGGGTACAGGAAAAGAGAGGGACGCAGAAATAGGAGAAAAGATTACAGAAAATACAAGCTAAGCAGGCACAAGCCACCTGCTGAACATGAACCAAGGATCTAAGAAACCAAGTTATCAAGCCAGGTCTTAATAAGAGGTTTCAAAAGCGAAGGGGTCCTAAGAATTAAAAGGTATAATTCATTAGAGAATAAAAACCGCCAGGTTGCCACCGAAGGGTTCTGATGCTTAAAAATAAGATTGTTTCTTGTAATCCAGATTGCCCAGGTGGCCAGCACAATGATATCCATAGAGAAAGGCAGGTTCATCTTGTGCTTGAGGTGATTAACCGCTTGAGAGGTGGTGGTGAGTGAAGAGTGATTTGGACAAATCCAATCCCAGCATTGTTGTGCAAATTCGTAAGACCAGAAAAGATGTTGAGAGGTTTCTTCACTTCCCTGATCACATAATACACATGCATAGTTCTCCCGTAGACAGTTTTTGCGTCTGAGGATGTTCCTCGTGTTGAGTCTATCCTTTAGAAGTAGCCAAAAGAAGACCTTGTGGTGTCTTTGACAGTAGGTAGACCACAACCAACTGTAGTAGAGTGGCACCGGTTGGAAGCCGGATAAATGCTTATAGATTTGTACCGAGGAAAACTGTGAGTTAATCCATATGTAAAGCCAGGTGTCTTCCCGATTCATTAATTCCAGCTCTTGCAAGAGGAGTAGTAACTGTTGAAATTGCGCAAATGCTTGGACCGATAGCGGCAAGTGGAAAAGTGTGGCTAAGTCATCAACTTGTTTGACTGAAGCCACCGAGCCGCTGTCTGATTTCGCAAAGGATAGTAATTCCGGGAATCGAAACGATAGAAGATTACCATTCCATAAGTCTTTCCAGAAGAGAGTCGACGAGCCGTTGCCTACCAAACAAGAAGCCAGACCTTTGAACTGTGGTAATAATTTTGTAACGTCTCTCCACCAAAATGATCTAACCTGGTTCCTGTTCAGTGCTTGAGAGTTCGAGTAGTATTTTTCCCAAATGAGATTAACCCAGGGTAGGTCAATGTGATTAAGAAATTTGTGAAGGTTTTTACATAGTAATGCCTGATTTTGTGTTGCCAGATTCAGAACTCCTAATCCTCCCTGCAATTTGGGTTTGCAGACCTCTTTCCAAGCAATCAAGGACTTACCTCGATAATGAGAGGTCGTACTTCTCCAGAGGCAGTTTCTGTGATACTTATCAATTTGTGCGATGACGCCACTAGGCAGTTTCAACAGGCACATATAAAAGGTTGGCAGTTGCGAGAAGACCGAATTGACCATAGTTAGTCTTCCACCTATCGATAGGAAAGATGCGCAGCTCGTAAGTCTTTTGTACACCCTTTGAATAAGTGGTAGGAAGTCCCTCATTTTTGGTCTATTCGTCCCCAGAGGTAGTCCTAGGTAGGTGAAAGGTAAAGTGCCCAGTTGGCATCCAAATGTTCGTGCTAGTACTTCCATCTTACTCGACGCAACATTGATGGGAATCATGAGTGATTTGTCAAAGTTGACCTTGAGGCCGGTGGAGTCCGCAAAAGTGTTGAGAATCCCTTTGAGGAAGAACAGTTGAATTGCGCAAGCCTGCATAATTATGAGGGTATCATCAGCATATTGGATGATCGAGAAATCTGGACATGCATGGTTTTGTACTGGTGGAGTCAGCAGCCCAAGGTTCATTGCTTTATTAAGAATAGTCTGGAGTAGGTCTGCTGTC
Source organism: Ampelocalamus luodianensis (assembly GCA_036346255.1). Classification (NCBI taxonomy): domain Eukaryota; kingdom Viridiplantae; phylum Streptophyta; class Magnoliopsida; order Poales; family Poaceae; genus Ampelocalamus; species Ampelocalamus luodianensis. Next base: position 42,903,414 of record CM070620.1, on the reverse strand, counting down.
AAGACAAATAGTAGCGGCGAGAGTGGGTCTCCCTGTCTAACCCCTCGTTTGCAGTGAAGCACTTTACCAGGAACCCCATTAAGTAGGACTGATGAGGTCCCAGTACTAAGAATATGAGCAATCCAGGTATTCCATTTCGGTCCAAACCCTTTATGTTTCAGGATCTCAAGTATAGCTTTGTGCTCAATTTTGTCAAATGCCTTTTCGAAATCCAATTTCAGAATGATTATTTCTTTTTTGGAGTTGTGGCAAATATTTTGGATGTACTCAAAGGCCCAGGCCAAGCAGTCCTGGATGGTTCAGTTTTGAAGGAATCCTTATTGGTTTGCATGGACCAAATCCAGGATGACCTGTTGTAGCCTGTTGGCAAGAATTTTTGTCAGAATCTTGAAGGAAGAGTTGAGCAGGGAGATAGGTCTGAAATCATTAACCGAGGTTGGGTTTTCCTTTTTTGGAATTAGAGCGATGTACGCTGAGTTGATGGAATGGAGATTCAGTTCGTTCCTAAAGAAGGCCTCATAAAGTTCATAGAAGTCCTGTTTGACAAAATGCCAGCACTTTTTGATAAATTTTCCATTGAATCCATCTGGCCCAGGAGATTTATCCAGTGGGATGATCTTAATGATCTCATCTATCTCCTGGGTAAGGAACCGTTCCTCCAGCCAAGTCAAGTTAGGCTGTGGTGTGATGAGTTCTTTGAGCTTAAAATGAATAACCGGTGATGTCGAGTGTCCGAGTCTTTCCTTGTAGGTCTCCCAAAGAAGTGAGGCTTTGTCCTGGTAGTTTTTGAATTCATTTCCCAGTAGGTCTTGAAGAGCGGTGATGTAATTAGCTCTGAACCTTATGGTAGCTCTAGCATGAAAGAAATTCGTATTTTCATCCCCCAACTTGGCCCATTTGATGGCTCCTCTCTGTTTCCAATAGATCTGTTGTAGTTTTAGATGGCGATTCAGATGCGCCTTAATGAGCTCCCTCGCATTCCATTCTTGAACCGAGAGCATTCTGTGTTCTTCCAACGTATCCAGAAAAAGGATGACCTCATTGCAATTAGATATAACCAAACGAAAATTGGATAGCTGTTTAGACCAGATTCTGAGGACCCTTCTAAGAGCTTTGAACTTTTGATTTATTCTTTTGCCTGGGTCCGAGATCTGTGCTGCAAATTGCCAGGCGTTCTTCGCTAAATTCTCAAAGTCTTTGTGTTCCAACCAATAATTCTCAAATCTGAATATATTAGGCTTCGGGATGTTGGTGCTGATCTGAATACCACATGGCACATGATCTGTGACAGATTTGGCCAAGGGAATCACTAGTGAGTTAGGAAAGTGGAGAGTCCAATTGTTAGATGAAAAAACCCAGTCTAGTTTTTCCAGAAGTGGGTCCTGTTGCATATTGCTCCATGTGAAAGACCTTCCTTTCAGAGGCAGTTCCACTAATCCTAAATAGCTGATTACTTCATTGAATCTAAGCATGTCATTTAAAATCCCCCTGGCCTATTTCTGTCTTCTGGCGCTCTGATGAAGTTATAGTCTCCTGTGAACAGCCAGTCTTGTGATGGTGAGACATTGATGCTAGAAAACCAGTCGAGAAATGAGTTCTTATCCTCCGGCCTCGGTGGGACGTATAGATTAGAAAGAAACCAGGTGTGTCCAGAGTGCACTGAGGTAAATTCTACCATGATAGAGAATTCGTTGATCAGAGTTGTGCGTCCAATGAGCATAGTGTTCGACCACACAATCAGGAGTCCCCCGGAGGCACCAAGCGATGGGAGAAATTCAAAACAGTTGAAGCGTTTCGGGCAGAAGTTAGCGATGAACGCCAGGTCCAAACTTTGTTTCTTAGTTTCCTGGCAACAAAAGATGATACATTTACTGTCTTCAATTTTGTTACGTATGGCCCTCCACTTCTTTTTGGAGTTTAGGCTTCTAACATTCCACGTCAAAATGTTCCATTGTCTAGTCATTGCAAGCAAATAGAGACATAGTTCGAAACAGTAGACACTAGATATACTGCAAGCTGAAAGTAAAACCACATGAAGCTGGATAACCAAAAGTTGCTACGGGGTGACTTAATCCTGCAAACTCCTTCGTCCCCCTTGCCCTTCTCCTTCAGGCTTCTAGTTCTTCCCATTCTTGGAGGTCTCCTCATCATGTTTCTTTGTCTTGTGGTTGGCCCTTCCCAGCTTGTCCTCAGTGACCTCTTCAGGTGACATCTTGCAATATTCAATGCAGAGATTTTTGATAATGTTAGTTGATAGAAGCGGTGGCGTCACCTTTTCGAGCATCTATCGCAAATTCGAGTCCTTTTTGTGTCTGAAGCCTCCTTTAAGTGCTTTGAGCCTTGTGCTTTGGCGCACTTTTGTTTCCACCAGTGGTACTGCTCTCTTGGACAGTTTTCGTGTGGGACATTGCACCGAGGTAGAGCCTTTAAGTGAGGTCCATTTATTTGCCTCTAAGGTCATTGGTGCTGGCTGATCAGGCCCTGAATCAATCTTTGTGTCATACTCCAAGACGGACTTTCCTTTGTTTGATGGTGGGGAGTCCTGGTGAGAGGGGGCAGCTGAAACATCAAATTGTTGTGCGGTTGTAGTCTGGGTAGAGCCTGGTGCAACCGGACATCTGTCTGGGATAACCCATTGAGTAATCTGACTTTGATTCTCCGCTGATTGGGTGATTATGGACCACATACCTGAGGTAAGAAATCTTTTAGCCATATTGAAGTTGTCCGGGGACATCAGCATAGAGGCCAAAAATTCAGCCCAGTGCAATGGGATTGTAACATCCCAATTTTGGGCTTGTGTTTCAAATGTAAGAAAATGAGTAGAAATTAAAACTTTTTCTTACATCATGTGTTTCCTGTTTGTATTGGACAAGTATTGTACAAGACTTATGGAAATGCAAAGTCACAAGTCTTTTGATCCAAATCTTGTTCCTTCAAAAACAATCTTGTCAAACCTTTTGATCATCCTCTGGAGATATTTTTCCTAAGTTCTTGGGATGGTATGTGACCCCTCTGAAAAATTTCACAATTTTTTTTAGAAATTGTTTGAATATTTTAGAGGGTAGTCAAACCTGTTTGACTCTCAGTCAAACCTAAAACCAGTACCTTGTAGAATTTTTGGAGAAAAATACAATGCATAAAAGCCTCTGCAAATTTTACACAAGGTCAATGTCTCAGTCAGCAAGCTCCTGTAAAAATTTCAGAATTTTTGGAGTTATTTTGCTACCCCAAATAAATCCTCAAAAGTCTCAGCACATTTAAAACCTAAAACCTGGTTCACTGTTCCTTGGGTTCGAGTCGGGCTCGAGTCCGAGCCACTTGACTTCGGTCGAACCACCTAGCCGCACCGAGCGCATTTTAAAGCGTGCGTGCGATATCAGCCGTTGGATTCAAATCGCTCGGCCACGTTCGTGTGAGCATTCGGACCCTCCGGTTGCATTAACCAATTGGGACCGTTGGATCTCAATCCAATCGTCCAGATTTCCGTAAGCAATCGGACTGTCCGGCGGGCTCTTTTAAATCGCAACCGTCCATCTAAAATCCAACGGTCGTGGTTGCCTTCTCTATTCTTCTTCCTCCTCTGTCCACGGCGCGCGCGTGACAATGGCGAAAGAGAGAGCGCGGGGCGGCTTTGATGTGTCACCTCAAGTTTGCTTTCGTCAACGTCTCTCTGCGGGGCATTTAATGCGCACCAGGCTTTCTCCTCCATTGTCACCGTGCTCACTTGCTTCCATCATTTCTTGGTCCATGACCGTAGCATGAACCGAGCCCACCATGGACTCGGGTTCTTGCTCGAAACCCTAATCCCTTCCCTATATATTGCCCCTCTAGGTCCTCCTGGTGTTCTTTTACACCACACCTAGCTCCTCTCTGTGTTTGAGCTCGAAACCATCTCAAACCTTCAATCCACCATTGTTGACCCGAGGGCTCCAATGGCGGCCTTGGAGTCCAGTGGTTCATCTTCAATCTTTCTTGCACCCTTTTGAACTCCTCAACCTCCTTTATATTTCCCCTAATTTGATTTTGGGTTGCATTCACAGGAATCACTCAATTTTAAGTTTGGAGATCTTCGGTTGGTTTCGCCCCCTTTCTTCTCCAGCTCCGGTAAGTGGTTCTTTTTGCAATTATTTGCTTTTGGAGCCTCTTTGAGCTATAATGAGGCTGTGGTGATGATTTGGTTCCACTCATTTTGCTCAGAACCTCGTCTTCCACTTCGTCCTCTTCGGCTCCAGTGGACTTCATCGTGTTCAAGTCTTCCCCGGCCATCTTTGGAGCTCCTCTCGGTTAAGGTAGCTTCTATATAGTCCCTAGAAGTCATGACACTCGCTTCCTTGGACCGCAGCGGAGCATCTTGCTATTTTCGTGTTTTGCCGTGTCGGCCTCCTTCTTTGTTTTCCGGCTCGCGGCGTTCCGAACCTCCACCGTGGCGAGGTCATCATCTGTGGGTCCGCAACATTGCGAACCCATTTGATAGTTTATGGCGCGCCATGGCGAGATCGCGGCGACAAGCCGTGAAAGCCACTCGGGTTTTGTCGGTTTGGGAGCCCGTTTTCGTCAAATATTTAGGACACGTTTAATGCTTAATGATTGCCAATCAGTAGAGCATTAATGGTGTCTTAATCTGGCCTAATGTCTGACTGACATGTGGGTCCAGCCCCTTAAATCACCCGCTGGCGTTTATCTGTGCGTTTAGGCATCTTTAATGTTAATCTTAGGTTAATTAAGTGTCAGCGTTTATTAGCTGTCGGGGATGTCCCCTGTGCCACTGCCGGGTGGGCCCATTAGCTTAGCGCCGAAAATCAGAAGTCATTAGGGCTGATTTTGGGTTTAGTTATTGCTAATCATTGTTAGCAATAAATGTGTCAAAATTACCTTTTGGGTCAGCGGCGTGTGGGCCCTCGTCCTAAATCACCATCGTTCAAAATCATTAGGGCACATTGATTGCTAATCATCATTAATCATTGATCATTAGTAATTAATTAGTGCCTAAAAACCTCCTTTAAGTCACGCGGTGGGTCGCGCGTCGTGCGGCGCGTGTGTTAAATCTCGCATGTGTGACTCTCGATCCAGCGACATGCGGCCCACGTGTCGGCGCTCTAATTGCGCCGATCTTGGACCACCGTCCATTTTGCGATCTGCGGCCTAGATTTCGTATGTGTTCGGACCCTCGGTTCCCCTCATCATTCTTGGCCGTCCATCACTTGATCTGCGGCCACGATCGTCGCGTGCAATCGGACCTTCCGATTGAGGCGTGATCGGGCCGTTCATCCTTAGATCTGCGGTGCGTGGATCGTCGAGGCAACCGCGCCGTCCGGTTGCATCCTTCCTCGTGGTGTTGGATCTTGATCCAACGATGGGCTCTGTTATGAATCGCGCGCGTCTGCCGTTTCTCGTCGCGTGTGGCTCGTTGGATATTGCATCAACGGCCCACGGCGTCCACGTCGTTTATTTTCGGTTGGGTTGGTTTTTATTTATGTAAGTATTTATTTATCAACTGAAAATTGTATCAAAACTTTAGAAATTCATAACTAATTCAAGATAAATCCTTTTACATGAAACCAACTGCAATAAATTTGTATTTCACTAAAGTTTAATATAAAAATGCTTTTAGCTATGCTTCACGTAGTAGGAAATTCAGTAATCTTTAATAGCTTGTTTTCGCTATTTTTATATATTCAGTGTATTAAAACTTGGAAAATGCATATCTTTTACGTATATCGCTAATTGAATGATTTTAACTTTGATAAATTTGTTATTAACTAAACTTTAATCTAAAAATGGTGGTAGGCCTAAATCAGCACCATAAAAATATGTTAATAGATTTAACCTTATTAGTAGCAATTAAAAATTCATTTAATGATGTAATAGACACCAGTAATTCCCTGTAAATCCTAAAAATAGAAATTTGATGTTAGGAAATCCTCTGTTATCATACTATAATGTGAAATGGGTTTTGCACATGTTTATATTTCAGAAAGTGCATTATGCTAGTTTTGCATCCTAGAAAAATCATAACTAAATCATTTTAACTCCAATTAAGATGAAACCACTTGTATTAGCCTTAAAATGTCAGTAGCAACCTATCATAAAATTTTCAAGTCCAGAAAACCTCTAGAAAATATTTTTGCTACAATACCTTATTATGGTAGAAAATGGGTTTTTGGGTGATATCTTTTGCACCACAAATCCAAATTAGGTTTTCAGTTTCTATGTCTAGGTATATTCGTATTCTACCTTATGTATAAATTTAGTCGCATTTGGATAATTTTTGCTTGCTCGTTTGTTTAAGTGTGGCTCGTCTTATTGGTTCTTGGTTCTTTTGCCTTTAGCTTAGGGTTAGACATTTGCGGTAACCCGAAACGACCCTCCACAGCGATTTGAGCAACGAGAAAGAAGGCAAGCGGTTTGATCATGTTAATCCCAGTATTTTAAGTATTTATGTTGTTTACAACTTCTATGTATGCATTGCTATCTTGTTTTAACTATTGTCGTTAGTTGGCCTAGTAGATGCATTTCCTTAGCAAATGATTATCCTCTACTACCATGAGCCTAGGTTACTTGCTGTGATTTAGAGTTCATGGATGGGCTCTTGTCACTTAGTAGTTGCGAATTAATTGCTTAGCCATGCTTAGTTTGGTAGAAATGGCGGTTATCGACTTGTCGATAACCTTGATCATAAAACTTATTATGATTATGATTTCCACCTTGTGACATGTCTACTTATGAAAACTAAAACTAAAAACAAAATGATTTAGACTTGGGTACAATGGTATGATGGTGTGATTTTTGGGTGTGACTGGAATGGTGCTCGGGTCAACAAGGACCGAACATCTTGTTACACTAAACCAAGCAATTTAGCGTGCTAACCACATTAGAGGTATGGGACCTCTCTTGACTCGATGCTTTGGCGTGTATTGGCTCAAGTCGCGGGAGTCGCGGGAGGATGGTGTTGGGAGCATTGTAGTGTCAGAAAGACTTCACGTGATGGGATTTGTTGTCTTTAAACTTGCAATGTAAGCATATGGGTTTCTATCCATATGAGCGGCTCGTAGTTAATACACAAGATTGGAAATGTCTCGTAGGACTTAGCCGTGCCGGCATACCTTGGTAGTGTGCTTTGTGGCTTGAAGGCGATGCAGTGTGGGTACATTGGTACACCTGCGAGGTTAAAACTATTCGAATAGCCTCGTCTAGGTTATGGACACGCTTGGCAAGGTCTTTCAAGAGTTAGACTACAACCTTTTAAAATTAAAACTTGATGGGTGAGTACGAATCGGGATTAGTGCTATGTTGTGGTGGCTATTGGGATAGTCGCTTCGGTGGTTACTTGTATGTACCTTTACTTCTTTCGTTACCTTGATAACAAAGCAGTTTGCAAACTTGCTTTCAAAATGTATTACATTATTGCAAATAAAGTTGGCTTCATGCAAAATGAGACATACAACCTCCACCTAAATAAGCTTGCATGTAGTTTATGAATAGATGCGCTATTCCACACGTCGATCTTGCGGTGCGAAGACAATCTTTGTACTCGATTGCTTCGCTTAAGCTGTTTTGTTGCGAGAGGAAGAAGGTGAGCTTGAGGGCCTCACTTTTGTGAGTGTCTTTGTGGTAGCTAGCGGGCGACTAGCTTAGCGGCCCGTCGATTGCCTTGTGGGTGTATGGCTAACCGGTCGACTTTTGTTCTAGCCATCTTATGACACCTTTTGCTTCCGCTGTCTTTCTTGTTTATTGCTCTATTTGGCCGGTCGGCCCTTTTGTAATAACTTTACTTTATGTATGTCTTTGTTGAACTTAGTAATATATGTTGTATGGAAATGATGTGTAATTTTGTGATGATGTGCATATGCTGCAATTCTGGGAAGCATATGACCATCGAGGCTTAGAATGTTTAATTAGCAACGCTAGAACCATTTGGAGGTTAAGTGTTACTAGTTAAATATTCCGGGTCCTCACAGGGATGTCCACAGTCTTAGATGGTGGAGAGGCAGCCTTGGGGGTGAATTGGGCCCAGGTATGATGTGAGGACCCGGAATATTTAACTAGTAACACTTAACCTCCAAATGGTTCTAGCGTTACTAATTAAACATTCTAAGCCTCGATGGTCATATGCTTCCAGCACTAAAGATATGCACATCATCACAAAATTACACATCATTCCATACAACATGTATTACTAAGTTCAACAATGACATACATAAAGTAAAGTTATTACAAAAGAGCCGACGCCAAATAAACAATATACAAGAAAGATAGCGGAAGCAAAAAAGGTGCCATAAGATGGCTAGAACAAAAGTCGATCGTTAGCCATACACCACAAGGCTGGCCACCGACCAGCCGCCAAGCTAGTCGCCCATAACCACAAACTGACAACCACAAAAGTGAGGCCCTCAAGCTCACTCTTCTTCTGCAACAAAACAGCTATTTAGCAACCTGAGTACAAAGATTGTCTTTGTACCGCAAGGCGACGTGTGGAATAGCGAACTATTCATAAACTACATGCAAGCTTATTTAGTGGAGGTTGTATGTCTCATTTTGCATGAAGCCAACTTTATTTGCAATAATGTAATACATTTTGAAAGCAAGTTTGCAAATCTATTTTGTTATCAAAGTAACAGTAAAGTAAAGGTACATACAAGTAACCACCGGAAGCGACTATCCCAATAGCCACCACAACATAGCACGAATCGATCTACCACCCATCAAGTTTTAGTTTAAAAGGTTGTAGTCTAACTCTTGAAAGACCTTGCCAGCGTGTCCATAACCTAGGGCGAGGCTATTCGAATAGTTTTAACTGCAGGTGTACCAATGTACCCACACTCGCACTCGCCTTCAAGCCACAAAGCACACTACAAGGTATGCGGCACGGCTAAGTCTACGAGACATTTCAATCTTGTGTATTAACTACGAGCCGCTCATATGGATAGAAACCCATATGCTTACATTGCAAGCCGAATGACAACAAATCCCATCACGGTGAAGTCTTCTGACACTACAATGCTCCCAACACCATCCCTCCCGCGACTCCACTGCGACTGAGCCAATACACGCCAAAGTACTAAGTCAGAGGGTCCCATACCCTCTAATGTGGTTAGCACGCTAAAATGCTTGGTTTAGTGTAACAAGATGTTCGGTCCTTGTTGACCCGACACCATTCGATCACACCCAAAATCACACCATCTTACCAATGTGCCCAAGTCTAAATCATTTTGTTTTCAGTTTAGTTTTCATCGTGAGACATGGCACAAGGTGAAATCATAAATCATAATAAGTTTTGTGTGATCAAGGTTATCGACAAGTCGATAACCGCCATTTCTACCGGCTAAGCATGGCTAAGCAATTAATTCAAACTACTAAGTGACAAGAGCTCATCCACGAACTCTAAATCACAGCAATACTAGGCTCATGGTAGTGAGAGATAATCATTTGCTAAGGAAATGCATCTACTAGGCCAACTAACGACAATAGTTAAAACAAGATAACAATGCATACATAAGTTGTAAACAACATAAATACTTAAAATACTGGGATTAACATGATCAAACTGCTTGCCTTGCTGGATTTGTTCTTGCTGCGGAGGGGAGTGCTCGGGTTCAATAAATTCTTGGAACCTAACGCGAAAAGCGATAAAACCGATAAGAACGAAGAACACCAAAAGGAACTCAACGACAAAGAACATCCAAATCCAATCAAATTTCTACAGCAGCTAGAGGTTGATTTTAGACAATTTTAAAAACAAGAATCACTTCATTTGGACTTAGTATGAAAAAGTTATAGCCAATTTAAATTCTCTCAGTCTGAAAAATCCTAATTAAATTAATTAAAGTTACTGTTCAATGCGAAAATTTCTAGAATGATCTGGAACTTGAAATTTTTATGGTAGGTAGATATGGTTATCCTAACAACAGCAAAACTGAGTTTGCACAAATTGGAGTTATAATGAATTAGTTATGATTTTTCTAAGTTCTAAAACTAGCATATATCATTTCTCAGGAACATGAATAAAGACAAAGCCTAGTTCAAATTAAAGCATGTCTACAGGCCAAATTTACTAGGTTGAGTTTGCTCAGTTTGCAACTACAGAGAGGAAGTTATGTATTTTACAAATTTTTCCATGAATTTCTAGACATCATCTTTCATTAAACAAGATCATCTTTGTTAAATCATTTTACTGCTACAAAGCAGGCCTAATTTCATCCTCAGTTAAAGTTCATACTAAAACAAAGCTACAGAATGGAATCATTCAAAAGGAGTTAAAATGACAAAGTTATGCACTTTTGAAATTTGAAACAGCAAAAGACTTAGGAAACTTTGAGCTCTCGGGAGGTCCAACCGAACTGGAAGACAAAGGAGAGGTCGTGGGCCGTCGATCTTGCATCGCAGGGCCACAGACCTCGAAGCACAGCGCACGGGAAGACCTCCTCCCGCACTGGGGAGGTCTGGACCGTTGAGATCTGATCCAACGATCACGACCAGTGCGTGCACAGCGCACGCAAGGAGGTCTACGCGCCTAACAGAGGTCGTGACCGTCGGATCGAGATCTGGCGGTCCCGAGCACTAGGGGAGGTCCTACGGGTAAACCTTCGGAGAGAGGTCTAGATGGCTAAGAGCTCACGGAGGAGGTCTTCAACGGTCTAGATCTCCAGAGGGAGGTCTTTAACGGACACGATCCCGAGAGGGAGGTCCTGGGCGATCAAGATGAACGAGGGAGGTCCTAAGACTAAAGATTTTACAAATAAAATCTAACGCTCAGATCTAAAGCCGGGAGGTCGCGACGGCTAGGATTGAACCTAGGAGGTGCAGCGGGGTTTTCCTTGTAAAGGCCAGGTGGCTTTTTACAAAGAGGACCGAGGTGGTCTTTGCAAAATGACCAAGGAGGTCTTTGCAAAGAGGACCTCGGAAGAGGTCCGAGAGGGTGGTTTTGACAACACGACAGGGGTGGTCTTTTACAAAGAGGACCTCGGGAGTGGCTCTGAGGTGGTCTTTGCAAAGGACCGAGGAGGTCTTATACTAAAAGGTTTTCGGAAAAGATCTAAAGGTCAGATCTAAACTTGGGGAGGTCTAGAGCGGTCACGAAGAACCCGAGGAGGTCCAAGGTCTTTATTAAAGCGCGGGACCTCGGACAGCGACAAAGGGTGGCGGCTAAGACAACTCACGCTCACGATGATTGGTAATAAATGGGCATTTAAGATGTCCTAACACGATGACAAACGGGAGTTTTGAACCAAAGAAAATCCCGGCGGGCTCAACGGTTTGCCGCGGCGATGGGGACCTCGCGGCGCGACCAAGGGCACCGATATACTCGCAAAGTGTCGCGGACCTAGCGGAGGCACTCGGCGGCGGCGGGCCTTAAACGCCGCGAGCCGGAGAATGGCGGAGGACAAGCCTTTCGGCAAAAACCAGCGACAAAACGGCGCCACGAGCTAAGCTAGCTAGACCCTAAGCTCTAAGGGACTAAAATGAACTCACCCGAGTGTAGGAAGGTCGGGAGGAAGGCGGAGGACTTGGAGAAGGTCGTGAAGCCCAGCGGTGATGTGTTTGCGGCGAAGGAGAAGAAGACGACCTCGACCCGTCAAGCGGCTCCCAACTTGACCACCTGCGATGGACAACCACGGCAAGTTAGAGAATGCTCGAGGTGTTCGAGATGACAAGGAAAGCAGGCAAGAACGTTGATGGAACCACTGGAGCTCGAGCTTGAGGAGCTCCAAAGGTGACAATGGAGGTAAGGAAGGGGCTCTCGGGTGCTCGGGTTTGGGCTCACACTCACAACCGAGAGTCTCTAACAGCACCAAGTGACGGGAAAGAAAAGGAGGAAGGAACCACGGCTATACATAGTGGGCGCTTGGACAAGGCTAGGGCAAACCCACTGCGAGCAAGGTCCATGCCCCTGCCATGACTTGCTAGATTTGACAAGAGCGGTAGGTAGGGAAAGACTTCTAGGTGGGCTCTGACACATTTAATGCATGTGAAAGAGACGTTGGGAAGGACCAAAAGTGACAGCCACTTTGCTCCCAACAGCCACAGTTACGACACATGCACAGAGGTGCGAAATTTCATGGCGGGCGGACCTCGGGAGGTCGTGAGGAAGAAACTGGCGCTAAGGAGGTCTGGGCGTCCCAGTTTGCTTGGGGTGGTCACGGGCGTCCGAGAATCGCCGAGGTGGGAGGTCGGCGCAGCGAGGAGGTCGTGGGAGGTCGTGAGCCACCGATGGGTACCCACGGCTAGGACCACCCCAAGGCCGAGGGCGCTCAAGAGCTCCTCGGATCGGGGAGGTCGAGAGTATTGGATTGGGATCAATGGCTCAGCTCGCGCAAAAGCTTGAGCAGAGTGCGGCGCTGCGGCGTGGTCCAACCAAGTCGGTTGAGTTGGGCTCGGTCCGAGCCAGTCCGACTCAACCATTTAGTCTTTACGGTTTTAGAAGGAGCTGCTCCTTGGAGAATTGTTTGAGGCCGCAAACCGACTCCAAAAATTATAAAATTTTTACAGGAGCTTGCTAGCTCAAACGAGGACCTAGCATAAATTTTTCAGAGGCTTTGGTGCTGTGGATTTTCCTCCAAAAACTTACAAGGCACTGGTCCAAGGTTTGACCAGATTTTGAATTGGTTTGGTGACCTCCAAAATATTCAAACAATTTCTAAAAATTGTGAAACTTTTGGAGGGTCACATACCATCCCAAGAACTTAGGAAAAATATTTCCAGGAGATGATCAAGAGGTTTGACAAGATTGTTTTTGAAAGCTCAAGATTTGGATCAAAAGACTTGTGACTTCGTATTTCCATAACTTCTTGTACAATACTTGCTTGGTACAAAAGGAAATACAGGATGTAAGAAAAAGTTTTAATTTCTACTCATTTGCTTACATTTGAAACACAAGCTCAAAATTGGGATGTTACAACTCTCCCCCCCTTACAAGAATCTCGACCCGAGATTCCGTTTACTCGGAGAAGAAAGAAGGAAAATCTGCACGAAGGCGATCTTCTCGCTCCCAAGTTGCCTCATCTTCAGAATGGTTTGACCACTGAACCTTAAGGAACTTGATGACACGGTTCCTTGTTCTCCGTTCAGATTCCTCAAGAATACGAACAGGATGCTCGCGGTAGGTCAAATTCTCACCACAATGAGAACCTCCAGCGAGCTTCCTCGATCGGGACACGGAGGCACTTCTTCAGGTGTGACACATGGAACACATCATGCACACCCTCAAGTGCAGCTGGTAGCTCCAACCTGTAAGCAACAGCTCCAACTCTCTCGATGATGCGATAAGGCCCAACATATCGAGGAGCCAACTTGCCCTTGATGCCAAAACGCTGAAGGTCCCTCAAGGAGAGACTTTGAGATACACAAAGTCATTGGGCTCAAATCTCAACTCACGGCGGCGCGACCTGCGTAGCTCTTACGCTGGGTGGGCGTGTGCGATGCTCGCGAATCAAGCTGGACACGGCTTTCGGCCTCATTAATCGACTCGGGCCAAAAAGCGCGCTCGCGGTCTCGACCAGTTCAACGGGTTCTACACCTTCTCCCATACAAGGCCTCAAGCGGTGCCATGCCAAGGCGGCTCGATAGGCATGTTGTTGTAGGAGAACTCAACAAAGGTAGGCATTTCTCCCACTTCTTCCCATAGGAAAGAACACAAGCACGGAGCATATCTTCTAACACTTGGTTGACTCGCTCCGTCTGACCATCAGTCTGAGGATGAAAGGCTGTACTGAAGTGAAGGCGGGTCCCCATAGCCTCTTGCAGACTATGCCAAAACCGCGAGGTGAAAAGCGCACCACGATCAGAAATAATCGTCTTCGGTACACCGTGAAGACTCACAATCCTCGAGACATAAAGTTCGGCCAAAGGCCCCACACGAAGCTGAGTCTTGACGGGAAGGAAATGTGCCACTTTAGTCAACCGGTCAATCACGACCCAAATAGCATCATTCCCCTTGGACGAGCGGGGCAATCCGGTGATGAATTCCATGCCAACGGAATCCCACTTCTATTCTGGCACTGGCAAAGGCTGCAGAAGACCTGCTGGACGCTGATGCTCGGCCTTCACACGACAGCACACATCGCACTCGGCAACGAACTTGGCAATCTCGCGCTTCATTCGGGTCCACCAGAATCTCTGACGAAGGTCCTGATATATCTTGGTAGCCCCGGGATGGATGGACAAAGGGGAATCATGGGCTTCGCGGAGGATCAAATCCCGCAATTCCATGACCTTAGGAACCACAAGACGCTGCCCAAACCACACAACGCCATGCTCATCCTCTGAAAAGCACTTGGCTATCCATCCTTGATGTTCGCGATCGCTCACACCGGCATCCGTGCACGCCGTCTTGATTTGGTCCACCAAGGTTGGTTGCACAACCAATGTAGCAAGAGAACCGTGCTCGATCAAACCCAAATTGAGGCCTTTGGAATTACGAAATGAGGGTAGGCTGCTTTGCTCTTGGAGCATCAACATCTTTGCAATACACCTTAGTGAGTGCATACGCCACAACGTTGGCCTTGCCGGATGATCTTGAATGCCCATGTCATAGTCCTTGATCAATTCCAACCATCTTCTTTGCCCGAGGTTCAGATCTGTTTGGGTGAACAAGTACTTCAAGCTCTTGTGGTCGAATACACCTCACAACGGTTACCAATCGGATAATGCCGCCAAATCTTGAGTGCATGAACCACAGACTAACTCCAAGTCATGAGTAGGATAGTTGAGTTCATGAGGCCTCAATCGCCATGATGCATAGGCCACAACCTTGCCCTCTGCATAAGAACACAACCAAGACCGGACGAGAAGCATCACAATAGATATCAAAACTCTTGCGAATATCGGGAGAACAAGCACTTGGGGCTGAGGTCAACCGCTTCTTGAGTTCTGAAAACTCACATCACAAGCAGCGGACCACTCAAACTTCTTGTCTTTCTTGAGCGATTCGGTCATAGGCTTTGCAATCTTGAAGAAATTCTCGATGAAGCGGCGATAGTAGCCACCAAACCAAGAAAACTCCGCACATCGGTGACCGACTTGGGCCGACCCAAGATAGTACATCACTTGACCTTGCTAGGATCCACACCACACCCCGCTAGAAAGAACATGGTCTAAGAATGCCACTTCCTTCAACGAACTCGCACTTGCCGAATTTGGCATACAAGCGGTGCTCACGCGACTTGCCCAACACAAGCTTAAGATGCTCGGCATGCTCTTCTTCACTCTTGGAGTAGATAAGGATATCATCGATGAATACCACCACAAACCTATCCAAATACTCCATGAATACCGAGTTCATAAGATTCATGAATAAAGCGGAGCATTAGTCAAACCAAAAGACATGACGGTGTACTCGTAAAGACCATAACGAGTAGCAAAGGCGGTCTTGGAATATCCTCGGCCGATCCCGACTTGATGATAGCCCAATCTCAAGTCAATCTTGGAAGACACGTGCTCGGTCAGCGATCGAAAAGATCATCAATACGGGGCAAAGGATACTTGTTCTTCACCGTCACTTCATTAAGCGGACGGTAATCAACACACATGCGCAAGGTCTTGTCCTTCTTCTTCACAAAATAACTGGACAACCCCAAGGAGATGAGCTGGGGCGAATGAAACCCTTCTCTTGTAGCTCACCTAGTTGCTTCTTGACTCTTCCAACTCATTAGGAGGCATGCGTCGGCCTCTTTGAAATAGGGGCGTGCAGGGCAGCAACTCTATCACGAACTCCGTTCTCGAACAGAGGCATCCGGGCAAATCTTGGGAAAGACATCCGCGAAGTCACACCTTTGTGGGGACATCGTGAATCTCAATGTTGGCTTTGCTTCAAGGGCAAAAAGGTGGGGTTCTCCATGCTGCGGTGAAAACCCAACTGTTCACTGAAGAAGTGGTGAGGTAGACAATCTTCACGGCACAATCGATTTGCCCCAAATGTTGGGACAACCAATCCATGCCAAGAATCACATCGGGGCCAGCAGTCGAGCGGGATAAGATTCGCCAAGAATCCCACTCCTTCGGCGTGGATAGGAACATCCCGCATACTTGGTCGACTCTCATTTCGAACCGGAGAGCGAATCGCGGTGGAATCCCAAAGGAACACAAGGAAGTCCACAATCAACGACAAAGACCTCGAAATAAAAGGATGCAAGCTCGAGTCAAATAAAGCGTGCAGGGCGCAAATTTACAAGGCGTACCCAACACCACGTCGGGCGCCTCTGTGCCTCCTCGGCCGAGATATGGTTGACTCGGCCGCTCCCAAGCCGGGGTCTTACGGTGGTGGTGACCACTCCCGCCCGCGTCCTCCATTAGGACGAGGGCGCTCTAGTCTTCTTAGGACAACTACTCGCGTAGTGGCCCTTGTTGTGCGATGAAGCGGTGGCGTCGGCGCGGGGTTGCGGGAACACCTGCTGCTGGTCGCAGCGCGCCGTGGCGAGTCACGGCCTGCGGAGGGCGTGGAGCTGGTGCCGAAGGCCTCGGCGGTAGGGAAGCTTGAGGGCGGGCCGCCGGTGCGAGGTCAACACGAGGGCGACGAGGCGGCTGTGCGGACCGGCTGGGCCTCCCACTTGCGCTTGCGGGACTCGCTTGCGCTCGCCTTGTGCTTTCGGCGATGATGGCCTTGTCCACCAAGGTGCGGAAGTCGAAGTCCACAATAGAGAGCTTGTCTGAAGCTCCTCGGACAAGCCCTCCACGAACTTCTCTGCTTGGCCTCATCGGTGGCCACCTCGGCGGGCGTACCTCGCGAGATGGTTGAACTTCGTGGAAGTACTCGATCCTGAACTTGTGCCTGTTTGGCGCAAGGAACTCCTTCTTTTTCAGCTTCATCGGGCTGCGGGGACATGGGCTCGACGAAAAGCCGGCCGGAACTCCTCCCACGAGACCACGCGTCCGCGGCTGCATGGCGAGAAGTTCTCCCACCATGAGTGCCGCACCCTCCAAGCGATGGGATGCGAAAGTGCCCGCTCCTGCTCGGCGCGAGCAGCGTTGAGCTTCCGCTCAACGGCGCGCCGATGATCGTCTGCGTCCAAGGATCCTCGGGCCGGGAGAAGGTGGGAGGCTGCGTGCGAAGGAACTCCGCAAGTCCCCACGAGGCTGGTGACCACCTCGGATCGGAGGACGAGAGGAGTGGAGGTGTTCTGGCGATAACCTCCAACACCTGCGGTCCTCCGAGCGATTGCGTTCGATGCGCATGAGGACTTCGCCATGGTGGAGGATGGGAAGCTCCTCATCGGGACTACGGTGATTTAGACCACTACGGGTCCCGCCACCATCTGTTTCACTAAGACAAGTTAGATACGATTCAAGACCCAAGAGCACGAAACCCAAACTTAGTTAAAATGACCACAGAATAGCCACAAGAGAACATGAGACCATAAGTCACGAATCAACTTTCCTAAACGACTAACCCGTTATGGAAGAACGAGCAATCGTTTGCGAAGACCCAAAATTTCAGCACTAATTTCGGCTCAAAACAGTCCAAAATCAAGGTATAACCACCTAATAGGGTATAGGCATTTAGCTAATTCCTTATCGCTTCTTACCCTTTTATTCCCACAAGTTTTAGTTGTATTTACCTCTCATTTCCTACCTTAATTACTCACCACTAGCTAGCTGTCCAAATTTCTTTCTCCAAGCTCTCATGGTTCTCCCAAAACCAAGTTAATCGATAGAGGCTAATTTTTGAAAGGAAGAGAGGAACAACTTTTTCAAACTTGAGTGAGGGTAAGGTGAGATGAGCAAGCTAGGATAGGTAAGGAATAAAATCAGAGAACTTACTTAAGTTTTCATAAACTATTTGAAAGTAAGTTTTCAAAATATCCTAAGGCGACCAAGCTAGGGGTTTCTACGGTCAGTATGGCTCTGATACCAACTTTGTGAGGACCCGGAATATTTAACTAGTAACACTTAACCTCCAAATGGTTCTAGCGTTACTAATTAAACATTCCAAGCCTCGATGGTCATATGCTTCCCAGAATTGCAGCATATGCACATCATCACAAAATTACACATCATTTCCATACAACATGTATTACTAAGTTCAACAATGACATACATAAAGTAAAGTTATTACAAAAGAGCCGACCGGCCAAATAGAGCAATATACAAGAAAGATAGCGGAAGCAAAAGGTGCCATAAGATGGCTAGAACAAAAGTCGACCGGTTAGCCATACACCCACAAGGCAACCGGCCAGGGCGCAAGCTAGTCGCCCATAGCTACTGCAAAGCCTGACTCACAAAGTGAGGCCCCTCAAGCTCACCTTCTTCCTCTGCAACAAAGCAGTTAAGCGAAACAGCCCAGTACAAAGATTGTCTTTGTACCATAAGGCAGGCGTGTGGAATAGCGGACCTATTCATAAACTACATGCAAGCTAATTTAGGTGGAGGTTGTATGTCTCATTTTGCATGAAGCCAACTTTATTTGCAATAATGTAATACATTTTGAAAGCAAGTTTGCAAATCTGTTTTGTTATCAAAGTAACAGAAAGTAAAGGTACATACAAGTAATCACCTGGAAGCGACTATCCCAATAGCCACCACAACATAGCACGAATCCCCGATTCGTACCACCCATCAAGTTTTAGTTTAAACGGTTGTAGTCTAACTCTTGAAAGACCTTGCCAAGCGTGTCCATAACCTAGGGCGAGGCTATTCGAATAGTTTTAACCTGCAGGGGTGTACCAATGTACCCACACTTGGACGCCTTCAAGCCACAAAGCACACTCACAGAAGGTATGCAAACGCAGCTAAGTCCTCTGAGACATTTCCAATCTTGTGTATTAACTACGAGCCGCTCATATGGATAGAAACCCATATGCTTACATTGCAAGCCGAAGGACAACAAATCCCATCACGGGTGAAGTCTTTCGGACACTACAATGCTCCCAACACCATCCCTCCTGCGACTCCCTGCGACTCGGGGCCAATACACGCCAAAGTACTAAGTCAAGAGAGGTCCCATACCCTCTAATGTGGTTAGCACGCTAAAATGCTTGGTTTAGTGTAACAAGATGTTCGGTCCTTGTTGACCCGGGCACCATTCCAGTCACACCCAAAATCACACCATCTTACCATTGTGCCCAAGTCTAAATCATTTTGTTTTCAGTTTTAGTTTTCATACGTAGACATGGCACAAGGTGGAAATCATAAATCATAATAAGTTTTGTGTGATCAAGGTTATCGACAAGTCGATAACCGCCCATTTCTACGAAGCTAAGCATGGCTAAGCAATTAATTCGTAAACTACTAAGTGACAAGAGCTCATCCACGAACTCTAAATCACAGCAATGCCTAGGCTCATGGTAGTAGAGGATAATCATTTGCTAAGGAAATGCATCTACTAGGCCAACTAACGACAATAGTTAAAACAAGATAGCAATGCATACATAGAAGTTGTAAACAACATAAATACTTAAAATACTAGGATTAACATGATCAAACTGCTTGACTTGCTGGATTTGTTCTTGCTGCAGAGGGGAGTGCTCAGGTTCAATAAATTCTTCGGAACCTAACGCGAAAAAGCGATAAAAACCGATAAGAACGAAGAACACCAAAAGGAACTCAACAGCAAAGAACATCCAAATCCAATCAAATTTCTACAGCAGCTAGAGGTTGATTTTAGACAATTTTAAAAACAAGAATCACTTCATTTGGACTTAGTATGAAAAGTTATAGCCAATTTAAATTCTCTCGATGAAAAATCCTAATTAAATTAATTAAAGTTACTTTTCATGGCGAAAATTTCTAGAATGATCTGGAACTTGAAATTTTTATGGTAGGTAGATATGGTTATCCTAACAACAGCAAAACTGAGTTTGCACAAATTGGAGTTATAATGAATTAGTTATGATTTTCTAAGTTCTAAAACTAGCATATATCATTTCTCAGAACATGAATAAAGACAAAGCCTAGTTCAAATTAAAGCATGTCTACAGGCCAAATTTACTAGGTTGAGTTTGCTCAGTTTGCAACTCAGAGAGGAAGTTATGTATTTTACAAATTTTTCCATGAATTTCTAGACATCATCTTTCATTAAACAAGATCATCTTTGTTTAAATCATTTTCGCTACAAAGCAGGGCCTAATTTCATCCTCAGTTAAAGTTCATACTAAAACAAAGCTACAAAGCTGGAATCATTCAAAAGGAGTTAAAATGACAAAGTTATGCACTTTTGAAATTTGAAACAGCAAAAGACTTAGGAAACTTTGAGCTCTCGGGAGGTCCAACTGAACTGGAAGACAAAGGAGAGGTCGTGGGCCGTCGATCTTGCATCGCAGGGCCACAGACCTCAGCTGCAGCCTGCAGGAAGACCTCCTCCCGCTTTGGGAGAGTGCGTGTGAGGACCCGAATATTTAACTAGTAACACTTAACCTCCAAATGGTTACGGCATTACTAATTAAACATTCTAAGCCTCGATGGACATATGCTTCCCAGTTGCAGCATATGCACATCATCACAAAATACACATCAATTCCATACACATACATCACTAAGTTCGACAACAACATACAAAAAGTAAAGTTATTACAAAGGGGCCACAGGCCAAATAGAACAATATACAAGAATGACAGTGAAAGCAAAGTGCCATAAGATGGCTAGAACAAAAGTCGACCGGTTAGCCACACAACCCACAAGGCAACCGACCAGGACGCCAAGCTAGTCGCCCATAAGCTACCACAACACAGCTCGCAAAAGTGAGGCCCTCGGGCTCACCTTCTTCCTCTGCAAGAACAATTAAGCATAGCATCCGAGTACAAAGATTGTCTTTGTACCACTTAAGATGACGTGTGGAATAGCGGACCTATTCATAAACTACATGCAAGCTTATTTAGGTGGAGGTTGTATGTCTCATTTGCACAAAGCCAACTTTATTTGCAATAATGTAATACATTTAAAAGCAAGTTTGCAAATCTGTTTTCAATGTTGAAATAACATTAATAAAGATACATACAAGTAACCACAGGAAGTGACTATCCCAATAGCCACCACAACATAGCACGAATCCCAGATTAAATGCGACCCATCAAGTTTTAATTTAAAGGTTGCGGTCTAACTCTTGAAAGACCTTGCCAAGCGTGTCCATAACCTAGGGCGAGGCTATTCGAATAGTTTTAACCTGCAGGGTGTACCAATGTACCCACACTTGGACATCGCCTTCAAGCCACAAGCACACTACAGAAGGTATGCCGCCCGGCTAAGTCCTACGAGACATTTCCAATCTTGTGTATTAACTACGAGCCGCTCATATGGATAGAAACCCATATGCTTACATTGCAAGCCGAAAGACAACAAATCCCATCACGGGTGAAGTCTTTCGGACACTACAATGCTCCCAACACCATCCCTCCCCGCGACTCCACTGACTGGGCCAATACACGCCAAAGTACTAAGTCAAGAGAGGTCCCATACCCTCTAATGTGGTTATGCGCTAAAATGCTTGGTTTAGTGTAACAAGATGTTAGGTCCTTGTTGACTCGGGCACCATTCGATCCACACCCAAAAATCACACCATCATACCATTGTGCCCAAGTCTAAATCTTTTTGTTTTCAGTTTTAGTTTTCATAAGTAGACATGGCACAAGGTGGAAATCATAATCATAGTAAGTTTGATGTGATCAAGGTTATCGACAGGTCGATAACCGCCCATTTCTACCGAAGCTAAGCATGGCTAAGCAATTAATTCGCAACTACTAAGTGACAAGAGCCCATCCATGAACTCTAAATCACAGCAAGTAACCTAGGCTCATGGTAGTAGAGAATAATCATTTGCTAAGGAAATGCATCTACTAGGCCAACTATTAACACAAAGTAGCAATGCATACATAGAATTTGTAATCAACATAAATACTTAAAATACTGGGATTAACATGATCAAACTGCTTGCCTTCTTGTCGTTGCTCAAAGCTGTTGTGGAGGGTCGCTCTCGGGATTACCGCAAATGTCGAATCCTAAGCGAAAAGGCAAAAAGAACCAAGAACAACCAATAAGACGAGCCGCACTTAAACAAACGAGCAAGCAAAAATTATCCAAATGCTACAAAACCTACACATAAGGCAGAATACGAATATACCTAGACATAGAAACTGGAAAAACCTAATTTGGATTTGGGGTGCAAAAGATGTTACCTAAAAACCCATTTTCGGCCATAATTAGGTACTGTAGCAAAAATATTTTCTAGAGGTTTTCTGGACTTGAAAATTTTATGATAGGTTGCTACTGACATTTTAAGGTTAATACAAGTGGTTTCATCTTAATTGGAGTTAGAATGATTTAGTTATGATTTTTCTAGGATGCAAAACTAGCATAATGCACCTACCAGAAGTATAAACATGTGCAAAACCTATTTCACATTATAGTATGATAACAGAGGGATTTCCTACATCAAATTTCTATTTTTAGGATTTACAGGGAATTACTGGTGTCTATTACAACATTAAATGAATTTTTAATTGCTACTAATAAGGTTAAATTTATTAACATATTTTTCTCTTGATTTAGGCCTACCACCATTTTTAGATTAAAGTTTAGTTAATAACAAATTTATCAAAGTTAAAATCATACAATTAGCAGATATCTGAGAAAAGATATGCATTTTCCAAGTTTTAATACAATTCTGGAATATATAAAAATAGCAGAAAACAAGCTATAAAAGATTACAGAATTTTCTACTACAGAAGCATAGCTAAAAGCATTTTTATATTAAACTCTAGTGAATTACAAATTTATTACTGATTGGTTTCATGTAAAAAGGATTTATCTTGAATTAGTTATGAATTTCTACGGTTTTGATACAATTTTGAGTTGATAAATAAATACTTACAGAAATAAAAACCAACCCAACCGGAGATAAATGACGTGGACGCTCGTGGGCCGTTGATGCAATATCCAACGAGCCACACGCGCGAGGAACAGCGCGCGCGCGCGATTCATAATAGAGCCCACCGTTGGATCAAGGTCCAACGGCTCACGAGAAGGATGCAACCGGACGGTGCGGTTGCCTCGGCGATCCACGACCGCAGATCTAAGGATGAGCGGCCCGATCACGCCTCCGGTTGGATGGTCCGATTGCACGCAGCGATCGGGCGCAGATCAAGTAATGGACGGCCGAGAATGATGAGAGGAACGGAGGTCGAACGCATACAAAATCTAGGCCGCGGTCGCCAAATGGGCGGTGGTTCAAGATCGAAGTGCAAGCGATTGGCGACACGTGGGGCGCATGTCGATGGCGAGAGTCACACATGCGAGATTTAACACATGTGCACTGATGCACGGACCCACACGGCAAAGTGACTTAAAGGAGGTTTTAGGACGGCTAATTAATTACTAATGACCAATGATTAGTGATGATTAGCAATTAATGCGTCCTAAAGATTTTGAGCAGAGGTGGTTTAGGGACGAGAGGCCCACACGTTAGTGACCCAAAAAGGTAATTTGGACACATTTATTGCTAACAATGATTAGCAATAAATAACCCAAAATCAGCCCTAATGACTTCTGATTTTCGGCGCTAAGCTAATGGGCCCACCTGGCAGTGGCACAGGGGGGTATCCCCGACAGCTAATAAATGCCGACACTTAATTAACCTAAGATTAACATTAATGATGCCTAAGCGCTAGATAAACGCCGGCGGGTGACTTAAGGGGGCTGGGCCCACATGTCAGTGAGGCA
This sequence comes from Ampelocalamus luodianensis, assembly GCA_036346255.1. Taxonomy (NCBI): domain Eukaryota; kingdom Viridiplantae; phylum Streptophyta; class Magnoliopsida; order Poales; family Poaceae; genus Ampelocalamus; species Ampelocalamus luodianensis. Next base: position 42,879,774 of record CM070620.1, on the reverse strand, counting down.
TTAGGCCAGATTAAGACACCATTAATACTACTAATGATTGGGTATTAACTGTGTCTTAATCATTTGACGACAACGGGAGCTACGGCCGGCAAAGCCCCGAGTGGCTACCACGGCTTGTCGCCGGCGACTCCAGTCGCGGCGGCGCCCACAAACTAGCAAAATGGACTCGCAATAGCAATGCGAACCTAATGGTGATGACCTCGCGCGGTGGAGTGCAGGCAGCCGGCGGCGGAAAAAGCAAGAAGGAGGCCGACACGGCAAAACACGAAAATAGCAAGATGCTCATTGCGGTCCAAGAAGCGAGTGCCATGACTTCTAGGGACTATATAGAAGCTACCTTAACCGAGAGGAGCTCCAAGATGGCCGGGAAGACTTGAACACGATGAAGTTTACTGGAGCGAAGAAGATGAAGTGGAAGATGAGGTTACGAGCAAAATGAGTGGAACCAAATCATCACCACAGCTTCATTATAGCTCAAAGAGGCTCCAAAAGCAAATAATTGCAAAAGAACCACTTACCGAGTGGAGAAGAAAGGGGTGAAACCAACCGAAAATCTCCAAACTTAAAATTGAGTGATTCTGTGAATGCAACCCAAAATCAAGTTAGGGAAATATAAAGGAGGTCGAGGAGTTCAAAGGGTGCAAGAAGTGTTGAAGATGAACCACTGGACACCAAGGCGCCATTGGAGCCTCGGTCAAGAATGGTGGATTGAAGGTTTGAGATGGTTTTGAGCTCAAACACGAGAGTAACTAGGTGTAGTGCAAAAGAACACGGGAGGACCTAGGGGCCAATTTATAGGAAAGGAATTAGGGTTTGAGCAAGAACCCGAGTCCATGGTGGGCTCGGTTCATGCTACGACCATAGACCAAGAAACGACGGAGCAAGTGAGCATGGTGACAATGGAGGAGAAAGCACAGTGCGCATTAAATGCCCCGCAGAGAGCGTTGACGAAAGCAAACTTGAGGTGACACATCAAAGCCGCCGCGCTCTCTCTCTTTCGCCATTGTCGCGCGCGCACTGAGAAGCGAGGAGGAAGAAGAACGAAAGCGAGCGATGACGTTGGATTGAAAATGGGCGGTCACGATTAAACGAGTTCGCGGACGATCCGATTGCCCTCGGGAATGCGGGCGGTTGGATTGAGATCAACGGTCCCAATTGGTTAACGCAACCGGAGGGTCCGAATGCTCACATGAGCGTGGGCGAGTGATTTGAATCCAACGGCGATATCGCACGCGCGCTTTAAAATGCGGCTCGGTGCGATTAGGTGGTTCGACCGAGTCAAGTGGCTCGGACTCGAGCCCACCGAACCCAAGGAACAGTGAAATTGGTTTTAGGTTTTAATTATCTTTGAGACTTTTGAGGATTTATTTGGGGTAGCAAAACAACTCCAAAATTCTGAAATTTTTACAGGAGCTTCTTGACTGAGACATTGACCTTGTTTAAAATTTTCAGAGGTTTTATGCATTGTATTTTTCTCCGAAAATTCTACAAGTACTGGTTTTAGGTTTGACTGCCCTCTAAAATATTCAAACAATTTCTAAAAATTGTCAAATTTTTCAGAGGGGTCACATATCATCCCAAGAACTTAGGAAAAATATTTCCAGAGGATGATCAAAAAGGTTTGACAAGAATGTTTTTGAAGGAACAAGATTTGGATCAAGGACTTGTGACTTTGTACTTCCATAACCTTTTGTACAATACTTGTTCAGTACACAAAGGAAATACATGATGTAAGAAAAAGTTTTAATTTCTACTCATTTTCTTACATTTGAAACACGAGCCCAAAATTTGGGATGTTACAACTCTCCCCCTCTTACAAGAATCTCGACCCGAGATTCCGTTTACTCGGAGAAGAAAGAAGGAAAATCTGCACGAAGGCGATCTTCTCGCTCCCAAGTTGCTTCATCTTCAGAATGGTTTGACCACTGAACCTTAAGGAACTTGATGACACGGTTCCTTGTTCTCCGTTCAGATTCCTCAAGAATACGAACAGGATGCTCACGATAGGTCAAATTCTCCTGCACATCGAGGGTTTCCAACGGAGTTTCCTCAGTTGGGACACGGAGGCACTTCTTTAGGTGTGAAACATGGAACACATCATGCACACCCTCAAGTGTAGCTGGTAGCTCCAATCGGTATGCAACTGCTCCAACTCTCTCGATGATACGGTAAGGCCCAACATATCGAGGAGCCAACTTGCCCTTGATGCCATAACGCTGATGGCCCTTCAAGGGAGAGACTTTGAGATACACAAAGTCATTGGGCTCAAATCTCAACTCACGGCGACGACGATCTGCATAGCTCTTTTGTCTGGACTGGGCCGTGCGCAGATGCTCGCGGATCAACTGAACCTGACTTTCGGCCTCATTAATCGACTCTGGGCCGAAAAACTGCCGCTCGCCAGTCTCTAACCAGTTCAATGGGGTTCTGCATCTCCTCCCATACAAAGCCTCAAAGGGTGCCATGTCAAGACTGGCCTGAAAGCTGTTGTTGTAGGAGAACTCAGCAAATGGTAGGCACTTCTCCCACTTCTTCCCATACGAAAGAACACAAGCACGGAGCATATCTTCTAACACTTGGTTGACTCGCTCCGTCTGGCCATCAGTCTGAGGATGAAAGGCTGTACTGAAATGAAGGCGGGTCCCCATAGCCTCTTGTAGACTATGCCAAAACCGCGAGGTGAAAAGTGCACCACGATCAGAAATAATCGTCTTCGGTACACCGTGAAGACTCACAATCCTCGAGACATAAAGTTCGGCCAAAGGCCCCACACGGCCGAGTCTTGACAGAAGGAAATGTGCCACTTTAGTCAACCCGCCGATCACGACCCAAATAGCATCATTCCCTTTGGACGAGCGGGGCAATCCGGTGATGAAGTCCATGCCAACGAATCCCACTTCCACTCAGCACGGCAAGGGTGAAGAAGACCTGGCTGGGCGATGCTCGGCCTTCACACGACGACACACGTCGCGCTCGAACGAACTTGGCAATCTCACGCTTCATTCGGGTCCACCAGAACCTCTGACGAAGGTCCTGATACATCTTGGTAGCCCCGGGGTGAATAGACAAAGGAAAATCATGGGCTTCGCGGAGAATCAAATTCCGCAATTCCATGACCTTAGGAACCACAAGACGCTGCCCAAACCACACAACGCCATGCTCGTCCTCCGAAAAGCACTTGGCTATCCCATCCTTGATGTTACGCGGATTTGGCTCACACCAACATCATGCTGTGTGCGCCTTGATTTGGTCCACCAAGGTTGGTTGCACAACCAATGTAGCAAGAGAACCGTGCTCGAGCAAACCCAAATTAAGGCGCTGAAACTCTGAAATAAGGGCAGGCTGCTGTTCTTGGAGCATCAACATGTTACAATACACCTTCCGACTGAGTGCATCAGCAACGACATTGGCCATGCCCGGATGGTACTGAATACCCATGTCATAGTCCTTGATCAATTCCAACCATCTTCTTTGCCCGAGGTTCGATCGGTGGGTGAACAAGTACTTCAAGCTCTTGTGGTGAAATACACCTCACAACGGTTACCAATCGGATAATGCCCCAAATCTTGAGTGCATGGACCACAGACTAACTCCAAGTCATGAGTAGGATAGTTGAGTTCATGAGGCCTCAAGCTGCGCGATGCATAGGCCACAACCTTGCCTTCCTGCATAAGAACACAACCAAGACCACGACGAAGCATCACAATAGATATCAAAACTCTTGTGAATATCGGGAGAACAAGCACTGGGTGAGGTCAACCGCTACTTGAGTTCCTGAAAACTCACATCATGGCGATGGACCACACAAACTTCTTGTCTTTCTTGAGCAATTCGGTCATAGGCTTGCAATCTTGGAGAAATTCTCGATAAAGCGGCGATAGTAGCCACCAACCCAAGAAAACTCCGCACATCGGTGGCCCGACTTGGGGTGACCCCAAGATAGCACATCACCGACCTTGCTAGGATCCACACCACACCTCCTGCTGAAAGAACATGGCCCAAGAATGCCACTTCCTTCAACGAACTCGCACTTGCTGAATTTGGCATACAAACAGCTCACGCAGCTGCCCAACACAAGCTTAAGATGCTCGGCATGCTCTTCTTCACTCTTGGAGTAGATAAGGATATCATCGATGAATACCACCACAAACCTATCCAAATACTCCATGAATACCGAGTTCATAAGATTCATGAATAAAGCAGAGCATTAGTCAAACCAAAAGACATGACGGTGTACTCGTAAAGGCCATAACGAGTAGCAAAGGCCGTCTTAGGAATATCCTCGGCCACGATCGACTTGATGATAGCCCGTCTCAAGTCAATCATGGAGAAGACTCGTGCTCGGTCAAGCGATCGAAAAGATCATCAATACGGGGCAAAGGATACTTGTTCTTTACCGTCACCTCATTAAGCGGACGGTAATCAACACACATGCGCAAGGTCTTGTCCTTCTTCTTCACAAAGATAACTGGACAACCCCAAGGAGATGAGCTAGGACGGATAAAACCCTTCTCTTGCAGCTCACCCAGTTGCTTCTTCAGCTCCTCCAACTCATTAGGAGGCATGCGTCTGCCTCTTAGAAATAGGGCGTGCAGGGCAGCAACTCGATCACAAACTCCAGATCTCGAACAGGAGGCATCCCGGGCAAATCTTCAGGAAAGACATCCGCGAAGTCACACACCGTGGGGACGTCGTGAATCTCCAATGCTGGCTTTGCTCCAAGGACATAAAGATGGGGCTCTCGCAACTGTGGCGAAAACCCAACCTGTTCACCTGAAGGGCTGGTGAGGTAGACAATCTTCCTGGCACAATCGATTTGCCCCAAGTGTTGGGACAACCAATCCATGCCAAGAATCACATCCAAGCACGCCGAGTCGAGCAGGATAAGATTCGCCAAGAATCCCACTCCTTCGATGTGGATAGGAACATCCCGGCATACTTGGTCAGCTCTCATTTCCGAACCCGGAGAGCGAATCGGCATGGAATCCCGAGAGGAACACAAAGAAGTCCACAATCAACGACAAAAGACCTCGAAATAAAAGAATGCGAAGCTCCGAGTCAAATAAAGCGCTAGCAGGATGCAAATTAACAAGGAGCATACCCAACACCACGTCGCGCCGCCTCCTGTGCCTCCTCCGCCGAGATGTGGTTGACTCGCCACTCCCAAGCCCGGGTCTTACGGTGGGTGGGTGACCACTCCTTGCCCGCGTCCTCCATTAGGACGAGGGGCGCTCGATCTTCTTAGGACAACTACTCGCGTAGTGGCCCTTGTTGTGGCGAGAAGCGGTGGCGTCGGTGCGGGGTTGCGGGAACACCTGTTCTTTGGGTCGCAGCGCCGCGTGATCGAGTCACGGCTGCGGAGGACGTGGAGCCGGTGCCGGGCCTCGGCGGTGGTGAAGCCAAAGAACGGGCCACCGGTGCAGCCCAACACGGGACGAACGAGGCCGGCTGCGCAGACGCATGGGCCTCCCACTTGCGCTTGCGGGACTCGCCCACGCTCGCGCTTGTGCTCGGCGATGATGGCCTTGTCCACCAAGGTGCGGATGTCGGGAAGTCCACAATAGAGAGCTTGTCCCGAAGCTCCTCGACAAGCCCTCCACGAACTTCTCCTCGCTTGGCCTCATCGGTGGCCACCTCGGCGAGTGTACCTCGCGAGATGGTTGAACTCGTGGAGGTACTCGAGCCACGAACTTGCGCCTGTTTGGCGCAAGGAACTCCTTCTTTTCAGCTTCATCGGGCTGCGGGGACATGGGCCCGACGAAAAGTGGACGGAACTCCTCCCACGACCACGTGTCCCGCGGTCCGCATGGCGAGGAAGTTCTCCCACCATGAGAGTGCCGCACCTCCAACCGATGGGATGCGAAAAGTGCCCGCTCCGCTCCCGCATCGAGCAACGTTGAGCTTCCGCTCAACCGGGCGCAGCCTGATCGTCTGCGTCCAAGGATCCTCGGACCGGAGAAGGTAGGAGGTGAGTGCGGAGGAACTCCGCAAGTCCCCACGAGCACGGTGACCACCTCCGAGATCCAGAGGCACCGAGAGGAGTGGAGGTGTTTACGGCGATAACCTCCAACACCTGCGGTCCTCGAACGATTGCGTTCGATCGCATGAGGACTTCCGCCATGGTCGGAGGAGGGGGAAGCTCCTCATCGTGACTACGGCTTATTTCGACCACTCACGGTCCCTCCACCATCCCGATTCACTAAGATGAGTTAGCTACAAGCCCTAGATAAAAAGAAAGCAAGGAAATGCAAACTCAATAAAAAGGGCTCCGGAATAACCACCAAGAGTACAGAAATCCAAACTTAGTTAAAATGACCAAAGAATGGCCACAAGAGAACATGAGACCATAAGTCACCGAATCGACTTTCCGAAACGACCAACCCGTATGGAAGAACGAGCAATCGTTTACGAAGACCCAAAATTTCAGCACTAATTCTTAGCTCAAAACAGTCCAAAATCAAGGTATAACCACCTAATAGAGTATAGGCATTTAGCTAATTTCATATCACTTCTTACCCTTTTATTCCCACAAGTTTTAGTTGAATTAACCTCTCATTTCCTACCTTAATTACTCACCACTAGCTAGCTGTCCGATTTCTTTCTCCAAGCTCTCATGGTTCTCCCAAACCCAAGTTAATCGATAGAGGCTAATTTTGAAAGGAAGAGAGGAACAACTTTTTCAAACTTAAGTGAGAGTAAGGTGAGATGAGCAAGCTAAGACAGTAAGGAGTAAAATTAGAGAACTTACTTAAGTTTTTATCAATTATTTGAAAGTAAGTTTCAAAATATCCTAAAGGCGACCAAGCTAGGGGTTTCTACGGTCAGTATGGCTCTGATACCAACTTTGTGAGGACCCGGAATGTTTAACTAGTAACACTTAACCTCCAAATGGTTCTAGCGTTACTAATTAAGCATTCTAAGCCTCGATGGACATATGCTTCCTGCACTGCAGCATATGCACATCATCACAAAATTACACATCAATTCCATACACATACATCACTAGGTTTAACAACGACATACATAAGGTAAAGTTATTACAAAGAGAGCCGACCGCCAAAAAGAACAATATACAAGAATGACAATGAAGCAAAAGCGCCATAAGATGGCTAGAACAAAAGTCGACCTGGTTAGCCATACACCCACAAGGCAACCGACCGCCGCCAAGCTAGTCGCCCATAAGCTACCACAACACACTCACAAAAGTGAGGCCCTCGAGCTCACCTTCTTCCTCTGCAACAAAACAATTAAGCGTAGCAACCGAGTACAAAGATTGTCTTTGTACCGCAAGATCGACGTGTGGAATAGCGCACCTATTCATAAACTACATGCAAGCTTATTTAGGTGGAGGTTGTATGTCTCATTTTGCACAAGCCAACTTTATTTGCAATAATGTAATACATTTTAAAAGCAAGTTTGCAAATCTGTTTTGTTATCAAAGTAACAGTAAGTAAAGATACATACAAGTAACCACCTAGAAGTGACTATCCCAATAGCCACCACAACATAGCACGAATCCCGATTCGCACTCACCCATCAAGTTTTAATTTAAAAGGTTGTAGTCTAACTTTTGAAAGACCTTGCCAAGCGTGTCCATAACCTAGGACGAGGCTATTCGAATAGTTTTAACCTGCAGGGTGTACCAATGTACCCACACTTCGATCGCCTTCAAGCCACAAAGCACACTACAAGGTATGCCGCACGCTAAGTCCTACGAGACTTCTTCCAATATTGTGTATCAACTACGAGCCGCTCGTATGGGTAGAAACACCATACGCTTACATTGCAAGCCGAAAGACAACAAATCCCATCACGGTGAAGTCTTTCGACACTACAATGCTCCCAACACCATCCCTCCCGCGACTCCTCGCGACTGGAGCCAATACACGCCAAAGTACTAAGTCAAGAGAGGTCCCATACCCTCTAATGTGGTTAGCACGCTAAAATGCTTGGTTTAGTGTAACAAGATGTTCGGTCCTTGTTGACCCGGGCACCATTCCAGTCACACCCAAGAATCACACCATCATACCATTGTGCCCAAGTCTAAATCTTTTTGTTTTCAGCTTTAGTTTTCATAAATAGACATGGCACAAGGTGGAAATCATATTCATAATAAGTTTTAAGTGATCAAGGTTATCGACAAGTCGATAACCGCCCATTTCTACCGAAACTAAGCATGGCTAAGCAATTAATTCGCAACTACTAAGTGACAAGAGCCCATCCATGAACTCTAAATCACAGCAAGTAACCTAGGCTCATGGTAGTGGAGGATAATCATTTGCTAAGGAAATGCATCTACTAGGCCAACTATTAAAACAAAGTAGCAATGCATACATAGAATTTGTAATCAACATAAATACTTAAAATATGGGATTAACATGATCAAACCGCTTGCCTTCTTGTCGTTGCTCAAATTTGTTGTGGAGGGTCGCTCTCGGGATTACCGCAAATGTCTAATCCTAAGCGCAAAGGCAAAAAGAACCAAGAACAACCAATAAGACGAGCCACACTTAAACAAACGAGCAAGCAAAAATTATTCAAATGCGACTTAAATTTATACATAAGGTAGAATACGAATATACCTAGACATAGAAACTGGAAAACCTAATTTGGATTTGTGGTGCAAAAGATATTACCTAAAAACCCATTTTCGGCCATAATTAGCACTGTAGCAAAAATATTTTCTAGAAAGATTTTGAAGCTGAAATTTTATGGTAGCTACCTACTGGTATAGAGGTAACCCATATAAAATTTCAGGTCATTTGGAGTTAACATGATTTAGTTATGATTTTCCTAAGATGCAAAACTAGCATAATGCACTTTCCGAAATAAAAACATGTGCAAAACCTATTTCACATTATAGCATGATAACAGAGGATTTCTAACATCAAATTTATATTTTTAGAATTTACAGGAATTATTGGTGCCTATTACAACATTAAATGAATTTTTAATTGCTATTAATAAGGTTAAATCCATTAACATATTTTTCTCAGCTGATTTAGACCTATCACCATTTTTAGATTAAAGTTTAGTTAATAACAAATTTATCAAAGTTAAAATCATTCAATTTACAGATATCCGTAAAAGATATGCATTTTCCAAGTTTTAATACAATTGAATATATAAAAATAGCGTAAAACAAGCTATTAAAGATTACGAATTTTCTACTACTGTACATAGCTAAAAGCATTTTTATATTAAACTTTAGTGGAATACAAATTTATTACAGCTTGGTTTCATGTAAAAGGATTTATCTTGAATTAGTTATGAATTTCTAAAGTTTTGATACAATTTTCGCTGATAAATAAATACTTACGTAAATAAAACCAACCCAACCGAGATAAATGACGTGGACGCCGTGGGCCGCCGATGCGAAATCCAACGAGCCACACGCACGAAAACAAAAGACGCGCGCGATTCATAATAGAACCCACCGTTGGATCAAGATCCAACGGCTCACGAAAGCATGCAACCGAGGGTGCGATTACACTCGACGAACCACGACCGCAGATCTAAAGATGAACGGCTCGTAACCCGATCTAACTTGAGGGTCCGATTGCACACAAGATCCGGGCCGCGGACGCGAAATGGACGGTGGTCCAAGATCGGCGCAAACAGAATATCGACCGTGGGCCGCATGTCGCTGGATCGAGAGTCACACATGCGAGATTTGACACACGCACGCGCTTCGTGGACCCACCCGGCGATGACTTAAAGGAGGCTCTTAGGACAACTAATTAATTACTAATGACCCATGATTAGTGATGATTAGCAATTAATGTGTCCTAAAGATTTTGAACAGAGGTGATTTAGGGACAGAGCCCACACGCCGCTGACCCAAAAGGTAATTTCGACACATTTATTGCTAACAATGATTAGCAATAAATAAACCCAAAATCAGCCATAACGACTTCTCGGTTTTCTCGATTTAGGCTTACGCCCACAAGTCGCTGACACAATAGGCCGATTAAGACACCATTATTACTACTAATGATTGGGTATTAATCGCGTCTTAATCATTTGACGGCAACGGAGCTACGGCCAAGCAAAGTCCCGAATGGCTACCACGACTTGTCGCCGCGACTCTGGCATACGCGGCGCCACAAACTATCAAAATGGGTTCGCAATAGTGTCGCGGACCCAACAGCGATGACCTCGCGCGCGTGGAGGTTCTGAACGCCATGAGCCGAAAACAAAGAAAGAGGCCGACACGGCAAAACACGAAAATAGCAAGATGCTCTGCGCGTCCAACGAAGCGAGTGCCATGACTTCTAGGGACTACATAGAAGCTACCTTAACCGAGAGGAGCTTCAAAGATGGCCGGGAAGACTTGAACACGATGAAGTCCACCGAGCCGAAGAAGATGAAGTGGAAGATGAGGTTCGAGCAAAATGAGTGGAACCAAATCATTACCACAGCTTCATTATAGCTTAAAGAGGCTCCAAAAGCAATTAATTGCAAAAGAACCACTTACCTGAGTGAGAAGAAAGGGGTGAAACTAACTGAAAATCTCCAAACTTAAAATTGAGTGATTCTCGTGAATGCAACCCAAAATCAAGTTAGGGAAATATAAAGGAGGTTGAGGAGTTCAAGAGGGTGCAAGAAAGGTTGAAGATGAACCATTGGACACCAAGGCCGCCATTGGAGCTCTACGGTCAACAATGGTGCCTTGAGGGTGTGAGGTGGTTTAACCGCCAAAACACCGAGAGGAGCAAAGTGTGGTGTAAAGGAACACCGAGGAGCTAAGGGGCAATATATAGGGAAAAGATTAGGGTTTCGAGCAAGAACCCGAGTCCATGGTGGGCTCGGTTCATGCTACGGCCATAGACCAAGAAATGATGGGAGCAAGTGAGCACGGTGACAACGGAGGAGAAAGCCTGGTGCGCATTAAATGCCCCACAGAGAGACGTTGACGAAAGCAATCTTGAGGTGACACATCAAGCCGCCCCGCGCCCTCTCTCTTTCTACCATTGTCGCCCGCGCGCTCGAAGAAGCAGAGGAGGAAGAAGAACAGAAAAGAGAACGGTGACCGTTGGATTGAAAATGGACGGTCACGATTAAACGAGCTCGCCGGACAGTCCGATTGCCTACGGAAATCTGGACGGTTGGATTGAGATCCAACGGCCCCAATTGATTAACGCAACCGGAGGGTCCGAATGCTCGCATGAACGTGGGCCGAGCGATTTGAATCCAACGGCTGAGATTGCACGCGCGTTTTAAAACACGGCTCGGTGCAACTAGGTGGTTCAACCGAGTCAAGTGGCTCGGACTCGAGCCCGACTCGAACCCAATGAATAGTGAAATTGGTTTTTAGGTTTTAAATATGCTGAGACTTTTGAGGATTTATTTGGGGTAGCAAAATAACTCCAAAAATTCTGAAATTTTTACAGGAGCTTGCTGACTGGAACATTGACCTTGTGTAAAATGTTCAGAAGTTTTTATGCATTGTATTTTTCTCCAAAAATTCCACAAGGTACTGATTTTAGGTTTGACTGAGAGTCAAACAGGTTTGATTGCCCTCTAAAATACTCAAACAATTTCTAAAAATTGTGAAATTTTTCAGAGGGGTCACATACCATCCCAAGAACTTAGGAAAATATTTCCAGAGGACGATCAAAAGGTTTGACAAGATTGTTTTTGAAGGAACAAGATTTGGATCAAAAGACTTGTGACTTTGTATTTCCATAAGTCTTGTACAATACTTGTCCAATACAACAGGAAACACATGATGTAAGAAAAGTTTTAATTTCTACTCATTTTCTTACATTTGAAACACAAGCCCAAAATTGGGATGTTACAACTCTCCCCTTACAAGAATCTCGACCGAGATTCCGCTTACTCTGAGAAGAAAGAAGGAAAATCTGCACGAAGGCGATCTTCTCGCTCCCAAGTTGCTTCATCTTCGAATGGTTTGACCATCGAACCTTAAGGAACTTGATGACACGGTTCCTTGTTCTCCGCTCGATTCCTCAAGAATACGAACAGATGCTCGCGTAGGTCAAATCCTCCCGCACATCGAGAGTTTCCAACGGCGTTTCCTCACGGACACGGAGGCACTTCTTCGTGTGAAACATGGAACACATCATGCACACCTCAAGTGCACCCGTAGCTCCAATCAGATGCAATCGCTCCAACTCTCTCGATGATGCGGTAAGGCCCAACATATCGAGGAGCCAACTTGCCCTTGATGCCAAAACGCCGATGGCCCTTCAAGGGTGAGACTTTGAGATACACAAAGTCATTGGGCTCAAAGCTCAACTCACGGCGACGACGATCCGCATAGCTCTTTTATCCGGATCGGGCCGTGCGCAGATGCTCGCGATCAATCGAACTCGCCACCTCATTGATCGAATCGGGCCGAAATCGCCGCCACCGCCTCGACTAGCCAATGGGGTTCGCATCTCCTCCCATACAAAGCCTCAAATGGTGCCATGCCAAGATCGGCTCAAAGTCGTTGTTGTAGGAGAACTCCGCAAATGGTAGGCACTTCTCCCACTTCTTCCCATAGGAAAGAACACAAGCACGAGCATATCTTCCAACACTTGGTTGACTCGCCCGCCCGCCATCGATCCCGAGGATGAAAGGTCAGATCAAGTGGAGGCGGTCCCCATAGCCTCTGCGCACTATGCCAAAACCGCGAGGTGAAAAGCGCACCACGATCGAAATAATCGCCTTCGTACACCGTGAAGACTCACAATCCTCGAGACATAAAGTTCACCAAAGGCCCCACACGGCCGAAGTCTTGACGGAAGGAAATGTGCCACTTTAGTCAACCCGCCGATCACGACCCAAATAGCATCATTCCTTTGGACGAGCGGGCAATCCGTGATGAAGTCCATGCCAACGAATCCCACTTCCATTCTCGCACCGCAAAGGTCAAGAAGACTCGCCGACGCCGATGCTCGCCTTCACACGACAAAGACACGCCGCACTCGCAACGAACCCGCAATCTCGCTTCATTCGTTCCACCGTAATCTCGACGAAGATCCCGATACATCTTGGTAGCCCCGGTGAATAGACAAAAGAGAGTCATGGGCTTCACGAGAATCATATTCCGCAATTCCATGACCTTAGGAACCACAAGACGCCGCCCAAACCACACAACGCCATGTTCATCCTCCAAAAGCACTTGGCTACCCCGTCCTTGATGTTCTGCTTGATTTGGCTCACACCGGTATCTGTCTGCTGTGCCGCCTTGATTTGGTCCACCAAGGTTGGTTGCACAACCAAGGTAGCAAGGGAACCATGCTCGATCAAACCCAAATTGAGGCGCTGAATTCGAATAAGAGCAGGTCGCTCTTGGAGCATCAACATGTTACAATACACCTTCCGACCGAGTGCATCACCACGACATTGGCCTTGCCCGGATGGTACTGAATACCCATGTCATAATCCTGATCAATTCCAACCATCTTCTTTGCCCGAGGTTCAGATCCGTCGGGTGAACAAGTACTTCAAGCTTTTGTGGTCGAATACACCTCACAACGGTTACCAATCGATAATGCCGCCAAATCTTGAGTGCATGGACCACAAAGACTAACTCCAAGTCATGAGTAGGATAGTTGAGTTCATGAGGCCTCAATGCCGTGATGCATAGGCCACAACCTTGCCCTCCCGCATAAGAACACAACCAAGACCCCGACGAGAAGCATCACAAAAGATATCAAAACTCTTGTGAATATCGTGAGAACAAGCACTGGGCTGAGGTCAACCGCTTTGAGTTCCATGAAAACTCACATCACAAGCAATGACCACTCAAACTTCTTGTCTTTCTTAAGCAATTCGGTCATAGGCTTCGCAATCTTGGAGAAATTCTCGATAAAACGGCGATAGTAGCCACCAAACCAAGAAAACTCGGCACATCGGTGACCGACTTGGGCTGACCCCAAGATAGCACATCACCGACCTTGCTAGGATCCACACCACACCTCCCGCTGAAAGAACATGGCCCAAGAATGCCACTTCTTCGACTGTAACTCGCACTTGTCGAATTTGGCATACAACTGGTGCTCACGCAGCTTGCCCAACACAAGCTTGCTCTCTCTTCTCCTCCAACTCATTAGGAGGCATGCGAGCATTAGTCAAACCTCTTAGAAATAGGGCAAAGGCCGCCTTAGGAATATCCTCTACCGGCAGCAACTCTATCACAAACTTCAGATCTCGAACAGAGGCAAGGTCAGTCCTTCTTCTTCACAAAGATAATCGACAACCCCAAGGAGATGAGCTAAATCTTCGTGCAGAAAGACATCCGCCTCTTAAGTCACACACCGTGGGGCACGCCGTGAATCTCCAATGCTTAAATGGCTTTGCTTCAAGGACATAAAGATGGGGCTCTCAATCGTGGCGAAAACCCAACCTGTTCACCAAGGATCGTGAGGTAGACAATCTTCCGCACAATCGACGGCCCCAAGTGTTGGGACAACCAATCCATGCCAAGAATCACATCCAAGCGCCCGAGTCGAGTAGGATAAGATTTGCCAAGAATCCTACTCCTTCGATGTGGATAGGAACATCCCAAGATACTTGGTCACTCTCATTTCAACCCGAGAGCGAATGAGCAGTGGAACCCTCAAAGGGACACAAGAAGTCCACAATCAACAAAGAAACGACCTCGAAATAAAAGAGTGCGAGGCCCCGAGTCAAACAAAATCAGAGCAGATGCGATTAACAAGGAGCGCACCTAACACCACGCCGCGCGCCTCGTGCCTCCTCACCGAGATATGGTGGACTCGCCGCTCCCCAAGCCCGGGTCTTCGGTCGTGGGTGACCACTCCTTGCCCGCGCCCTCCATTAGGACGAGGGGCCGCCCAGCTTTCTTAGGACAACTACTCGCGAGTGGCCCTTGTTGTGGCAAAGAGAAGCAGTGACGCCGGCCGCAGGGTTGCGGGAACACCGCCGCTGGGTCGCAGTGCACGCGATCGAGTCACGGCCGCGGAGGACGTGGAGCAGGTGCCAAGGCCTCGGCGGTGGTGAAGCCAAAGAACGGGCCACCGTGCAGCCCAACTCGGGACGAACGAGGCCACCCTGCGCGCATCACCGGGCCTCCCACTTGCGCTATGACTCGCCAGCCGCTCGCCTTGTGCTCGGCGATGATGGCCTTGTCCACCAAGGTCCGAAGTCGGAAGTCTACAATAGAGAGCTTGTCCCAAGCTCCTCGCACAAACCTCCATGAACTTCTCCCGCTTGGCCTCACTGGTCACCTCAGCAGAGCGCACTCGCCAAATGGTTGAACTCATGGAGGTACTCAGGACGCATTTGCGCCTGCTTGAGCGCAAGGAACTCCTTCTTCTTCGCCTTCATCAGCCGGCAGGACATGGGCCCGACGGAAAGTCGATCGAACCTCCCACGAGACCACGTGTCCCGCAGTCGCATGGCGAGGAAGTTCTCCCACCATGAGAGTGCCGCACCTCCAACCGATGGGATGCGAAGTGCCCGCCTCGCTCTCGGCATCGAGCAACGCTGAGCTTCCGCCAACCGCACGCAGCCAGCCGCCGCTCGCGTCCAAGGGATCCTCGGACCGGGAGAAGGTAGGAGGCTGAGTACGGAGGAACTCCGCAAGTCCCCCACGAGCCTGGTGACCACCTCCAGATCCAGAGGCACCAGAGGGAGTGGAGGTGTTTCTGGCGATAACCTCCAACACCCTGCGGTCCTCCGAACGATTGCGTTCGATCTGCATGAGGACTTCCGCCATGGTCGGAGGAGGGGGAAGCTCCTCATCAGGACTACCCGGCTTATTTCGACCACTACGGGTCCCTCCAGCCATCCTGATTCACTAAGATGAGTTAGCTACAAGCCCGAGATAAAAAGAAAGCAAGGAAATGCAAACTCAATAAAAAGGGCTCCGGAATAACCACCAAGAGTACAGAAATCCAAACTTAGTTAAAATGACCAAAGAATGGCCACAAGAGAACATGAGACCATAAGTCACCGAATCGACTTTCCGAAACGACCAACCCGTATGGAAGAACGAGCAATCGTTTACGAAGACCCAAAATTTCAGCACTAATTCTTAGCTCAAAACAGTCCAAAAATCAAGGTATAACCACCTAATAGAGTATAGGCATTTAGCTAATTTCATATCACTTCTTACCCTTTTATTCCCACAAGTTTTAGTTGAATTAACCTCTCATTTCCTACCTTAATTACTCACCACTAGCTAGCTGTCCAGATTTCTTTCTCCAAGCTCTCATGGTTCTCCCAAACCCAAGTTAATCGATAGAGGCTAATTTTTGAAAGGAAGAGAGGAACAACTTTTTCAAACTTAAGTGAGAGTAAGGTGAGATGAGCAAGCTAAGACAGGTAAGGAGTAAAATTAGAGAACTTACTTAAGTTTTTATCAATTATTTGAAAGTAAGTTTTCAAAATATTCTAAAGGCGACCAAGCTAGGGGTTTCTACGGTCAGTATGGCTCTGATACCAACTTTGTGAGGACCCGGAATGTTTAACTAGTAACACTTAACCTCCAAATGGTTCTAGCGTTACTAATTAAGCATTCTAAGCCTCGATGGACATATGCTTCCCAGAATTGCAGCATATGCACATCATCACAAAATTACACATCAATTCCATACACATACATCACTAGGTTTAACAACGACATACATAAGGTAAAGTTATTACAAAAGAGAGCCGACCGGCCAAAAAGAACAATATACAAGAATGACAGCGGAAGCAAAAGCGCCATAAGATGGCTAGAACAAAAGTCGACCGGTTAGCCATACACCCACAAGGCAACCGACCGGGCCGCTAAGCTAGTCGCCCGCAAGCTACCACAACACACTCACAAAAGTGAGGCCCTCAGCTCACCTTCTTCCTCTCGCAACAAAACAATTAAGCGTAGCAACCGAGTACAAAGATTGTCTTTGTACCCGCAAGATCGACGTGTGGAATAGCGCACCTATTCATAAACTACATGCAAGCTTATTTAGGTGGAGGTTGTATGTCTCATTTTGCACAAGCCAACTTTATTTGCAATAATGTAATACATTTTAAAAGCAAGTTTGCAAATCTGTTTTGTTATCAAAGTAACAGTAAGTAAAGATACATACAAGTAACCACCTAGAAGTGACTATCCCAATAGCCACCACAACATAGCACTAATCCCGATTCGTACTCACCCATCAAGTTTTAATTTAAAAAGGTTGTAGTCTAACTCTTGAAAGACCTTGCCAAGCGTGTCCATAACCTAGGACGAGGCTATTCGAATAGTTTTAACCCTGCAGGGGTGTACCAATGTACCCACACTTCAGACCGCCTTCAAGCCACAACACACTACCGAAGGTATGCCGGCACGGCTAAGTCCTACGAGACTTCTTCCAATATTGTGTATCAACTACGAGCCGCTCGTATGGGTAGAAACACCATACGCTTACATTGCAAGCCGAAAGACAACAAATCCCATCACGGGTGAAGTCTTTCGGACACTACAATGCTCCCAACACCATCCCTCCTGCGACTCCCTGCGACTCGGAGCCAATACACGCCAAAGTACTAAGTCAAGAGAGGTCCCATACCCTCTAATGTGGTTAGCACGCTAAAATGCTTGGTTTAGTGTAACAAGATGTTCGGTCCTTGTTGACCCGGGCACCATTCCAGTCACACCCAAGAATCACACCATCATACCATTGTGCCCAAGTCTAAATCTTTTTGTTTTCAGCTTTAGTTTTCATAAATAGACATGGCACAAGGTGGAAATCATATTCATAATAAGTTTTATGATCAAGGTTATCGACAAGTCGATAACCGCCATTTCTACCGAAACTAAGCATGGCTAAGCAATTAATTCGCAACTACTAAGTGACAAGAGCCCATCCATGAACTCTAAATCACAGCAAGTAACCTAGGCTCATGGTAGTGGAGGATAATCATTTGCTAAGGAAATGCATCTACTAGGCCAACTATTAAAACAAAGTAGCAATGCATACATAGAATTTGTAATCAACATAAATACTTAAAATACTGGGATTAACATGATCAAACTGCTTGCCTTCTTGCTGTTGCTCAAACTGTTGTGGAGGGTTGCTCTCGGGATTACCGCAAATGTCGAATCCTAAGCGCAAAGGCAAAAAGAACCAAGAACAACCAATAAGACGAGCCGCACTTAAACAAACGAGCAAGCAAAAATTATTCAAATGCGACGAAATTTATACATAAGGTAGAATACGAATATACCTAGACATAGAAACTGGAAAAACCTAATTTGGATTTGTGGTGCAAAAGATATTACCTAAAAACCATTTTCTACCATAATTAGCACTGTAGCAAAAATATTTTCTATAAAGATTTTGAAGCTGAAATTTTTATGGTAGCTACCTACTGGTATAGAGGTAACCCATATAAAATTTCAGGTCATTTGGAGTTAACATGATTTAGTTATGATTTTCCTAAGATGCAAAACTAGCATAATGCACTTTCCAGAAATAAAAACATGTGCAAAACCTATTTCACATTATAGCATGATAACAGAGGGATTTCCTAACATCAAATTTATATTTTTAGAATTTACAGGGAATTATTGGTGCCTATTACAACATTAAATGAATTTTTAATTGCTATTAATAAGGTTAAATCCATTAACATATTTTTCTCAAAATGATTTAGACCTATCACCATTTTTAGATTAAAGTTTAGTTAATAACAAATTTATCAAAGTTAAAATCATTCAATTTACAGATATCCAGAAAAAGATATGCATTTTCCAAGTTTTAATACAATTCTGGAATATATAAAAATAGCAGAAAACAAGCTATTAAAGATTACGAATTTTCTACTACGTACATAGCTAAAAGCATTTTTATATTAAACTTTAGTGGAATACAAATTTATTACGCTTGGTTTCATGTAAAAGGATTTATCTTGAATTAGTTATGAATTTCTAAAGTTTTGATACAATTTTCGCTGATAAATAAATACTTACGTAAATAAAACCAACCCAACCGAGATAAATGACGTGGACGCCGTGGGCCGTCGATGCGAAATCCAACGAGCCACACGCGACGGAAACAGCAAGACGCGCGATTCATAATAACCCCACCGTTGGATCAAGATCCAACGGCCACGAAAGCATGCAACCGAGGGTGCGACACTCGACGAACCACGATCGCAGATCTAAAGATGAACGGCTCAGAACCCAGATCTAACTTGAGGGTCCGATTGCACACAAGATCTGGGCCGCAGATCGCGAAATGGACGGTGGTCCAAGATCGGCGCAAACAGAATATCGACGTGGGGCCGCATGTCGCTGGATCGAGAGTCACACATGCGAGATTTGACACACGTGCACAGTGCCCGTGGACCCACCTGGCAGTGACTTAAAGGAGGCTCTTAGGACAGCTAATTAATTACTAATGACCCATGATTAGTGATGATTAGCAATTAATGTGTCCTAAAGATTTTGAACAGAGGTGATTTAGGACGAGGGCCCACACGCCGCTGACCAAAAAGGTATTTCGACACATTTATTGCTAACAATGATTAGCAATAAATAAACCCAAAATCAGCCATAACGACTTCTCGTTTTTCGATTTAGGCTTACGCCCACAAGTCGCTGACACAATAGGCCAGATTAAGACACCATTATTACTACTAATGATTGGGTATTAACTGCGTCTTAATCATTTGACGGCAACGGAGCTACGGCGCAAAGTCCCGAATGGCTACCACGACTTGTCGCCGGCGATCTCCGATGCGCGCGCCACAAACTATCAAAATGGGTTCGCAATAGTGTCGCGGACCCAATGTGATGACCCGCCGGCGGTGGAGGTTCGAACGCCATGAGCCGAAAACAAAGAAAGAGGCCGACACGGCAAAACACGAAAATAGCAAGATGCTCCACTGCGGTCCAACGGCGCGAAAAGCCATGACTTCTAGGGACTACATAGAAGCTACCTTAACCGAGAGGAGCTTCAAAGATGGCCGGGGAAGACTTGAACACGATGAAGTCCACCGGAGCCGAAGAAGATGAAGTGGAAGATGAGGTTCTGAGCAAAATGAGTGGAACCAAATCATTACCACAGCTTCATTATAGCTCAAAGAGGCTCCAAAAGCAATTAATTGCAAAAAGAACCACTTACCGGAGCTGGAGAAGAAAGGGGGTGAAACCAACTGAAAATCTCCAAACTTAAAATTGAGTGATTCCTCCAATGCAACCCAAAATCAAGTTAGGGGAAATATAAAGGAGGTTGAGGAGTTCAAGAGGGTGCAAGAAAGGTTGAAGATGAACCACTGGACACCAAGGCCGCCATTGGAGCTCTACGGTCAACAATGGTGCCTTGAGGGTGTGAGGTGGTTTAACCGCCAAAACACCGAGAGGAGCAAAGTGTGGTGTAAAGGAACACCAGGAGGAGCTAAGGGGCAATATATAGGAAAAGATTAGGTTTCGAGCAAGAACCCGAGTCCATGGTGGGCTCGGTTCATGCTACGCCATAGACCAAGAAATGATGGGAGCAAGTGAGCACGGTGACAACGAGGAGAAAGCCTGTGCGCATTAAATGCCCCGCAGAGACGCTGACGAAAGCAAACTTGAGGTGACACATCAAGCCGCCCCGCGCCCTCTCTCTTTCTCTGCCATTGTCGCCCGCGCGCCCGAAGAAGCAGAGGAGGAAGAAGAACAGAAAAGAGAACGGTGACCGTTGGATTGAAAATGGACGGTCACGATTAAACGAGTCGCCGGACAGTCCGATTGCCTACGGAAATCTGGACGGTTGGATTGAGATCCAACGGCCCCAATTGATTAACGCAACCGGAGGGTCCGAATGCTCGCATGAACGTGGGCCGAGCGATTTGAATCCAACGGCTGAGATTGCACGCGCGTTTTAAAACACGGCTCGGTGCAACTAGGTGGTTCAACCGAGTCAAGTGGCTCGGACTCGAGCCCGACTCGAACCCAATGAATAGTGAAATTGGTTTTTAGGTTTTAAATATGCTGAGACTTTTGAGGATTTATTTGGGGTAGCAAAATAACTCCAAAAATTCTGAAATTTTTACAGGAGCTTGCTGACTGGAACATTGACCTTGTGTAAAATTTTCAGAAGTTTTTATGCATTGTATTTTTCTCCAAAAATTCCACAAGGTACTGATTTTAGGTTTGACTGAGAGTCAAACAGGTTTGACTGCCCTCTAAAATACTCAAACAATTTCTAAAAATTGTGAAATTTTTCAGAGGGGTCACATACCATCCCAAGAACTTAGGAAAATATTTCCAGAGGACGATCAAAAGGTTTGACAAGATTGTTTTTGAAGGAACAAGATTTGGATCAAAAGACTTGTGACTTTGTATTTCCATAAGTCTTGTACAATACTTGTCCAATACAACAGGAAACACATGATGTAAGAAAAAGTTTTAATTTCTACTCATTTTCTTACATTTGAAACACAAGCCCAAAATTGGGATGTTACAGAGGTATTCCTGGCGATGACCTCCAGCACCCTGCGGTCCTCCGAACGATTGCGTTCGATTTGCATGAGGACTTCCGCCATGGTCGGAGGAGGGGGAAGCTCCTCATCGGGACTACCCGGCTGATTCCGGCCGCTACGTGTCCCACCGGCCATCCTGATTCACTAAGATAAGTCAGCTACAAGCCCGAGATAAAAAGAAAGCAAAGAAATCCAACTCAAGAAAAGGGGCTCAGGAGTAACCACCAAGAGCACAGGACCAAAAATCACCAAATCGACTTCCTGAAACGACTAACCCGTATGGAAGAACGAGTAATCGTGTGAGAAAACCCAAAGTTTTCAGAACTAAATTCTAGCTCAGAACAGTCCAAAAATCAAGGTATAACCACCTAATAGAGTATAGGCATTAGCTAATCTCATATCACTTCTTACCCTTTCATTCCCACAAGTTTTAGTTGAATTTACCTCTCATTTCCTACCTTAATTACTAACCACTAGCTAGCTGTCCAAATTCCTTTCTCCAAGCTCTCATGTTTCTCCCAAAACCAAGTTAATCGATAGAGGCTAATTTTTGAAAGGAAGAGAGGAACACTTTTTCAAACTTAAGTGAGAGTAAGGTGAGATGAGCAAGCTAAGATAGGTAAGGAGCAAAATTAGAGAACTTACTTAAGTTTTACAAACCTTTTGAAAGTAAGTTTTCAAAATATTCTAAAGGCGACCAATCTAGGGTTTCTACGGTCAAGATGGCTCGATACCAACTTTGTGAGGACCTGAATATTTAACTAGTAACACTTAACCTCCAAATGGTTCTGCATTACTAATTAAACATTCTAAGCCTCGATGGACATATGCTTCCTGCACTGCAGATATGCACATCATCACAAAATTACACATCAATTCCATACACATACATCACTAAGTTCAACAACAACATACAAAAAGTAAAGTTATTACAAAAGGAGCCGACCGCCAAATAGAGCAATATACAAGAATGACAATGAAGCAAAAGTGCCATAAGATGGCTAGAACAAAAGTCGACCGGTTAGCCACACAACCCACAAGGCAACCGACCGGCCGCTAAGCTAGTCGCCCAAGCTACCACAACACAGCTCACAAAAGTGAGGCCCTCAGCTCACCTTCTTCCTCTCGCAATGTAACAATTAAGCATAGCATCCGAGTACAAAGATTGTCTTTGTACCCGCAAGATCGACGTGTGGAATAGCGCACCTATTCATAAACTACATGCAAGCTTATTTAGGTGGAGGTTGTATGTCTCATTTTGCACAAAGCCAACTTTATTTGCAATAATGTAATACATTTAAAAGCAAGTTTGCAAATCTGTTTTCAATGTTGAAATAACAAAGAATAAAGATACATACAAGTAACCACTGGAAGTGACTATCACAATAGCCACCACAACATAGCACTAATCCCGATTCGTACTCACCCATCAAGTTTTAATTTAAAAGGTTGCGCCTAACTCTTGAAAGACCTTGCAAGCGTGTCCATAACCTAGGACGAGGCTATTCGAATAGTTTTAACCTGCAGGTGTACCAATGTACCCACACTTCGCATCGCCTTCAAGCCACAAGCACACTACCAAGGTATGCCGCCCGGCTAAGTCCTACGAGACATTTCCAATCTTGTGTATTAACTACGAGCCGCCATATGGATAGAAACCCATATGCTTACATTGCAAGTCGAAAGACAACAAATCCCATCACTGTGAAGTCTTTCTGACACTACAATGCTCCCAACACCATCCCTCCCGCGACTCCCTGCGACTGGAGCCAATACACGCCAAAGTACTAAGTCAAGAGAGGTCCCATACCCTCTAATGTGGTTAGCACGCTAAAATGCTTGGTTTAGTGTAACAAGATGTTCGGTCCTTGTTGACTCGCACCATTCCAGCCACACCCAAAAATCACACCATCATACCATTGTGCCCAAGTCTAAATCTTTTGTTTTCGCTTTAGTTTTCATAAGTAGACATGGCACAAGGTGGAAATCATAATCATAATAAGTTTGATGTGATCAAGGTTATCGATGTGTCGATAACCGCCCATTTCTACCGGCTAAGCATGGCTAAGCAATTAATTCGCAACTACTAAGTGACAAGAGCCCATCCATGAACTCTAAATCACAGCAAGTAACCTAGGCTCATGGTAGTAGAGAATAATCATTTGCTAAGGAAATGCATCTACTAGGCCAACTATTAACACAAAGTAGCAATGCATACATAGAATTTGTAATCAACATAAATACTTAAAATACTGGATTAACATGATCAAACCGCTTGCCTTCTTGTCGTTGCTCAAATCTGTTGTGGAGGGTCGCTCTCGGGATTACCGCAAATGTCGAATCCTAAGCGAAAAGGCAAAAAGAACCAAGAACAACCAATAAGACGAGCCGCACTTAAACAAACGAGCAAGCAAAAATTATCCAAATGCTACAAAACTTACACATAAGGCGTAATACGAATATACCTAGACATAGAAACTGAAAACCTAATTTGGATTTGGGGTGCAAAAGATGTTACCTAAAACCCATTTTCTACCATAATTAGGTACTCAGAGCAAAAATATTTTCTAGAGGTTTTCTGACTTGAAAATTTTATGATAGGTTGCTACTGACATTTTAAGGTTAATACAAGTGGTTTCATCTTAATTGGAGTTAGAATGATTTAGTTATGATTTTCTAGGATGCAAAACTAGCATAATGCACCTACTGTATATAAACATGTGCAAAACCTATTTCACATTATAGTATGATAACAGAGGATTTCTACATCAAATTTCTATTTTTAGGATTTACAGGAATTACTGGTGTCTATTACAACATTAAATGAATTTTTAATTGCTACTAATAAGGTTAAATTTATTAACATATTTTTCTGGTGCTGATTTAGGCCTACCACCATTTTTAGATTAAAGTTTAGTTAATAACAAATTTATCAAAGTTAAAATCATACAATTAGCAGATATACGTAAAAGATATGCATTTTCCATGTTTTAATACAATTCTGGAATATATAAAAATAGCAGAAAACAAGCTATAAAAGATTACAAAATTTTCTACTACAGAAGCATAGCTAAAAGCATTTTTATATTAAACTCTAGTGAATTACAAATTTATTACAGCTTGGTTTCATGTAAAAGGATTTATCTTGAATTAGTTATGAATTTCTACGCTTTGATACAATTTTCACTTGATAAATAAATACTTACGTAAATAAAACCAACCCAACCGAGATAAATGACGTGGACGCTCGTGGGCCGTTGATGCAATATCCAACGAGCCACACGCACGGGGAACAGCGCACGCGCGCGATTCATAACAGGAGCCCACCGTTGGATCAAGATCCAACGGCCACGAGGAAGGATGCAACCGGACGGCGGTTGCTCGACGATCCACGCATCGCAGATCTAAGGATGAACGGCCGATCACGCCCGATCGGATGGTCCGATTGCACGCGCGATCAGGGCCGCAGATCAAGTAATGGACGGCCGAGAATGATGAGGGGAACCGGAGGGTCCGAACGCATACAAAATCTAGGCCGCAGATCGCCAAATGCACGGTGGTTCAAGATCGGCGCAAACAGCGTCGACACGCAATGCATGTCGCTGATCGAGAGTCACACATGCGAGATTTAACACATGTGCACAAGGCACGCGACCCACCTGGCAGTGACTTAAAGGAGGTTTTTAGGACAGCTAATTAATTACTAATGACCAATGATTAGTGATGATTAGCAATTAATGCGTCCTAAAGATTTTGAACAGAGGTGGTTTAGGGACAGAGGGCCCACACGTTAGTGACCCAAAAAGGTAATTTCGGACACATTTATTGCTAACAATGATTAGCAATAAATAACCCAAAATCAGCCCTAATGACTTCTGATTTTCGGCGCTAAGCTAATGGGCCCACCTGGCAGTGGCACAGGGGGGTATCCCCGACAGCTAATAAATGCCGACACTTAATTAACCTAAGATTAACATTAATGATGCCTAAACGCGCAGATAAACGCCGGCGGGTGACTTAAGGGGGCTGGGCCCACATGTCAGTGAGGCATTAGGCCAGATTAAGACACCATTAATACTACTAATGATTGGGTATTAACTGTGTCTTAATCATTTGACGACAACGGGAGCTACGGCCGGCAAAGTCCCGAGTGGCTACCACGGCTTGTCGCCGGCGACTCCAGTCGCGGCGGCGCCCACAAACTAGCAAAATGGACTCGCAATAGCAATGCGAACCTAATGGTGATGACCTCGCCGCGTGGAGGTTCTGAACGCCGCCGAGCCGAAAGCAAAGAAGGAGGCCGACACGGCAAAACACGAAAATAGCAAGATGCTCCACCGCGTCCAAGGAAGCGAGTGCCATGACTTCTAGGGACTATATAGAAGCTACCTTAACCGAGAGGAGCTCCAAAGATGGCCGGGGAAGACTTGAACACGACGAAGTCCACCGGAGCCGAAGAAGATGAAGTGGAAGATGAGGTTCTGAGCAAAATGAGTGGAACCAAATCATTACCACAGCTTCATTATAGCTCAAAGAGGCTCCAAAAGCAAATAATTGCAAAAGAACCACTTACCTGAGTCGAGAAGAAAGGGGTGAAACTAACTGAAAATCTCCAAACTTAAAATTGAGTGATTCCTGTGAATGCAACCCAAAATCAAGTTAGGGGAAATATAAAGGAGGTCGAGGAGTTCAAAAGGGTGCAAGAAGTGTTGAAGATGAACCACTGGACACTAAGGCCGCCATTGGAGCCCTCGGTCAAGAATGGTGGATTGAAGGTTTGAGATGGTTTTGAGCTCAAACACGAGAGTAACTAGGTGTAGTGCAAAAGAACACCAGAGAACCTAGAGGGCCAATTTATAGGAAAGGAATTAGGTTTCGAGCAAGAACCCGAGTCCATGGTGGGCTCGGTTCATGCTACGCCATAGACCAAGAAACGACGGAGCAAGTGAGCATGGTGACAATGGAGGAGAAAGCTCGTGCGCATTAAATGCCCCGCAGAGACGCTGACGAAAGCAAACTTGAGGTGACACATCAAAGCCGCGCTCTCTCTTTTCGCCATTGTCGCGCGCACGAGAAGCCGAGGAGGAAGAAGAAAGTAAAGCGAACAAAGGACCGTTGGATTGAAAATGGACGGTCACGATTAAACGAGTTCGCGGACAAACCGATTGCCCTCAGAATGCGGGACGGTTGGATTGAGATCCAACGGTCCCAATTGGTTAACGCAACCGAGGGTCCGAATGCTCACATGAACGTGGGCGAGCGATTTGAATCCAACGGTGATATCGCACGCGCGCTTTAAAATGCGCTCGGTGCGCTTAGGTGGTTCGACCGAGTCAAGTGGCTCGGACTCGAGCCCGACCAACCCAAGGAACAAAGTGAAATTGGTTTTAGGTTTTAATTATGCTGAGACTTTTGAGGATTTATTTGGGGTAGCAAAACAACTCCAAAAATTCTGAAATTTTTACAGGAGCTTGCTGACTGAGACATTGACCTTGTGTAAAATTTTCAGAGGTTTTTATGCATTGTATTTTTCTCCGAAAATTCTACAAGGTACTGGTTTTAGGTTTGACCGAGAGTCAAACAGTTTGATCGCCTCTAAAATATTCAAACAATTTCTAAAAATTGTGAAATTTTTCAGAGGGGTCACATATCATCCCAAGAACTTAGGAAAAATATTTCCAGAGGATGATCAAAAAGGTTTGACAAGAATGTTTTTGAAGGAACAAGATTTGGATCAAGGACTTGTTACTTTGTACTTCCATAACCTTTTGTACAATACTTGTTCAGTACACAAAGGAAATACATGATGTAAGAAAAAGTTTTAATTTCTACTCATTTTCTTACATTTGAAACACAAGCCCAAAATTTGGGATGTTACAGTCTGGACCGTTGAGATCTGATCCAACGATCACGACCAGTGCGTGCACAGCGCAAACAAGGAGGTCTATGCGCCTAACCGAGGTCGTGGACCGCCGACGAGATCCGCGGTCCCGAGCACTAGGGGAGGTCCTACGTAAACCTTCTGAGAGAGGTCTAGACGGCTAAGAGCTCACTGAGGAGGTCTTCAACGGTCTAGATCTCCGTAGGGAGGTCTTTAACTGACACGATCCCGAGAGGAGGTCCCGGCGATCAAGATGAACGAGGAGGTCCTAAGACTAAAGATTTTACAAATAAAATCTAACGCTCGATCTAAAGCCGGGAGGTCGCGAACGGCTGGATTGAACCTAGAGGTCCGAGCGGGGTTTTCCTTGTAAAAGGCCAGGGGTGGCTTTTACAAAGAGGACCCGAGGTGGTCTTTGCAAAATGACCAAGGGAGGTCTTTGCAAAGAGGACCTCTAAGAGGTCCGAGAGGGTGGTTTTGACAACACGACAAGGGGTGGTCTTTGTACAAAGAGGACCTCGGGAGTGGCTCAGAGGTGGTCTTTGCAAAAGGACCGAGGAGGTCTTATACTAAAAGGTTTTCATGAAAAGATCTAAAGGTCCAGATCTAAACTTGGGGAGGTCTAGACGGTCACGAAGAACCCGAGGAGGTCCAAGGTGCTTTGTTAAAGGCGCGGGACCTCCTGACAATGACAAAGGGTGGCGGCTAAGACAAATCATCGCTCACGATGATTGGTAATAAATGGGCATTTAAGATGTCCTAACACGATGACGAAACGGAGTTTTGAACCAAAGAAAATCCCGAGCGGGCTCAACGGTTTGCCGCGCGATGGGGACTCGCCGCGCCACCAAGGGCACCGATATACTCGCAAAGTGTCGCGGACCTAGCGGAGGCACTCGACGGCGGCGACGGCCTTAAACGCCGCGAGCCGTAGAATGGCGAGGACAAGCCTTTCGCAAAAACCGAAACGACAAAGCGAGCGCCACGAGCTAAGCTAGCTAGACCCTAAGCTCTAAGGGACTAAAATGAACTCACCCGAGTGTAGGGAAGGTCCAGAGGAAGACGAAGGACTTGGAGAAGGTCAACGGCCCCCGCGGTGATGTGTTTGCCGCGAAGGAGAAGAAGACGACCTCGACCCGTCAAGCGCCTCCCCAACTTGACCACCTCTGCGATGGACAACCACGGCAAGTTAGAGAATGCTCGAGGTGCTCGAGATGACAAGGAAAACAGGCAAGAACGTTGATGGAACCACCGGAGCTCGAGCCGGCAGGAGCTCCAAAGGTGACAATGGAGGTAAGGAAGGGGCTCTCGGTGCTCGTGTTTGGGGCTCACACTCACAACCGAGAGAGTCTAAACAGCACCAAGTGACGGGAAAGAAAAGGAGGAAGGAACCACGGCTATACATAGCCGGGCGCTTGGACAAGGCTAGGCAAACCCATCATGAGCAAGGTCCATGCCCCGCCATGACTTGCTAGATTTGACAAGAGCAGGTAGGTAGGGAAAGACTTCTAGGGCTGGGCTCCTGACACATTTAATGCATGACAGAAAGAGACGTTGGGAAGGACCAAAAGTGACAGGCCACTTCTCCCAACAGCCCTGGTTCTGACACATGCACAGAGGTGCGAAATTTCATGGCGGATGCACTCTCGGGAGGTCGTGAGGAAGAAACACACGCTAAGGAGGTCCCGGGCGTCCCTGCATTTTCTTGTGGTGGTCCTGGACGTCCGAGAATCGCCGAGGTGGGGAGGTCCGAGCGCGGCGAGGAGGTCGTGGGAGGTCGTGAGCCACACGATGGGTACCCCACGGCTAGGACCACCCCAAGGCGCTGAGGGCGCTCAAGAGCTCCTCGGATCAGGGGGAGGTCGAGAGTATTGGATTGGGATCCAATGGCTCACCGCAAGCAAAGCTTGAGCCCGAGTGCGGCGCTGGCGACGTGGTCCAACCAAGTCGGTTGAGTTGGGCTCGGGTCCGAGCCCGAGTCTGACTCAACCAGATTTAGTCTTTCTGGTTTTAGAAGGAGCTGCTCCTTGGAGAATTGTTTGAGGCCGCAAACCGACTCCAAAAATTATAAAATTTTTACAGGAGCTTGCTAGCTCAAACGAGGACCTAGCATAAATTTTTCAGAGGCTTTGGTGCTGTGGATTTTCCTCCAAAAACTTACAAGGCACTGGTCCAAGGTTTGACTAGATTTTGAATTGGTTTGACTGACCTCCAAAAATATTCAAACAATTTCTAAAAATTGTGAAACTTTTCAAAGGGGTCACATACCATCCCAAGAACTTAGGAAAAATATTTCCAGGAGATGATCAAGAGGTTTGACAAGATTGTTTTTGAAAGCTCAAGATTTGGATCAAAAGACTTGTGACTTCGTATTTCCATAACTTCTTGTACAATACTTGCTTGGTACAAAAGGAAATACAGGATGTAAGAAAAAGTTTTAATTTCTACTCATTTGCTTACATTTGAAACACAAGCTCAAACTTGGGATGTTACATATGAGGTTCAAAATAATGGCGGGAAACTGTTTGCTCAGTTGTGGCCTCCCCAACTACAGTTTCATGAAGAACGACCGGAGGGATGAGGGCCATTCCAAGTTGAATGTCTAGGTTAACAGCCATCTGTGGTTGTAATAGGTTTTCTTCCAACATTTGAACCGGCTGGTTGAGATCTGGGATCTGGGCTTGTTGAGCATGAGCTGGTGGCAAAAGTTGTTGATAGCCGCCATTGGTCGATCGTGAGGAGGAATCCAATGAAGGTGCTAGGGATGAGAATTCCAGACTCAAGGGTTCTTGTTGTGGTTGACCTAGGACATGTGCTGGTTGGTTATGGTCAAATGGGTTATGTTCGCCCCCATCTCCATGAGTGGTGCAGGCAGAGGCCAAGCCTCCCAATTTCCAACATCCTGATTGTGGGGTTCTGGTTGTGGGGCTATCTCATTGTTGTTGCCTCCATCTAGTGCCCCTTGTTGTTCCTCTCCCCCCATCGTTGTAGTTTCCGACTTCTGGTGCTGGTAGTGGTAGGTTCCATGGTTGTTGTGGTGGTGGATGTGGGTTCCCACCATCAGGTGGAGGTAGATCTTCGTCTGGTGGTCCTGCCCCCAGAATGGACTGAGCGATGATCTCACATGGGACAGTCCAGGATTCACTTAGAAAACCCTCCCCATCAGTAACCTGGATACTCTTTGGCACAAGTTCTAGGTCTATTACTCTGGCTTTGATGATGATGCGGGATAGGTTAGTCAAATCCTTCTCCCAAACCAGTAATCTACCGAAGCTTTTGATGGCATCTTGTACATAGGATAGGCTCCAGTAATCCAATGGAAACCCTATGAGCATGAGCCAGCATTCTCGATTAAAATTCAGTCCCTTCCAGTTGAGAGCCTCATTGTGTTTACGGAAAGAAATAAGAACATCCTCAAACTAGTGCGGGCTAGCTTGGATCATTGCTTCCCTCGAGTGCACACTATTAAACTTCACATAAGCTTCCCCAAATGGACAAGGTTGCATGTCACGGATACGGAGTCCCCGTACATCTACTAGGAATTCAGATAAGATCGCTTCCACATTGGGGAATGGTACCTGTCCTGGCGGCATGGGATCGATGGTTGCAATGGCCCAGTCCTCATTCTTCGGCGGTGCTCTCCACAGATCACCCGAGCCCGGCTGTTCCTTCCATCCACATGCTGCAGTTCAAAACCGCGCGGAAGAAAGGGTCTAAAGTCTCCTTCGAAGTTCGCCATGGGATCAAATGGGATAATCGCCCAGTTTTTGGCGGCCGAGGAAGTGGAAGAGGTGGGAGGTTCAGAGGGGGGAGGAGAGGAACCGGCGTGATAGTGGTGTCTCGGGGCTGGTGAAGCTTCCTGATAGAGGTGAATCCTAAGGTCGCGAAGAGAGAGGAATTGTCTTGGCTCCGAGATCAGCAGGGGGGCAATCTTGTTCGTTCGTTTGAACCAAGTATCACACTTGTGGGCAGACCAATGCCACTCTGTAACAGTCGAAGAGAATTTGAGAATTGGGACAAATTCAGAGGTGTTGAAAATACCTTGGCAATCTTTAGCAATATGCCCCGAAGCCTTGCAGAAGTGACAGCAAATTGCGTTCCTGCAGTTCTTTCTGAGGTGTCCCGAATGAAGACAACAGATACATTTGACAGGATGACAGTGGTGATTACGAGTGACCAACTGGGGGTTTTTTTCTTGAGAGATGAATCGATCTGTTCCTCTTGGGTGGAGTAAAGTTATGATTCGGTTGTTTCCTATACATCCCTGAGTATTCTGCCTGACGAGTACCCCTAGATGAATAAGCATGTGGGTCATTCCTGCGTGGGGCAGAATTAATCCTGAGGGAAGATCGGTTGGAATAGAGTGATCTCTGGTCAGATCCATTGGATGAGCTAATTTGGCTAGGAGGAAATTGCAAACAGAGTGCTGCTTTGGAACATGGTCCATTTCTCACAACCTCTACATAGGTCCTCTTCTTCCGTTTTACAAGAATCCATTCCTTCTTCTGTTCCTTCGTGCAGATTTTGCTCCTCCATCTCCCCAAAGACTGAAGAAAATCGCAAAGTCCTTACAAGTGAAGCTCCTGAGCTTATAGATGAATAAACCCACCTCTCTGGTGGCCACCGAGAATTTAAATCCTGCGTTGTACAATATTGAAACCTTGAAGTCCCTTGCGTTAACCCCCAGACAAGATTGAAGAGCAAGGCTTACCATGTTCTCCTCAAGACGAAATCTTGACCTTCCGAAAGAAGCAACTAGGTGGAATTCCCGAAGTCCGCATCCCGGCCAGAAAACCACCGGGGCCCCTAGTTTGGACCAAATCTCATCTTGAAGTGCAAGGCCAGGTCGAAAGTCCAACTGCGAGGGCTCCATGCGGTTAAGGTGTCCGCCGGAGACTGAGTGGTTAAGGTGTCCGCCGGTGCCGGAGTGACACCGGCGAGATGGGCGGGCGGTGGTGCTTCGGTCGCCTAGTGAATCGCCAGAGCGGCTCTCGCAACGGTCGCTAGTATATCATAATCTCATTAACTCAATGTCATCAATATCATGTATATAAATAAGCTTGACAAAAGCATAATAAATAACATGATAACACTACTACAGAAAGCCTCATCACAGACGGTTCGGAACCGTCATCACAGACGGTTTCCAACCATCTGTGTAAAAGTACGTCTGTGATAACAGACAGTTATCACAGACGGTTTTTGAGCCATCTGTGATAAAAGCAATCACAGACGGCTCTTGTTCCGAACCGTCTGTGATAGTTTTTTTTATTGCAAAAAAAAAAAATTGCCATTTCATGGATACACTCATACACATACACTGTCATTTCTGAAGCCTCCCAAACATGGATTCATTGATACACATACATGGATTCCCAACTCCTAAGCCTCCCAATAAATTTCTCAAGCCATGGATTCATGGATACACGCATACACTCTATCATATATAAGTACCAAGAGAAGTAGAATCTGGAGGAGAATCTAACAGAAATCTGGATATGAATCTAACACAAGTACCACAAGCTCATACATACAAATTTGGATCTGAATCTAATAGAACCTCATATACAAAAGTACCAACAGAACCTCATATACCAGAGACATCGGCGTCAGAGGAGGACTGGAGGAGCTCGGCGTCGGCGTCGACGTCAGAGGAGGACTAGAGGAGGTCAGCGTTGGTGTCGGCGTTGACTCTCAGCTGTTGGGGAGGAAGACCACGTCGAAGGTTGGGGAGTGCGGGAGCAAGGGAGGACCGGAGCCTGGAGGTGTAGCGGGGGCCAGGGAGCTGCGGGAGGACCGGAGGAGCAGCTACCAGCCAGAGTTCGGAGGAGGATCGCTGGAGCAAGGGAGGACCGAGCCAGAGGAGGACCGGATCGCGGAGTGCAAGACGAAGCGCCAGAGGAGGTCGGCCATAATATATAAGGACATATTTTGCCTCCGCGCACGCTGCTCAAAATTTTCAAATTCGCGTTGCGAATCACGAGCGGTTTCATACAAAAACCGCTCAGGATTTAAAAATCACAGACGGTTCGTATCACGAACCGTCTGTGATAAGTAACTCATCACAGACGGTTCTTAATACGAATCGTCTGTGATAAGTACATCATCACAGACGATTGGTATTAAGAGCTATTTGTGATTTTGATTTTACTATGGCTTTAAATTTTCCTTACTCTCTGATTTTACTATGGCTTGAAATTTTCCTTACTCTCTGTTTGTGATTTGGATTTTACTATGGCTTTAAATTTTCCTTGTCACAGACGGTTGGTATCACGAACCGTCTATGAAGTATCACAGACGGTTCGTGATACCAATCGTCTGTGATAAGGTAGTTATCACAGACGGTTCGTGATACCAATCGTCTGTGATAATGACGTATCACAGACGGTTTCAAAAGGAACCGTCTGTGATATAACAATACAGACGGTTCCAAAGGAACCGTCTGTAATGAAGCGTCTACTATGACTTGTTTTGTAGTAGTGTAAGTAATATCAATGATAATGACGAACACCCCGTTGTTCACAACTCTACCATATACTTGCCTCTTAGCCCTTTGAAGCCGAGTGACGAAATTGTGGCACGGCGCATGAGGCCACAGTCCCTAAACAAGCAAGTAATAACACACACTCAAAAACATCCTCAAAATCATATCATTAAAACACCAACACGTCACACTATTCACCCTCACATGTCTACACCAAAGTGCCACAATTAACCTAATTCTATCAAACGCACTACTCGCTGTCCCAAAAGTAAAAACACTCTAACTAATTCATCAGAACCCCTAATCCAGCAAACCAATACTTTCTAGAACCCTCATGAAATTTCCTACAACTTCCTAGTTACGACAAACTTCTGATTCAACTGTTTTCTCCCCCGTTTTCTTCCCCGAAAACTTTCCTAGAATCTGCGAGGACATGCCACTTCACAATTTTGTATATTTAATTACAAAACTTGAAAATATATGAACGACACCAGTTCTGAAAACTAATCAAAATTTCCTAGCTAATTCAAATTATCATAAAATTTTAATTCTTTCATTTACTAGGTGAAAACAGTCCATCTACACGATCTCTGCCAACGACTCCTTAAATTCTGGACATCGACCTTCCTGAGGTCATAACTTTTCCCTCGTTACTCAGAATCTTGTCATCTAGACCTTCTTGGAAAGTTAAGAAAATTACTCACATAATTTCTAATTGTACGAAACTCTAAATTTGCGACAAATGCCTCCAATTTCCCCCGCAAGGTTCTACGTCGAAACTCGACGAACTAGGGCATGCTGAATTCTATCTTTCCCTTGGACCAAACGATCTACGAATTGATCAGCGACTAATCTATGGTGAAATTAGAGATTATCAGGTGTTAGCCTTGAAGATCACGGCGTCGACCACGAGAACCCGTGAATTTTCCTCTCTTCCTCCCTTCTTCCTTCTTTCCCTTCCACCTTCCTTGTTGTTCTTTCCTCCTCAGCCCGTGGTTGACCTTTGCAGCCTACGAGGCACATACGTACTTATATACCTATAAAAATACGTACTATTATTTGTGGCGGCAACCAATCCATGCATGCATATACATGTTACTAATCTGACTAGCAACAACACCCATAATTTGGCCTTTTTATTTTCTCTTATGGAGTAATTCTTGTTGATGAGGACATCAACTCTAAGGATGCAATGTAACATCCCAATTTTCTGAGCTTAAAAATCATTTAAATAGTTAGTAGGGAAAAATTCACCATTTGGATTTATTTGAATTTAATTCAAAAGCTTAATATTGGAATTTTCAATCAAAAATATTTAATGTGAATAATCCCAACATGAACATTAGCCAAAACTATTTTATTTGGGTTCTATGTGCTCAGATATATTTTATAGATTTTTTTAGAATTTTTCTGAGTTCATTTGCTATTTTCTATTGCTTATTTGAATTTCTGGTATTTTCTAAAATAGAAAAGCTATTATTAATCTCAGATAATTCCTTGGGTCTAAACCCATTCCTATTCCTAAACCCCGGCCCATTTCCCCCGCCGCTTCTAGCCCAAAACTCCCGCAGCCCACCTCCACCTCTCTCCTCCCGCGCGCGCTCCCGGTCCCACCTGTCGGCGTCCGCAAAGTCGTGTGCGACGCGGCCTTGTCCGAGCCACACCCGCCGCCATGTGGACCCCGCTTGCCGCACAAGATCGCCAACCTCCCGGACTCTCTTTCCTTATCCCCGCCGCTGCACGGATTCATCTTCGCCGTCTCCGTCACGGACTCCTCCTGGCGGCCGTGTATAAAAGGAGGGGCACCTGGCTTCGCATCCCTTCCCACCACCACGCCCTAGCTCGAACCCTAGCGGCCGGAAATCGCCGAAGAGACCTTTGTGCTGCCGCAACTCCGTTGAGCTCGTTCGTGGCCGTCAAAGCCACCCAAGCCTCGCCGTCGCCTTCTCCGAGTTCGCAAGAACGAGGGCTACCTCCCGGTGACCTCGGTTTCACCGCAAGTCCACCGGAGTCCTAGATCCGTCGCGCCCGTGGCCCAACCTCCGCCTAATTGTCGCCGCCGGTCATTTGGGTTGTCCCCAAGCACGCGTGAGACCACCGTTGTGATCCCCATCTCACCCTCTACCTCCTGGTGCCACTCGTCGCCGCCGGCGAGCCGCCGTTCGCCGAGACCGTCGGGATCCGAGCGCCGCCGCTCTTGTTGTCGTCCACGTCATTGCCACCTCCGCTAGCCACCTCAGCCAGACGCCCTTGTGGCAGCCGCGTGTAGCCCTGTCAGCATCAACGTGGGCGTACGCGTGGCGGTCCAAACTTAATGCTGTGAGCCGGTTCGGTAGACTTGGTCTACCGTGGACCGTGAGACTGACATGTGGGTCCCACATGTTAGTAAATTCTTTTTATTTATTTTATTTCTGAAATTTCTTGCTGACGTCAGCATTGCGCAATAATCCGATTTTTCTTCAGAGAAATAATTCAGAAATTCTGGAAAATCCAAAATAGGGTTTCTTTTTAGATTTAAAACTTCCAGAGGCCATAACTTTTGCATCCTAACTCCGATTGAGCCCATTCAAATTTCTAAATTTATATAAATTCGAGCTCTATTTATTTGAGATTTTTATTTAATTTTTAGAGCTTGTTTTGCCTCTGTTATTTATTTGTTTTATTTATTTGTTTCGTTTACGAGTAGACGTGATTCGTCAGGGAATTTCGTTGAAGAAGGAGCACCCCAAGATAAAGATCAGTACTTAGACCTTTTCCAAGGCAAGTCATACCTTTGATCATCTTGAACCCAGTTTTCAAATTACTTTGTTTCAAAGTATTGCATTCTATTTTAATTATGTATCTAAATGCTTTGGGCATAGTTATTATCCAATTTGTTATCACCCCTTGACTTTGTATGCCATAATTCCTTGTCACGCTAGATTGGTTTATTAATTGGTATTATTGTAGCACCAATGTGGATTGGTTAGATGCGAGTACAATTGCTTAGCCATGCTACGAGTCTCACCTCTCATGTAAGTTGTAATTATTAAATGTGACTAAGTGACTATGGAACTTTGTGTAAAACTGTGTGCTATGTGTTATTACTTCGTGATGGTATGTGTTGCACTAAAACCAACTGGGAGGTAAAGGATTTAGACTGAGGCAAGTGGTGGAAGCTGTGTGATATGGTGGAAGCTGTGTGCTTGGGTTTGATAATCTTTGTGACTTAGTTAGAACATGGAAGTCTTACCTTGGTCAATTAAGGACTTAACTTTGTGCGCCATTGAACTGAGCCTTACTGTACGACCACATGCCTGGTATGGGACATGCCTAACTTAGTATGTTATGGATTCTCGGCATTGATGTTCAGGTGGATAGGTTAGGCCGTGTGACAGGGTGGAGGTGTGACTACTTGGTGGTTGCATCGCAGGACGGTTCGCAGCATCCCTGTCCAGTGGTGTGTGTTATACTAATTCTATGTGAGTTGGTATAGCAGGAAAGCACATCGGGAATGTCAATGTTTGAGATGAAGTTTCTGAACTGTTTTGTTACGATTAGTGCTTGCTACACTAGTTGTATCTTGTGGGTAAAGTGTACATCCTCTGCAAAGTGTTAAACAATCTATTCGAATAGCGCCCATGATCATGGACATGCTCGGGGATTTCACACGAGGGGTAGTTTTCATAAAATGTTGGGATGGGAGCTGTGTGACCTCAATCATATGGCTATGTGAAATAATCTGTTTAGCTGTGTGTCTTTGTGGAAACAACTGTTAACTTAATATCATCTATTTGTTTTGAATTATGCTTTCAATCTATTATTCGTATTAAATTGCAAATGTTGCCTTTATGCAAAAGAACCACAGAAGCCTTTCTTTTGGAATAAGCTTGCATCTATAAATTCCATTTTGTGGTATGATTTGCGAGTACGGTTGTGTACTCACACTTCTTGTAAAACTTGCGCCCAAACCTACAGAAGAGGAGGAGTCTACGCCTGCTTTCGAGGAGGAGTTCGCCGAAGGTTGTTGATCGTTAAGGTCTGGATCCCAGTCGGTTGCCTGTGGTGAATTGCTGGGATCTACGCTGGAGTTATTTCCGTTTTGCTGCTTCTTTATTCTCTGTTAGCCATGCGTGGCTTAATAAGTGTAAACTCGACCATAAGGTCAAAACCCTTATTTGTTATTCAAACTAATCGTTTACTTTACTTTTCGTTTGTGTGGATCGATATGTACCTATGTTGACATTGTGTGCACTAGCGTGATCCTGGACTAGTGCAGTATACACAAAGGGTTTTAGAATCGTAATTCTGGGTCCCGACAGAGGTGGTATCAGAGCCATACTGACTGTATGTCTTGACCTTAGTTAGATTGGTCGTCTTTAGAGTGTCCAAACTATTTTTTAAAAGAAAAATTAACTTGCAAGGTTAATTAATAGCTTAACTCTCCTCATATCTCTCTCGACTCAACTTTTTCTATGATCTTCTCTTTCCGCTGTTTTAAAATTGCCCTTACCCTCTTCGTCTGTCTTGACAGATGCCTCGTCTCCAGAGCTATGGTGAGCGCACAGGAGGATACGCCGCTGAGCTTTGGAAGCTGTTGCAAGTTCTTGGAGGCTTTGATCATCCGTTGTACGTCGGCAACAACTGGATGGTGAATGGACAAAACCGTGGAGTGATCTGTCGCCTGACGATCTACGCCAGGAGGAACGACAAGGCGAGCCAACCTTCGCACATCTCTGTGAGGAAGATCACTTGGCTGGAAGGTATCCAAGAGTCATCGCGCTTGGCCATGCTTCGTATCTGCAACATCTACGCACGGGAGCTTCAAGACACCGCTTCGTTACCCCCGCAGCCGCAGCTGTGGACTTGCCAAAGACGCTACCCATCTACACAAGAAGAGAGCAATGCTACGGTCGTGCATCTCGCCCAGTTTGCAGCTGCTCAGGAGGAAGCATTGGAGAGGACTATCACAGAGTTGGATCATGTCTATGAGGCTTTGCAGAGAGCTGAAGAGAAGGTCGCCACTCTGCAAGAGATTCTCTACGACCAAGTTCCCGAAGAAGAGGAAGACCCCGAAGAGGATTCCGAAGAAGATCCGGAGGAAGGCCCACGAGCGGAGGAAGATGCAGAGCGGAGGAACCACCGAGCCACCGCACCATGGACGCCTGCTCTGCTGCACCGATTCGTGGCATCAGGATCAGTTTGCTAAGATGCCGGTTCACTTCTGAGTCTACAGCTGTCAAGAGCGCCGCCGCGGTTGTGGAGGCTTTCTCGATTAGTTGTCTTAGTCTCAGTTTCTCAGGCTTGGCCAGTTTCAGTTTAGTAAGTCGCCCTTTAGGCGGTAGTTTTGTGTGCTTAGGTCGTTGTTTCTTTTGTGTGCGAGTATGAGCTGCAAAGGCCCTTAGGCATTTGTTGCAGCCATGCTAAGATCCTAATTAGTAAAGGTATTTCATTTGAGTTTCTTGAGCTGTGTTTCGTTGGGTTTAACCTACCCCCCTGCTTAGTTCTTAACTTATCTTGTGTTTGCTACCTTATCTAACCCATGGAGCTTCGCCAGATGGTTCAAACTCGTCAGACTGCTGCTAGTGGTTCCGGTACCCCAGCACCAAGAAGCAATGAGCAACCAGCCGCAGGAGCAGTTCCGCCACAAGCACCCCAGATTGACTTGCAAAACTTTGGAGCTTTCATGGCAGCGCAGACCTAACTGATGAACACCATGATGAATCAGATGCAAGCTATGAACAACCAAGTCAACAACAACAACAATCAACAGCATGGAGCCCCAGCTGCTCATGGTCACCATGGACCATCTAAACTTGCGGAGTTTATGAGAACTCGTCCACCAACATTCTCTGGACACGTATCCCCAGTAGATGCAGATGATTGGCTTCGGGTCATCGAAAGGAAGCTGCTGATTACCCAGTGCAGTGACCGTGAGAAGGTCCTGTATGCCACTCACCAGATGGAGGGCATAGCCGCTGAATGGTGGGAGAACTTTTGTGCCGCGCATGAGACGCCACAGGATATCACATGGGAGGAATTTTCTGCAGCATTTCGCCAGTATCATGTACCAGAAGGCATTATCGATCTGAAGAAGGATGAGTTCCGCGCTCTCAAGCAAGGAGCTATGTCAGTGTCTGACTATCTCAACAAGTTCTCTCAGCTAGCTCGCTATGCAGCAGAAGATGTAGCCATAGATAAGGCTCGCCAGAGTCGCTTTCTGAAGGGGCTAAACACTGGACTGCAAGTCAGTCTAATTGCCCATACTTTCCCTGATTTTCAGGAGCTGATCAACAAAGCCTTTGTTCTAGAGGACAAACGGAAGGAACTGGAAGATAACCGTAAGCGCCGGATGGCTCAGCAGGGGAACCAGCAATCACAACAGAGGGCAAGAACAGTGCCATCACAGTTCAATCAGTTTCCACCCTGCACTTCGCTCGTTGAGCACTGTACCAACTTCAAGACCCGCCCACCGCCCGTAACTTCCGCAACCCTACACTTATCAACCCCAACCTGGGAAGCAATCAGCAAAGCGCACCAAAAGTCTGTTATGCCTGTCGTTAGTCGGGACATTTTGCCAACCAGTGTCCACAGAGGGGAACAATCACTCCAGTACGTTTTAACCTTGGAGCTACTCCATCCAAGACGCCAGCACCAGGCATCAACCAAGGAGCTTCACAAGTTGCCGGTCAAGCCGGAGGAGCACCACAGTCCGTGATCAGAGGCCGTGTCAACCACGTCACTCTGGAAGGAGCCCAGGAATCACCGGACGTCGTACTGGGTAAGTTTTTGGTTAACTCAGTACCTGCATCAGTTTTGTTTGATTCTAGAGCTTCGCATCGTTTGTTTCTGGAATGTTTGCAACCAAGAATAATTTGGAAGTTATGCATCTTAAGCATACTTTGTTAGTCCAGTCGCCTGGAGCAGAGCTAAGCACTAGAGTGGGATGTTTAGGAGCTAAGTTACTCATAGCTGGAGTTGAGTTTCTAGCCAACCTAATTGTTCTAGATACCCAAACCCTAGATGTCATTCTTGGCATGGATTGGTTATCCAAGCACAAAGTCGTGCTAGATTGTGGCCGAAGAGCCGTAACAGTCGAGGATACCAAGGGAAACAGGTGGAATTCCTAGCCACCTCAGTTCGTGATGGACATCTGATAGTGAACAGTCTGAAGACCCTCTCCTTAGAAGAAGTACCAGTCGTCAGTGAATATCCAGATGTGTTTTGGAAGAATTACTGTGGATGCCACCGATCGTGACATTGAGTTTGTCATCGACCTAGTGCCGTGGACAAGACCAATTTCGAAGAGGCCTTATCGGATGCCACCATGAATTGGTAGAGATGAAGAAGCGTATAGAAGAACCTCTTGAGAAAGGTTTCGTGAGACCTAGTTCGCCGCCGTGGGGCGCCGGTGTTGTTTGTCAAGAAGAAGGATGGAAGCATGAGGATGTGTATTGATTACCGTTCTCTCAACGGTTACTATCAAGAACAAGTACCCACTACCCTGATAGATGATCTGCTTGATCGGATGAAAGGAGCCGAGTGTTCTCAAAGATCGACTGCGATCGGTTACCATCAATCAAGATTTGTCCTAAGGATATACCGAAGACCGCTTTCTCAACGCGGTATGGACATTATGAGTTCTTAGTCATGTCTTTCGGTCTGACTAATGCCCCTGCATACTTTATGAACATGATGAATAAAGTGTTCATGGAATACCTGGACAAGTTCGTAGTTGTGTTCACTGATGATATTTTGGTCTACTCCAAGACGGAGGAAGAACACGCCGAACATTTAAGGATAGTCTTGGAGAAACTCAGAGAGCATCAGTTGTATGCCAAGTTCAGTAAGTGTGATTTCTAGAAGAAGGAAGTTAATTTCCTTGGTCATGTGATGACAGCCGAGGGAGTAGCAGTTGACTCCGATAAAGTCAAAGCAGTGTTACATTGGGAGCAGCCCAAGACCGTAACTCAGATTCGCAGTTTCTTGGGAATGGCGGGTTATTACCGCCGTTTCATCGAAGGATTCTCATCGATTGCTAAGACTCTTATGTAATTGTTGAAAAAGGAGAAAAAGTTCACTTGGACC
The DNA here is from genome assembly GCA_036346255.1 of Ampelocalamus luodianensis. Lineage (NCBI taxonomy): Eukaryota > Viridiplantae > Streptophyta > Magnoliopsida > Poales > Poaceae > Ampelocalamus > Ampelocalamus luodianensis. The sequence goes on along the minus strand of CM070620.1, from coordinate 42,837,925 downwards.
CCGGCCTGTGAAGAAAGTTTTCAAGAGTTGAAGAAGCGTTTGACTTCAGCCCCAGTGCTGATTTTGCCAGATATTCGCAAGGATTTCGATATCTATTGTGATACTTCGCGTCAAGGATTAGGATGCGTCCTGATGCAAGAAGGAAGAGCTGTCGCTTATGCGTCAAGGCAATTAAGACCTCACGAGGAAAATTACCCCACTCATGATCTGGAATTAGCTGCCGTGGTGCATGCTTTAAAGATTTGGCGTCACTACCTCATTGGTAATCGCTGTGAAGTCTACAAAGATCATAAGAGCCTGAAGTACATCTTCACTCAGTCAGATTTGAACATGAGACAGAGAAGATGGTTAGAGTTGATCAAGGATTATAATCTTGGAATCCACTACCATCCCGGAAAAGCCAGTGTAGTTGCAGATGCCTTGAGTCGCAGGAGTTACTGCAATGCTTTAGAAGTAAAGGAAAGTTGCCCAGAACTTTATGAAGAATTTCAGAAGCTAAAGATAGAAGTTGTGTCCGAAGGATTTGTAGCCAATTTGGAGGTACAGTCTACCCTGGAGGAGCAGATTCGTGAAGCGCAACCAAAGGATCCTGTGTTGTCAGACATCAAGGTCAAAATGGCAGAAGGGAAATTCAAAGATTTTACCAAGGATGATTAAGACATACTCTGGATTAATGGTCGTATCTGTGTACCAGATATCGATGGTCTAAGGTAGTTAATCTTAAAGGAAGCCCATGACTCAAAGTATTCGATTCACCCTGGAAGTACCAAAATGTACCAGGATATTAAGACTAAATTTTGGTGGTCCAATTTGAAGCGAGAAGTCGCAGAGTTCGTTGCCTTGTGTGACGTCTGTTAGAGAGTAAAGGCAGAACACCAGAGACCCGCAGGTTTGTTGCAACCGCTGAAGATTCCAGAGTGGAAGTGGGAAGAGATCGGAATGGATTTCATTACCGGTTTACCCAAGACCCAGTCGGGTTATGATTCGATTTGGGTAATAGTCGATCGTTTGACCAAGGTCGCCCATTTCCTGCCAGTCAAAACCACATACTCAGGAGATCGTCTTGCGGAATTATACATGGCCAGAATTGTCAGCTTGCACGGTGTGCCCAAGAAGATAGTATCAGATCGAGGATCTCAGTTCACCTCTCGTTTCTGGCAAAGTCTGCATGAAGCATTGGGTACCCATCTGAATTTAAGTACCGCGTATCATCCACAAACAGATGGACAGACTGAAAAAGTTAATCAGATATTGGAAGATATGCTGAGAGCTTGTGCTCTAGCCAATGCTGCCCGATGGGATAAAAGTTTACCATATGCAGAATTCTCGTACAACAACAGTTATCAAGCTAGTTTGCAAATGTCACCATTTGAAGCTTTGTATGGCCGTGCCTGCCGAACCCCGTTGAATTGGTCAGAAACAGCTGAACATTCAGTATTCGGTCTAGACATCATCCAAGAAGCAGAAGAGCAAGTGGCCATGATAAGAGAAAGATTGAAGATAGCTCAGTCCAGGCAGAAGAGCTATGCTGATAATCGTCGCCGTGATCTCAGTTTTGAACCCGAGGATTTCGTCTATCTTCGAGTTACTCCGCTCAGAGGTGTCAAAAGGTTTCATGCCAAAGGGAAGCTTGCCCCTAGGTATGTTGGTCCATTCAAGATTTTGGAACGCCGTGGAGAAGTTGCTTATCAGTTGGAGCTACCGCAGTCGTTAGCAGGAGTGCATGATGTCTTTCATGTCTCGCAATTGAAGAAGTGTCTTCATGTGCCAGAAGAGCAAGCCCCGTTGGAATCGATTGATTTAAAAGAGGATCTTACCTACAAGGAGCAGCCAGTCAAGATTTTGGATGTCGCAGAGCACCACACCAGAAGCAAGACTGTTCGTTTTTGTAAGGTTCAGTGGAGCAACCACTCAGAAGGAGAAGCAACGTGGGAACGTGAAGAAGAGCTGAAAGCCGAGTTTCCTAGCCTTTTCTCTAGCTAGCCTGAATCTCGGGGTCGAGATTCCTTTAAGGGGGGAGGTTTGTAACATCCCAATTTTCTGAGCTTAAAAATCATTTAAATAGTTAGTAGGGAAAAATTCACCATTTGGATTTATTTGAATTTAATTCAAAAGCTTAATATTGGACTTTTCAATCAAAAATATTTAATGTGAATAATCCCAACATGAACATTAGCCAAAACTATTTTATTTGGGTTCTATGTGCTCAGATATATTTTCTAGATTTTTTTAGAATTTTTCTGAGTTCATTTGCTATTTTCTATTGCTTATTTGAATTTCTGGTATTTTCTAAAATAGAAAAGCTATTATTAATCTAAGATAATTCCTTGGGCCTAAACCCATTCCTATTCCTAAACCCCGGCCCATTTCCCCCGCCGCTTCCGGCCCAAAACTCCCGCAGCCCACCTCCGCCTCTCTCCTCCCGCGCGCGCTCCCGGTCCCACCTGTCGGCGTCCGCGAAGTCGTGTGCGACGCGGCCTTGTCCGAGCCACACCCGCCGCCATGTGGACCCCCGTTTGCCGCGTCAGAATCGTCAACCTCCCGGACTCCTCTTTCCTTATCCCCGCCGCTGCACGGATTCATCTTCGCCGTCTCCGTCACGGACTCCTCCTGGCGGCCGTGTATAAAAGGAGGGCACCCCTCGGCTTTCGCATCCCTTCCCCAGCCACCAACGCCCTAGCTCGGAACCCTAGCCGTCAGAAATCGCCGAAGAGACCTTTGTGCCGCCGCAACTCCGTTGAGCTCGTTTGTGGCCGTCAAAGCCACCCAAGCCTCGCCGTCGCCTTCTCCGAGTTCGCAAGAACGAGGGCTACCTCCCGGTGTCCTCGGTTTCACCGCAAGTCCACCGGAGTCCCAGATCCGTCGCGCCTGTGGCCCAACCTCCGCCTAATCGTCGCTACCGCTCATCTGGGTTGTCCCCGAGCACGCGTGAGACCACCGTTGTGATCCCCATCTCACCCTCTACCTCCTGGTGCCACTCGTCGCCGCCGGCGAGCCGCCGTTCGCCGAGACCGTCGGGATCCGAGAGCCGCCGCTCTTGTTGTCGTCCACGTCACTGCCACCTCCACTAGCCACCTCAGCCCGATGCCCTTGTGGCAGCCGCGTGGAGCCCCGTCAGCATCCACGTGGGCGTACGCGTGGCGGTCCAAACTTAATCCCGTGAACCGGTTCGGTAGACTTAGTCTACCGTGGACCGTGAGACTGACATGTGGGTCCCACATGTTAGTAAATTCTTTTTATTTCTTTTATTTCCGAAATTTCTTGCTAACGTCAGCATTGCGCAATAATCCGATTTTTCTTCAGAGAAATAATTCAGAAATTCTCGAAAATCCAAATTAGGGTTTCTTTTTAGATTTAAAACTTCCAGAGGCCATAACTTTTGCATCCTAACTCCGATTGAGCCCATTCAAATTTCTAAGTTTATCTAAATTCGAGCTCTATTTATCTTAGATTTTTATTTAATTTTTGGAGCTAGTTTTGCCTCTGTTATTTATTTGTTTTGTTTATTTATTTCGTTTGTGAGTAGACGTCGATTCGTCGGGAATTTCGTTGTAGAAGGAGCACCCCAAGATCAAGATCAGTACATAGACCTTTTCCACGGCAAGTCATAACTTTGATCATCTTGAACCCAGTTTTCAAATTACTTTGTTTCAAAGTATTGCATTCTATTTTAATTAGGTATCTAAATGCTTTGGGCATAGTTATTATCCAATTTGTTATCACCCCTTGACTTTGTATGTCATAATTCCTTGTCACCCTAGATTGATTTATTAATTGGTATTATTGTAGCACCAACGTGGGTTGGTTAAATGCGAGTTCAATTGCTTAGCCATGCTACGAGTCTCACCTCTCATGTAAGTTGCAATTATTAAATTTGACTAAGTGACTATGGAACTTTGTGTAAAACTGTGTGCTATGTGTTATTACTTCATGATGGCATGTGTTGCACTAAAACCAACTGGGTGGTAAAGGATTTAGACTGAGGCAAGTGGTGGAAGCTGTGTGCTTGGGTTTGATAATCTTTGTGACTTAGTTAGAACATGGAAGTCTTGCCTTGGTCAATTAAGGACTTAACTTTGTGCGCCATTGAACTGAGCCTTACTGTACGACCACATGCCTGGTATGGGACATGCCTAACTTATTATGTTATGGATTCTCGGCATTGATGTTCAGGTGGATAGGTTAGGCTGTGTGACAGGGTGGAGGTGTGACTACTTGGTGGTTGCATCGCAGGACGGTTCGCAGCATCCCTGTCCAGTGGTGTGTGTTATACTAATTCTATGTGAGTTGGTATAGCAGGAAAGCACATCGGGAATGTCAATGTTTGAGATGAAGTTTCTGAACTGTTTTGTTACGATTAGTGCTTGCTACACTAGTTGTATCTTGTGGGTAAAGTGTACATCCTCTGCAAAGTGTTAAACAATCTATTCGAATAGCCGTGTCCGCGGTCATGGACATGCTCGGGGATTTCACACGAGGGGTAGTTTTCATAAAATGTTGGGATGGGAGCTGTGTGACCTCAATCATATGGCTATGTGAAATAATCTGTTTAGCTGTGTGTCTTTGTGGAAACAACTGTTAACTTAATATCATCTATTTGTTTTGAATTATACTTTCAATCTATTATTCGTATTAAATTGCAAATGTTGCCTTTATGCAAAAGAACCACAGAAGCCTTTCTTTTGGAATAAGCTTGCATCTATAAATTCCATTCTGTGGTATGATTTGCGAGTACGGTTGTGTACTCACGCTTGTTGTAAAACTTGCGCCCAAACCTACAGAAGAGGAGGAGTCTACGCCGCTTTCGGAGGAGTTCGCGAAGGTTGTTGATCGTTAAGTCCGGATCCCACGGTTGCTGTGGTGAATTGCTTGGGATCTACGCTGGAGTTATTTCCGTTCTACTGCTGCTTTATTCTCTGTTAGCCCTGCGTGGCTTAATAAGTGTAAACTCGACCATAAGGTCAAAACCCTTATTTGTTATTCAAACTAATCGTTTACTTTACTTATCGTTTGTGTGGATCGATATGTATCTATGTTGACACTGTGTGCACTAGCGTGATCCTGGACTAGTGCAGTATACACAGAGGGTTTCAGAATCGTAATTCTGGGTCCCGACTTGCAACCACTGCTTCGACCCGCTGCACGGCCTCCTCTATTTCAACCACATCCTCTTCGATAGGACTTTCGGCTACTGCACTGCCATATTCACTAGTTGGACCTAGCCACGTCTAATCATGCGAGCCGAGCGTCATCTACATACCATGGTGCTACGTTTACATGCCATGGTGCGGCATCTACATGCTATGGTACCACGTCACCAATTGTTGGTCCACAAGCTATGTAATGTATTGGCCAACAACTTGGCCCATCTGTTGGATGACCTGGCCCATCTGGTGACCGGCCACCCCTATGCCTGTACTGTTCATGTGGGCACTATTCATACATGAACAGTGCCATGAACAGTACCATGCCCTAGGGTTTTCACCTCCTAGCCACCCTCTTCATATAGGAGCCGCCACCCTTTAGTTTTGCTTGGGTTTTTCTTTTAGATTATTCTGCATAGCAGTTTCGCCGCTCGTTCGGTTTGAGAAACCCCAATTTTGTGAGCTTCATTTTTATTCGCAATACAGATTGCATCTTCTACTCTCTTACTTGTGTTCTTGATTCACTTGCAGGAGATAGCCTTCTTGGCGAGGTCAACCGCGTTCGACATGGTTAATAACTAGCGAAGCAGTGGTGTAGTGATTGCGAGGGGTTCGATCTGTTTGGGTCGGAGCCTTTGGATCATGAACGTCGTGTTCTCCACAATCGACTTATCAGTACCTTTCGGAAGATCGGACCACACTCACATCAGGTGGTATCAGAGCAAAGGTTGCCCGTTAGGTAATCACAATTCGTCCCTTTTAGATTAGTTTATGTTCATCGTCCTAAAAACTCCAGAAAATTAGCTGCACAAAAATAATTTGTTCATCGTGTTCTTCCGCTGTCCCATCACCCGTTGAGCCATTGCAATTTTTCTTTTCAGTTTTTGTTCGTTGAATCATTGGTTGCATTGTCGCGTTCAAGTTGCTGATTGCTAGTTTAGTCAGAGTCTAGTTCGTCATTGTCTAGTTGCATCTCGTGTTCCTTTGCGTAGCTTCATCGTTGTGTGTTCTTGTTCGGTTCCGCAATCACCTTCCTGCCGCGCCACCACCCTTGACGCGGCCACCCCATTCGCTACCAGCCCTTTGCCGCGGCCACCCCATCCGCTACCAACCCTTTCCGCGGACACCCCTTGCCGCGCCACCCCAGGCGTTGCCATCCTATGCCGTGGCACCCCACTCGCGGCCACCCCCTGTCTGTCGCTGCTACTTTGCGTCGCCACTATTTGGCCAAAGAGATTAGGGTTTCGGGCTACAGAGAAGAAAAAAGAAGAGAGGTTTGATTTCGGTGATTGAAAGAGAAAAAAAGGAGAAGAAAAAGGGAGAATAAAAACAGAAACAGAGAAGAAAAAAAACAGAAAAAGGTCCCTCTGTCCGAAATTTGAAATCCCATCAAACCTTTGCCAAATAAAGTGAAAATTGGTGGAGCCCTTCTTGATACATCCACAAGCTTGCACAAAAAAATTGAGCACGTTTGGCCTATGGAATCAAAAGTTATAGCAGTTTCAATTTGAGGCCGAAACGAATTCGAGTCTGTTTCCGACATACCTTTAGTAAAACATGCATAACTTTTGCATACGGAGTCGGAATTCGACGTTCTTGTACTCGTTTGAAAGCTAACGATGATGAGAATTTGAAACAAATGACCAACTTGTGCTAGTCTCCATCCAAAACCCCCCAAATCGGCCATCTTTAGCTTCAAAATTGTGTCGCAAGTTTTTGATTTTCTATTTTTGGCGATTCTTTCAGTCTTCCCTTTGGAATTTGGGGTTCATCCAGTTGAGAAAGTTGTAGTTCTCGTTGAAACCTTTCAAACAAGTTTATATAAGCCATATAAAACTTTGCCTTTTCATCGTTTGAGACTAGCTGTTGTTTCTGTTCAATCTATAGGGTTGTTCGCGTTTTTACCGATATTGCTGTTTTGTGTTCTACATCGCGTGGATAATCTTGTGTCCTTAGAAAGAAGTTTGAGTAGTTGGCTAGCGTCTCTCCTAGCACTTGTTGTGAGGTTCTCCTTTGCTTACATCAAGTCACATTGATCGTTGCGTGTACGTACATGCACTTCTCTGCATAGGGCTTTGATTAGCTAACTTTGATTAGGCTAGGATCAACAACTTTGATGAGTACTTTGAACAATATTTCAACTTGCATTAACTGATTTAATTATTGCTAATCCTTGCTACATATTGTGCCTTCCGAGCTCCACTACTCTTGATCAGAACAGGTCCCCTCTTGCAATCGTACCCACGCTCGACTTGGTATCACGAACCAGCCACCGGCTATACCACCTACTGCATGCTTTGGTAAGAACACTTGCAAGAGTGTGGTAAGACGCTTGAAAGTGTGTGATTCCACCTTTCACCACCCAGTAGTTGATAGGGATAATACCTTTGTGTTGTCTTTTGTTTCCTACTAACCATGGCAGGTGAGACATCTGATGAGAAAGAGTGTGTTATAAAGGGAGTACTCATGACGCTCTTGGATGAACAACATACTACCATTAATGAGGACATCAACAGGAAGCTTCAAGCTACTATGGCTACATTGCAGCACTCAATCAATGATAGTATTGCAGCACTCACTACACGCCTTGAAAGAATGGTGAATCGGCCACCGAACAATGGACGCGAGTATGAACACGATGCAGCCCAAGATCTTGAGGAGGGATATGATAATGAGAAGCAATACCATGACGCCGATGCTGCTCTTGCTGCCCAAGATGCACGTCGACGACACCGTCTACATCACAACTGCCATGGTATGGGAGGTAATAATGTTCAGCACCACAATGCTCGTGTTAATGATGACCCATTTGCTAAAGTTAAATTTACCATACCATATTTTGCGGGTGTTTATGATGCTAAAATTTATCTAGATTGGGAGATGACTGTTGAACAAAAATTTAATGCCTATCTAGTTCCTGAAGTGCATAGAGTCAGACAAGTTACTAGTGAATTTAAAGATTTTGCTATCATTTGGTGGAATCAAGTAGTTAATTCTTGCTTAACACCTGATACATGGGATAGATTGAAGGTAGCTATGCGTGCTAGATTTGTTCCTCCTACTTTTAAATGTGATATGCGTATGAAATTACAGCGCTTAGTCCAAGGTAATAAATCTGTCGAGGAATATTATCAAGAACTACAAATAGGCATGCTGCGTTGTAATATTGTTGAGGATGAGGAGGATAAGATGGCTCGTTTTTATGGCAGTTTAAGGCATGAAATTCAGGACATAGTTGATTACAAAGAGTATAATGATATCAATAGGTTGTTCCAGCTTGCTTGTTTGGCAGAACAAGAATTGCAGAGCAGGCAACAAAGGACAAGGAGCAGCTTTGGCAGTACGTCTACATCGAGATCGATGCCGGGGCAAGCCAACACAGCCTCACCTCCTATTTTTCGGTCTGCTGCCCCCTCCGTGAGTAGGGCGCATTCAGCAGCAGAACCACCACCATCATCACGAGCCCCCCGAGACGAGCAAATCTACTAGTGTGCAGGCACCAGTGCAGAGCTCGTCATCAGTTGCTTCCACGGGTCGTACGACGGGGATTATGTGCCACCGTTGCAAAGGGATGGGCCACGTCTTGAGAGATTGCCCAAGTCAGCGAGCGTACATTACAATAGAAGACGATGGTTATGTAAGTGCTAGTGATGTTGAGGATGAATATACTCTTGCAGCTAACATTACAGGTAATGAAGATGATCATGAGACAGATAGCGATGGTGAGAAAATTTTAGGTGCCGACGCTACAAAGAATTATAGGACCCTAATTGTGCAGCGAGTATTACCGCCGCCGCCAGCTACATTTGTCCCTCCCCCTCCCCCAACCCTGTCCCTCCCCACCTACCGACGAGGTCATCAATTAGCTAGTAAAGGAACACCATCACGCCTGAACTCAAATCCAAACTCACGAGCAAGAATCAATAAATCCAAGCAAACACACCATCTACTAGTTGGTACATGTTAGTGTGGATGGCAGTTCCACAAGAACCCCACCCACCTCCACCTCTGGTCGGCTACCCTGGCCTCTGGCTCCACTCCATAGCGCCGACCAGCTACACCTGCCCCCTCCGGCCTCCGGATCCCCAGATCTAGAGCCATTTCGGGCGCCCCCTCCGTTCGGTATATATCTGGTTTCAACTCCCCGAGACACCGACCAGAGCACCACATCGCCACCTTCGCAGGAGGGCCCAGGAAATTCTCAAATGCGGTTAGTAATCTCTCGGTAGTATGCCCAACTATGCGAACTCCCCTGTACTCAAGTCAGCCCAACCACCCAAGATCCTTAGGAACCCAAGCAACATTCAAGGATTCACAACTCCCCCACATTCAAGTCAACCTGACGCTGTGTCTGTTGGGTTGATCTCGGCTAACTGGATTCTGAGATTCCAGGGGAGCTACGTCTCCACCTCGCGCCCTGATCGGGGGCGCAACCAACGGTTTTGGTTTCGGTCCCGTTCGCCCAGCGCTATATCAATTAGGGGACTTGGCAGGCCAGCTACATGTGTGGTCTAGGCTGCATACATCCCGTACAGATCCGATCATCTCGTGCGCTAAGGTGAGTGAAGACCGGAGGCCCCGTCGTCACCGTGACTTCGCCGGTCTCGTCCTCGACCCCATCTGCGACCACCGACAACCTTCCTCACACCCACACTGTTCTTCATCAACCATCCGATGGCATCTTCGAGTTCGGGTATGCTCAATCATGCTTCCGCTCTATTTTTTAGTCTAGGTGTTCATGTATAACCTAGGGTTAATGTCCAGATCATGTTTAGCCTAAGTTTGACGCCTACATTTGGTATCAGAGCACCCCTAGTTCATCTTGAACCCAAAATTAGTCAAATCCGAACTTGATTTTTCCCGGATCTATTGATTAAAGTTTTAGATCTAAAGTTTAGAGGCTCGGATCTATTGTTCTATGGCCCGGTTTAGCATTTTAGAAGGAGAGGATTTCGAGTTTTGGTGAAACCCTAATGAAATTCCAATTAAACCCCAAATCGGAACCTCCTGAAGACCTTTTCCCCAAATCAGATCCCCAAACGAAACCCTAAGAACCCGAAATAATGTGGCGGAACTTACCTTTTGGAGTCACCGGAGTCTCTTCGGCCTCAGGCGCCACCGTAGCTCCACTCGACGGCGGTGTGTGCAACCTCGGTCGCACACACGCGCCGGCGAGAGGAGTTGCAGCGGCACTGCCTCAAGCCGCCGCTTCGCACATCCCCGCGCACGCCGGCGATGTGAGGACCCTGGTTTATTCGGCTTGTACTGCTTAACCATCCACTTGGTCCTAGCAGTACAAATCAAATAACCCAAGCCTCGAGATATGTATACTTCCCAGAAATGCAGTATACACACCTCGCTACAAAATCATGCATCAATTCCATTCATTCACATAGAACCGAAGCACAACACAAGTTCAAAAGACATACATAATAATAAGTTATTACAAAGAGGGCCGATGTGCCAAATACCATCTGAGATAACCAAGTAAACAATGGAAGCAAAGGTGCCATAAGATGGCGATAAACAAAAGCCAATTAGTGTGCCTTTAACCCACAAGGCAACCAACCGGACCACCAAGCTAGTCGTCAAACCATGAAAGACATCTCACAAAAGGGAAGCCCTTGGGGCTCACCTTCTTCCTCTGCAACAAAAATATTAAGCAAAGCAGATGAGTACAAAAATTATTTTTGTACTCGCAAGACTGACGTGTAAGATAACAGAACTATAAATAACTACATGCAAGCTTTATTGAAGTGGAGGAGGCTCTGGACTTATTATCAGCATAAAGCAAGTTTTATTTGCAATAATGTAATACATTTGAAAGCAAGTTTGCAATTAATTTTTATTGTTCAAATAACAAGAGACAAATATAACAATAGGTAGAGGACAACAACATCCTAGAAGTGACTAACTCAATAGTCACCACAACAATAGCATGAAGTACCCCTTCATACCACCCATGTCAAATTTTAAGTTTTAAAAAGGTTGTAGTCTAGTTCTTGCACGACCTTACCAAGCAATGTCCATAACCTAGGATGAGGCTATTTGAATAGTTTTAACCCTGCAGGGGTGTACTAATGTACCCACACGATAGACCGCCTTTCCACCAGCCACGGTTAGCATACTTCCTTTGGTATGCTGGCACGGCTAAGTCTAACAAGACGCTTCCAATGGACGATGCTAATTAAGAGCCGCAACCCACGGGGATGACGATACATTAAACAGCCTAACCGGTCTGCTAATGCTCCCCTCCCAACACCACACACACACACACACAGTTTCAACACACCCACCGACCAGCTCATAATTAACACCTCCCAAAGTACTTAGTCAAGAGAGGTCCCATATCCCTCTCGTGTGGTTAGCACGCAATCAGCGCTTGGCTTAGTGACACAAGTAACTCGGTCCTGGGGACTTAGGTACCATTCCAATCACACACAACAGATCACACCAACATACCATTGTGCCCAAGTCAAGATATAATTTTTCTTTTCAGTTTTTGATTTGCAAAGCAGTAAAACACAAGGACTGGACATAATGCAATAATATAAGTATTTGTGTGATCAAAACCATCGACTAAGTCGATGGTCGCCCAATACTACCGATAACTAGGCATGGCTAAGCAATATTTATTCGTAATCTACTAACAGACAAGAGCTCATCCAACAAACTCTAATCATAGCAAATAACCTAGGCTCAGGTAGTAGAGGATAATTATTTACCTACAGATTACGCAACTAGAGGATTAACTAATCAATTTTAACAACAAAATAGAAATGCATACATACAAGTCAAACAAAGTATTAGACTTTAAAAGTAATGGGATTAAATGGGAAATAATCAAACTGCTTGCCTGGCTGCTGTTGCTCACTATACTGCAGAGGATCACTCTCAAGGATGGCACAATCGTCGGAACCTACCGAAAAAGCGAAAAAGAACCGATAAGAACAAAGAAAACTAAAAAGACTCTAAAACCAACTTGATCCAAATGCTCTGAAAATTTTACAGAAGCAAGGGAATGATTTATAACAAATTTAGAAACAAGAACCAACTGATTTGGACTCTTAATGCAAAAGTTATGATCAAAACAAGTTTGCTCAGCTGGAAAAATGAAATATGTTACTGTTCATCATAATTAAATTGTTTGGCAAAAATTTCTAGAAAGTGGTGCAGCTGACATTTTTATGGTAGAACAAGCACCTCATAAGATGAACAACCCAATTGGATTCATCTCGTTTAGAGTTAAAATGATTTAGTTATGATTTTTCAAGTTATAAAAATGAACAAAACTAAATTGCATATGAACTCTTGCTGAAAACAGTAATATGCCTAAAGTCAATTTTAACAGCAAGTTTAATATTAGAGGAAGCCAACAGAATTGGATTTACTCAAAAAGGATTTACATTGAATTAGTTATGCATTTTACAAATTTCAATGAATTTTAGACTACATTTTAGGTTGAAACAAGTTAACATAGTTTATACTATTTTCTGCTACAGAAAAGAGTTCAAAATCATACTCAATTTAAAGTTCATTCTACTACAAAGCTAACACAACTTGAATTTCTTAAAAAGGAGTTGAAATGAAATAGTTATGCACCTTTGAAATCTAGAACATTCAAATATTTTGAAAAAGAGGAGCTCTCGGGTGGTCTGACTGAGCTGACAAAACAGGGGAGGTCTTGGCCGTTGATATGTAATCCAACAGCTCCAGAGCACCGATCGCACAGCGCACGCAAAGGACCTCCTTGCGCACGGAGGAGGTCGTGGCCGTCAGATCTGGATCTGGAGGCCCAGAGCTCCAGGAGGAGGTCCTAAGCGATAAGCTTCACAGTGAGCGGTCTTGACGGTTAGGATCTCACCGAGGAGGTCCTAACGGTCAAGATCTATGCGGAAGGAGGTCTGGACGGTTAGGATCTCACCGAGGAGGTCCTAACGGTCAAGATCTCCACAGGGAGGTCTTGCAAGGCAGGTGTTTAACAGAGAGAGGTCTGGGCGGCTCAGATCTCCCTGGGGATGTCATAAACGGTCCAGATCTCAACGAGGAGGTCCTCCAAGCAATGCTTTAACAGAGAGAGGTCTGGACGGTTAGGATCTCACCGAGCAGGTCCTAACGGTCCAGATCTGTGCGGAGGGAGGTCTTGCGGTCTTTTTCACAAAGGACCAGAGGTCTTTTGCAAAGAGGACCCCAAAGAGGTCTTTTTGCAAAGAGGACCCCAAGGAGGTCTTTTTGCAAAGAGGACCTCAAGGACGAGGGTGATCCTATCGGCTGGGATCTAGCCTACGGAGGTCTTCAACGGCCAGGATTTCAGATAGCGGGAGGTCCTGCCATTAAGACTGCTGCGGGGGAGGTCTAACGGTTAAGATTAACTTGAAGAGCTCATGAACGGCTAAGATCACCACGGGGAGGTCCAAGGACTTAAGTTTTCGTAGACAAGATCCTATGGTCAGGATCTAACACGAGGGTGGTCTTGGACGGTCACGATGAACCCGAGGAGGTCCAAGGACTTGACAAAAACGCGACAACAGCACAGAACACCGGCTTTGGTCACCGGCTCGTCGCCGGCGGCCACGGCCACGACGGCGCAAATTAACAGAGGCAAAGTGTTCGCAATACTATTGCGAACATTTTGAGGGCACTTTTGTCGCCAGTGATGACCTAAATCGCTGGCGAGCTGGAACGAGGCGGAGAGTAAAGTACGGGAAAAGTGAAAATAGCGAAAAGCATCGCCGCGACCTAAATCAAGAGGTGCTTGAGTTCGGGGGGCCAAAAAGGAACTCACCGAGACAAGGCCGAGGTCCGAGAGAGGTCGCAGGTGTTCTGGCAACGAAAGCCTATGCCGGAGCTGAGGAAGACGATGCGGAGGAAGAGCTCCTGAGCAAAAGAGGGCCAGGGAGTGGTGCGGTTAGCTCCAGAAGGACTCACCGAAGGTCCATGAGCGATGAATTGGAGGAGGGGGCAACCTTAACGGAGCGGAGGAGGAAAGCGGAGCTTCACGGCGGAAGAAGGCCCGAAGCTTGATTCCGTTTTTCCCTGCGAAAACAAGCCAAACCGAGTGAGGGGATAGGACCAGGAGGTCGAAAGGAACACTGTGACGCTAGGGGAGGGGCCAGGGGACCACTGGAGCTCCGATGGTGATGAGGGGCTCGGCGGTTGACAATGGCGGCAAGTGATTTGAGTGATTCGAGCTCAAGCAAGAAGGTGGGTGCAAACTAGGGCTGCAGAAGGGTGAAAGGAGGGCAAAGAAGGAGAGCAGGGTGCTAAGTAGCAGAGGGGAGCACAGGCTCAACAATGGCTCTCTCTCTCTCGGGTGGTCAAGCCGCTATCTCACGCGAGCTGAGCGACGGGGGCAGGTAAGAGGCAGAGAGGGTGGACTTCGGGGGCGGTAGCACGCCGTGCAGTGTGCAGGCGCAAGGAGCGGTTGGGAGGTGACTAGGCGCTGCCTCCCCCGCTGACCTCACTCTGACACGCACGCACGCACGCACGCGGGCGAGAGGAGGAAGATGACCAGCGACGGTGGCCCCACCTGTAAGCGGAACAAGGTGGCTCGGGCCCAAAGTGTTCCCGTGGGTTGAGCCCAACCCAGAAGCACATGTCCAATGATGTCAGCGATAGGATAGAAAACGGACGGCCAGGATTTAAAGTGGGGATGTGGAGGCTCCAAACGCTCCCCAGCAATCCTGACCGTTTGATCAAGGATGAACGGTTGCGATGGATCGGGCCGAGAGCGGCGCCGAGTTGGCTGGGTTGGACCCAGAAAGAGAACGGGCTCAAGTCTGACTTGAGCCCGAGGAACAGTGCACCTGGTTTGAGTTTGAAATACAACTGAGACTTTGAGGATTTAATTGAGGTAGCAATTCAACTCCAAAAATTATGAATTTTTTACTGGAGGTTGTTGATCCAAGGATAAACCTGGCATAAATTCTCCAGATATTTTCATGCAATGCATTTTTCTCAAGAAATTCCAGAAGGTTGGTTCTAGGGTTTGACCAAGCTTTTGACTGGTTCGACCTGCCTCCAAAATTACCAAATAATTTCTGAGAATCATGAGATAATTCAGAGGTGTCGCAAAACAAGCCTAGAACCCAGGAATATTATTTTGAGGGATTTGGTACAAGAGCTTTACCAAGGAGGTTTTTGGACTTTGGACAATTAGGGATTTTTGGTTTTCGATTTCTCACAATTCCTTTACAAGAATTGTAGAAAAGTCCGAAAACTTCACGATGTAAGAAAAGTTTTAAATTTTTACACATTTTCTTACATTTGAAGCACAAATCCAGAATTGGGATGTTACAGGCGAGCAGGGCTACGGGGGCGTCTCCTCTTGCCATCACCGACGCCGCCTCGCGCGTGAGCGCCGCTGCCGTCGCCCGTGCTTTTCGGGGAGGAGAAGGGGAGAATGCGTTAGGGTTAGGGTTTTTGGATCCTTTTGTATTGCTCGGGAAGATCGCCAGCCGTCCAATTAGATCCAACGATCGCATTTTTTGCGGGCCGACAGAAAGCGATAGGTCGGCTGATTTTCAGCCGTCCGATCAGATCCGACGGCTGGCTTGTTTTTCGGGCCGGTGGGAGGTGTGGGCCGAGCATGTGATTTGGGCCGTGCGCGTGTTTTGGGCCGCACACACTTTTGGGCTGTTTTTTCTTTTGGGCGACCTGTGAACAGTGGTTTCTCTTCTTTTTCCTTTTATTTTTAGTGCATTTTCTTATGATTATGTCTACTTTTGGTGCACAATTTTAATTATTATTTTGTTGCCTAATTATGATATATCATGAATAATGTATTATTGCCCAATATTATGCTTAGTCTCTTATTAAAATTGAACCAACGAGATATTTTAATTAGAGATTTTACATTTTATGTTTTGGCATTAGGTATACATACGATTACATTCTGACCAAAGTTGATTGTAGTCGTGTGTCGCCATATTAATTGTTTAGTTCTTTTTCATTTTCTGCCCAAAGGTGATATGAATTAGAACTATAGTTTTTGCATGTTATTAATGAGACCAACGTAGGGTTAATTGCATGCAACATATTCTTATATTATTTCTAATTTTTGCCCTGTATTTTGGTATTCAGCAATAAATGCATCAAATGTCGCTGCCACAATCGACAACATTGAGCAGCTTACGGGGAGCAATTTTCCCACCTGGAAAGAAAGGATCCATGTTATCCTTGGGGTTTTAGATCTCGATTATGCTTTAAGGGTGCCCGCTCCCATTCCACCCACCGAAGGTGAAGAAAATTATGATGATATTTTTTTTTATGAAATTAATGCTGAGAAATGGGAGCGGTCCAACCGTCTATCACTTATGATTATGAAGACCTCCATTTCAGTTGGGATCAGGGGAGCAATCCCCGATTCCGAAAATGCTAAAGAGTATCTGGCTTCAGTAGAGGAGAAATTTAAAGGCTCCACAAAAGTTTATGCCAGTACTCTAATTTAGAGGCTCTTGACAACTAAGTATGATGGACCCAGCAGCATAAGAGAACACATTATGATGATGACTGATATGGCCGAAAAACTTAAAGGCATGGACATGGAAATATCTGATGGTTTCCTAGTCCATTTTATCATGACTTCTCTTCCTTCTGAGTACACAGCTTTTAAGATCAATTATAATACTCAGAAAGAAAAATGGAACATGAGTGATTTGATCGCCATGTGTGTCCAGGAGGAAGAAAGAATAAGGACGGAAAAGAGGGATCTTGCACTTCAAGTTGGTGGTTCCAACAAAAGGAAGTTCGAAGGGGACTTCAAATCTAAGAAAAAGTCGCAGCTTCTCCCCAATTCGATAAGTCGGGGCCTAAAGTGCACAATGCACCTAAGCCCCATGTGGCTCCTGCTGGAGCACTTAAAGGGGGTGAATGTCATTTCTGCAAGCAGCCAGGGCATTTTCAGAAGGACTGTGTCAGATTCCTAAAGTGGCTCGCAAAAAAGGGTAATGATACAATAACGTTCATTGATGAAGCTCTTTATGCTAATTTCTCCATTAATTCTTGGTGGATTGACTCAGGTGCAACTGTGCACGTTACCAATTCTTTACAGGGATTCCTTACCGCGAGAACACTAAGAAAGGGGGAGCGAAGCCTTAGAGTCGCGGATGGAAAGGAAGCCGAAGTAGAATCAATTGGATCTATTTCATTAGTTTTAGACAACGTCTTCTTTCTTCGTCTCAATAATGTAGTTTATGTCCCTTCTATTCGGAGGAATTTGATTTCAGTTTCTTTGTTGGACGATGAAGGTTTTAAGTGTATTTTTGGTGACAATAAATGTGTTATTACGTTTAATTCTAATGATGTTGGTCTTGCCTTTAGACGAGACAAGCTCTATATGCTTTCCCTTAATGAATCTCCTGTATCCTTGAATGTGTGTGATGCTAAGTGTAAAAAGAATAATGAGACTTCTTCAAAACTGTGGCACTGTTGTTTAGGCCACATTTCGAAGGGGAGAATGGAGCGTCTCATTAAGGAAGAGATTCTCCACCCATTAGATTTCTCTGACTCAGACCACTTCATTGATTGCATTAAAGGAAAATATGTGAAGCAAATAAAGAAGGGTGCTACTCGCAGCACAGGACTCTTAGAATTAATTCATACTGATATTTGTGGTCCTTTTCCTATGACATCAGTGGATGGTTTTGATTCTTTTATCACATTCACTGATGATTTCTCCTGTTATGGTTATATCTTTCCCATTAAAGACCGATTTGAGTCATTTGACAAATTTAAGATATTTAAGGCTGAAGTTGAAAATCAGCACAACCTAAGAATTAAAGTGGTAAGATCGGATCATGGGGGAGAATATTATGGAAGACATGCCTCTTATGGACAAATTCCTGGTCCTTTCGCTAAGTTCCTTTAGGAAAATGACATTATTGCCCAGTATTCTACACCAGGTGAAGCTCAGCAGAATGGGGTAGCTGAGAGACGTAACCGTACACTTATGGATATGGTACGGAGCATGCTTAGCCACTCTAGTTTACCAATTGGTTTGTGGATGGAAGCACTAAAGATAGCTGCACATATTCTTAATCGGGTCCCCAGTAAATCAGTACCTAAGACACCTTATGAATTATGGACTGGGAGAAAACCGAGTATGAAATATTACGAGTGTGGGGTTGTCGTGCTGAAGCTAAGATATTTAATCTACATATTAGGAAATTAGACCCTAAAACAGTAAGTTGTCATTTTATTGGGTACCCTGATAGATCCAAAGGGTATCGTTTTTACTGTCCTAATAGGACAACTAAGTTTGTAGAAACAAGGCACACTGTGTTCTTAGAGAATAATGAGGAGCTGGAGCTCAGGAAAATAGATCTTGAGGAGAAGCGGGTTTATGTTCCTTCACCGCTTATCCCAAAGACCTTTATTCCTGTGCCTCAAGTGGTTGCACCTCTAGTAGAAAATACTGTTGTTGCACCTGCCGTTGAGGTCTCTGAAATTCCTAATGTTGCACCTAATGATGAGCCTCAACAATCTCCTGTAATAACTAATGAACCTATTAGAAGATCACAGCGGGAGAGAAGATCTGCCATCCCAAATGATTATGTTGTATATATGAATGAGGATATTAATGATATAGGGAAGGTAGATGATCCCACCTCTTATAAGGAGGCCATGATGAGTGAACATTCTCCTAAGTGGCTTGATGCCATGAAGGATGAACTAAAGTCTATGAGCACTAATGATGTATGGGACTTAGTAGAAATTCCTGACGGAGTCAAAACAGTAGGTTGTAAATGGGTCTACAAAACCAAGCATGACTCTAAGGGAAATATCGAAAGGTTCAAAGTAAGCCTTGTAGCAAAAGGCTTATCACAAAGAGAGGGGATTGACTATAATGACACCTTTTCTCCTGTCTCAACTAAAGATTCATTCAGAATTGTTATGGCACTTGTAGTTCATTATGATTTAGAGCTGCATCAGATGGATGTTAAGACGACATTTCTTAATGGCGATTCCAAGAAAACATTTACATGGCTCAACCAGAAGGTTTTGTCGTGGGAGGCAAGGAGCATATGAGATGTCGACTTAAGAAATTGATTTATGGCTTAAAGCAAGCGTCGAGGCAGTGGTACCTCAAATTCGATAAGATAATAAGAAATTTTGGTTTTAAGGAAAATGAAGTTGATAACTGCATATATGTTAAGTTCAAGGGGAGTAAATTCACCATCTTAGTACTTTATGCGGATGACATCTTATTGGCCAGCAGTGATAAGGATATGCTGTTTGAGACCAAGAGATTTCTTTTATCTAATTTTGATATGAAGGATCTTGGTGATGTCTCTTACGTTCTTGGCATTGAAATTCACCGAGATAGGTCCAAAGGAATATTAGGTTTATCTCAGAAGGCATACTTTGACAGAGTACTGAAGAAATACAATATGCATAAGTGCTCTGGCTCGCCTGCTCCTATTGTTAAGGGCGATAAGTTTGGGACATTTCAATGTCCAAGGAACCAATATGAAACTGATCAGATGAAGTCGGTTCCTTATGCTTCAGCTGTCGGAAGCATTATGTATGCTCAAGTATGTACACGCCCTGATTTAGCTTTTGTAACCGGGATGCTTGGCAGATATCAGTCAAATCCAGGACCGAACCACTGGAAGGCCGTTAAGAAAGTCTTGCGCTATATGCAAGCTACTAAGCATTTCATGCTCACATATAAGAATTCTAATAATCTTGAAGTTGTTGGTTATTCAGATTCAGATTTTGCGGGATGTGTTGATACGAAGAAATCCACGTCAGGTTATATCTTCACACTCGCTTAGGGAGCTATCTCGTGGAAAAGCTCCAAATAAACCCTTACGGCATCTTCAACGATGCAGGTTGAGTTTGTGGCATGTTATGAGGCCACCGGGCAGGCTGTATGGCTTAAGAACTTTGTCCCGGAACTTAGAGTGGTAGACAGCATCTCTAAACCACTCACCTTATGCTGCGATAACGAACCCACAGTCTTTTATGCGAGTAACAACAAGTCAAGTGGTGCTGCCAAACACATTGACATTAAGTATCATGTTGTGAAAGATAGAATCCAGGATCAAACTATTAGTATCAAGCATATTAGTACTAAGTTAATGCTTGCAGATTCACTTACTAAAGGCTTACCACCCAATATCTTTCGTGATCATGTTGCCGGCATGGGTTTATTGGAAAGCCTCTGATTCTGGATAAAAGGACCTTAAAGAAAACCAACTCCCATTAAGTATAATGAATATCCACTTCAAGATAGGATAGTACACTATAGATACTGAGGTTGTATGACACTTTATTGGCCATGCGACACATTATCTTGGTATACTGTTTTATTGAGAATGGGCTTATGATGTTAGCCTTACGATCAAAGGGGAGAATGCTGGGTTGATCTCGGCTAACTGGATTCCGAGATTCCAGGGGAGCCACGTCTCCACTTCGTGCCCTGATCGGGGGGCGCAGCCAACGGTTTTGGTTTCGGTCCCGTTCGCCCAGCACTATATCAATTAGGGGACTTGGCAGGCCAGCTACATGTGTGGTCTAGGCTGCATACATCCCGTACAGATCCGATCATCTCGTGCGCTAAGGTGAGCAAAGACCGGAGGCCCCGTCGTCACCGTGACTTCGCCGCTCTCGTCCTCGACCCCATCTGCAACCACCGACAACCTTCCTCATGCCCACACTGTTCTTCATCAACCATCCGATGGCATCTTCGAGTTCGGGTATGCTCAATCATGCTTCCGCTCAATTTTTTAGTCTAGGTGTTCATGTATAAGCTAGGGTTAATGTCCAGATCATGTTTAGCCTAGGTTTTACACCTACAGTGTCAAGTGTCAACTCGCCTCCGCTTGGTGGTAATTGCCCCTCAACAACTCGCATCACGTTAAAGAAATGGCAATGTTGTTCGTTTTGCTCCCTCCCCTCAGAAGCCTATATATGCTCCTACCTCGGCGCCCTATTCTGCCGCAGTCGAATCAAGCAGACCCGAAGTCATTGCGAGCAACAAGACGACCCCTCAGTGAGTTTCTCAATCAACAATCCCGTATCTCTGAAGATCTGGGGTGGCAGGAAGTAAAGCCAAGGAGGAAAGCATGCACCCCCAGACTCACGCGCCCTGGTCCAAGTGACTGTTGAATAATCCTGTTCGTTATGACACTTATGACACACGTAGCTATTTCGGTTTCTTTAATCTGCATGGCTGAGTAGCAGTCGGCACTAACGCTAGTTTTTTATGCTAGTTAAACGCTGAGTAATGCGCATTGAAGGCTAGTTATTGGCGCATGAAAGCCTAGTCATGGGATCGGGGCTGCAGTGCTCTGTCTTCACTCTTCAGTTACTTATTTTTTGCATTATAACGTATAATTTTTTTAAAAAAATAATCTAGTTTTTATTCGAAATTACAGTAATAATACCATCTTTTTTCTTTTTACAGGAATAATCATCTGTCGCTCAACCGTTGGGCGACAAGCCCAAGTCGCTTAACAGTTGAGCGATAATGCATGCCCTGCTAGCTAAGTGAGTTGTACACTAGGACCAACCGTTGAGCAACAAGTGTCCAAGTCACTCAACGGTTGAGCTACTTGGACCAAGTCGCCCAACGGTTAAGCGACAGATGATTATTTCTTTAAAAAGAAAAAAAAGTGGTATTATTACTGTAATTTCGAATAAAAACTAGATTATTTATAAAAAAATCCTTGTAATGTAAGTAGTTATGCATGCTCCATTGCATGTATTGATCAGAATAAAAGGTGAAATGAAAACAGGAAAACGCTATGATGTTGACAACACCAAAACCTAAATTGTCTCTCGTGTTTGCTTGGTCGTTCTTTGCGTTCCAACCCGAGTGTGTGTTTGTCCAGAGGCTCACGTGAGTAGACACTCGATGAGCGGGCTGACAATTGGTATGAGAGCTTCGTGCTCTCTTGCCTGTGAAGATGTCACGCGACAGTTCACGTTCTCCTACCAGGTTGCCTCCGGTGCTAGGCGACGACAGCACTACTCGCACGGTCAATCTTGGCGGCAATGGTGGTCACGAGATTGGATCCGACAGCAGCGACGGCCAAGAGCGTGTGGTGCAGCGGGTTGTAAGGGAGATGACGGGATCTGTGGTCTACCCCACGTTGACGTGGATGAACTACACCGACTGGGCCCTCATGATGAGGGTGAACCTACAGACACAAGGCTTGTGGGAGGCGATCGAACCTAGCAACGCGGACTACCGCAACGACAGATTGGCGCTGTCCGCCATTCTCCATGCGGTGTCGTCAGACATGTTGTCCACACTGGCGGTGAAGGACACAGCCAAGCAGGCGTGAGACGCTGTGAAGATGATGCGGATGGGCGTCGAACGCGTCCGTGAGGCGAATGCACAGAAGCTTCACAAGGAGTTCGAGGATATCAAATTCAAGGATGGTGAGTCAGTGGACGACTTCTCCATGAGGATCACGGGACTCGTCAACAATTGTAACATCCTGATTTTCAGAATCAGGATGTTAATATTTAATTTGGCAATATATTAAATTTTTGGCTAAGTTCTAAAATTTTTCTAGTGTTTAATCAAAATGCGGCTTGTTAAAAAAATTTAATTAAATTAAAATTAAAATTAATTGTATTGATCTCTTGTTTTCACAGGTATTTCAAAAATCATACCATGATGTATGCATTAGTGCCATCACTCTTTTTCAGTCCGACCGACCGCCGGCGAGACGCCTGTGGGTTTATTTCTTTTCCTTAACTTCTTTCCTCGCAATCCCATCCAAAAATCAAGAATCCGCTAATGCATGTTATACCATCGCGATCATTGTCTCGAGAGCATTCCATTTTAGCGACTAGCTCACACATGCAAGGTCGTTGGAGCGAGCCGGAGAAAAGAGGAAGAACTGCACTGCTATTCTTCTTCCGAGCAAACAGGAACTTCAAAGATTTTTAGAGAGCATCACACTTTGGAGAAATTCCTGAAAATTTTACCTAAGCACCAACTTTATGTCAGGTACCTCCCCTAAAAATTTCATGATTTTTAGAATTAAACTTCTATGCCCAATTATTCTTTAACTCTCTCTGCTATTTTTTTTCTTTGCTGTCCACTATTCATCCAAATTATTACTCCCAGCCGAACCACCCCTAGAGCAATTTCTTATTCTCCCTCCCAGGCAGCACTATTTTCTTCTCTCCATGACCTGTCATCTCTCTTCTCAAAGAGCATCCCACACCACTGCCTTTTCCCCAACCGAAGCCCCTTTCCATGCCATTGTTTATTTAGCTCACGCCAAGCTCTTTCCCACCCCAACAGCAATACACAACCATTCAAAGCAACTCACTCCACTGCCAACATCATCTTCTCCACGCCTCTTTCTTTCCCCAACAGAGAACAACCTTTTCTCTTTCTTGAGCTCAAGCCAAACCAACTTCTCTCCTTCCAATCCCTTCAAAGAACCACAAATCCCCTCATGCATGTTATATAGTAGTGTTCCTCGTCTCGAGGGCATTCCATTTCTGTGATTAGTTTTTGCATGCGAAGCCTTTTGAACGTTTTGAAGGAGAGGAGCACTACTACAAAACAGGCAATAGCAGACACCTCATCACAGACGGTTCCAAAGGAGCCGTCTGTGTTGATCTTATACAGACGGTTCCCTTTGGAACCGTCTGGGAACCGTCTGTGATATGTCCTCATCACAGACGGTTCTTATTACCAACCGTTTGTGATACTTCACAGACGGTTGGTAAAAATAACCGTCTGTGATGAGGACATATCACAGACGGTTCATATTAAGAACCGTCTGTGAAGTATCACGAGCGGTTAAATATCTGGCAACCGTCTCGTGATGAGGACAACTTATCACAGACGGTTTGTAAATAAAACCGTCTGTGAAGTATCACAGACGGTTTTAATTTTAAACCGTCTGTGATAAGCTACTATCACAGACGGCTCTATTAAATAACCGTCTATGATATTATTATCACAGACGGTTCCCATATAGAGCCGTCTGTGATATCCAACCTCTTCTCCCGCGCGATGTGTCTCTTCACCATCGCACAACCGTCTCTTCGTCTCACGTGCCAGTTACTCCTAATTCTTTATAAGACGGAATAATTCACCGAAGATTAAACTCCTCCCATCGCTCTTCGTCTCACGGTTTTGAGTACGTCAATCGCCAAGGTGAGCATGCGAGCGATCGAGCCAGCACCAAGGCGAGGAGGTCGGTGATCGCCGCTCTTTCTCACGATGTCGTCGTCGACATCGTCGGCCGTGTGGCCGCGAGCTCTCCTCAGCCCATGGAGGACCTATGCAGCCTACGATTAACGTACGTACATCTTTATATCTACAATATACGTACGTACATACTACTATGTATTCTAACATCTTGAATGTATGTGCGTATAGTTGCAAGGCCTTGTACAAGGTGTCCAAGGAACGCCGTGGGAGGCGCGTGGCGGCTGAGCGAGAGGAGGCGATGAAGTGGCAGGACAACGAGCGCTACCTCGCCGTCGTCAACCACGGCGCCGCCGGCAACCCGGGCTTGTTTCATCGTCGGCCTCGGGCTTGTCTTCGCCACAAGACATGCGGCGCGCCTCATGTTCCTTGAGCGGGCGGCGTGGCGCCACAAGGCGCGGCCTCGTGCTCGGTCTCCTCCTCTACGGTCGGCGAGGCGCGGCGTTGGGAAGCACTACATCAGCCAGTCGAGGCGAGCCGACCGGCGGCGGGTGCGAGCGGCCAAGACCAACCGGGAGTGCGGCGGTGCGAGGTTCGCCGCGGACATGGTCGGCGGCGGCGTGGGGAAGAAGGCGGGCCATCGGGCGGTGTGGCGCCGTCGAAGGATGGCCACCGTGCACGAGCATTGGCTGCGGTGTGGAAGGGTGGGACGACTACGTCGTCTTCTGCAGTGACAACTGCAGGATTAGGCATGAGTATACCAGTTTCTTTGCAAAGGTGTTAGACTATTTGCCATAAAATTTTAGTTTTTTAGGTTTCTAGAAAGGTGGTGCAGCTGGACTATTTTCCAAATTAAATGAATTTTTAATGCACCAAAATATACGGTCCATACATAACTCTATTGTAGTCTTCCTTCGTTTGAAATGGCTGAGGTTAACTTTTTGGAAACATGTAGGTCGTTCATCTCCTATATTGCCGAGGGAGGGCTATACAAGGGAACGAACGCCACACTTAATCACAGGCGCGATTTCGTGCGTGCTACAACACAATAATCCTATATCATACTTCGTAATAATGCGTCTCGAACCGACTATACCTATATATGTAATTCTATTTTTCGTGCACGCGCAAGAAAAGCGAAGAATGTGCATTCTACGTTTGCCATCATATGCGATTCTCATGAGTGCTAGGTTGCTTGGATCCCAAGGTTGGTCAATCTCGCAATAATTGCTAATTATAAATTTAAATATATATGTGTAACACTTTAATCTTGTTTGTAGGTTTTGAATATAGATTTAGATTCACTCGTTCGAAAGAGATCTCGGATGTTCGAGAGGCTCTGCACCTTCATCATGACGGATATCATTGCGGCCAGCGGAGAGTTTCACTCTTGAGCGACCTCGAAACAATTAATATATATTTGATATAGTTGTAATTCACTTTGAATAGTTGTAATTCAATGGTACACTAGCGACAATATTTGATATATGTTGGTTTGTAATTGACAATGATCACTTTGGGTTGTCAACGATTGATTTATACGTGATGTATCTATTTTACGCTGCTTATTTTGAGAGGGCATGGCTAGCAATTCTGAGGCTAGCGAAATTTTTTAAATAATAATTAGGCTGAAGTAACTATCACAGACGGTTTAACAATCAAACCGTCTGTGAATATGCATATCCCAGACCGCTCTATTTAATAACCGTCTGTGATATACACATATCTCAAACGGTTCGTAAATAGAACCGTCTGGGATATCCTTTTTATCACAGACGGTTCTATTTACGAACCGTCTGGGATATGTGCATATCACAGACGGTTAAATAATTAGAACCGTCTGGGATATGTGCATATCACAGACGGTTTGTAAATAGAACCGTCTGTGATAATTAGATAGCACAGATGGTTCTTTAATAGAGCCGTCTGTGATAATTAGATATCACAGACGGTTATATAATTAGAACCGTCTGTGTTGTGACTTATCACAGACGGATTTTTAACCGTCTGTGATAACCGCCTGTTTATCACAGACGTACAAAAACACAGACGGTTCGGAACCGTCTGTGATGATTGTTCCGAACCGTCTGTGATGAGGCTGTGTGTAGTAGTGGAGCAAGGTTACTGGATGTTTGCTGCAGCAGCAGCCAGGCAGGCCGAGGTGGAGGTGGCCAAGGCCGGTAGCAGCCCGGCGAGGATTAGCCCCAGTGTGGCAGCTAGCATGCAGCAACTGTTAGAATAATCTTGACATGTTAGTGTAGAGTTAATCTTGTTACTTGTGTTAGTTGGCTGTGTTGCATGCGTGCGTGAGTTAGTTGCTCATGGAGCCGTGAGTTCAGGCCAGTAACCTGAGAATCAGTCAGGTGCGTGACTTGGGCTCATGCATGGAGCTAGAACTTTGAGTCATGCATGATAGGAATTAGTGGAGTCTGTTAGTGAGTTGCTAGTTCGGTCAAGGCGAAAATGTGGCCGTCGTGGGCGAGTGCAGTAGTGGCGCAAGTCTCAGGCCGAGCAGTTTCTCCGGGCGTGCGTGTGTTGCTCATGTATTTAAGCATTGCTAAGTTCATTAGTTGAATGAGAGAAGAAGAACAGAGGGGAAATGTAGCTCGACAGTGTGTATTAAGTTTCCTGCTATTCTCTGTGTACATGTGTTTCTCCAGTTTCTAGTCCGTGTGCGTGTGCGTGAAGCCCACCAAGAGAAAGACTGAGTGAATCAGTTTTGTGTTTGTGAAAAACACGTATTGATTGAGAGAGTGATTCCCAACAGCAACTGCAGTGGCCAGCTGCAGCGGCAAGGCGGCTCAGCTGAGGCTCGACCCAGCGCACGGCGTGGTGCTACGACCCGGTGGTGGCAGCGATGCGGCGCCGAGTTGAAGAAGCCGGCGGCCAGCACGCCTGCGGCACGGCCGACGCGATGACGAGAGACCGAGGCGCTGCCCAGCGGCGCTTGCGGAACAGGCGACAGCCCATGGCGTCCAGGGAGGAGGAGCTGAGGACGCGAGGCTTGGCGGCATGGCCAGCGGCGTGAAGACGACGGTGTGGAGAAGTCGATCGAGAGCGCGACGTGGCGCGGAGTGGTGCTGTCCAGCGGCAGCGGCTTGGCTCGTTGTGGCACGGCACCGAGATGGCGGAGCCGATGAGGCCGAGCGGCGGTGCATGCAGCCGGAGCCATGCATGCACGCGACCGGGCTCAACGGCGACCGAAGGCGCGGCGGCAACAAGGCGCTGGAGGGCTAGCGCAAGGTGGCGCGGCCAGCAGCTCCATGCAGCAAGCCATGCATGCTGTAGCGTCGGCCGGCCAGGTGCACATTTGCTTTGTCACTGTCGTTAGCCATGAAGTCTCCACTACTAAGGATTGGCAAGTCAAAGATATGCAGTAGCTAGGAGAAGCAACGAGCAGCAGTGGTGGCTTCATGATGTGCGGTGCGGCATCGGCAAGGCGGCTCTGTGGGCGTGGCCGAGAGCGACGGCGACAATGCGGAGCGGGACACGGATGCGGACAGCGGAGGCTCGCTACGGTACAGTGGTACCGAGATGACGGACATGGACGAGTGCCAAGAAGATGACGCCCGGTGACGATTCGCACACCTAGCGTTGCGGTAAAATTCTTAGTGTTATTTATGTTACCGCGTTACATTTTTAGTCGTGCATGTTGCGTTTTAGGCATGAGCATGGCATATATTTATGCATGTTTAATTGTAAAAAAATGATTTGGTAGCTTAAGACCGGTATAATTCTCCGGTGATGTCTTATTTATGCGTAGGCGTCATTATGTGTTGATATATTGGTGAATGCGAATAATTAGATTATTGAGGCGAAATGTGTGTAATGTTGATCGGTGGATGCTAGGTTAAATATATAAATTGGATCATTGGATCGGATGATATGATTTTGGAGTCGCATTGGAAAATTGGTGATGATCTTGGATGATAAATTAATCGGAAGTTTTTCCCTCACGTTGGGTTAGTAATTGTTGTAGTTAGGATGCATAAGGATATTAATTCTTACTTGATGGATAGCTCATGAGATGATATTTAAGGAAATATGGATATAGAATCGGACGATTGTTTTAATCGTGAGCAAATTGGTCGGATGCCTTAAATAATATCTACGTGAGTCATAGATGTTAGAATTTGGGAGATGGTAGAATGGATTATTTGATTGCGGATAAATATCTGGATTACCATGTCGTTAGTAGGTAAGTCCCCTGTGCCAAGTCAATAGAATTGTACTCTCTATTGGGTTAGTAGCTAAATGATTATTAGTCGATCATAGAAATGCTTATGTGATTGGATTGGTAGATGTCGTACACAACTAGTATGGTGAAATGGATGTAGGTTGATGTATTAGTGAACTATTAAATGTTGGATGTGCAATTAAATTGTAAAGCTCGCTAGATGTCGGGTGGTCAAATAAACCTCATTGGTGGAAATTTTAGTGTATGCGAATATGATTTGCCGAGGCGAGACTAGTAGAGCTAGATAGTTAGTATTAGCTTAAATAGTTTTTCGGAGAATGATCGATGGATTCAGTCATGGTCATATGCCAATGAGTCGGTGGATTCTGTGTAATTATTGGATAGTTTGTATATTTGGAAGATCGTGAGTTTGGGCATCACTCGATGGATTGACTACCTTGATAATGTCTTAGTGGAGGTTAGTACGGGATTTAGATGAAGATATGAGAATATGATTGGAGAGTGTTATGCGTGTGATTGGATTCAACACCGGGGAATCGGTTATATCCTTGATTATGAGAAGATTAGATTTGTCGGTAGATGTTTTCCCTTTAGGAAATAAATTGAAAAGAAAAGAAAATACATAGACCCCACTTGTCATGCCAGAGGCTAGGTCATCCTACCTATAAAAATTATTTAATGCAGTAGCAAAATCAGAAAAGAATTATTTTTACACGAAAAAGTCTTTTAACTTCAACAATTCATAACTAATTCATATGAACTCTAAATGGGGTGATTCAATTTTTATTGATCATAGATTTTAATTACCTTTCATGCCATGTAAAGCTTATCCCTACCACTATTCTACAAATTTTCGCGAAACAATTAAATTCGGATGAACAGTAACAGAACATTGATTTTCAGCATTTTCCAAAAAATTTGATTTTTCAAACTACTGTAACTCTCTCATATAAACTCCAAATGGAATAATTTTTGTACCTAAATTCATCTAAAATCATAATATAGCTACTGTATAAATTTCATGCATTTTGGAGCAATTTGAGTTTTTGGCTATTTCTCGGTGTTTATTCGATATCGCTTTTCTTTAGATTCTGAGTTGCCGGAAGTATGAGAGTAAGTAACCGAGAGTGAGCAAGTGAACTACCAGCAAGGCAAGCATCCTTTGAACTTTCTTTTTGCATCATATTTGATCCCAGTTTTGTTTGGATAGATGCAATGATAATTGCTTGCTTGTTATTTTGATAATGTCGCTATTTTTGTGATGAATAGTTAGACACCTCCTATTATCTTGTCATTGTGGCTATCCATGAATTATTCCAGTACTGAAATGCTTAAGATAGGATGTGTGAATTTATATTGTCCGGGTTTGCTTAGCCATGCAAGTCTAGAACCGGTAGTTTGATTGTTGGGAATAACCCGACAATTATGGGATATACACAACTCTCTTTATATACTTTTGGTTCAGATCTTCATATCTGTTTTATGAGTTAAATTTTTGTCATTTTAAATGAGCTTTTGGTCTGGACAAGTGTTGGTTAGTGATGGTGCTTCGTGCACGAGCTTTGGGTAAGTGGTTGACTTGTCTGGACAATTAAGGACCGAACTTTGGTAACGTCATTGATTCAAGTATATTCGTGCTACCATACGCAGTATATGGGTGCTGTACGGTCAAGTAAGGGGAAGGTCCTATTGTGTTAAGTCTCACGGTGGTGTAGGGACAATTGTGTCTTTGTCAGTTGTCCTTAGGAATCGATGTCAATGTTCTATAGTGTGCAAGGGAGCACCAATTACCTTTTCATTACATCGGTATTTCCAATACAACGTGTGAGCCCCTTAGCAAGTGCTATACGCTACTTGTACTAAGATCGGAAATATCTCACATGGGGGACTTAGCTCAATAGGGTTTTCTTGCTGAAAACGACCGTATCTCGATTCTCCCCGGCCGGCATACCAAAGGAAGTGTGTCATTATCCAGAGGCTTACGGGCTAGTCGAGTCGTGTGGGTAAAGTAGTACACCCCTGCAGGGTATAAATCTATTCGAATAGCCGTGTCCACGGTTATGGACAACCGCTTGAGTTCGGGAGTTACTATTGTTAGACTTGGAAGTAAAATTGTGGGTGAACTCGGTAATTATCATGAATGGGATGTTCATGCTTGTTGTTGTATCAAAGTGGGAAACCACTTTGCTATTTGTACACTTTATTTGTTACTCAGTTCATTACTTATTCACATGCTTTACTTCTACTTCAAATCTGATTTTGAAATGGCACTTGCAAAACTAGTATGTGTAGGTTGTACATTGTTGCGTCTCTTTCGCAAAACTAAGCCAATATGAGCCCTTCCTTTGAATGACCTTATGCATAACTATTTTTATTTGTGTGAGACTTGCGAGTACTCTTTGGTACTCAGCCAGGTGTTTGTTGGCTTTTACAGGTGAGGAGGATATCGAGACCGATGAGTTTGTCGGTGTCGATTTGGGTGACACCGACGAGTAGTATGCTATCTTCTAACTCCCAGTCGGTTGCCGATGGGTTGTGGGCATACCACTGCTGGCATTTTGGTTTATTTACTCGCTTCCGCTATAAACTTGTTTAATTTGGCCGGTTGGCCACTTATGTAGTTGTACACTTGGAACTGTGATGTATAACTTTTGTACTATTTATGTATGAGCGTTGTATGGATGTGATCGACGTTGTAATGAGAGTATGAATATATTGGTTGCTGATCTTGGGAGCCAATATAGGTCATGCTCACTGTTCATGGCTTTCTATTTAACTCGCTAAGTGTAGCGCTTGGTAGTTGGAGAACCGACAATCATGTAGTGCTTTCGCAGAGAGCGCGCGCATGATCGTCGGGGCTCTAAATGTTAGTTAAGCCTCTCATTCAGACTGAGTTAAGTTGAAATCCATTTACTGGAGATCTAGAGTTATGTCCCTAAGACCTTGATTAGTCTCGGTCTTACGGAGATAACTCCGGGGTCCCCACAACAATCTTCGTATCCTAGGTGACACGTTGGAAGATGAAAAGATAGTTAAGAAATTTCTTTGTGTTGTGCCACCCAGGTATACACAGGTGGCAATCTCGATCGAGGCACTTCTTGACTTGAGCACGTTGTCGATCGAAGAGCTCATCGGCCGGCTTTGATCAGTGGAGCAGCGCTACGCTCGCAACGACTCAGGCGGCTCCGGTGGGTGTCTACTCCTCACTGAAGAGGAGTGGCTCACACGCTCTAAAAAGAGGGAGCAAGGCGGCGGCTCCTCCGGCGGTGACAAGTGATGAGGCAAAGGTGGTGATAACCATTATCACAGCAAGCCGCGTGGCCGTGGGTGTGGCAAAGGCGGACACGACGGCAAGGACAGTGGCTCATCCGGTGCACGCCGTGACATGTCGCAGGTTTAGTGCTACAACTGCGACAAGTACAGGCATTACTCCAAGGATAATCACAAGCCGAAGCATACTGAGCAGGCCCACCCGACGCAAGCCACCGCCGACGAACCTACGCTTCTCACGGCGCAGGTGTGCATGCTCACCAAGGCTTCTGTGGGCACAGGCACTGACTTGGTGCTCAACAAGGTGCACGCACAGGTGCATTTAGGGCGCGAGGAGGACGAACACGACGACACTTGGTACCTAGACATCGATGCTAGTAATCACATGTCCGAGTGCCAAGCAAGCTTTGCGGAGATGGACGAGGGTGTCACCGGCTCTATCAAGTTCGGCGACGGCTTGGTGGTGGATATACGCGGGCGTGGCACCATCCTGTTCACTTGCTGGAATGGGGAGCACCGTTTGCTGACGGGGGTGTACTATATCCCATGACTACGCAGCAACATAGTGAGTCTTGGGCAGCTCGATGAGAATGGCTACCATACGCTCATTCAGGACGGCGTGTTCATGATTCGCGATCAGTAGCATCGCATACTTGCACAGGTAAACCGCACTTGCAACTGGCTCTATGTGCTCACCCTCAACATTGCACAACCGGTCTGCCAGGTATAGGTACTTGAACTTCCAGGTGCTGCGGAACCTAGCGCAACACGGCATGGTGCGTGGGCTACCGCAGATTGATCATGTCGATCAGATTTGTGACAGCTGCCTCGTCAGCAAGCAGCAGCGCACCTTGTTCCCGAAGCAGGCAAAGTACCACGCAGAGCACATCCTCGATCTGGTGCACGACGATCTCTGCGGCCCCATCACGCCGGCCACACAAGGCGGGAAGAAATATTTTTTGCTCCTCGTCGACGACCTTCATTGCTACATGTGGCTGGTCTTGCTCATGATGAAGGACGAGGCGCCGGTGGCGATCAAGCATTTCCAAACCAGCATTGAGGTGGAAACCGGGTGCAAGTTGCACGTCCTCCGCACTGATCGCGGTGGTGAGTTCACATCAGTTGAGTTCGGTGAGTACTGCGCTGATCGCAGGGTCCAGCGGCACCTCACAACACCATACTCCCCACAACAGAATAGCATCGTCGAGCGCCAGAACCAGTTGGTGGTAGCCATGGCTCGTAGTATGATGAAGGCCAAGAGCATGTCGGGGATGTTTTGGGGTGAGGCGGTGATGACGGCCGTGTTGATCCCGAACCGAGCCCCGACCCGCAGCGTCGATGGCATGACACTGTACAAGGCGTGGTATGGTGCACGAACTCCAGTGCACTTCCTTTGCACTTTCGACTGCGTCACGCACGTTAAGGTAGTGAAGCCACACCTGAAGAAACTCGATGACAGGAGCACAGTGTTGGTGTTCATCGGCTACGAGCTTGGCACCAAGGCGTATCGCATCTATGACCCCATCGGCAAGCATGTGCACGTGATGCGCGACATCGTCTTTGACTAGGTGGCATAGTGGGATTGGGGTGCTATGGTTAACTTTGATGAGATGTTCACTGTCGAGTATACCATATATCCTGAAGCAGGTGCTGTGCGTGGCAATCCCGCAGTGCACGGGGGTGAGGAGCCATCGACACCAGCAGTGTCGAGTCGCGTGCCCAGCCTAGGGTCACTAACACCAGCATCCGGAGCAACAGTGAGCACATCGACGCCTGTGGCACAAAGTGGGGTGGAATTCGTTTCACCGCCCACCGACGTTTTGCCCACGACGGACGATGAGGGCCCTCTGTACTATGGCTAACATGTACGATACGACCATGGTCCATGACCTCGAGGAGTTGTACCTGACGGTGACAGATGAACCAGTCGGCTTCTCCGAGGCGGAGAAGCATGAGTGTGGCGCCACGCCATGCTCGAGGAGATGAGCTCCATCGAGGAAAATGGCACTTGGCAACTTGCCAACCTCTCGACGAGTCATCGTCCCATCAGCTTGAAATGGGTCTTCAAGGTGAAGAATAACTCCCAAGGAGCTGTCATCAAGCACAAGGCCCTCCTCATAGAAAAAGGCTATGTGCAACGCCAGGGCGTCGACTACGAGGGTTGTTCGCGCCGGTGGCCCGTCTTTAGTCCGTGGGCCTGCTGATCACGCTCACCGCACACCAGGGATGGCCAGTACACCACATGGACATCAAATCAGCGTTCCACAATGCGAGCTCGACGAGGAGGTCTACGTCGCCCATCCTCCCGGCTTTGAGGTCATGGGCCATGAGCAGAAGGTGTTGAGGCTCAACAAGGCTCTCTATGGCTTAAAGCAGGCACCAAGAGCATGGAACGCCAAGCTTGACAGATGTTTGTCGTTGCTCAGGTTTTAGCGGAATGCATCAGAACATGTAGTGTACATGCGCGGCAGCGGTGCATCACGGCTACTGGTGGGTGTCTATGTCGATGACCTAATTATCATGCGCATCGATGCACAAGAGATCCTCAAGTTCAAAAGGGAGATGAAAACTCATTCAAAATGAGCGACCTTGACCTACTCAGCTTCTACCTCAGCATCGAAGTGCACCAGTCCAATGGCTGCATCATGCTGAATCAATCTGCATAAGCGCTCAAAATTCTTGAGATGAGTGGTATGGCAGATTGCAATCCCTGCCACGTTCCCATGGAGACGAGGCTCAAGCTGAGCAAGGCAAGCTTAGCGGCCTACCAGAGCATCATGAGAAGCTTGAGGTACCTAGTGCACACAAGACTCGACATTGCGTACTCGGTGTGCTACGTAAGCCACTTCATGGAAGTGCCAACCACCGAGCACTTAGCGGCAGTCAAGCATATACTCTGGTACATTGTTGGTACGTGGAGTTATGGCTACTGTTACACGAAGAAGTTGGAGGAGACACGGTTTGTCGGCTACAACTATTGACTTGGCTAGCGACGTCGATGACCGCAAGAGCACGACAGACGTCTTCTTCTTCCTCAGCCGCAGCCCCATCAGCTGACAATCTTAGAAGCAGAAGGTTGTGGCGCTGTCCTCTTGCGAGGCCGAGTACATCGCGGCGACGACAGCTACCTGCCAAGGTATCTGGCTTGCTTGTTTACTTGAAGAATGAAAAGGCAGGCAGTGTCGTGCTTAAAGTCGACAACAATTTGGCGATCTCCTTCAGCAAAAATCTGGTGTTCCACGATCGGAGCAAGCACATAGACACCCGATATCATTTTATTCGGGAATGTGTTGAAGATGGCAAAGTTGAGGTGGAGTACATCAAGACAGAAGAGCAGCTAGCTAATATTCTGACGAAGGCGCTGGGCCGCGTCAAGTTCCAGGAGTAGCGCACAAGGATCGACATAGTCAAGATCAAGAAGACGCATCAAGGATTAGGGGGTGTTTGTTGAATAATCCTATGTGTTATGACACTTATTGTTGGAAATATTGCCTAGAGGAAATCATAGGTATGATTATATTTCAATATGTTCATAACATTAGATAATATGTTATCTTGTTCCTAGAATAATATCTTTAATATTTATCATCAAGTATGTGACTTGATTGTGAAACTTTGTATTTCTACGACATATGAATAGACTAGCATATGTATTGGTTGATAACTATGTTTCACAGTTCATAGATATGGAGATGTCAAACCAATAATATGGGCACATATTAGAGATCATGGTGTTGGTTTGACCCACCTTGAGACACTATTGAGATTGTTATAATTCTATGTGTCATTAATTGGTCTCCAACAATGATGATGTATAATCCTTAGACCTGAGGGGTTACTGACGAGGATTAAAACCTCTATGTATTATCTTTAATACATAAAAAGACCATACGTCTTCATGGTCGTAACCCTTGAGGTTCACGACCTCACAGGTCGTAGGGATTTTAGAGGCTACACAATGGGTACCCTAGTCGGACAAGGTCCAATTGTCGGGACCCAAAAATGCGATTCTGGACCCTCTGTGTATATTGCACTAGTCCAGGATCACGCTAGTGCACACAGTGGCAACATCGATGAAATATCATTTTCATATACAAAGATGACTAATAAATAGGCAAATATCAATAAATATCAGAGTAAAGATCTTAAGGTCAAAGCTTACAATTAATGCCTCAGAAGGCGAATAGCTCAATGAAGCTGTAGCGGAACGAAACGGAATAACTTCAGTGAAGCCCATCCATATGCCCATAGGCAATCGGCTAGGGTGCGCGACCTAGTTCTCCTCGATCCTTGAAGTAGACCTTGCTGACCGACGATTCCTCCACTTCTGTAGATTTGGGCGCAAGTTTTACAACAAGCGTGAGTATACAACCGTAGTCTCAAGTCATACCACGGAATGCAATGTATAGATGCAGGCTTATTCCAAAGGAAATGGCTTCTGTGGTTATTTTGCATAAATGTAACATTTGCAAATGAATATGAATAATAGATTGAAAGCACAATTCAAAACAAATAGACAATATTAATTTAATAGTTGTTTTCACAAAGACACATAGCCTAAACAAATTCTTTCACACAGCCATATGACTTAAATCACACAGTTGTCCCTTCCCAAAGGTTTTATCAAAATCTACCCCTCATGTGAAATCCACGAGCATGTCCATGACCGCGGACGCGGCTATTCGAATAGATTGTTTAACACTCTGCAGAGGTTCTACACTTTACCCACAAGATACAATCAACTGGATCAGAGCTGATCACAACAAAACATTTCAGAAACTTCATATCAATTGACACTCCCGATGTGCTTACAAACCGCCAGACCAACCCACAAAGAAAGCCAGTCCGACACACACCGCTGGACAGGGATGCGGCGAACCGTCCCGCGATACGACTACTTGGTAGACACACCTCCACCCTGTCACGAAGCCTAACCTATCCACCTGAACATCAATGCCGAGAATCCATAACCTACTAAGTTAGGCCCGTCCCATCAGGCATGTGGTCGTACAGTAAGGCTCAGTTCAATGGCGCACAAAGTTAAGTCCTTAATTGACCAAGGTAAGACTTCCATTTTCTAACTATGCCACAAAGATTATCATTCCCATTCACGAAGTCCACCAATCACTTAGTATCCACCACTTGCCTCAGTCTAAATCCTTTCCCACCCTGTTGGTTTAGTGCAACACATGCTATCACAAAGTAATAAAACATAGCACACACAGTTTTATCACAAAGTTCCATAATCACTTAGTCAAATTTATAATTGCAACTCAGGTGATGATGATGACTCGTTGCATGGCTAAGCAGCTACTCGTATCTAACCAACCCATGTTGGTAATATCATAGTACCAACTAAAGATGAACCAATATAGGGTGATAAAAGATTATGACATACAATAGACAAAGTGGATATAACAAATTGGATTAATAGCTAAACCCAAAAGCATTTAAATAATTATTTAAAGTAAATGCAATAATTTGAATCAAAGTAATTTTGAAAACTGGGTTCAATATGATCAAAGGTATAACTTGCCTTGCTATAGCAATGGTGATCTTATTTTGTCTTCAATCTTCTACTTGCTTGATCTTCGGCTCCTTCGGACGATTCCGGGACTTCGGCGTCTAACGAGAAAGAAAGCGCAAAACAAACTAAATTCAAAAAGAAAAATCAAATAAACTCAAAATTGAAATTGAATGGTACTAGAAGATATATAATGAATTTAGATGAATTTAGTAACTTGAATGGGTTCAATCGGAATTCGGATGAAGAAGATATGGCTCTTGGAAGATTGGAATTCACATGAAATGATAAAAACTCTACGGAATATTCTTAGAATATTCTATTCCGAAAATATTAGAAAAAGAATGAGTGTATGATAGGTGGGACCGACTGGTATTTATGGATTTCTGGAATTAAAATAATTCCAGAAATAAAGTAGGGAGAGTGACAAGTGGGATCAATAAGATAAATGACATTTCAAGAATTAAATTAATTCTCAAAAATAGGATTAGGGATTGACATGTGGGCCACTGGTCTATGGACCAGGTCCACAGAGATATACTAGTCCACGGTGGACCAAGCTCATGAACAGGGTTTGACTAAGAGTTGACTGACATGTGGGACTCGCATGTAAGTGAGAGAAAGACATATATGGCTTGGATGATATAGATGGCGAAGGGTCCGCATGTAAGTATAATAGATTTGTTTTCCTTATATGACATATGGGATCCATTGGTCATAGAGAGGAAGAGGAGGGACCATCAATCTGTTGGCAACAGCTAGAGAACAAAATGAGCTTCATCTCCTTCAAACAGAGAACAAAGAGCAGGATCGGCCGACCGGTTCTTGCGTAGGTTACAGGAGATGACAAGCATATAATAGAGACAATAGAGAATGCTTGGATTAATTGCATGACTAAAGGACCAATTCATAGAGAGAAAAGAAAGGGACTTGCCTCTATTAGCAGCCAGTTTCAACACAACGAAGAGGGACAAAGCAAGACAGGGAATAGGAACTTCGGTCGGTTCCTGTGCATGAGGATGTCAACGGTTTGGCAGCAAGAGAATCATAGAAGGATTAGCAAAGGTGAATCGACATAGAGATTGACTAGCAGGAGGAACCAACAGATGAGTATAACATGGATCCACAGAACAAAGGAAGCAACACATGAATGCAACAAGAAGAAATGCACGCACAGTGCACATGCATGAATAGTGCGCACAGGGTGGCCAGCGGTCAGAGGCGACGTAGCAGCGGCGAAGGGGCAAAATGGAAAGGAAACGACGAGCCGGACGCGATGGCGCGGTCGTATTTTGGAAAAACTCACCGAGGAAGCGAGCAATGCGACGAATGCGGTTTGGCTTTAATGGCCGACGGTGCTCCGGCGATGTTCAGGTGAAGGGGACGGAACCATGATGTAGAGGGCAACGACGCTGTGAGGACCCGGGTATTTAACTAGTAATACTTAACCTCCATATGGTTCTAGCATTACTAATCAAATATCCAAAGCCTCGATGGACATGTGCTTCCCAGAATTGCAGCACACGCTCATCATCACAAAATCATACATCATTTCCATACAACAATTAATACTAAGTTCAACAACGACATACATAAAGTAAAGTTATTACAAAAGAGCCGACCGGCCAAAAAGCACAATATACAAGAATGACAGCGGAAGTAAAAGGTGCCATAAGATGGCTAGAACAAAAGTCGACCGGTTAGCCAACACAACCCACAAGGCAACCGACCGGGCCGCCAGCTAGGCGCCTCTAAGACTACCACAGCACCACTCACAGAAGTGAGGCTCTTCAAGTTCACCTTCTTCCTCTGCAACAAATACATTTAAGCAAGATAACTGAGTATACAAAGGTACTCGCAAGATTGACGTGTGGAATAGCAGACCTATTCATATACTACATGCAGGCTCATTTAAGTGGAGGTTATATGTCTCATTTTGCACAAAGCCAACTTTATTTGCAATAATGTAATACATTTAAAAG
Source organism: Ampelocalamus luodianensis (assembly GCA_036346255.1). Classification (NCBI taxonomy): domain Eukaryota; kingdom Viridiplantae; phylum Streptophyta; class Magnoliopsida; order Poales; family Poaceae; genus Ampelocalamus; species Ampelocalamus luodianensis. The sequence continues at coordinate 42,798,678 of CM070620.1, read as the reverse complement.
CAAGTTTGCAAATCTGTTTTGATGTTGAATATAACAGCGAAATAAATAATAAATACAAGTAACCACCTGGAAGTGACTATCCCAATAGCCACCACAACATAGCACGAATCCCCAATTCGTACCACCCATCAAGTTTTAATTAAAAGGTTGTAGTCTAGTTCTCACGGGGCGTATCCGAGAGTGTCCATAACCTAGGACGAGGCTATTCGAATAGTTTTAACCTGTGGGGTGTACCAATGTACCCACACTTGGACCGCCTTTAAGCCACAAAGCACACTTCGAAGGTATGCCGGCACGGCTAAGTCCTCGAGCGCTTTCCAATATTGTGCATTGACTACGAGCGCTCGTATGGATAGAAACCCATACGCTTACATTGCAAGCGAAAAGCGTAGGGAAGCGGGTAGGCTACACTAGCGCAAATTAAAAATTCTACCCGTAAACCAAGATCACTGCGATTATAGATCACGGTCTTACCACTAGGCGCGGTGCGGAAGTTGATGCAACACGTCGGGCGGTGTAGTCGTACTCGATTGATGCGATGCGTCGGGCGAGTAGTCGTACTACTTCCTCGTCCTCGTCGCGGCGTCCCGTCTGACTCCTTTCTTGCGGTTCGTCCCAGCGCCACGCATCTGGCGCCTCCAAAAGTATCCACACGTGCGGGAGAGCGGCGCCGCGCCGGACTACTAGATCGCGCGCGCGACTAGGGCGTGGGAGGGTGGTGGCGTGGTTTGAGGATGTCACGAAAAACTCAACCCTTAACGGTGCGCCCCTGCCCTCCTTTTATAGGCGTCCTTATAATGGGCTTCTACGAATAGAGGCCCATTAGGACTCAATGCCAGATCTAATTCGGATCCAATCCGGTGGGCTTCACCCATAAGTGTGTGACCCTATAGGTTCCGTGCGTTTAGACATGGCGCAAGTACACAAACTTGGTCAATAGTTGGTAGCGACCTCTAGCAAGGCGTGCCAACTCCTAAGCGCGCGTAAAGATCATATCGGACGAACCATCACAGCGTTATGTACATGCCAATCCCTTTGCCTCACGATATTGGTCGAGCTCCAAGTGACCACTCTTTCTCGATCCTGTGATCCGGAATCCCTTACTAGGTTAACTCTTAACCTTAAGTAGCATGGCCATGCATTTCTGGATCCGATCACTCGAGGGGCCCAGAGATATCTCTCTCAGATAGAGAGGGGCAAATCCCATCTCGACTGACCATGCCTCGCAGCATGCTTCATGACAAACCCGAAAGCTACCTTTATAACTACCCAGTTATGGAGTAGCGTTTGATAGCCCCTAAGTAGGTCTATTCACATCTCAAGTACATGCGACAATCTCAGGTCTAAGGACAAGGCGTACACATTGTGTAGAGACTAGAGAGAACCATAAGTATAAAAGCTATGTCTCATGTTGGGTCAGTCCAACCCCATGTTCTAAACATGTGTCCACATTATTGGTTTGACATCTCCATGTCTATGACCTGTGAAACATGGTCATCAACCGATACATGTGCTAATCCATCATTCACGTGTGTCCTCACATGAACTCCGACTAGGGACAACTTTAGAATAACCATACAAGTAAAGAGTTTCACAAACAAGTCACATACTTGTTAATCAACACAAAGGCAATATTCAAGGAACATTTATTAAATCATGGATACAACGAAATATCATCATCAAAATGATTGCCTCTAGGGCATATCTCCATGATCTCCCACTTGCACTAGAGTCAATCTAGAAGATATCTAATACCCATAGCTCTTGTGTGCGCCACATGCTTAGGTCAGTGGAGAGGCTTCACAAAGGATCTCAAACATTCAAATCCGTATGTATTTTGCATATCTTTAAATCTCCTCGATTAAGGATTTCTCGAATGAGATGAAACCGCCGCAGATATGTGTTTGTTCTTTTGGTGATTCCTCGGCTCCTTGGCTTGCATAATGGCCCCACTTGTTATCACGATAAAGATCCAGAGGATCGCACGCACTAGGAACCACACCTAGTTCGATTATGAACTTCCTTATCCAAACACCTTCTTTTCTTTGCTTGAAGCGCAATGTACTCGACCTCCGTTGTAGAGTTAGCAGTCTCTGCTTGGAACTCTTCCAACTTACCGCACCACCGTTCAAAAGGAACACAAAACCCGATTGCGATTTGTAATCATCTTTGTCGGTTTGGAAGCTTGCATCGGTGTAACCATTTACAACGAGCTCTTCCCCACCTCCGTAGACTAGGAACACATCCTTAGTTCTTCTCAAATACTTGAGGATGTTTTTAACTGCTGTCCAGTGACTCTCACCTGGATCAGCCTGGTATCTGCTCGTAACACTTAGAGCATAGGAAATATCTGGGCGAGTACACATCATAGCATACATGATAGATCCAATGGCCGAAGCATATGGAATCTTACTCATGCGATCTCGCTCATCAGTTGTCGAAGGACATTGAGTCTTGGCAAGATTTATGCCATGAGACATGGGCAAGAACCCTTTCTTTGCGTCCTCCATGTTGAACCGTTTCAACACTTTGTCAATGTAAGTACTCTGGCTTAATCCTATTAGCCTTTTTGATCTATCACTATAGATCTTAATACCCAAAATATATGCCGCTTCCCCTAAGTCCTTCATTGAGAAACTATTTTTCAGTGAGGTCTTAACGGACTCGAGCATAGGAATATCATTTCCAATCGAGTAATATGTCATCTACATATAAGATTAGAAATACGAGTGAGCTCCCACTTGTCTTCTTGTAAACACAAGATTCTTCTTCGTTTTGATAAAGTCAAACCCTTTGATTACTTCATCAAAGCGAATGTTCCAACTCCGAGATGCTTGCTTCAATCCATAAATGGATTTTTGAAGTTTGCATACTTTTCTAGCATTGTTTGGATCGACAAAACCCTCAAGGTGTATCATATACGTCCTCGGTTAAATTTCCATTAAGGAAAGTCGTTTTGACATCCATCGCCATATCTCATAGTCGAAATATGCGCAATAGCTAGAATGATCCGTATTGATTTAAGCATCGCTACTGAGTAGAAAGTCTCATCGTAGTCAACTCCTTGAACTTGCCGAAAACCTTTGCGACAAGTCGAGCTTTATGGATATGAACATTTCCATCCATATCAATCTTCCTTTTATAGATCCATTTGCACTCTATGGTTTTAACACCATCAGTGGTCAACCAAATTCCAAACTTGATTGTCTCCATGGATGCTATCTCGGATCTCATGGCACTATGCCATTTCTCGAGTCTGGGTCCATCATTGCTTCCGCATAGGTCGTGAGGCTCATCATTGTCTAACAATAACATATCTCGCGCATTGCGAGCCTTTCCGACAACCGTGGTGGTGGTGCTTCCTTTGCCATGGGTTCCTCAACGTTACGCCACATGGGCATCATTCGTCGAGTCTTCCCGATTGGTTCATCTTGAACTTCTTCAAGCTGCACGTTCTTCCACTTGTCTCCTGTTGAAAACTCTTTCTCTAGGAAAACACCACTTGAGCGACAAACATTTTGCCCTCTAGTCGGTTGTAGAAGTAATATCAAAGGTTTCCTTGGATATCCCACGAAAATGCATTTATCCGACTTGGGTGTGAGCTTGTCATTGTAGTCGCTGACAAACGCCTCACATCCCCAAATCTTTAGAAAAGACAAGCGTGACTCTTCCCGGTCCATATCTCATATGGTGTCTTAACTCTGATTTAGGCGGTACCTATTAAGTGTGAAAGCTGCCGTTTCTAGGCGTAACCCCAAAGGATAATGGTAAATCTGATGGCTCATCATCGATCGAACCATGTCCAACAAGGTCCGATTCGCGCTCGGATACCCGTTTCTTTGAGGCGTTAGGGCGGTGTTAGGCGTGGAACAATTCCGCAACTCTTGGATGATTGCTAAATTCATGACTCAAATACTCGCCACCACGATCGGATCGCGAGCCTTAATTTTCTTGGCACGTTGATTTTCAACTTCATTACGGAACTCTTTGAACTTTTCAAAAGTTTGGACTTATGTTTCATTAAGTAGACATAGCCATATCTACTAAAATCATCGATGAAAGTTATGAAGTAATGAAATCCACCTCTAGCAGTCGTGCTCATTGGTCCACATACATCAGTATGTATGATTTCCAACAAGTCCGACACCCTCTCAAAAGAACCTTTGAAAGGTGATTTGGTCATCTTACCAAGCAAACAAGCTTCACATGTCTCGTATGATTCAAAATCAAGCGAAGCTAGAAGACCATCGACATGGAGCTTCTTCATGCGCTTTTCATATGTGACCCAAGCGACAATGCCAAACATAGGTGGGATTCAAATCATTAGTTCAAGTCTTTTAGCATTTATGTTCAAGATAGGCGCATCATCAAGATTTAAAATAAATAACCCATTCACAATGGGCGCAAAAGCCATAAACATTCCATTTTTAGAGATCAAACAACCATTGTCTTTACTTGCAAATGAATAACCATCTCTCATCAAACATGAGGGGATAAAATGTTTGACTCATACTAGGAACATAATAACAATTATTCAATTCCATAATAAATCTTGAAGGAAGCTGAAGTTGCATGGTGCCGACGGTCAGCGCAACAACCCTTGCTTTATTTCCGCGAAAATCAACTTCACCTCTTGCGACTCCTCTACTTCTTATTAGCCCCGCATCGAGTTGCAAATGTGAGCAAGCGATCCGGTATCAAATACCCAAGAGTTAATAGGAGAATCTGCGAGAAAAATGTCTAAAACATTTATGACAAGTGTACCATGGGTGGAAGTCTTACTTCGACCTTCTTCTTGCATTCATCGGAATCCATGTACTTCTTGCGTTTCTCTTCCGGTGGCGATTTCTTTACAATAGAAGCATATTGTCTCGGCTCGAGTCGGCGTTAGGCTTAGGCGTTGGCTTGAGATCATATCTTTAACCTTACCCTTATTCTTTGGCCATGGCTTCTTACCCTTTTCTTGAAGCTAGACTTGTTACTCACACACCATCACATGGCTAGGCCACGCACACTTCTTAATGTCACTCTCTGCTGTTTTGAGCATCCCACAAAGCTCATTAAGGCCCTTATCCGCCCCATGCATATGGTAGTTCAAATGAAATGCCCATAGCTAGGTGGAAGAGACGCTAAAATAAAATCGATTGCCAACTCTTGGCCAATTGGAAAACCAAGTTTATCAAAGTCATTGTAACCAACCATTTTGATCACATGTGGGCCTCTGGGTGCACCTTACATTAACTTGCATTCTAGAAAAGCCTTAGAGACATTGAACCGTTCGGTCTGATGCGTATGCGGAACATGTCCTTAAGCGCTATGATCATATCATACGCTTCTGATCCTCAAAGCGCTTTTGAAGGTCGAGTTCCATGCATGCAAGCATAAGACAACTAATCTCAAGAGAGTCATCACATGCTTTCTTGTAGGCATTTTTAACACGACAAGCGCATTGTTAGCGAGTTCTTACGGGATTGGGGTGTCGAGCGTTTTCCTTTTCATACGCCACGAGAACAATTCTCGAGTTCGGACCAGATCGAATAGTTTGTTCCATTTAATTTCTCTTTCTCAAGATCGATCGCAAAACAAAAGGGTGTGCGTGGTTGCTAGATGCCATTGATCTACAATAGGAAATGCAAAATACTAAGACAAATAAAACCATGATAGAGTAAACTGTATTAAACAAATTTAATAGAATGTACTCCCACTAAAATCAATATCCCTCTATTGATTCTTAGCGATTCAAGATCCGCAATTAACGAGTCTACTAGTGTGCTTTTGCATCACTGCTAGGAGACAAGGTAATTCGGTAAGCAACACCTTACTAATCATATCTCTATATGACTCTTGTTGTTGGGTGACATCTCTATGCCCGGCGCCCAACCTTTATGCTCCAAGGCCCATAACCTTTATGATAACCTTGTTAAGTTCACCAATCCTTATATGCATGTAAGTATCCGATACAAAACCCATCTAGTCAAGGAAAGTTGATGGTGCCCTAATTTTATAGACCCACCATCAATTTACAAGACATGGGATGGTGCAAAGTTTAATTGGGAGGGCATATGTTTAACTTAACATTTTGTGAGGGATCGCTATACTTCTACCATTCAAACATGCATAGGAGTAAAACAATAGGAATAGCATTCACACAGTTGTGACTCGGTATGGCCCATTTTCTCATGGTGATCTCCATCGCCATAGAATCATCCACCATGATGATCTCCATCTCCATGGTTCATGTGTGCCATCCTCCAAGTGATGTGTCCTCCGAGTACTACTATAAGCTATTACTCATAACACTAGCAATAAAATACATGGATACTAGGAATTATCACAAGTCGGCACGCGGCCGTTAATACAATACTTTGACAACACAATGGCTCGGCCGTGTTGCGTACCACGACATGCGAGTCATGCGAGATATTACAAACATGCATCACATACACATTAGGCCATCTGGTCACATACATCCTGCAAAAACAAGTTTATGCATAGAATGCAATCTGGGATAGGGGTGAGGGGTTTCCCCATCAGAGGTTCGAAGGCGGCGCCCTCGCGGTACCAGACATTCGTAAAAAAGCAGTCCAATCTATGCAATTTTTACTTAGGATTTTGATCGGCAAATCATATTTACCACAAATCGACTCTTCGTTAGATTCGACCAATTTGTCTTGATCTTGGCGTCTGACATGCGTGGTTTGAGAACCAAGACAACTCTCGCTCATGGAGCCCGGCGCGCGATCACGGTACATCGATTATTAATCTAGGTTCGATTCGACCAATCATATTGGTCTTCGCATTCATAACCGGTTTCGTGTCCTTGTCTACCCGATGGCGAATCCGGCCGGTAGGGGTATGTTGTTTCACGACCTTAGCGACATGATCACGAAACAGATCAATCCATTACGAGAACTATACAATCGATCACATCGATCATACCGATTACATATCGCCATATGCAAATCACCGAACCTATAACATGGCGGCAACGCTCGATACCGCTGTAGGGAAGCGGGTAGGCTACACTGGCGCAAATTAAAAATTCTACAGTAAACCAAGATCACTGCGATTATAGATCACGGTCTTACCACTAGGCGCAGTGCGGAAGTTGATGCGGCGCGTCGAGGCGGTGTAGTCGTACTCGATTGATGCGATGCGTCGGGCGATAGTCGTACTACTTCCTCGTCCTCGTCGCGGCGTCCCGCGTCTGACTCCTTTCTTGCGGTTCGTCCCAGCGCCACGAATGCGGCGCCTCAAAAGTATCCACACGTGCGGGAAGCGGCGCGCGCCGGACTACTAGATCGCGCGGCGACTAGGGCGTGGGAGGGTGGCGGCGGGTTTGGCGATGTCACGAAAAACTCAACCCTTAACGATCGCCCCTGCGCTCCTTTATAGGCGTCCTTATAATGGGCTTCTACGAATAGAGGCCCATTAGGACTCAATGCCCGATCTAATTCAGATCCGATCCGAATTAGGCTTGACCCATAAGTGTGTGACCCTATAGGTTCCGTCTGTTTAGACATGATGCAAGTACACATACTTGGTCAATAGTTGGTAGCGGCCTCTAGCAAGGCGTGCCAACTCCTAAGCGCACATAAAGATCATATCGGACGAACCATCACAGCGTTATGTACATGCCAATCCCTTTGCCTCACGATATTCGGTCGAGCTCCAAGTGACCACTCTTTCTCGATCTGTGATCGGAATCCCTTACTAGGTTAACTCTTAACCTTAAGTAGCATGGCTATGCATTTACGGATCCGATCACTCGAGGCCCAGATATCTCTCTCGGTAGAGAGGGCAAATCCCATCTCGGCCGACCATGCCTCGCGACATGCTTCATGACAAACCAGCTACCTTTATAACTACCCGATTCACGGAGTAGCGTTTGATAGCCCCTAAGTAGGTCTATTCACATCTCAAGTACATGCGACAATCTCAGGTCTAAGGACAAGGTGTACACATTGTGTAGAGACTAGAGAGAACCATAAGTATAAAAGCTATGTCTCATGTTGGGTCGGTCCAACCCCATGTTCTAAACATGTGTCCACATTATTGGTTTGACATCTCCATGTCTATGACCTGTGAAACATGGTCATCAACCGATACATGTGCTAATCCATCATTCACGTGTGTCCTCACATGAACTCCGACTAGGGACAACTTTAGAATAACCATACAAGTAAAGAGTTTCACAAACAAGTCACATACTTGTTAATCAACACAAAGGCAATATTCAAGGAATATTTATTAAATCATGGATACAACGAAATATCATCATCAAAATGATTGCCTCTAGGGCATATCTCCAACAAAGACAACCAGCCATCACGGGGGAAGCCTTTCGGACACTACAATGCTCCCAACACCATCCCTCCTGCGACCCGAAGCCAATACACGCCAAAGTACTAACTCAAGAGAGGTCCAATACCCTCTAGTGTGGTTAGCACACAAAATGCTCAGTATGGTGGCGCAAGTAACTCGGTCCTTAATGACCCGGGCACCATTCCAGTCACACCCAGAAGCACACCAACATACCATTGTGCCCAAGTCTAAATCATTTTGTTTTCAATTTTAATTTTCATAAGTAGACATGGCACAAGACTGAAATCATAGATCATAATAAGTTTTATGTGATCAAGGTTATCGACAAGTCGATAACCGCCCATTTCTACCGGAAGCTAAGCATGACTAAGTAATTAATTCGCGAACTACTAAGTGACTAGAACTCATCCACGAGCTCTAAATCACAACAATAACCTAGGCTCATGGTAGTAGAGAATAATCATTTGCTAAGGAAATGCATCTACTAGGTCAACTAACGACAATAGTTTAACACAAACTAGCAATGCATACATAGAATTTGCAAACAACATAAATACTTAAAAATACAGGGATTAACATGATCAAACTGCTTGCCTTGCTGGAGTTGTTCTTGCTGCAGAGGAGGGTTCTCAGGTTAACTAAACTCTTCGGAACCTAACGCGAAAATACGATAAAACCAATAAAAACGAAGAACATCAAACAAAAACTCAACAGCAAAAGACATCCAAATCCCATGAAATTTATACAACAGCTAGAGGTTGATTTTAGACAATTTTAGAAACAATATTCACTCCATTTGGACTTAGCATGAAAAAGTTATGCCCTAAACAATTTCTCTCAGCCTGAAAAATCCTAATTAAATTAATTTCGGTTACTGTTCATGGCAAAAAAATCTAGAATGATCTGAAATCTGAAATTTTTATGGTAGGTAGCTAAGGTCATCCTAAGAACAGCAAAGTTGAGTTCATAACATTTGGAGTTATAATGAATTAGTTATGATTTTTCTAAGTTCTAAAACTAGCATATATCACTTTTCAGGAACATGAATAAAGACAAGGCCTAGTTCATATTAAAGCATGTCTACAGATAAATTTTACCAAGTTGAGTTTGCTCAGTTTGGATTCTGAGAGAAAAGTTATGTATTTTACAAATTTGAGATAATTTCTAAACAACCATTTTATATTAAACAAGTTCATGCGGTTTATATCATTTTACGCTACATAACGATTGCCTAAATTCATTCTCAGTTGGAATTCATTCTATATGAGCTAAAGCAATTGGAATCATTCAAAAGGAGCTATAATGATAAAGATATGCATTTTCAAATTTGGAACATTTAAAAGACTTTGAAAATTTGAGCTCTCGGAGGTCCAAATGAATGAAGAAGCGGGAGGTTGTGGCCGTTGAGATGAGATCAATGGCTACTGAGCGGTGCATGCACAGCGCGCGAAAGATCTCAAGCGCCTTGAGGAGGTCGTGGCCGTTAAGATTGGATCTAACGATCCCGACGGTGATGCACGCAGCGCACTGCGGCGAGAACTCCTCGCGCCTAACGGAGGTCGTGACCGTTAGATCAAGATCGATGGTCGAGCTCTAAGGGAGGTCCTAAGGCTTTAAATCCAAGGAAGGAGGTCGGGCGGTCGGGATCTCTCGGGAGGTCCCAGCGGTCTAGATCTCGGAGGGGAGGTCCTACGGCTAAATCTGCGGAGGGAGGTCTAGCCCATTAGATCTAAATCTAATGGTTGAGACCTGAGGAGGAGGTCCTAAAGCTACAGATCTAAAGGATGAGGTCCTAGACGGTCAAGATCTCCAGGGGGAGGTCCTGAACGGCTAAGATATCGCAAGGGAGGTCATGGATTGCCAAGATCTAAGCGAGGAGGTCCTATGCGATAGGGTTTCAACGGAAGAAGATCTGGATGGCTCAGATTAGACCTAGGGAGGTCCTGAACGGTCCAGATCGATGCGGAGGGAGGTCCGGAGGTTCTCTTTATAAAAGACCCGACGTGGTCTTTTACAGAGAGGACCCAGAGGGTGGTCTTAGGGGTGGTCTTTACAAAATGACCAAGGGGAGGTATTTTTGCGCAGGAGTGGTCCTAGTGGCTTAGATTGAGTTTAAAGAGGTCTTGAACGGCTAGGATCTAACCAGGGGAGGTCCTAGCGCTTAAGCTTTCTCATAGAGCCAGATCCAACGGCTAAAAGCTAATCCGTGGAGGTCTTTAACGGCTGAGATTACTCTAGGAGGTCCTGTGACTTAGCATTTTTACAGACAAAGGCTCTATGGTCCAGATCTAATCTCAAGAGGTCCTGGACGGCTACGATTAACCCGAGGAGGTCCAAGGTGCTTCAAAGGTGCGGGTCCTCTGGACAGCGACTAAAAGGTGGCGGCTAAGACAACATTAATGCTGCTGATGATTGGCAATAAAAGAATCTAAAAGGGACACTAATGGCTTCTGGATTTTAATTCTAAGCCTAAGGCCCACTGCGTCGGTGACACGGCAGCACGACTTAAGACACGATTAATCGCCCAATGATTAGCAATAATCGGGCATTAATCTGTCCTAAGAAAATAGCAACGGAGATTGCACGGCAAAATCGGCGCGTTCAACGGCTTACCACCGCGACTCTGCGCGGTGGCACCAACTAAATCTTGGAATGGAACGCAATAACATCACGGGCTAAAGGTGGCAACCTCGCGGCGGCGTGTGGGGACCCGGTAATTATCTTCATAAGACCGAGATTAGACAAGGTCTTAGGGACATAATCACGGGTCTCGGTAAAGTGAATTCAATTTAACTCTATCAAGTGAGAGGCTTGGCGAATACTAGAGCCTCAACGATCATGCGTCTTTGCTCCTTTGCGGCGCTACATGATTGTCGATTCTCTTCGATTGAAGCACTACACTTAGTGAGTTAAATGGGAATTCATCAACAACGAGTATGACTTATATTGGCTCCCAAGATCAACGACCAATATACTCATACCCTCATCCAACGTTGATTACATCCATACAACGCATACAACAAGAGATCAAAAGACATACTGCATAATAGTCAAAGTCTACAGCTTATTACATACGGCCGACCGGCCAAATTCAAAGTAAAGTATCAAGTAGTAGCGGAAGCAAATAAATAAAGCAAAATACCAGTAGTGGTATGCCCATCACCCATCGGCAACCGACTGGGAGTTAAATGATAGCACACTACTCGTTAGTGTCACCCAAGTCAACACTAACAAGATCGTCAGATCATAATCTTCCTCACCTGAGAAAGCCAGCAAACATCTGACTGAGTACAAGTGTACTCACAAGTATTACACAAATAAAAATAGTTATGCATAAGGGTCATTCAAAGGATGGCTCATATTGGTTTAGTTTTGCGAAAGAGACGCAACGATTAACATCCTACACATACTAGTTTTTCATGTGCCCATTTAAAATCAGCTTTGAAATAGAAGTAAAGCATATAGTAAAGCATTTCAGTAATAAACAATTGAATCATGCAAAGACCAAAGTGGCAGCCCACTTTGATGTACTAAACACATGAACATCCCGTTCATGACGAATACCAAGTTCAACCACAATTTTAATTAAAAGTCTAACAATAGTAACTCCCAAACTCAAGCGGTTGTCCATAACCGTGGACACGGCTATTCGAATAGATTGATACCTGAAGGGTGTACTACTTTACCCACACGACTTGATTAGCCCGTAAGCCTCGGAGGCCTCGAAAATAGCATACTTCCTATGGTATGCCGTAGGGTAAATCAAGATACGGTCATTTTCAGCAAGAAAGCCCTATTGAGCTAAGTCCCCCTTGTGAGATGGTTCCTTGCCTAGTACAAGCATCTGATAGCACTTGCTAGGGGGCTCACAAGTTATATTGGACATACCGATGCAACCAAAACAAGTAAAATTTGTGCTCCCTTGCACACTATAAAGGATTACATCGGCTCCTAAGGAACATAGGATTTCACGGTCGCTATGCCCCTTACACCACCATGGGACTTAACACAATAAAACCCTCCCCCTACTTAACCATACGGCTCCCAACCCGCGTGTGGCAGCACGAGTGTACTTGATGCAGCGTTACCAAAGTTCGGTCCTCAATTGTCGGACAAGTCCTTCCACTTACCCAATGCTCGTGCACAAAGCACCATCACTAACCAACACTTGTCCAGACCAAAAAGCTCATTTAAAATGACAAAATTTATCTCATAAAATAGATACAAGGATCTCAAATAAAAGTATACAATGAGAGTTATGTTTATCCCATAATTGTCGGGTTAGCCCCGGCAATCAAACTACCGTATCTAGATTTGCATGACTAAGCAACCCATATTCAATAATCATCACATCCTATCTTAAGCATGTAGGTACTGGCATAATTCAAGATTAACCTTAAGCATAGGACATAACTAAACTACACATCACAAAAATATTTACATAATCAAAATAGCATACAAGCAATTATCATTGCACTAACTTAACCAAAACTGGGATCAAATATGATGCAAAAGAAAGTTCAAATGATGCTTGCCTTTCTGGTACAGTAGCTGCTCACTCTCAGTAGCGTAAGTGTCGATATCAATATGCTCGGGATCTATATAATTATAACATCAAATAAATACCGAGAAAACAACTCAAAAACCAAAATGCTCAAAAATGCATGATTTTTCTACAGTAGTTAGGTCATGATTTTAGATGAATTTAGGTAAAAGAATTATTCCATTTGGAGTTATGAATTGGAAGTTATGCTATTTTGAATTTCAGGTTTCATTAACCCTAAGTTATGTAATTTAATTATTTGGCCAAAATTTGTAGAACAGTGGTGGGGTAAAGGATTACATAGGTAAATAGGTAATATTAGGACAAGTTCAAAACCGTTGAGTTTGTCCCATTTGGAGTTTTTATGATTTAGTTATGTATTTTCAAAGTTATCAGCCTTTTATAGTATAACAATAATAGAGTTAAAGATCATATTCTCCCAAATATAGTTTCTGTGACAGAAGCAATATGGAGACCATTTTTAGAATTAAGTTCACTAAAAATGAAATTTATCAAAAGTGGTCTCACTGTTTTTTGGAGTTTCCAATAATTACTTATGCATTTTTGAAGTTATCAACCCTTTTTCTATTGTTCAAATAATAGGATTAATGACTCATTTTCCAAAATAAAGCTCTCTGTTATAGGGACAGAGTTGAAATCAATTTTAATATAAAGTTCATTAAATATGAAAATTATCAGAAGTGGTTTCACTCATTTTGGAGTTAAAATGAATTAGTTATGTATTTTCAAAGTTATACATATTTTTCAGTGTATAAATAAATGGATTTCGGATTTTATACGTCGCTTGTTGTCTTCCCTACAATTCTTTTTCTGCCAAACAAGCAAATTGAAACAACCTATTGATATCATTATACTCTTTGTAATCAACTATGTCCTGAATTTCACGCCTTAAGCCACCATAAAAACGAGCCATTTTATCCTCCTCATCCTCAACAACATTACAACGCAACATGCCTATTTGTAGTTTTTGATAATATTCCTCGACAGATTTATTACTTTGGTCTAAGCGTTGCAATTTCTTACGCATATCACGTTTAAAAGCAGGAGGAACAAATCTAGCACGCATAGCTTCCTTCAATCTATCCCATGTATCAGGTGCTAAGCCAGAATTAACTACTTGGTTCCACCAAATGATAGCAAAATCTTTAAATTCACTAGTGGCTTGTCTCACTCTATGCACTTCAGGAACTAGATGGGCATTAAATTTTTGTTGAACTATCATCTCCCAATCTAAATAAATTTCAGCATCATAAACACCCGCAAAAGATGGTATGGTAAATTTAACTTTAGCAAATGGGTCATCATTAACACGAGCATTGTGGTGCGGAAAATGATTACCTCCCATACTGTGACAGTTGCGATGTAGACGGTGTCGTTGACATGCATCTTGGGCAGCAAGAGCAGCGTCGGTGTCGCAGTATTGCCTCTCATTGTCATATCCCTCCGAAAGATCTTGGGCTGCATTGTGATCATACTCGCGTCCATTGTTCGGTGGCCGATTCACCATTCTTTCAAGACATGTAGTAAGCGCTGCAATATTATCGTTGATGGAGCGCTACAATGTAGCCGTAGTAGCTTGAACTTCCTGTCGATGTCCTCATTAATGGTTGTGAGTTGTTCATCCAAAAGCGTCATGAGCTCTCCCTTTAGCACACACTATTTCTCAGTAGACGAGTCACCTGCCATGGTTAGTAGAAAATAAAAGACAACACAAAGGTATTATTCCTATCAACTACTAGGTGATGGAAGGTGGAATCACACACTCTCAAACGTCTTACCACACTCTTATAAGTGTTCTTACCAGAGCATGCGGGGAGGTGAGTACGGTAGGTGGTGGTTCGTGATACCGTGTCGAGCGTGGGTACGATTGCAAGAGGAGACCTGTTCTGATCAAGAGTAGGTGGAGCTCGGAAGGCACAATATGTAGCAAAGGATCAGCAATAATCAAATCAGTTAATGCAAGTTGAAAGATTGTTCAAAGAACTCGTCAAGTTGCTGATCCTAGCCTAATCCAAGCTAGCGAATCACCGCCCTATGCAGAGAAGTGTATGTACACACACGCAACGATCAATGTGGCTTGATGTAAGCAATGGAAAGCCTCACAACAATTACTAGGAGAGACGCTAGTCAACTACTCAAATTTCTTTCTAATGGCACAAGATCATTCACACGATGTAGAGCACAAAAACGGAGAAAATGTGCAACGTAGACGGCCCTCTAGATTGAGCAGATACAACAGCTAGTCTCAAACGATGAACAACAAAGTTTTATGTGGCTTATATATACTTGTTTGAAAGTTTTCGACGAGATCTACAACTTTTTCAACCGGACGGACCCTAAATTCCGAAGGGAAGACCAAAAGAAAAGCCAAAAATAGAAAACCGAAAACTTATGACGCGATTTTGAGGCTAAATTTGGCCTATTTTGGGGGTCTTGGAGGGCCACAGGCACTTCGCCTATTGGATTTTCAGATGTGCGTCGTCGATAGCTTCGAAACGAGCACAAGAACGTCGAATTCCGACTTCGTATGCAAAAGTTATGCCCGTTTTACTGAAGGGGTGTCGAAAACGGACTCGAATTCGTTTCGGTTTCAACTTCAAACAGCTATATCTTTTGATCCCGTAGGCCAAACGTGCCCAAATTTTTTTCTAGGAGCTGGTGGCTATATCAGGAAGGGCTCCACCAATTTTTGCTAATTTTCGTGCAAGTTTGATGCACTTTCATAATTTCGGAACAACGGACTCTCTCTTTTGTTTCTTCTCTCTCTCTTTTTTTTCTTTTTCTTTTCTGATTTTTTTCTCTCTTTTTTTTCTCTCTGTTTCTTTCAAACCGAAATAATCTCTTTCTCTTTTTTTTTTGTCAAAACCAAAACCCTAATTGTGTTTTTTCCTTCTTTCTTCTTCAGCCCGAAACCAACCCGAAACCAATTCTCTTTTATCTTCCTTCTGGCGGTGGGTATAGATGTATGCCACGGCAGGGGAGACAGGCGGTAGAGGCAGGCAGGCAGGCAGTGGGAGGCAGGCCTGTTGCAGCAAGGGCAAAAACGGTTGCAGGACTCGCTCGTGACCGCGGCACGCAGGGGTTGTGGTGGCCGCGGTTGGGAGATTTGTGACTCGGCAGAGAGGTGTTTGCCACACAGCGCTTAGTAGTGGCGGCGGCGGTCAGTGGATCTGGCGGCTGCTTGTGGTGGTGGTGGCAGATGACGGTGGTTGCCGCTGCAGCGATCGGTGGACGCGGCGGTAGGGCGCTGGCTTTCCGCGGCAGGAGGAGGGTGGTCACGGTAGGAAGATGCATGGCAGGAGGAGGGTGGTCGCGGCCGCGATTGGTGGTGGTGACAGGGAGTGGCAGCGGATGAGAACTGGTGGTGGCGCGGCAGCGAAGAAATAAATGCAGGATGCGAATTAAACAAAGATGAAGCTACGCAAACGAACACGAGATGCAACTAGACAATGATGAACTAGACTCTAACTAAAATAGCAACCAGCAACTGACACGACGATGCAATCAATAATTCAACAAGCAAAATAGCGAAATAAAAATTGCAATGGCTCGACGGGTGACGGGACAGCGGAAGACACGACGAACAAATTATTTTTGTGGGCTAATTTTCTGGAGTTCTAGGATGATGAAAAGTAACGAAACTAAAAGGGGAAAATTGTGATACCTAACGGGCAACTGAAGCTCTAATACCAACTGATGTGAGTGTCGCCCGATCTTCCGATAGGTACTGATACGTCGATTGTGGAGAACACGACGTTGATGATCCAAAGGCTCCGACCCGAACAGATCGATCCCCTTGCAATCACTACACCATTGCTCCGTTGGTCATCAACCGTGCCGAATGCGGTTGACCTCGCCAAGAAGGCTATCACCTGCAAGCGAATCGAGAACACAAGCAAGAGAGTAGAAGATGCAATCTGTATTGCGAATAATAATTGAAGCACACAAGTTGGGGTTCCTCAAACCGATGAACGGCGTAACTGCTACGCAGAATATTCTCTAAGAAAAACCCAAAGAACTAAAGGGCAGCGACCACTATGTATAGGGGGGCAGCCGCGGGTACTGTTCATGTAGGGAAACAGGTAGGCTACACTAGCGCAAATTAAAAAATTCTACCCGTAAACCAAGATCACTGCAGTTATAGATCACGGTCTTACCACTAGACGCGCAGGTGCGGAAGTTGATGCGACGCGTCGGGCGGTGTAGTCGTACTCGATTGATGCGATGCGTCGAGCGAGTAGTCGTACTACTTCCTCGTCCTCGTCGCGGCGTCCCGTCAGCTCCTTTCTTGCGGTTCGTCCCAGCGCCACGGATCGGCGCCTCAAAGGTATCCACACGTGCGGGAGGAAGCGGCGCGCGCGGACTACTAGATCCGCGCGGCGACTAGGGCGTGGGAGGGTGGCGGCCGGGGTTTGAGGATGTCACGAAAAACTCAACTCTCAACCAGCGCCCCTGCCCTCCTTTTATAGGCGTCCTTATAATGGGCTTCCACGAATAGAGGCCCATTAGGACTCAATGCCCATCTAATTTAGATCCAATCCGAATTAGGCTTGACCCATAAGGGTGTGACCCTATGGTTCACATATGTTTAGACATGGCGCAGTACACATACTTGGTCAATAGTTGGTAGCGGCCTCTGGCAAGGCGTGTCAACTCCTAAACATACGTAAAGATCATATCGGACGAACCATAACAACGTTATGTACATGCCAATCCCTTTGCCTCACGATATTCGGTCGAGCTCCAAGTGACCACTCTTTCTCGATCTGTGATCCGGAATCCCTTACTAGGTTAACTCTTAACCTTAAGTAGCATGGCCATGCATTTACGGATCCGATCACTCGAGGCCCAGAGATATCTCTCGGTAGAGAGGGCAAATCCCATCTCGTGACCATGCCTCGCAAAGCATGCTTCATGACAAACCAAAGCTACCTTTATAACTACCCGATTCACGGAGTAGCGTTTGATAGCCCCTAAGTAGGTCGATTCACATCTCAAGTACATGCGACAATCTCGGGTCTAAGGACAAGGCGTACACATTGTGTAGAGAGAACCATAAGAATAATTACTATGTCTCATGTTGGGTCGGTCCAACCCCATGTTCTAAACATGTGTCCACATTATTGGTTTGACATCTCCATGTCTATGACACATGAAACATGGTCATCAACCGATACATGTGCTAATCAATCATTCACGTGTGTCCTCACATGAACTCGACTAGGGACAACTTTAGAATAACCATACAAGTAAAGAGTTTCACAAACAAGTCACATACTTGTTAATCAACACAAAGGCAATATTCAAGGAACATTTATTAAATCATGGATACAATGAAATATCATCATCAATATGATTGCCTCTAGGGCATATCTCCAACATCTCCCACTTGCACTAGAGTCAATCTAGAAGATATCTAATACCCATAGCTCTTGTGTGCGCCTCATGCTTAGGGTGTGGGAGAGGCTTCGTCAAAGGATCTCAAATATTCAAATCCGTGTGTATTTTGCATATCTTTAAATCTCCTCGATTAAGGATCTCTCGAATGAGATGAAACCGCCCGATATGTGTTTGTTCTTTTGGTGATTCCTCGGCTCCTTGGCTTGCGCAATGGCCCCACTTGTTATCACGATAAAGATCCGAGGATCGCACGCACTAGGAACCACACCTAGTTCGATTATGAACTTCCTTATCCAAACACCTTCCTTTGCTTTGCTTGAAGCGCAATGTACTCGACCTCCGTTGTAGAGTCGACATGATCTCTGCTTGGAACTCTTCCAACTTACCGCACAACCGTTCAAAGGAACACAAAACCCGATTGCGATTTGTAATCATCTTTGTCGGTTTGGAAGCTTGCATCGGTGTAACCATTTACAACGAGCTCTTCCTCACCTCCGTAGACTAGGAACACATCCTTAGTTCTTCTCAAATACTTGAGGATGTTTTTAGCTGCTGTCGATGACTCTCACTGGATCGGCACAGTATCTGCTCGTAACACTTAGAGCATAGGAAACATCTGGGCGAGTACACATCATAGCATACATGATAGATCCAATGGACGAAGCATATGGAATCTTACTCATGCGATCTCGCTCATCAGTTGTCAAAGGACACTGAGTCTTGCCAAGATTTATGCCATGAGACATGGGCAAGAACCCTTTCTTTGCCTCCTCCATGTTGAACCGTTTCAACACTTTGTCAATGTAAGTACTCTGGCTTAATCCTATTAGCCTTTTTGATCTATCTCTATAGATCTTAATACCCAAAATATATGCCGCTTCCCCTAAGTCCTTCATTGAGAAACTATTTTTCGGTGAGGTCTTAACGGACTCGAGCATAGGAATATCATTTCCAATCGGTAATATGTCATCTACATATAAGATTAGAAATACGAGTGAGCTCCCACTTGTCTTCTTGTAAACACAAGATTCTTCTTCGTTTTTATGAAGTCAAACCCTTTGACCACTTCATCAAAACGAATGTTCCAACTCCGAGATGCTTGCTTCAATCCATAAATGGATTTTGAAGTTTACATACTTTTCTAGCATTGTTTGGATCGACAAAACCCTCGGTGTATCATATACGTCCTCGGTTAAATTTCCATTAAGGAAAGCCGTTTTGACATCCATCTACCATATCTCATAGTCGAAATATGCGGCAATAGCTAGAATGATCCGTATTGATTTAAGCATCGCTACTGGTGAGAAAGTCTTATCGTAGTCAACTCCTTGAACTTGCGAAAACCTTTGCGACAAGTCGAGCTTTATGGATATGAACATTTCCATCCATATCAATCTTCCTTTATAGATCCATTTGCACTCTATGGTTTTAACACCATCAAAGGTGGTCAACCAAATTCCAAACTTGATTGTCTCCCATGGATGCTATCTCGGATCTCATGGCACTATGCCATTTCTCGAGTCTGGGTCCATCATTGTACGCATAGGTCGTAGGCTCATCATTGTCTAACAATAATATATCTCGCGCATTGCGAGCCTTTCCGACCTTCGTGGTGGTGGTGCTTCCTTTGCCATGGGTTCCTCAACTTGTTACGCCACATGGGCATCATTCGTCGAGTCTTCCCGATTGGTTCATCTTGAACTTCTTCAAGCCGCACCGTTCTTCCACTTGTCTCCTGTTGAAAACTCTTTCTCTAGAAAACACCACTTGAGCGACAAACACTTTGCCCTCTAGTCGGTTGTAGAAGTAATATCCAAAGGTTTCCTTCGGATATCCCACGAAAATGCATTTATCAGACTTGGGTGTGAGCTTGTCATCGTAGTAAACTGACAAACGCCTCACATCCCCAAATCTTTAGAAAAGACAAGCGTGACTCTTCCGGTCCATATCTCATATGGTGTCTTAACTCTGGATTTAGACGGTACCTATTAAGTGTGAAAGCTGCCGTTTCTAGGCGTAACCCCAAAGGATAATGGTAAATCGATCGGCTCATCATCGATCGAACCATGTCCAACAAGGTCGATCGCGCTCGGATACCCGTTTCTTTGAGGCGTTAGGGCGGTGTTAGGCTGTGGAACAATTCCGCAACTCTTGGATGATTGCTAAATTCATGACTCAAATACTCGCCACCACGATCGGATCGCGAGCCTTAATTTTCTTGGCACGTTGATTTTCAACTTCATTCGGAACTCTTTGAACTTTTCAAAAGTTTCGGACTTATGTTTCATTAAGTAGACATAGCCATATCTACTAAAATCATCGATGAAAGTTATGAAGTAATGAAATCCACCTCTAGCGATCGTGCTCATTGGTCCACATACATCGGTATGTATGATTTCCAACAAGTCGACGCCCTCTCAAAAGAACCTTTGAAAGGTGATTTGGTCATCTTACCAAGCAAACAAGCTTCACATGTCTCGTATGATTCAAAATCAAGCGAAGTTAGAAGACCATCGACATGGAGCTTCTTCATGCGCTTTTCACGTATGTGACCCAAGCGACAATGCCAAACATAGGTGGGATTCAAATCATTAGGTCGAAGTCTTTTAGCATTTATGTTAAAGATAGGCGCATCATCAAGATTTAAAATAAATAACCCATTCACAATGGGCGCAAAAGCCATAAACATTCCATTTTAGAGATCAAACAACCATTGTCTTTACTTGCAAATGAATAACCATCTCTCATCAAACATGAGGGGATAAAATGTTTCGACTCATACTAGGAACATAATAACAATTATTCAATTCCATAATAAATCTTGAAGGAAGCTGAAGTTGCATGGTGCCGACGGTCAACGCGACAACCCTTGCTTTATTCCCGACGCGAAAATCAACTTCACCTCTTGCGACTCCTCTACTTCTTATTAGCCCTGCATCGAGTTGCAAATGTGAGCAAGCGATCCGTATCAAATACCCAAGAGTTAATAGGAGAATCTGCGAGAAAAATGTCTAAAACATTTATGACAAGTGTACCATGGGTGGAAGTCTTACTTCGGCCTTCTTCTTCATTCATCGAATCCATGTACTTCTTGCGTTTCTCTTCCGGTGGCGTTTCTTTACAATAGAAGCATATTGTCTCGACTCGAGTCGGCATTAGGCTTAGGCGTTGGCTTGAGATCATATCTTTAACCTTACCCTTATTCTTTGGCCATGGCTTCTTACCCTTTTCTTGAAGCTAGACTTGTTCTCACGACCCATCACATGGCTAGGCCACGCACACTTCTTAATGTCATTCTCTGCTGTTTTGAGCATCCCACAAAGCTCATTAAGGCCCTTATCCGCCCCATGCATATGGTAGTTCGAAATGAAATGCCCATAGCTAGGTGGAAGAGGCGCTAAAATGAAATCGGTTGCCAACTCTTGGCCAATTGGAAAACCAAGTTTATCCAAAGTCATTGTAACCAACCATTTTGATCACATGTGGGCCTCACGGGTGCACCTTACGTTAACTTGCATTCGAAAAAGCCTTAGAGACATTGAACCGTTCGGTCTGGCACGTATGCGGAACATGTCCTTAAGCGCTATGATCATATCATACGCTTCGATCCTCAAACGCTTTTGAAGGTCGAGGTTCCATGCATGCAAGCATAAGACAGCTAATCTCAAGAGAGTCATCACATGCTTTCTTGTAGGCATTTTTAACGACAGCAGACGCATTATTTGCGAGTTCTTACGGGATTGGGGTGTCGAGAATGTTTTCCTTTTATACGCCACGAGAACAATTCTCGAGTTACGGACCATCGAAATAGTTTGTTCCATTTAATTTCTCTTTCTCAGAATCGATCGCAAAGCAAAAGGGTGTGCGTGGTTGCTAGATGCCATTGATCTACAATAGGAAATGCAAAATACTAAGACAAATAAAACCATGATAGAGTAAAGCGTATTAAACAAATTTAATAGAATGTACTCCCACTAAAATCAACATCCTCTGTTGATTCTTAGCGATTCAAGATCCATAATTAACGAGTCTACTAGTGAGCTTTTGCATCACCGCTAGAAGACAAGGTAATTCGGTAAGCAACACCTTGCTAATCATATCTCTATATGACTCTTGTTGTTGGGTGACATCTCTATGCCCCGGCGCCCAACCTTTATGCCCCAAGGCCCATAACCTTTATGATAACCTTGTTAAGTTCACCAATCCTTATGCATGTAAGTATCCGATCTGAGAACCCATCTAGTCAAGGAAAGTTGGCGGTGCCTAATTTTATAGACCCACCATCAATTTACAAGACATGGGATGGTGCAAAGTTTAATTGGGAGGGCATATGTTTAACTTAACATTTTGTGAGGGATCGCTATACTTCTACCATTCAAACATGCATAGGAGTAAAACAATAGGAATAGCATTCACACAGTTGTGACTCAGTATGGCCCATTTTCTCATGGTGATCTCCATCGCCACAGAATCATCCACCATGATGATCTCCATCTCCATGGTTCATGTGTGCCATCCTCCAAGTGATGTGTCCTCAGAGTACTACTATAAGCTATTACTCATAACACTAGTAATAAAATACATGGATACTAGGAATCATCACAAGTCGACACGCAGCCGTTAATACAATACTTTGACAACACAATGGCTCCAGTAGTGTTGCGAACCCATGACTCATGAGTCATGAAAATATTACAAACATGCATCACATACACATTAGGCCATCTGGTCACATACATCCTGCAAAAACAAGTTATGCATAGAATCGCAATCTACGGATAAGGGGTGAGGGGTTTCCCCATCAGCGGGGTTCGAAGGGGCAGCAGGTAGGGAAACAGGTAGGCTACACTAGCGCAAATTAAAAAATTCTACCCGTAAACCAAGATCACTGCGATTATAGATCACGGTCTTACCACTAGGCGCGCAGTGCGGAAGTTGATGCGACACGTCGAGCGGTGTAGTCGTACTCGATTGATGCGATGCGTCGGGCGAGTAGTCGTACTACTTCCTCGTCCTCGTCGCGGCGTCCCACGTACAGCTCCTTTCTTGCGGTTCATCCCAACGCCACAGATGCAGCGCCTCCAAAGGTATCCACACGTACGGGAGTAAGCGGCGCACGCCGAACTACTAGATCCGCGCGGCGACTAGGGCGTGGGAGGGTGGCGGCGGGGTTTGAGGATGTCACGAAAAACTCAACTCTCAACCAGCGCCCCTGCCCTCCTTTTATAGGCGTCCTTATAATGGGCTTCTACGAATAGAGGCCCATTAGGACTCAATGCCCATCTAATTTAGATCCAATCCGAATTTGGCTTGACCCCTTAAGTGTGTGACCTATGGTTCACATATGTTTAGACATGACGCGAGTACACATACTTGGTCAATAGTTGGTAGCGGCCTCTAGCAAGGCGTGCCAACTCCTAAACATACGTAAAGATCATATCGGACGAACCATCACAACGTTATGTACATGCCAATCCCTTTGCCTCGATATTCGGTCGAGCTCCAAGCGACCACTCTTTCTCGATCTGTGATCCTAATCCCTTACTAGGTTAACTCTTAACCTTAAGTAGCATGGCCATGCATTTACGGATCCGATCACTCGAGGGCCGAGATATCTCTCGGTAGAGAGGGCAAATCCATCTCGTGACCATGCCTCGCAACATGCTTCATGACAAACCCAAAGCTACCTTTATAACTACCCGATTCACGGAGTAGCGTTTGATAGCCCCTAAGTAGGTCGATTCACATCTCAAGTACATGCGACAATCTCGTGTCTAAGGACAAGGCGTACACATTGTGTAGAGAGAACCATAAGAATAATTACTATGTCTCATGTTGGGTCGGTCCAACCCCATGTTCTAAACATGTGTCCACATTATTGGTTTGACATCTCCATGTCTATGACCTGTGAAACATGGTCATCAACCGATACATGTGCTAATCAATCATTCACGTGTGTCCTCACATGAACTCTGACTAGGGACAACTTTAGAATAACCATACAAGTAAAGAGTTTCACAAACAAGTCACATACTTGTTAATCAACACAAAGGCAATATTCAAGGAACATTTATTAAATCATGGATACAATGAAATATCATCATCAATATGATTGCCTCTAGGGCATATCTCCAACAGTTCACGCGTGAACAGTGCTGTGTGAACAGTACTGAGGAGAAACCCTAGGGTGTTGGCCATATGGGCCACATGGGCCAAATCAGCCCATTCATCCCATTCATTACATAGGCCATGGGCCAACAAGAGATGACGCAGCACCAGGGCGTGTAGACATAGCACCATGGCATGTAGATGCAGCTCAGCTCGTATGAGTAGACGTAGCTCGGTCCAACTGGGAAATATGGAAGCGTAGTAGCCGAAAGTCCTATCGCAGAAGTAGAGGATGCAGGGCAGCTAGTCAAAGCAATGGTTGCATCCTTAGGGTGGATGTCCTCATCACCAAACCCCTTCGAGACGTTCATTATCGAAGACATCCCCGTAATTGGGAATGTTGCTGGGGTGAGGAACTCAGTCGCGAGACTGGTAGACGAAAGATCCTACGATAGAAGTAGGGCCAAAGAAATCAGAGCAGAAATTAAAGTACTCTTCTTCCTCTGATTCGGTGATGGAAGCACCTCCTGGAGGACCGGAAGGAATGTCCTCGACAACCTCCTTACCGGCATGGTGGTCGGAACTCTCACCACCACCGACTCCCGGTGTCTCCCTCGTGGCCTCCCTCGTCTCTACTTCCATCCCTACGACTACCTCGGTGGTCGTAGTGACTTCAGCAGCGACGACTTCCTCCACCACGGGAATAATAGTTGGAGTTTCAGCTACTACCGCAGTCACACCTTCACAGGCTGAAGAGGTGGCAGCGGGCTTCTCAATAGAAGCATCTCTAGGGGCTAAAGGAGTTGGGCTAAGATCACAAAACAAAAAGTAAGTTAACTTGTGAAAAAACAAAGGGTAAATGTTGTTCTTACACTTCTATTTTTTACATACCTCTGCATGCTGGATCTAACCCAGAACTTGGGAGCAACCTTCCCAATGGAAGGTTTCTTTGACTTCTTCTCGACCATTGTGGGTCGAGATTCGATCGAGGGAACGGAAGTCTCCTGTTCCCAACTCCCCGAGTGGCCGAGATCTGTCTCAACCACCTTAAGAGCACTGCTCCCCTCGACCTCAGGTCCTACTGGAGCAGCAGTTTTCTTCACAAAAGACATGAAGTTCTTCCAATTCTCCTTTTCTAGCTGCCTTATAAAGCCATGAGAAGCAGAAACTGCGAAAGTCTTATTGTCGTAATAAAAGGGTATCTTGGCCTTGGGGGCTTTGCGCTTAAGGGCAAAGGCAGCTTCCTCTGCCTTTTTCCTCATCGCGGCCATGTCTGCGGCGAATTTAGCAAAAGGAGCAGGAGGTGCCGAACTCGAACCACCCTTGTCGCCGACCTTTACAAGTCGACGCTTTTTGGTTGGAGGGGCTTTTGCTGACTGCACTTGCGCTGTCGCCCCAATGACCACCAAATCAACTTCCTCGTCGTCCTGGCGGTCTTTCATGCCTACTTTCTGTTGAAAATCAGAAAAAGAAAGCGGTCGTAAGTTTTTCTACGATCACTAACTAGTCGTAAGTTCTTCTACGATCAACCCACAGTCGTAAGTATTTCTACGACAAATCCATTAGTCGTAAATCGTTTTACGACAATAGGTGCCTAAAGCCGAAGTCGATTCTCGATTACCTTTAGGCGCTCCACCTTTTCCTCTGCATTTAAAACCGCAAGAATTTGGGGAGCTGCTACATTTGGGCGGACTCTTCTCACGAGGCAGGCTTTGCGCGGCGTTAATCTCCTTTGTGGAAGATGCTGCGGACAAGTGCATAATCAACAGACCAGATCAAGATTAGCCAAGGCTAGAGTCAAAAAGTGAGTTTTCCACTTACCATCCTTGTAATCTCTGGTCGGGTCTTCTTTCCTTGAGTACCTCCACATAGGAGGGACTCATTTCTTCAGGGGACTAATGCGGCGCGTGACGATGTCCTTCACCACATGCCATCCGGTAAGGCCCCCCGTCTTCAAGTCTTTGATAGCTTGAATGTAGGGGGTGATCCGGTCAAGATTACTGGGAGTCGAATCCTAGGAAGAGGCCCTCTCGGCGGTGTTTCCGATAAATGAGAGGCTATCTTCCTCGGTGACTTCCCAATAAAACCATTTCTTCTTCCACCCCGGCCACGACGACCGGGTGAGCACCTGAATGTACTCCTTCGACTTCCCGTCGTGGAGCTTCAGACCACAACTCCCAGTAATTCTGGCCTCTCGAGCCATCCCGTAGTAGTACTGGAAAAGCTCGAGGTCCGCCGGAATCCCTAAGTATGCCTCACACAGATACACGAATACACAGACTACCACGTAATCGTAAGTTCTCCTACGATTACCTTCGGTTGTAAGTCTTTCTACGATCAGTATCCAGTCGTAAGCTTTTCTACGACTACCCCCTGGTCGTAAGTTCTGCTATGACCAGTCCTACCACGACTTCTTCACAGATAACTGGGTCCACTCACCAGTAGGCCCTATTAATTGTGAGATCTGAGCAGTCAAGATATGTAGTTAATTATACCTAGAATAACTACAGATAACTCATCATTATCTCTGATTGATAACCGTCAGGCAACTTGGGGAGGTTACTACTCCAGTAATTACTCTCATTATTGCGTAATAATGAATGCCTCCTGACCTAGAACGACAACCGCCTCCACAGCATACTATAAATAGGCATCTTTTAGAGGTAATGGAGGGAGGCTTTGGGGGAGGAAAAGAGCGCAAGTCTTTTCCTTGATTGTAACCAGGATACCAAATACGGCACACACAGGATTAGGGTTGTTATTCTCACTGGAGAAGGCCCGAACCTGTATAAAAATTCCCGTGTCTCCTTTGTCTGCGTGATCAATTGTGGAGACACCCCGAATCAAATAATCTTTACGTAAGATCGGTTCTAAAACACCGACACCAACGAAACCACCAATCCAACCTTTTTAATAAAATTCAACCTCTCATGTGAAATCACCAAGCATTGTCCATAACCGAAGAATTTTTTAAATAATATTATTTTAAAATATAATTATAAAAATAAATAATCAAAGAAAACAATTACAAAAGTAGGCTCCTGACGCCAATTGGGCGATAGGACCTGTCGCCATTCCAATCGGTGATAGGGACCCTGTCACAAATGGCAACAGTGGGGGAGGTTCCTGTTGCCAGTTCAATTAGCGACAGGGTCCTGTCGCCAATTGAACTAGTGACAGGAGGGCCTCTGTATTTTTTTTAAAAAAATTGTGTACCAGAATTTGTAAATATTTTTAAAAATATATGTGTAGCGAAATTTATAAATTTTTGTAAGGTTTAAGGTTGTCGTGCGATACACGATGTTGACCCGATATTTACGGTTTAGGGTTGCCGTCTGAAAAGCTAGGGAGTTAGAGTTATCATGTCAATTTGAAAAGCTAGGGAGGTAGTGTTGGCACTGATTATTTTCGATAGATAACAATTTGTACTGACTATTTTTAGCACATTTTTTTGTCGATAAATCGCAATGTCATAATGACATTACATAACATTCAACATCTTTTGTCGATAAATCACAATGGCACAATGCGCAATAATATTACATAATATTCAGCGCAATGTCATCACATACTTTGTGGGAAAATCACACTGATATTACATAACATTTAGCACAACGTTATAACACCTAGTTTTTTTACAAATCAAAGTGATATTTGTAACACCCTGGTTTTAAGAGCCTTTTTGAATTTTTCAAAATAAAAAGGACCATTTGGTTTTGATGAGAATTCAAAGCTTCAACTGGGATTTTTAGAAAATTGAAGTGTTTAAAATGACTAAACTAAACTTCAACTAATCCAAAGTTTGGTTCTTTTGTTGTTTCTCGAGCTCTTTAGAGCTATCTCCCCTTTACCTGTTTACTTGAACCTTTCCTTTTCCTTTGGAATTCCTCTCTGTCTTGACCTTTCCTTTGGGTCACGACCATCTTAAGGTGTTCCAAGCTTGGGTCTGTGTTCCAAATATCCCTGGTCTCTGAGATTCAATCGTGGGTTGAATTCTCCCTTCTGGATCCCTATTGCTCAACCCTTTTCCCTCTTTGCTCATTTGAACATCTTCGGGTTCATTTGAATATTGCCATGATCATTTGAACCTGCTCAGGTTCATATGAAAGCCCCTTGGCGTTCGAGTGAGCCTCCTCGGATTCCCTTTGGTCGCATCTAGGTGCCTAGACCTCTCTCTTTAGTTCTTCTCTAGCTTAGACCTTCCCCAAGTCTAAACCACTCTTATGTTCATTTGAACTCCTTTTTATGTTCTTTAAACCTCTCTTTGTCCATTTAGACTTTTCCTTAGTTTCTATCTTTCTAATGCCCTTTCTCTGAAAATCTCGTATCGCACCCATTCGGTATTTCCGCCATGCGGTACTACCGTTGTTCAACTCACGGTCATACCGCTCCGGAGGAAGATCAAGCATCTAACAGCATGTGTTCTGGAAATTCCATACCGCCTAGTATCTACCGGTACTACAGGATTACGGTAGTACCGTTTCCCAACTGCGGTATTACCGTTCCTTGGAACTCCCAAAACTCGTGGTTAGGACCTCCCATTGAGAGATCTTAGCCGTCGGGACCTCCCCTTGTAGATCTTGACCGTTAGGATCTCTCCTTGAGAGATCTTAGTCGTCGTGATCTCCCGTTGAGATCTAGACCGTTAGGACCACTCCTTGAGAGATCTTAGTTGTCGGGACCTCCCCTTATAGATCATGACCGTTAGGACCTCTCCTTGAGAGATCTTAGCTGTCGGGACCTCTCCTTGAGATCTTGACCATCGGGACATCCCTGTCCTTTGAACCTCTTTATTCTTGGATCTCTTAGCCTTTGGACCTTTTGTCCACAGGACCACCTCTGGTCTTTACGAGAAGACCACCCCTGGTCTTCTTGCAAAGACCACCTTTGCGGGTCAGACCACCCCTGTGCTTACGATCCCTGGTCTTTTGGCATAGACCACCCTTGCGGGTTAGATCGCCCTTGTGGTCAGGACCTCTGGTTCTTTGCAAAGACCACCCTGGTGGGTCAAAATCTCCCTTGACCTCCGTACCTCCCATGCTTTGTCTTGTCCCATCTGTCTGGTTCTGCTCACCTTTTTCCCTTTCCGTGTGTCCTGGCTACCATGGAAGTCTCCACGCATTCAATGCAGGTTGTGTCTGTCATATTGAATGCTATCACCTTTGCAGCATCTGTCCCTTCTGTTGTCACCTCCTTTACCTGCTCTTGTCCTCCTTTCCACCCATCCTTGAACACGTGTACCCTTGAAACTCACAGCAGCCCAGGCCTTATAGGCTTGGACAACACTCCCTTGTTACCTTCTTCCTCATTTTCAACTCTCTAGCTCTCCCTCAAACCAACTCTTTGGACCTCCTCCGACCAACTTTCTCTGGACCTCCCTCAGGACTGTTGGATCTCCTTCGACCAACTCCTTGGGCCTCCTCCCCAATCGTCGAGCCCTTCTGTGGTTCTTGTTTGGTGTTTCTTTGAAGTTCTTTTAATCTCTTTTTGATCTTTGTTTGATCTTGAGTTGCTTTAACGTGTAGACCTCGACATCACATCTTTGGGGAGCCTAAGCTTGGTGAGGTAGTGAACCCGTAAAGCTTTTCAAGCAGGAGGCAAGTTACACCCTTGATCATTTTGCACCCATTATTTCAATCTATGTATTTTTGTTTCAAGCTAAGTAATGCATGCTTATTTTACTTAATATTTCAATACATGTGTTTTCTCTTATAGTTAGACCTAACTCCTTTTGTATGGCCAATGTTGATATTACTCCTGATCTGTTGTCACCTAGATGAAAACCTGGCCAACACTTTAGTGTGACCAGGACCTCTTAGAAAGAAATACTTAGTTATGCTTAGACCAAAATCTTATTTTAGGGAAGTTTTTCAACTACAGACCAACTGATTTACCTCAAATGTTTTAACCATGATATTGGTGTGTCCTGGAGGTTGCCACCATGGCATTGGTGTGCCATGGGGGTTTCAACCATGGCATTGGTGTGTCATGGAGGTTTGAAAAGCAAAGAAATGGAAAATGGTTTGGACTTGGGCGAATCTGGTTGTTTGGTTGGTGCAAGTTTATGCACAGGGGTCGTGTGATCCGATGCCCCAGGGTTGAGGTTGTCGCCCAGGTTAGTTAAGGACCGGTCTACCAGTGTATTTTGCTATGCCTTACCGTGCA
The DNA here is from genome assembly GCA_036346255.1 of Ampelocalamus luodianensis. Lineage (NCBI taxonomy): Eukaryota > Viridiplantae > Streptophyta > Magnoliopsida > Poales > Poaceae > Ampelocalamus > Ampelocalamus luodianensis. The sequence continues at coordinate 42,768,116 of CM070620.1, read as the reverse complement.
ACCACATGTCCTGTGTGGGTGGGACCTGGCCAATTAATTTGCAAAGTTATCACCGTGGTTGGTCCGGCGGATCAGTGGGTGGTCTTTATGGCCCGGCTCAAGAGGAGGCCTAAACCCGACGGACAGATAGTCCAAAGGGAGCGAAACCTTAGAGTGGATGGGCTGCGGTGGAATGGTGCATTGTAAAGGCCTTGTCATGAGCTCTAGACCATTGACCTTCGGAAGTGAGTGGTGGCATCGACGGTTGCCAAGCAAACTAGAGAAATCATGTCTTGTGGGTAAAGTTGCACACCTCTGTAGAGTGTTAAACTATTCGAATATCCGCATCCTCAGTTATGGACATGCTAGCAAAGCTGCTCAAAGTTAGATCTTTGGTTTGTTTTCAAAGGACTTGTAAAAATTGATTTTGGATTGCTATCCAAATGGGTTTGGCAGGGAGCCTTGTGACAGGAGGGTATCCTTCACACTGTGCTGATGAATGTTATCCAACTAAAAGCTAAGTTTTGCAAAATGAACTTTAATTATTGTTATATGCTTTGGAACCTATTACTTGTAATTGGAAATAAACTTGGCTTTATGCAAATCAATCATATAAGCTCTTCCTCTGATATACATGTATGCATGTCATATTGTTATTTGACGGGTGTGACTTGCGACCAGGTAGTAGTGCTCACTCTTGCTTGAAATCATCTTTTGAGCAGGAAGGAAAGCTTCAAGTGACTAGGATTGCGTCCTCTAGCCGATTGCCTGTGGTGTATCGGGTGGCCTGTTGTTTATCTTCCGCTGTGATTTGGTTTGTTGGCTTGTAATCCTCCCTTTGTAATTAACTTTGTTGATATTAATAAAATTTTCGTTGAAGTGAATGTTACCACTATGGTATGCTATGAAAAGCTAGTTGTTGATCCTTGGGACTAGCTCGGTTCACATAGAGAAGCAGGGGGTGATCTCTGACCACCACGACCACCCTCAGGCCTGGTCGTGGGAGGTCCTTGGGGTGTTCCCAGCCCTCTACGACCTCCCTTAGGTCTGGTCGTGGGAGGACTTGGAACATCTCAAGTCTCACGCCCTCCTCGGGATTGGTCTCTTGACCTCTCCCGAGATGGCCGTGACTTTGGTGATCCTCCTGTGCCTCTCGCTCATCTTGGAGGTACCCTCAAGCGATCCTACCGGGCCCTTGAGCGGCACTACCAGACAGCGGCCCGACCGGGCCCTTGAGCGGTACTACCGTACCTCCTGGGTGGTCCTGATGGACTCTTTCCAGGGGATTCGGGAGGGCCTCTCGGTTGGCCCCGGGTCGGGGCGTTACAAAGTGGTATCAAAGCTTCTCGACTGCAGGTCATAACCTAGTAGAATGGCCGTTAGCAAAGATTTCAAAACTTATTTTATAACAAGAGAAAAATAACTTGTTCTTTTCTCATCTGGGTCATCTTTCCATTCTTATTCCCTTCTCTGTATTCCTCCTTGCCCTATTTCCCTCTTATCTTTGTGCTTGCCTCAACGTTTTATGAAGCAAAATGGATCCTTTTTCCTCTAGAAAATTCTATAGAACCGAACCCTTGGTGTTCTAGCATTGGAAGCCCTGTGAAGATGGTGCAGTCGAAGTAGCCGCAGCACGCCTGGCTCCTGGAAGATACCCTTGTGAATTAACTAGTGCATATGGGTGCCAAGTTAGGTAGCTTTGAAGGATTACTATTAAAGCTGATTGTGTGAATCAAAGATCTTTAGGATGATTATGAGAAGCGAAGATCTTGAGAAAATTTTGGGAATGATGGAGTATATTATTGGATATGCTATGATTGTGAATGGATTAAAGAGGATCAAAATGGTGGACTATACAGATTTTGCTTGTAGAAGTGATCTGTGAAGGAAAGTTTCTAGGGGTTATGAAGGAGATAGGAAATCGAAATATTTACTTGATTATTGGGGTAAATTGAATATTCTGGAATCTGGGACAGATTGTGATGTTAATTGCAACTTGCAATAAATATGGGGATTGTGTTGAACCCAATTGAGTTTGATTAAATAGAACATCTAGACTTGAAGGAAATCTTGGTCAGGTTTTGACAAATGTCTTGATCAGATCATGGATTTATGTGATCTAGGATATAGGATTGTGAAGTACTGATTCGATCATTAGAAAGAATTGAATTGCCCTTAAATCTAGAATAGATTGATTTGTTATCCAGAAGCTGGCACCAGACTATGTGAGTTGCATCGGATTTAGTTGGATACAATTGGATTAGGGAATTTGGATTTGGAGTAGCCTTAGTCAGATTATAGGGCTATGTTGTACTCAGATTTCGGAATGGTGTTATGGGTGGATATTGGAATGTATGATTAAGGTGTACCCTTCGGAGTTTGATGATGATCGATATAGTCGCTAGATAGTTGGTGATAAATAATTTGGTGGATCAAATTGAATTTGAGATTTCATGTAACATCCCAATTTTGGACTTGTGTTTCAAATGTAAGAAAATGAGTAGAAATTAAAACTTTTTCTTACATCATGTATTTCCTGTATGTTCTAAACAATTCCTGTACAAGAATTATGGAAATACAAAGTCACAAGTCTTTTGATCCAAAACCTTGTCTTCCAAAAACATTCATCTCAAATCTTGTGATCATCCTTTGGAAATATTTTTCCTAAGTTCCTGGGATGGTTTGTGACCTCTCTGAAAAATTTCACAATTTTTAGAAATTGTTTGAATATTTTTAGAGGGCAGTCAAACCTGTTTGACTCTCAGTCAAACCTTAAACCAGAGCCTTGCATAATTTTTGGAGAATAATGCACTGCATAAAAACCTCTGAAAATTTTACACAAGGTTAATATCTGAGTTAGCAAACTCCAGTAAAAATTTCATAATTGTTGGAGTCGTTTTACTATCTCAAATAAATCCCCAAAGTCCCAGCTCAATTTAAAACCCAAAACCTATTTTCACTGTGCTTTGGGTTCGAGTCAGACTCGGGCTCAAGCCACTTGACTAGGTCCAGTAAACTAACTGCACCGGGCCCTCCTTTTAAAAGCGCGCACCCAATCTCAGCCGTTGGATCCTAATCGTTCGGCCCAGGTTCGTGTGAACATTCGGACGTCCGAATGTCTTGGTGAATCATGGCCGTTCATTTCTGATCCAAGGGTTCGCAATCCTCTCTGTTGATTTAAACCTCGGGAGCCTTGGATGAACCCCGTTCGTTGGATTGAGATCGGACCGTCCGCGTAGCCAGAAACGTTCGGACTTCCGATTGTTTTGTTCGATCTGAGCCGTTGGATTAAAATCCAACATTCACAATCTCCTCTGTTGTGTTTAGACCTCAGAAGCGTGGCGCGATATCCGCCGCCCGATCAAAATCCAAGGGTCCAAAATCGCTCGAGCTTTTTCTCTGGTCATCTTCAACCTCCCGCCGTGCATGAACAGAGAGAGGTATGGCGCTGTCAAATCGTGTTCCTCTGGCAACGTCTCCCTGGTCGGCATTAAGTGCTTGCAGGTGCTTTCGACCAAGAGGCATGCCCTACTCCTACATCTCCATCATTTTGCTTTTCGGTCCATGTTTGTGTCATGGACTTAGCTCACCTGAGAGGCTCCTTTTTGCCAAACCCTATTTTTTCAAGCGATATAAAGGTCCCAAAATCCCCTCCTGGTGTCCCTTTACACCACTCTTAGCTTATGTTTCATTTTTGGAGCTTAACCCACCAAAAACACCAAATCACCATTGTTGGCCGTGGAGCTCATCTAAGGATCATGAAGCTCCAGTGGTTCTTCTTCAAAAATTCTTGTACCCTTTTTAACTCCTTAATGCCCTAATCATTTCCCCTCACTTAATTTTGGGTTTCATTCACAGGATTTGACAAATTTGGGGTTTGTTCAAATTCGGCCGAAATCATCCCCTTTCTTCCTCGGCTCTGGTGAGTGCTCTATTTATCAATCAATTGCTCATGAAGCTTATATGGGCTACTTTGTAGCTATTATGACCACCCAGTGGTGTTCATTTTGCTCAGGTTGTCTTGTTCGTGTCGTCTTCTTCAACTCCGGCGGGTTTCCTTCTCTGTCAAAGCTCTTCGGCCATCTTTAGAAGCCCTTCCCAGTTAAGGTAGCTTCTAATCAGTCCTTAGATGCTTGGCACACGCTTCTCTGGACTGCTGCGGAGCTTTTCTTGCATTTTCGCTTTTTGTCGAGTTGGTCACCGTCGCTATTTTTCGGCTAGCCGGCGTTCTAGACCTTCGCCATCGGCGAGGTTACCACCATCGGGATCGCAAGGTTATTGCGAATCCATTTTAGTCTTTAGGTTGCGCCGCCATGGCCGGAGCCGTCGGCGGCGAGCCATTCTATTCGCTCGGGTTTTTGCCGGACAGGACTCCCTTTGTGCCGTGGTCGTTAAGACACATTTAAGGTCTTAATCATTGGTAATCATTGGGAGCAATTAAGACGTCTTAAGCCGTCAGATTGTGTCACTGTCTTGTGGGTCCACTCATTAAACTCCTCCCGGCGCTTTTAAACCCACGTGCGTGTGTGCGTTGTGCGTTGTTGATCGTGGACCGTCGATCTTGTGATCAACGACCCAGATCTAGAGAAACGTTCGGACCGTCCGGTTTCCTAATCGTTCTGGATCGTCCATAGCTCGATCTGCGGCTGTGATCGCGAGTGCATTCAGACTCCCCGAAGGGAGGTGCGCTCCGAGCCGTTCATCTTGAGATCTGCGGCTATGGGTGGTCGAGGCATTCGCTCGGTCCGAATGTTTCCCTCCACATGAGCCGTTGGATCTTGATCCAACGGTGGGCTTCTTTTAGGAATCGCGCGCGGGCGCTGTTCTCCGTGCGTGTGGCCTGTTGGATTTCGCATCAACGGCCCACGAGCGTCCACGTCGTTTATTTCTGTTAGGATTGGTTATATTTCAGTAATCATTTTCTTATCAACTGGAAATTGTATTAAAACTTTAGAAACTCATAACTAATTCGTTTTAAATCCTTTTTAGATGTTTCCAACTGCATTAAATTCATGTTTCACTATAGTTTAATTTAAAAATACATTTAGACTTGTTTTTACAGCAAAAAATGTTATAAGCTTTATTAATTCATTTCTGCCATTCCTTAATATCCTTGTAATTCTAGGAAAGCTTAGAAAATGTATAGCTAAATTGTTATAATTCCTTTTTAGTTGATTCCAGTTGGGATAGGTTCATATTTAACTAAAGTTTAATCTAAAAATGCATTTAGATAAGTTTCGGTAACAGAAAGTTTTGCAAGCATTAATAACTTGATATCAGCCATTTTAAGAATATTCCAGAAAATGAATTTAGACATTGAAAAATGCATATCTTTTTCTGTATAAATCCAATTTGTGCAAAATCAATTTTGTTAAATTCCTCTGTTAGTGTACTTTAATTCAAAATAGGTTTTGAACATGGTTTTATTTCTGTAAAGTAACTTGTGCTAGGTTTACAGCCGAGAAAAATCATAAGTAAATCATTATAACTCCAAGTTTAGTAAACTCAACTTTGCTGTCATTAGGATGTCATAATCTACCTACTATAAAAATTTCAGACCTTAGATCATTCTAGAAACTTTCGCCATGAACAGTACCATGAATTAATTTAGTGAATTAATAGGCTGAGAGAGTATATTTTGGCTATAACTTTTGCATGCTAAATCCAAATTGCATGATTCTTGTTCCTAAAATTGTCTAAAATCATCCCCTAGCTGCTGTATAAATTTCATTAGATTTGGATGTCTTTTTCTGTTGGAGTTATTTGGTGTTCTTCGTTCTTATTGAGTTTATCGCCTTTTCACGTTAGGTTCCGAAGATAATATTGATATTAATTCTGAGCCACAGCCATCAGATCCTGCACTCCAGCAAGGCAAGCAGATGTAGCATCATTTGATCATGTCGTCCCAACTATTTTCAAATTCTAATATATTGTTTGCAAATTCTATGTATGCATTGCTATGTTGTTTTAACTATTGTCGATAGTTAACCCAGTAGATGCATTATCAGTAGGCAAATTTTTATCCTCTACTACTGAGCCTAGGTTTATCTTGCTGTGACTTTGGGTTCGTCGGATCAACCCTTGTCACTTAGTAGTTTACGAGTTTGTTGCCTAGCCATGCTTAGCTATCGGTAGAAATGGGCGATTATCGACTTGTCGATAACCTTGATCACACAAACTTATTATGATCTCTATATTTCAGCTCTGTGTTATGTTCAAATTGCAAAACTAAAACTGAAAATAAAAACAATTTGGACTTGGGCACAATGGTAAGATGGTGTGATCTCTTGGGTGTGATTGGAATGGTGCCCGAGTCAATTAAGGACCGAACATCTTGAGAGTACCTGTTATCCAGGCATTTTGTGCGTGCTAACCACACTAGAGAGAATGGGACCTCTCTTGACTTAGTACTTTGACGTGTGTTGGCTACGAGTCGCAGGAGGGCGTGTGTGTGTTGCGTGGTGGTAAAACGAGATGGTTGTGTGTGGGAGCATTGTAGTTGTCCAAAGAGCTTTACCCCAAAGGGTAGTTGTCTTTTTGGCTTTACAATGTAAGCGTATGGATTTCTATCCATACAAGCGGCTCGTAGTTGATTCACAATATTGGAAATGTCTCGTAGGACTTAGCTGTGCCGACATACCTTTGGAAGTGTGCTAAATCATGTGGCTTAAAGGCGGTCTGAAGTGTGGGTACATTAGTACACCCCTGTAGGATTTTAAAACTATTTGAATAGCCTCATCCTAGGTTATGGACACGCTTGGGTAAGCTTTTCAAGAGTTAGACTACAACATTTTTAAATTAAAACTTGATGGGTGGTATGAATCCGGGATTCATGCTATTTGTGGTGGCTATTGGGTTAGTCACTTCTAGGTGGTTACTTGATAATTATTGTTACTCGCTGCTATTTCAATGCTTAAAAACTGAATTGTTAAATTGCTTTCAATCTATTATATTATTGCAAATGAAACTTGTTTTATGCATCCAAATAACCATATAACCAACCTTCATTTGATACAACTTTCATGTAGCTATGTATAGGCTTGTTACTCGTAAGTCTTGCGAGTACATTATTGTACTCACCTGCATTGCTTATTGTGTGCAGAGGAAGAAGGTGAGCCCGAAGGGCCTCACTTTTGTGAGTTGTGCTGTGGCAGTGTGTGGGGCGATTAGCTTGGCGGCCCGGTCGGTTGCCCTATGGTGTTATGTGGCTAACCGGTCGTCTTTTGGTTTAAGCCATCTCATGGCAACTTTTGCTTCCGCTGTTACTTCTTAATACTTTGTCATTTGGCCGGTCGGTTGTTATGTAATAACTTATTATTATGTATGTCTTTTGCTAGACTTGTTATGTTATGTTGTATGGACATGATGCATGCTTTTGTTTGATGTGTGTGTGCTGCAATTTCTGGAAAGCACATGTCCATCGAGGCACGGGTTATTCTGTTTGTGATACTAGAGCCAGTGGAAGGTTAAGTATTACAAGCTTAATAAACCAGGGTTTCACATTTCAGAAAAGTCTCTTGGGAAAAAAACCTTTGGTTCAAGATTGAACCTAGTGATCTTGGAGCTTTTGAATTGAAAGGGGTGACTTTTGTATTGAATGAGAACCTCCTGGATTCTGGGCAAAGAAGGTGTATGCCAATTAAAGCGATGGACTTGATTGAATTATCTAAGCCTTTACCTGAGTAGGAATTATGAAGTGTGATTGATTTACTAATATCTTGGGAGAATAATAGGATGACTTTAAGGGAATGTGAACTGATGGAAGGTTAGAAGTCTTTGGGAGACTTTGTAATGAAGGTTTGTGGATTATACTCTCCCTAACTGATTTTGATCTTAATTAAATGATTGGATTCCAATAATACTAGTTGTGAACCTGGCATGAATGGGAAGTTGATTCTTAGCTCCTAGCTAGCATCCAGCACATGATTAAAGCAAGCAGCTCCTGAGGAAAATAAAACTGGATGAAAGAAGTGAAGCTTCGTTGTCTCTGCACTTCAAGGACAACATGCAAGATCTTCTAGAAGACCTCGGATTGAGAATCATTTCGTCAGCCTAACCCTATAGCTTTAGTTGCTAGATTCCTCTAGTTAGTGAGTCCCTTGCCAGTTCACGGCGCTAATCGTTAGAACGTTGTAAGTTGTGGAGCTCTTTTGAGCAAGCTCTTAATGGGTTCTTTGTCGGGATGTAGTTCTGCTCTATTCCCTCTTGGTCTTTTGACACTTATCCCAGGAACCGCACTAATCTCCAAGAGACCCTACCGCCTGCCTGTTGATGATTTGGTCGAGCTGAAGAAGCAAATTGAAGAGATGCAAGAAAAATGATTTGTCCGATCAAGTTCCTCACCTTGGGGAGCCCCAGTTATCTTTGTTGCAAAGAAGGATGGTACCCAAAGGATGTGTGTGGATTACCGCTTACTCAACGAAGTCACCATCAAGAACAAGTACCCTCTGCCCAGGATCGATGATTTGTTTGACCAGCTGAAGGGAGCCGGAGTGTTCTCTAAGATAGATTTAAGATCAGGATACCATCAGTTGAAGATCCGTCAAGAGGATATACCCAAGACAACTTTCTCAACTCGATATGGACTATATGAGTTCACGGTCATGTCTTTTGGACTGACCAATGTCACTGCTTACTTTATGAACTTGATGAATAAAGTATTCATGGAGTATTTGGATAAGTTCGTCATTGTCTTCATTGACGACATTCTAGTATATTCCAAGAGTAAAGAAGAGCATGAAGAACATCTTCACCTGATTCTGACTAGGCTTAGAGATCATAAACTCTATGCCAAATTCAGCAAGTGTGAGTTTTGGATGAAAGAAGTTACTTTTTTGGGACACGTCATGTTTGCAGAAGGAGTCGTCGTCAACCTCAGTAAAGTCAAGGATGTGCTCAATTGGGAGTCACCCAAGTCAGTACCTTAGATCAGAAGTTTCCTTGGTATGGCAGGATACTACCACCGGTTTATAGAAGGTTTCTCCAAGATAGCAAGACCCCTCACTCAGCTATTAAAGAAGGAAAATAAATTTTCTTGGACGCTAGAATGTGAGCAGAGTTTTCAAAAATTGAAGAAGCGCTTGACCACCGCTCCAGTGTTGACTTTGCCAGATGTCCGAAAGGATTTTGAGATTTACTATGATGCATCGCAACAAGGTCTCGGTTGTGTCCTGATGCAGGAAAGGAAGGTAGTAGCATATGCTTCACGTTAGTTAAGGCCTCATGAAGTAAATTACCCCACCCATGACCTGGAATTGGCTACAGTGGTGCATGCCTTGAAGATATGGCGTCATTACCTTATCGATATCCGCTGTGAAGTCTACACTGATCATAAGAGCTTGAAGTACATTTTCACTCAGGATGATCTCAATATGAGGCAAAGAAGATGGTTGGAATTGATCAAAGATTACAACATTGGAATCCATTACCACCCAGGCAAAGCTAATGTTGTAGCAGATGCTTTAAGTAGAAAGGTCTATTGCAATACTCTGTTGATCAAGGAAAGTCAGCCCGCGCTACATGAAGAATTTCAGAAACTTAAGCTTGAGTTAGTTGAAGAAGGTTATTTGGCTGCTTTGGAAGTGCAACCCACTCTACAATGTCATATCAGGGAAGCCCATATCGAAGATGCAGATATCAAGGAGATCAAGAGTAACATAAAGAAGGGTAAGTCCCTAAGATTTTTAGAAGATGAGCAAGGAACCATTTGGTTCGATAAGCGTATCTGTATACCGGACAAAAAGGAACTTAAGCAGTTGATACTGAAGGAAGCTCATGAAACCTTGTATTCTATTCACCTCGGAAGTGCTAAAATGTATCAAGATCTTAAGGAATTGTATTGGTGGCCTAGTATGAAGCGAGAATTTTCTGAATACATAGCACAATGTGATGTTTGCCAGCGAGTTAAAGCTGAGCATCAGAGACTTGCTGGACTCCTACAACCCTTGCAGATCCCTGAATGCAAATGGGAAGAAATTAGCATGGACTTCATTACCAGTCTGCCAAGAACAAGAGCTGGATACGATTCCATGTGGGTAATCGTGGATCGCCTGACAAAAGTTGCTCACTTTATCCGAGTCAAGGCTACCTACTCAAGAAACAGACTTGCAGATTTGTACATGGCAAAGATAGTATGTTAGCACGGAGTACCAAAGAAGATCGTGTCGGATCGAGGATCTCAATTCACCTCGAGATTTTAGCAAAAGCTACACAGCGTTTTGGGCACTAATTTGAATTTCAGCACAACCTACCACCCCCAAACAGATGGACAAACAGAAAGGGTAAATCAAATCCTAGAAGATATGTTGAGAGCCTGCGCTCTAGAGAACCAGACCAGTTGGGATCAAATGCTGCCTTAAGCAGAGTTTTCCTACAACAATAGTCATCAGTCAAGTTTGCAGATGTCCCCATTTGAAGCCCTTTATGGAAGAAAATGTCGAACGCCATTGTATTGGACTGAAACAGGAGAAGGACAAGTACTTGGACCTGATATCCTGAAGGAAGCCGAAGACCAAGTTCGGGCAATCAGAGAAAAGCGGAGAACAGCTCAGACTAGGCAGAAAAGTTATGCTGATAACCGTCGCCGGGATTTAGCTTTTGCGGCCGGAGATCATGTGTACTTGAAGGTTTCGCCTCTTAAGGGAATGCGTTGTTTCAGAGTAAGCGGTAAGCTTGCACCAAGATACATTGGATCTTTCCCAATCGTAGCTAGAAGAGGAGAAGTTGCTTACAAATTGGAGCTCCCACTCCAGCTGTCAGATGTGCATGATACCTTCCATATGTCTCAATTGAAGAAGTGTCTATGTGTGCTAGAAGAGCAGATGCCATTAGAAGCATTTGATTTGCAGGAAGATCTCACCTACAAGGAGCAACCCATCAAGATTTTGGAAGTGTTCTAGCGTGTAACCAGAAGCAAGATCCTCCGTTTCTACAAAGTTCAGTGGAGCAATCACACTGAAGAGGAAGCCACTTGGGAGCGTGAAGAGGACCTGAAGGCCGAGTTTCCGCACCTATTCTCTAGTCAGCCTGAATCTCGGGGTCGAGATTTCCTTTAAGGGGTGTAGGTTTGTAACATCCCTAATTTGCAGAGTTTTTGAAAATTTTCAAAATTTTAAAAAGTAACCATTTGGTTTAAGTTGCAAAAGCTTAAATTGAAATTTAGAAATAAAAAACCATTTAATTTGAATTAATCCAACTTCAATTAAATTAAAAAGTTAGTTTATTTGAGTTTTCTGGATTTTATTTGGATTTAAGCCTTTTATTGCTTTTTTCTGGATTTTAATTTGGCTTTTCCTTTTGGTTGAAACCAAAATCTATTTTGTTTGCAAAATTAAAAACTAAAGTATAGTTAAAAGTATTTTCATTAAGTTCTAAATAATTCTTGGGATTTCTGTGAATTTTCCTAGAATTTTCAGACCTTAGCAGCTATTTTCTAAAAAGGTTTTTGCTTTTTCGGTATTTTCTAAAATCAAAAATCATTTGAAAATCCCCTTAGAGCTTTGGGCCGAATCTCTTCGGCCCATTCTCCCCTCCTCCTCGCGTGGCCCTGTGCTGGCCCACTTCGACGCGCGCAGCGCCCCCTCGATTGGACGCCATCCGATCTGGATCGGACAGCCAAGATTCACCGCGCCCTCCCTATTCTCCCTCTCTCTTGCTGCCAGGTGGGCCCGCCCTGTCAGCCACCCGTGCCCCTTCTTCCCCGCTCCTTCTTCCTCGTCGCGCCGCTCACGTCAGAGCCGTGCGCGCATGCGCGCATATTTCGTTGGTGCCACTTGTCCCGTCCCGTCACGTCGCCACTTGCACGCGCATCGAAGGCGGCGTGCTCAGCCGCACCCGTGCGCCCCCGCTCTTGCCCTTTCCTCTGCTCCTTTCGCTGACACCGCCGCTCGCCATTGATGGCTGAAGCGACCTCCTCGCCGCTCTCCACCATCCGGGCCCCCCCAGGCCCATAAAGGCGAGCAATGGATGCGCCTCCTTCTCCTCTTGCTCCTTCCCCAACCCACTCTCTTCCTCTCGCTCCGAATCCGCCGAATTTCGCCTCCGCCGCCACCAGCCATGAAGCTCGCCGTCGTCTCTAGCGCCACCTCCGAGCACCCTCAGCCGTCGCTGCCTCTACCTTCGGCTTCGCCTCGTCGCGGCGCACCTAGTGCGCGTTCTCACTCCACCTGGAGGCCACCGGAGCCTCGCCGCCACCACCGAGCCGCCGCTGCCGCCACCGCCGCCGCTTCTCGTCATCGCCACCGGCCATCCTTTCACCACCCGCAGCCGAACCGGTGCGCCCTAGGATCCTCGCACCCTCCTATTCGCATCGGTACCACCCGCCGAGCTTGCCACGGCGCAAAGTGCCGGCGAGCAGCGCAGCCCACGCCGCCCCGAGCGCCACCGCCGCTGCGCTGACGTGGCTCCAGCTCGCCTCCACCTCGCCTCCAGCTCAGCGCCAACCCAGCACCTTAGCCCCTTGTGGCAGTCCACGTCATCCGCCCACGTGGCACTCCAAACCTCCCACCCTTCCAAAAGCCTTGTGAACCCTGTCCACCTGCACCCTCTCTTTAACAGTGGCCCCCACATGTCAATTTCTTTTCTCTTTATTTGTTTCCAACCAAAAATCCTTTGATGATGTCAGCCGACATCATAATTCATCTTTTCCTTCACAAAATTAAATCGGGAAATTGAGGAAAACCCTAATTGTATCATTTCATGTATTTTTCCAACTTCGAAAGGCCATAACTTCTTTATTCAAACTCCGATTCGAGTGATTCAAATTTCTAAATTCATATAAAATCCTCCTATAGCTGTTAGTGCTGATTTGGTATTTATTTGGAATTTATTTGGAGTTGTTTTATTTATTTAGCTCTTTTCGCACGTGTAGATTCCGGCGTTTCGGAAGATTTCTCAAACCCGACGACCGAAGCACCTCAACTCTTCAACGAAGGCAAGTCACAGACCTTTGATCATATTGAACTCATTTTACAAAACTATATTATTTGATATTGTAACATCCCAATTTTAGGCTTGTGTTTCAAATGTAAGAAAATGAGTAGAAATTAAAACTTTTTCTTACATCTTGTATTTCCTGTTTGTACTGCACAGCTTTTGTACAAGAAGTTATGGAAATACAAAGTCACAAGTCTTTGATCCAAATCTTGATCCTTCAAAAACATTCTTGTTCCATCTTGTGATAATCTCCTAGAAATATTTTTCCTAAATTTTTGGGTTGGTATGTGACTCCTCTGAAAAATTCCACAATTTTTAGAAATTGTTTGAATGCTGTTGGAGGAAAGTCAACCCAATTCAAAATGTGGTCAAACCTTGGACCAGTACCTTGGCAAATGTTTGGAGGAAAATCCACAGCACCAAAACCTCTGAAAATTTTATTCAAGGTCAATCCCTCAGCTAGCAAGCTCCTGTAAAAATTTCATAATTTTTGGAGTTCGTTTGCTACCTCAAACAATTCTCCAAATGTCAGCCCTTCTCAAAAACCAGAAAAATCGAATCTGGTTTGAGTCAGACTCGGGCTCGAGCCCGAGCCTAACTCAACCGACATGGTTGGATCCAGTCCACTCAACCTCCTCGGGCTCGTTCCTTGTGGGTCATTGGATCTCCATCCAGCTGCTCAGACCTCCCCTTTGATCTCAGCGCCTCAGGGTGGTCCAGGCCCTTGGATCTCCATCCAGCGGTCACGACCTCCCCTGGACCTCCCCGCGAGCTCGGACCTCCCCACCTCGAGTGATCTGGGACGTCCAGGACCACCCCATGCAAATCGGGATCGTCCAGGACCTCCCTAAGCCCTGTTCTTCTTCCTCCAGGACCTCCTCGAGCCCTGGTCATCATGGTTTTCCCGCACTGCGCGTGCGTGTGTCGAACTCGAGCGGTTGGGAGCGTGGCTGTCACTTTTGGTCCTTCCCAACGTCTCTTTCTGCCATGCATTTAATGTGTCAGAGCCTAGCCCTAAGAGAAGTCATCCCCTACCTACCTGCCCTTGTCAAATCTAGCAAGTCCATGGCAGGAGCATGGACTTTGTTCACAGTGGGTCTTGTCCACACCATTACCAAGCTCCCAGGCTATGAATAGCCTGAGACCTTCTTTTCTCCTCTTCTTTCTCTGCTCTCAGTTGTGCTTGGACTCCCTCGATTGTGAGCGTGAGCCCCAAGCTCAAGCACCCAAGAGCACCACCCCGAAACCTCCATTGTCACTTTTGGAGCGCCCCAAGACCACCTTCGAGCTCCAGGGGTTCAATATTGCTATTTTGGCTATCACTTTGTCATCTTGGTCTCCTCAAGCCTCCCTAACTTGTTGTGTTTAACCTTCACAGAGGTTGACAATTTGGGGAGCTGCTTTTCGGGGTCGAGATCATCTTCTTCTCCATCGCCGGCAAACACGTCACCGCCGGACTTCGTCGACCTTCTCCAAGTTCCTCCGACCTCCCTGGTCCCCTCTCTGCCCTCAGGTGCCCATCCCTTAGCCTTGCTGTTATTTTCTAGAGCTCGTGTAGTTTCGTAGTAAGCCTCCCTAGCCTATCTCCGGCTCGCCGGCGTTCAAGGCTGTCACCGCCGACGAGGTTGCCACCTTTAGCTCCGTGATGTTATTGCGGTTCCATTCCAGTATTTAGTTGGCGCCGGCGTGGTCCCTGTCGCCGGCGGCAAGCCGTTAAACGCGCTCGGGATTTTTTGCCGGTGCAAACTCTCGTTTTCGTCATTTTCTTAGGACAGCTTTAATGCCCAATCATTGCTAATCATTGGCGCATTAATCATGTCTTGATCCGTGTCGTGTGTCACCGACGTGTGGGCCTTGGGCTTAGAATTAAAATCCAGAGGTCTTTAAAGTCCCTTTTAGGTTCCTTTATTGCCAATCATCAGCAGCATTTAAGTTGTCCTTAGCCGCCACCTTTTAGTCGCTGTCCTAAGGACCCGCACCATTAGAAGCACCTTGGACCTCCTCGGGTTCATCGTGGTCGTCCACGACCTCCCCAAGTTTAGATCCGAGCCTTTGGCTCCTTTCCGAAAAACTTAAGCCTCTGGACCTCCCCCTAGTTTTAGCTCAGCCGTTAAGACCACCCTCGGTTAGATCTGTACCGTAGATGGGTTTCCGCGTAATTTTCTAAGTCCCAGGACCTCCCTAGTTCTATCTCGGCCTTTAAAGACCTCCTGGGTTTAGCTCTTAGCCGTTAGATTTGGCTCTGTGTAAAATCTTGCGCGCTAGGACCTCCCCTAGGGTTGATCCTAACCGCCTAGGACCACCCCGGTTAAATCCTAGCCGCTTGGACCACTCCTGCGCAAAAGGACCTCCTCTTGGTCATTTTGCCAAAACCACCCCCTGGACCTCCACCGAGGTCCTCTTTGCAAAAAGACCTCCCCTCGGTCATTTTGTAAAGACCACCCTCGGGGTCCTCTTTGTAAAAAGCCACCCATGACCTTTTACAAAGAAAACCCCACTCAGGACCTCTTAGGCTCAATCCTAGCCGTTCACGACCTCCCCAGAGTTAGATCTGAGCGTTAGATCTCCTTTGCAAAACCCTTAGTCTCTGGACCTCCCTCCGTGGCGATCTGGACCGTTCAGGACCTCCCTAGGCCTTATCTGAGCCGTCCAGATCTCCTCCCGTTAAAACCCTGTCACTTAGGACCTCCCCGAGTAGATCTTGGCCATCCAAGACCTCCTCGTGTAAATCCGAGCCGATCAAGACCTCCCCCTGGAGATCTTGACCGTCTAGGACCTCCTCCTTTGGATCCGTAGCGTTAGGACCTCCTCCTCTGGTCTAAACCGTTAGATTTAGATCTAACGGGCTAGACCTCCCTCCGTAGGTTTACCCTTAGGACCTCCCCTAGTGCTCGGGACCGCCAGATCTCGATCTGACGGTCACGACCTCTGTTAGGCGCGAGGACCTCCTTTTCGTGCGCTGTGCATGCACTGGTCGTGGCCGTTGGATCAGATCTCAACGGTCCAGACCTCCACAATGCGGGAGGAGGTCTTCTCGTGCGCTGTGCTTCGAGGTCTGTGGCCCTGCGATGCAAGATCAACGGCCCACGACCTCTCCTTTGTCTTCCAGTTCATTTGGACCTCCCGAGAGCTCAAATTTTTTAAGTCTTTTATTGTTTCAAATTTCAAAAGTGCATAACTTGGTCATTTTAGCTCCTTTTTGAATGATTCCAGTTGATGTAGCTCTGTTATAGTGTGAACTTTAATCTGAGAATGAATTTAGGTACTGTTATGTAGCAGGAAATGATTTTAACTACATGATCTTGTTTAGTGAAAAATGATGTCTAGAAATTCATTGAAAATTTGTAAATTACATAACTTCTTCTCTGTAAATCCTTTTTGAGCAAACTCGACTTGGTAAAATTTGTCTGTAGGCATGCTTTAATATGAACTAGGACTTGTCTTTATCTATGTTCCTGAAAAATGATATATGCTAGTTTTGAGCACAAGGCGAGAGCGCTGGGCGAGTCCCGCAAGCGCAAGTGGGAGGCCCAGCGGTCTGCATAGGCCGGCCTCGTTCGTCCCCGAGTTGGGCCTGCACCGGTGGCTCGTTCTTTGGCTTCACCACCGCCGAGGCCTTCGGCACCAGCTCCACATCCTCCGCAGCCGTGGACTCGATCCACGTGCGCTGCGATCAAAGCAGAAAGTTGCTCATCGCAACCCCGCGCCGACGCCACCGCTTCTCTTCGCCAACAAGGGCCACTACGCGAGTAGTTGTCCTAAGAAGATCGAGTAGCCCTCGCCCTAATGGAGGACGCGGCAAGGGAGTGGTCACCCACCGACCGTAAGACCGGGCTTGGGGAGGCCGAGTCAACCATATCTCGGTGAGGAGGCACAGAGGCGCCTGACGTGGTGTTGGGTACGCTCCTTGTTAATTTGCGTCCTACTACAGTTTTATTTGACTCGAGCTTCGCATTCTTTTATTTCGAGGTCGTTTGTCGTTGATAGTGGTCTCCATGTGTTCCTTTGGGGTTCCACTACTTATTCGCTCTCCGGTTCGGAAATGAGAGCTGACCAAGTGTGCCGGGACGTTCCTATCCACATCGAAGGAGTGGGATTCTTGGCGAGTCTTATCCTACTCGACTCGGCGCGTCTAGATGTGATTCTTGGCATGGATTGGTTGTCTCAACATTTGGGGCAAATCGATTGTGCCAGGAAGATTGTCTACCTCACCAGCCCGTCAGGTGAACAGGTTGGGTTTTCGCCGCAGTTGCGAGAGCCCCATCTTTATGCCCTTGAAGCAAAGCCGGCATTGGAGATTCGCGATGTCCCCACTGTGTGTGACTTCGCGGATGTCTTTCCTGAAGATTTTCCTGGGATGCCTCCCGTTCGAGACCTGGAGTTCGTTATTGAGTTGCTGCCTGGTACCGCCCCTATTTCTAAGAGGTCGTACCTCATGCCTCCTAACGAGTTGGAGGAGCTGAAGAAGCAACTAGGTGAGCTGCAAGAGAAGGGTTTCATTCGTCCTAGCTCATCTCCTTGGGGTTGTCCAGTTATCTTTGTGAAGAAGAAGGACAAGACCCTGCGCATGTGTGTCGATTACCGTCCGCTTAATGAGGTGACGGTGAAGAACAAATATCCTTTGCCCCGTATCGATGATCTTTTCGATCAGTTGACCGGAGCGCGTATATTCTCCAAGATTGACTTGAGGTTGGGCTATCATGAAGTCAGGATTAGGACCGAGGATATTCCGAAGACGGCCTTTGCTACTCGTTATGGTCTTTACGAGTACACCGTCATGTCTTTTGGTTTGACTAATGCTCCTGCTTTGTTCATGAACCTTATGAACTCGGTATTCATGGAGTATTTGGATAGGTTCGTGGTGGTATTCATTGATGATATTCTTATCTACTCCAAGAGTGAAGAAGAGCATGTTGAGCATCTTAAGCTTGTGTTGGGCAAGCTGCGTGAGCACCAGCTGTATGCAAAATTCAGCAAGTGTGAGTTCTGGTTGAAGGAAGTGGCATTCTTGGGCCATGTTCTTTCAGCAGGAGGTGTGGTTGTGGATCCTAGCAAGGTCAGTGATGTGCTATCTTGGGGTCAGCCCAAGTCGGTCACCGATGTGCGGAGTTTTCTTGGTTTGGCTGGCTATTATCGCCGCTTTATCGAGAATTTCTCCAAGATTGTGAAGCCTATGACTGAATTGCTCAAGAAAGACAAGAAGTTTGAGTGGTCTACTGCTTGTGATGTGAGTTTTCAGGAACTCAAGAAGCGGTTGACTTCAGCCCCAGTGCTTGTTCTCCCTGATATTCACAAGAGCTTTGATATCTATTGTGATGCTTCTCGTCGTGGTCTTGGTTGTGTTCTTATGCAGAAGGCAAGGTTGTGGCCTATGCATCGCGGCGCTTGAGGCCCCATGAACTCAACTATCCTACTCATGACTTGGAGTTAGTCTGCGTGGTTCATGCACTCAAAATATGGCGGCATTATCGATTGGTAACCGTTGTGAGGTGTATTCACCACAAGAGCTTGAAGTACTTGTTCACCCACCAGATCTGAACCTCGTGCAAAGAAGATGGTTGGAATTGATCAAGGACTACGACATGGGTATTCAGATCATCCGGCAAGGCCAATGTCGCTGCGGATGCACTCGATCGGAAGGTGTATTGCAACTTTGTTGATGCTCCAAGAGCAAGAAACCCCTTATTTCGAGTTTCAATACCTCAATTTGGGTTTGATCGAGCACGGTTCTCTCGCTACTGTGAGGACCCCGGTTTATTCGGCTTATACTGTTTAACCATCCACTTGGTCCTATCAGTACAAATCAAATAAACCAAGCCTCGAGATATGTATACTTCCTGCACTGCAGATACACACCTGCTACAAAATCATGCATCAATTCCATTCATACACATAGAGCCGAAGCAAAAGCAACAACTGAAAGACATAGATAATATAAAAAGAGTTATTATTAAAGAGTTATTACAAAAGAGAGGCCGACCGACCAAAAGTCATACGAATAAGTAAATACACAGCGGAAGCAAAATGGCCATAAGATGGCGATAAACAAAAGCCAATCGGTGTGCCTTTACCCACAAGGCAACCAACCGGACCGCCAAGCTAATCGTCCCAAACAGCGCCGCAACACAACTCACAAAAGTGAGGCCCTTGGGGCTCACCTTCTTCCTCTGCAACAATTAATATTAAGCAAGCGATGAGTACAAAACTTGTTTTTGTACTCGCAAGACTGACGTGTGAGATAACAGAACTATAATTAACTACATGCAAGCTTTATTTAAGTGGATGAGGCTCGACTTATTTTCAAGATAAAGCAAGTTTTCATTTGCAATAAGGTAATAGATTCAAAGCAAGTTTGCAATTAACTTTTATTGTTCAAATAAAAGAGAGACAATTATAACAATAGATAGATGACAACACCAACCTAGAAGTGACTAACCCATAGTCACCACAACAATAGCATGAAGTACCCCTTCATACCACCCGTGTCAAGTTTAAGTTTTTAAAAGGTTGTAGTCTAGTTCTTGCACGACCTTACCAAGCATGTCCATAACCTAGGACGAGGCTATTCGAATAGTTTTAACCCTGCAGGGGTGTACCAATGTACCCACACGATAGACCGCCTTTCCACCAGCCACGGTTAGCACACTTCCTTTGGTATGCAGGCATGACTAAGTCTAACAAGACGCTTTCCAATGGACGATGCTCATAATTAACACCTCCCAAAGTACTGAGTCAAGAGAGGTTCTATATCCCCCTCGTGTGGTTAGCACGCAATAAGCGCTTGGCTTAGTGACACAAGTAACTCGGTCCTTGGGGACTTAGGCACCATTCCACACACCCAACAGATCACATCAACATACCATTGTGCTCAAGTCAAGATATAGTTTTGTTTTCAGTTTTTGATTTGTAAATCAATAAAACACAAGGGTTGGACATAATGGAGTAGTATAAGTAGTTGTGTGATCAAGATCATCGACTAAGTCGATGATCGCCCAATACTACCGATACTAGGCATGGCTAAGCAATATTTATTCGAATCTACTAAGTGACAAGAGCTCATCCAACGAACTCTAATCACAGCAAATAACCTAGGCTCGTAGTAGAGGATAATCATTTACCTACAGATTATGCAACTAGAGGATTAACTAATCAATTTAACAACAAATTAGCAATGCATACATAGAAGTTAAACAAAATATTAGACTTTTAAAAGTAATGGGATCAATGGGAAATGATCAAACTGCTTGCCCGCTTGTTGTTGCTCAAATTGTTGCGGAGGGTCGTTTCTGGGGTTACCGCAAATGTCAAGCCTAGCGAAAGAGCGGAAACAACCAATAAGACGAGCAACACTTAAACGAAAGAGCAAGCAAAAATTATCCAAATGCGACGTAAATTTATACACAAGGTAAAATACTAATATACCTAGGCATAGGAATTGGAAAACCTAATTTGGATTTGTGGTGCAAAAGATATTCTCTAAAAACCTATTTTCTACCATAATTAGCACTGTAGCAAAAATATTTTCTAGAAATATTTTGGAGCTGAAATTTTAGGGTGGCTACCTACTGGTGTAGTGATAACCCATATAAAATTTCAGGTCATTTGGAGTTATATTGAAAGAGTTATGATTTGTCTAAATTGTTTAGGTATTAAACTAAATTATGATCCTTATGATTTCTAAAAACAGTAAAATTTGTGAAACCAATTTTCCTAGCAATTACACTATCAGTGGAAGCTAATCCAATTGGATTCATACAAAAATGATCTATAGATTAAAAGTTATGCATTTTACAAGTTTGCTAAAGTTCTGAAAACAGTATTAAGTTCACTTGTTTACTATTTTTGAAAATGGTTTTCCAGGTTTTATCATGGTCTCCAGTTATTTTTCTATTTAAGTTCAAGTTATAAGGAAGCTAACAAAATTGGAATCATCTAATTTGGAGCTAAGATGACAAATATATGAAAATGACAAGACCCTAATGTTCTTCAGTTTTTGGACTTAGCATTTTCGGGGATTTTCCTAACATCCGGAGACGTGGACGATTGAGAGCCGTCGATCTCAGATCGGACGTCCCTGGTTGAATCCGAGCGACACAGGCACTGAGCGCGCAGAAGAGGGCGGCGACGTGGAGAGCTGAGGGCCGTAGATCTCTGGATCGGACGACCGCCAATGGGCCACGCCGCTTTCGACCGGAGCTCCTTCCGACAACAGAGGAGCTCCCGGCCGCGAGTTTGCTCGGCGTGTCGCCGGCGAGGATCGCCATGGCGACGCCGGCCAAGGGCCAAAATGGGATCCTAGCACTATTGCGCACCTAAGGGCAGCCGGGACTTCGCCGGAGGTGGACGGAGGCGGCGGTGCGACGCGGCGGAGCGGGGGTGACCGCTACGGGAAACACGGCAACGGTGAAATGGCTAAGCCGCGCGCAAACGGGAGGGTGCACGAGCACTAGGAAGGTGTTAGGGACTTAAGGGAAGGGCTCGGCGCCACTGAGGTCACCGGAGGTGAGCCGGCGGCAGAGATAGGCGGCGGCGGGGCAGATCTACGAAATTTTACGCCGACCGAGCTACGGCTACGCCCTAGGTGATTTAGCGTTTGCTTGAGCTACACTAGGGGTCTAGGACTCACCCGATGACGCGTGAGGACGGGATGCCGAAGATGGGTCGGCGACGAGGGTCTGCGGCGGTGCGGGAGCTTCACCGCGGAGGGTCAACTGAGCAAAGCCAGCCACGCCGGGTCATCAGCATAGCACCAGCACACCCCAAGGGTGCCCCCAGAGCAAGGAATCGAGGGATGGGGGACTTACCGGAGCTGGGGACGAAAGGGGGTAGTTGCGGCCGATTTGGGGGAAATCTGAAATTCCGGCGCTCCCGTTGAAGCAACCTGAAATGGAGTGGGGGTTAAGCACCACCGAGGTGAGGAGAAGCAACAGGAGCAAGGAGGGAGCCAGGGAACCACTGGAGCACTGGGTTCACCGAGGAGCTCCGCGGGCAACAATGGCGGCGAGGAGATTTCGAGCGCTCGGGAGCTCCACAAGGGCAGTAGGTGCACGGGAGAGCTCAAGGGGTGTGTAAAGGAGGATAAAGGAGGACAAGGGGGGCTTAAGTAGGCCTGAGGAGCAAGAGAGCACCGTTGCTCCGCCTCGGGTTCCCGCTGGCACTGCGGTCGCCGTGAGCGACGGGAGCAGTTGAGACGACGACTAAACGGGGCGGTGGAGTGACGGGCATTTAATGCGCTGCAGACACCCGTTGCGAGGTCGCCGGATGGGACAAGGCACTGCGCACCCACGCTCGGCTCCGCCATGGCTCAGCGCCGCGCGAGCGAGAGGAGGACGACGATGGCCAGCCGTCCGATTTGCATCCAACGGCTAACACGCGATCGCGTCGGACGGCCGCAAGACAACGCCCACCGTCCGATGGAAATCCAACGGTCGAGGAACAGAGGGCAACCGGAGTTGTCCGAATGCCTACGAATGAGGGCCGTCCGATTGAGATCCAACGGCTGATGACGCGCGCTCGCTCGACCGCGCCGGGTGTAGTTAGTTGGCTCGGTCGAGTCAGTTGGCTCGAGCCCGAGTCTGACTCGCACCCGAGGAACAGTGCAAACCAGTTAGGTTTTGAATTTTAAAGGCTGAAACTTTGGGGATTTAATTGAGGTATCAAATCAACTCCAAAATTTATGAAATTTTAACTGGAGCTTCCTGACTTAAGGATTAACCTTCCATAAAATTTTCAGAGATTTTTGTGCACTGAAATTTTCTCCAGAAATTCCAGAAGGTGATTTCAGAGGTTTGACCAAGGTTTGACTTGCCTCTAAAATATTTCAAATAATTTCCAAAAATTATGAAATAATTCAGAGGTGTTACCAAGCAACCCTAGAACCCAGGAAAAATTATTACCAAGGGTTTGACACAAGATTTCACCCAGAAGGTTTTGACTTGAGATAAATGAGGATTTTGATTTTGAATTTCCCAAAATTCCTTTACAAGAATTTCTAAAAGTTTCAGAGTAAAGGATGAAGGAAAAGTTTTAATTTACCCTCATTTTATTACATTTGAAACACAAGCCAAAATGGGGATGTTACAAACCTCCCCCCCTTACAAAAATCTCGTCCCGAGATTTGGTTCACTCGGAAAAGAAAGAGGGGTAGTCTGCACGAAGACGATCTTCTCGCTCCCAAGTAGCCTCATCCTCGGAATGGTTTGACCACTGAAATTTAAGGAACTTGATGGTCTTGTTCCTTGTTCTTCGCTCAGCCTCCTCGAGTATGCGAACAGGGTGCTCGCGATAGGTCAAATCCTCCTGAACATCAAGAGTTTCCAACGGAGCTTCCTCTGTTGGAACACGGAGGCACTTCTTTAGCTGGGACACATGGAACACATCATGTACTCCCGCAAGTGCAGCAGGCAACTCCAACTTGTAGGCAACAGCTCCCTTCTTCTCGATAATACGGTATGGACCGACATATCGAGGAGCTAACTTGGGAGCGGGAAGATCGCCTTCATGCAGATTTTCCATCTTTCTTCTCCGAGTAAACGGAATCTCGGGTCGAGATTCTTGTAAGGGGGGAGAGTTGTAACATCCCAATTTTAGGCTTGTGTTTCAAATGTAAGAAAATGAATAGAAATTAAAACTTTTTCTTACATCTTGTATTTCCTGTTTGTACTGAACAGCTTTTGTACAAGAAGTTATGGAAATACAAAGTCACAAGTCTTTGATCCAAATCTTGATCCTTCAAAAACATTCTTGTTCCATCTTGTGATAATCTCCTGGAAATATTTTTCCTAAATTTTTGGGTTGGTATGTGACTCCTCTGAAAAATTCCACAATTTTTAGAAATTGTTTGAATGCTGTTGGAGGAAAGTCAACCCAATTCAAAATGTGGTCAAACCTTGGACCAGTACCTTGGCAAAATTTTGGAGGAAAATCCACAGCACCAAAACCTCTGAAAATTTTATTCAAGGTCAATCCCTCAGCTAGCAAGCTCCTGTAAAAATTTCATAATTTTTGGAGTTCGTTTGGTACCTCAAATAATTCTCCAAATGTCAGCCCTTCTCAAAAACCAGAAAAATCGAATCTGGTTTGAGTCAGACTCGAGCTCGAGCCCGAGCCTAACTCAACCGACACAGTTGGACCCAGTCCACTCAACCTCCTCGGGCTCGTTCCTTGTGGGTCGTTGGATCTCCATCCAGCTGCTCAGACCTCCCCTCTGATCTCAGCGCCTCGGGGTGGTCCAGCCCTTGGATCTCCATCCAGCGTCACGACCTCCCTGACCTCCCGCGCTCGGACCTCCCCACCTTGAGTGATCCGGGACGTCCAGACCACCCCATGCAAATCGGGATCGCCCAGACCTCCCTAAGCCTGTTCTTCTTCCTCCGTGACCTCCTCGAGCCCCGGTCATCATGGTTTTCCCGCACTGCAGCGTGTGTCGTGGTCGAGCGCTTGGGAGCAAAGTGGCTGTCACTTTGGTCCTTCCCAACGCCTCTTTCGCCATGCATTTAATGTGTCGAGCCTAGCCCTAAGAGAAGTCATCCCTACCTACCGCCTCTTGTCAAATCTAGCAAGTCCATGGCAGGAGCATGGACTTTGTTCACAGTGGGTCTTGTTCACACCATTACCAAGCTCCGAGGCTATGAATAGCCTGAGACCTTCTTTTCTCCTCTTCTTTCTCTCGCTCTCGCTTGTGCTTGGACTCCTCGATTGTGCGTGAGCCCCAAGCTCAAGCACCCAAGAGCACCACCCCAAACCTCCATTGTCACTTTTGGAGCTCCCAAGACCACCTTCGAGCTCCAGGGGTTCAATATTGCTATTTTGGCTGTCACTTTGTCATCTTGGTCTCCTCAAGCCTCCCTAACTTGTTGTGTTTAACTTTCACAGAGGTTGACAATTTGGGGAGCCGCTGGGTCGAGATCATCTTCTTCTCCATCGCCAAAAACACGCCACCGCCGGACTTCGCCGACCTTCTCCAAGTTCCTCCGACCTCCCCGGTCCCCTCTCGCCCTCGCCCATCCCTTAGCCTTGTCGTTATTTTCTAGAGCTCGTAGTTTCGTAGTAAGCCCGCCTAGCCTATCTCGGCTCGCGGCGTTCATCATGGCGCCGCCGACGAGGTTGCCACCTTTAGCTCCGTGATGTTATTGCGGTTCCATTCCAAGATTTAGTTGGCGCCGGCGTGGTCCCTGTCGCCGGCGGCAAGCCGTTAAACGCGTTCGATTTTTGCCGTGCAAACTCCGTTTCTCATTTTCTTAGGACAGCTTTAATGCCCAATCATTGCTAATCATTGGCGCATTAATCATGTCTTGATCCGTGCCGTGTGTCACCGACGTGTGGGCCTTGGGCTTAGAATTAAAATCCAGAGGTCTTTAAAGTCCCTTTTAGGTTCCTTTATTGCCAATCATCAGTAGCATTTAAGTTGTCCTTAGCCGCCACCTTTTAGTCGCTGTCCTAAGGACCCGCACCATTAGAAGCACCTTGGACCTCCTCGGGTTCATCGTGGTCGTCCACGACCTCCCCAAGTTTAGATCCGAGCCTTTGGCTCCTTTCCGAAAAACTTAAGCCTCTGGACCTCCCCCTAGTTTTAGCTCAGCCGTTAAGACCACCCTCGGTTAGATCTGTACCGTAGATGGGTTTCCGCGTAATTTTCTAAGTCCCAGGACCGCTATAGTTCTATCTCGGCCTTTAAAGACCTCCTGGGTTTAGCTCTTAGCCGTTAGATCTGGCTCTGTGTAAAATCTTGCGCGCTAGGACCTCCCCTAGGGTTGATCCTAACCGTCTAGGACCACCCCGGTTAAATCCTAGCCGCTTGGACCACTCCTGCCCAAAAGGACCTCCTCTTGGTCATTTTGCCAAAACCACCCCCTGGACCTCCACCGAGGTCCACTTTGCAAAAAGACCTCCCCTCGGTCATTTTGCAAAGACCACCCTCAGGGTCCTCTTTGTAAAAAGCCACCCCTGACCTTTTACAAAGAAAACCCCGCTCAGGACCTCTTAGACTCAATCCTAGCCGTTCACGATCTCCCCAGAGTTAGATCGGAGCGTTAGATCTCCTTTGCAAAACCCTTAGTCTCTGGACCTCCCTCCGTGGCGATCTGGACCGTTCAGGACCTCCCTAGGCCTTATCTGAGCCGTCCAGATCTCCTCCCGTTAAAACCTTGTCACTTAGGACCTCCCCGAGTAGATCTTGGTCATCCAAGACCTCCTCGTGTAAATCCCAGCCGATCAAGACCTCCCCCTGGAGATCTTGACCGTCTAGGACCTCCTCCTTTGGATCCGTAGCGTTAGGACCTCCTCCTCTGGTCTAAACCGTTAGATTTAGATCTAACGGGCTAGACCTCCCTCCGTAGGTTTACCCTTAGGACCTCCCCTAGTGCTCGGGACCGCCAGATCTCGATCTGACGGTCACGACCTCTGTTAGGCGCGAGGACCTCCTTTGCGTGCGCTGTGCATGCACTGGTCGTGGCCGTTGGATCAGATCTCAATGGTCCAGACCTCCCCAATGCGGGAGGAGGTCTTCCGTCAGGCCAGGCTTCGAGGTCTGTGGCCCTGCGATGCAAGATCAACGGCCCACGACCTCTCCTTTGTCTTCCAGTTCATTTGGACCTCCCGAGAGCTCAAATTTTTTAAGTCTTTTATTGTTTCAAATTTCAAAAGTGCATAACTTGGTCATTTTAGCTCCTTTTTGAATGATTCCAGTTGATGTAGCTCTGTTATAGTGTGAACTTTAATCTGAGAATGAATTTAGGTACTGTTATGTAGCAGGAAATGATTTTAACTACATGATCTTGTTTAGTGAAAAATGATGTCTAGAAATTCATTGAAAATTTGTAAATTACATAACTTCTTCTCTGTAAATCCTTTTTGAGCAAACTCGACTTGGTAAAATTTGTCTGTAGGCATGCTTTAATATGAACTAGGACTTGTCTTTATCTATGTTCCTGAAAAATGATATATGCTAGTTTTAGAACTTAGAAAAATCATAACTAATTCATTATAACTCCAAATTGTGCAAACTCAGTTTTGCTATTGTTAGGATAACCATGTCTACCTACCATAAAAATTTCAAGTTCCAGATCATTCTAGAAATTTTCGCCATGAACAGTAACCCTAATTAATTTAATTATGATTTTTCAGGCTGAGAGAATTTAATTTGGCCATAACTTTTTCATGCTAAGTCCAAATGAAGTGATTTTTGTTTCTAAAATTTTCTAAAATCAACTTCTAGCTGCTGTAGAAATTTCATTGGGTTTGGATGTGCTTTGCTGTTGAGTTCTTTTGGTGTTCTTCGTTCTTATCGGTTTTTATCGCCTTTTCGCGTTAGGTCCCGAAGAATTTATTGAACCTGAGCACTCCCCTCTGTAGCAAGAACAAATCCAGTAAGGGAAGCAGTTTGATCATGTTAATCCCAGTATTTTAAGTATTTATGTTGTTTACAAATTCTATGTATGCATTGCTAGTTTGTGTTAAACTATTGTCGCTAGTTGACCTAGTGGATGCATTTCCTTAGGCAAATGATTATCCTCTACTACCGTGAGCCTAGGTTATTACTGTGATTTAGGGTTCGTGGATGAGCTCTTGTCACTTAGTAGTTTGCGAATTAATTGCTTAGCTTCCGGTAGAAATGGGCGGTTATCGACTTGTCGATAACCTTGATCACACAAAACTTATTATGAGTTATGATTTCCACCTTGTGCCATGTCTTCTTATAAAAAAAAACTAAAAACTGAAAAACAAAATGATTTAGACTTAGGCACAATGGTAAGATGGTGTGATTTTCGGGTGTGACTGGAATGGTGCCCGAGTCAACAAGGACCGAACATCTTGTTACACTAAACCAAGCATTTGTGCGTGCTAACCACACTAGAGGGTATGGGACCACTCTTGACTTAGTACTTTGGCGTGTATTGGCTCCGAGTCGCAGGGAGTCGCAGGAGGGATGGTGTTGGGAGCATTGTAGTGTCCGAAAGACTTCACCCGTGATGGGATTTGTTGTCTTTCGGCTTGCAATGTAAGTGTATGGGTTTCTATCCATACGAGCGGCTCGTAGTCAGTGCACAATATTGGAAAAAGTCTCGTAGGACTTAGCTGTGCCAGCATACCTTCGGAAGTGTGCTTGTGGCTTAAAGGCGGTCTGGAGTGTGGGTACATTGGTACACCCCTGCAGGGTTAAAACTATTCGAATAGCCTCGTCCTAGGTTATGGACACGCTTGGCAAGGTCTTTCAAGAGTTAGACTACAACCTTTTAAACTAAAACTTGATGGGTGGTACGAATCGGGGATTCATGCTATGTTGTGGTGGCTATTGGGATAGTCACTTCCAGGTGGTTACTTGTATGTATCTTTATTACGCTTTTATGTTGACAACAAAATAGTTTTGCAAACTTGCTTTTAAATGTATTAGTTTATTGCAAATAAAGTTGGCTTTATGCAAATTGAGACATACAACCTCCACCTAAATAAGCTTGCATGTAGTTTATGAATAGGTCTGCTATTCCACACGTCAGTCTTGCGAGTACCTTTGTGTACTCAGTTATCTTGCTTAAATGTATTTGTTGTAGAGGAAGAAGGTGAGCTCGAGGGGCCTCACTTTTGTGAGCTTTGTTGTGGTAGCTTGCGGGGCGACTAGCTTGGCGGCCCGGTTGGTTGCCTTGTGGGTTATGTTGGCTAACCGGTCGACTTTTGTTCTAGCCATCTTATGGCACCTTTTGCTTCCGCTGTCTTTCTTGTATATTGTTCTATTTGGCTGGTCGGCTCTTTTGTAATAACTTTACTTTATGTATGTCGTTATTGAACTTAGTGTTGTATGGTGTATGGAAATGATGTGTAATTTTGTGATGATGTGCATATGCTGCAATTCTGGGAAGCATATGTTCATCGAGGCTTAGAATGTTTAATTAGTAATTCTAGAACCATTTGGAGGTTAAGTGTTACTAGTTAAATATTCCGGGTCCTCACAGATATAAACATGCATTGCTAGTTTTATATTAAATGGTTTCGGGAGTAGATAATTGCCTAATTGATGTATGCCTCCTTGATAAATTGCAAATAACATGTATCCTTGAATGACATGAACCTTTGGACACCATAGGATGGACTATTTTAGTTAGACATTGTTAAATTACCAACACGGGTATCGTATTATGCTTAGCCATGCTATAGTTGTACGTTGGGACTCATGATCACATGCTCGTATGAATAAACATGACTAAAGGAATTATGGAATTGTGGCGCGGACACCGTTATTAAAAGATGTTGTGCCAAGGCTAGGGTGGTCTTTGGCCGGGTTGAACCAAAAATGTTTTATGCTTGGGCGAGTGGGTGGTGGTAAGTGTGGGTATCGTAACGCACATTGGGACGTAGATTAGTCTTGCCTAAGCAGCCAACTAAGAACTTAACCTTGAACCATTGATCTGGGTCATACCGTGCAACCACAAGTTCATTTATGGGGTGGACTGGGCCAACTAATTGACAATGCTTTGCGTCGATTCTGTTTTGGTTGAGAACGGCGCAAGAGGGGGATGAATCTAGCGGGAGTAAAACCCATTAGAAGCGAATCCTTAGCGAGTAGAACCAAGTCAAAACAGAGCTTTGTAAAAGCCTTGTGATAATGACTTAGTCGCACACCTTCGGCAGTGTGTCAGACGGACATTATAAGTCAAATTATCTCTTGTGGGTAAAACTATACAACCTCTGCAGAGTGTATAAAAACTATTCGAATAGCCGTGTCCCCGGTTGTGGACATGCCCGGAGATTTCATGCAAGGGGTAGATGTTTTCATTAAAATAGTGGGAATGATGGTTTGGATGGAATGGTTGGAAAGATCTCTGGTTGTTTCAAAGAACTAAATTACTTATGTAATAATCTTTTAAATTGTGCTTTTAATCTATTTATTGTATTTACTGTCAATATTGCTTCCTGCAAAATAAACATAAGGCTATCCTTGTCAAGCCCTGCATGAATAATAATTGCATACATTTCCATATGGCTTGCTGAGTACATTCAAAGTACTCACGGCTTACGCCCTGTGTGATTAATCCCCACAGAAGAACTATGAAACTCAGAGTATTATGAAGAGGAGTATCTTGAAGACTTTGCGAACTAGGTCGCGTCCTCCACTCGATTGCCTGTGGGCATGTCGTGTGACCACCACGTGATATTTTGTTTCTGCCGCAAGTTACCTTTTGGTGTTGAGCCCTGCGTGGCAACTCTGTAAGACTTTACCATAAGGTCCTTTTGCTACTATTAATATTAATTTGTCCGCTTCATCGTTATTCTGTTGTATGGTTGTGATTACACCGAGGTTGTAGCTGTGCGAGCTAGCTACTGATCTGGGACTAATTCAGAATGCACAGAGGGTCGTGGGGTTGCATACCCGGGGTCCCGACACTCAAGGAGTTCAATTCTATACTCATCTGCCTCTGACAAGATAAGAATCACAAGAGGAAGATGGAAGATCAAGTGTAGGTCAATAAGAAGAACCCTAATACCTACTCTAACACTACCAAGTTGCTTGTTCAAGACCAGCCCCAGTTGAAGCCCTTTGCTGTTACCCCTTTTCTTTCTAGCCTTTCCGAATCTCGGGGTTGAGATTCCCTTAAGGGGGTAGGTTTGTAATACCCTGGTTTTCAGAGCCTTTTTGAAATTTTCAAAATAAAAAGGACCATTTGGTTTTGATGAGAATTCAAAGCTTAAACTGGGATTTTTAGAAAATTGAAGTGTTTAAAATGACTGAACTAAACTTCAACTAATCCAAAGTTTGGTTCTTTTGTTGTTTCTCGATCTCTCTGGAGCTATCTCCCCTTTACTTGTCTACTTGAACCTTTCCTTTTCCTTTGAAATTCCTCTTTGTCTTGACTTTTCCTTTGGGTCACAACCATCCTAAGGTGTTCCAAGCTTGGGTCTGTGTTCCAAATATCCCTGATCACTGAGATTCAATCCTGGGTTGAATTCTCCCTTCTGGATCCCTCTTGCTCAACCCTTTTCCCTCTTTGCTCATTTGAACCTCTTCGGGTTCATTTGAATATTGCCATGATCATTTGGACCTGCTCAGGTTCATATAAAAGCCCCTTGGCGTTCGAGTGAGCCTCCTCGGATTCCCTTTGGTCTCATCTAAGTGCCTAGACCTCTCTCTTTAGTTCTTCTCTGGCTTAGACCTTCCCCAGGTCTAAACCACTCTTATGCTCATTCGAACTCCTTTCTATGTTCTTTAAACCTCTCTTTGTCCATTTAGACTTTTCCTTGGTTTCTATCTTTGTAATGCCCTTTCTCTGGAAATCTTGTACCGCACCCATTCTGTATTTTCGCCATGCGGTACTACAGTTGTTCAACTCGCAGTCATACCGCTCCAAAGGAAGATCAAGCATCCAACAACATGTGTTCTGGAAATTCCATACCGCCTAGTATCAACCGGTACTACCGGATTGCGGTAGTGCCGTTTCCCAGTTGCGGTATCACCATTCCTTGGAACTCCCAAAACCCGTGGTTAGGACCTCCCCTTGAGAGATCTTAGCCGTCGGGACTTGCCCTTGTAGATCTTGACCGTTAGGACCTCTCTTTGAGAGATCTTAGCCATCGGGACCTCCCCTTGGGATCTTGACCGTTAGGACCTCTCCTTGAGAGATCTTAGTCGTCTGGACCTCCCCTTATAGATCTTCACCATTAGGACCTCTCCTTGAGAGATCTTAGCCGTCGGGACCTCCCCTTGAGATCTTGACCATCGGGACCTCCCTGTCCTTTGAACCTCTTTATTCTTGGATCTCTTAGCCTTTGGACCTTTTGTCCACAGTACCACCTCTGGTCTTTACGAGAACACCACCCCCTGGTCTTCTTGCAAAGACCACCTTTGCGGGTCAGACCACCCATGTGGTCAGGACCCCTGGTCTTTTTGCATGGACCACCCTTGCGGGTTAGATCGCCCTTGTGGTCAGGACCTCTGGTTCTTTGCAAAGACCACCCTGGTGGGTCAAAACCTCCCTTGACCTCCGTACCTCCCGTGCTTTGTCTTGTCCCATCTGTCTGGTTCTGCTCACCTTTTCCCCTTTCTGTGTGTCCTAACTACCATGGAAGTCTCCACGCATTCAATGCGGGTTGTGTCATATTGAATGCTATCACCTTTTGCAGCATCTGTCCCTTCTGTTGTCACCTCCTTTACCTGCTCTTGTCCTCCTTTCCACCCATCCTTGAACACGTGTACCCTTGAAACTCACAGTAGCCCAGGCCTTATAGGCTTGGACAACACTCCCTCGTTACCTTCTTCCTCATTTTCAACTCTCTAGCTCTCCCTCAAACCAACTCTTTGGACCTCCTCCGACCAACTTTCTCTGACCTCCTCAGATCATGGATCTCCTTCGACCAACTCCTTGGACCTCCTCCCCAATCGCCGAGCCCTTATGTGGTTCTTGTTTGGTGTTTCTTTGAAGTTCTTTTAATCTCTTTTTGATCTTTGTTTGATCTTGAGTTGCTTTAACGTGTAGACCTTGATATCACATCTTTGGGGAGCCTGAGCTTGGTGAGGCAGTGAACCCGTAAAGATTTTCAAGCAGGAGGCAAGTTACACCCTTGATCATTTTGCACCCATTATTCCAATCTATGTATTTCTGTTTCAAGCTAAGTAATGCATGCTTATTTTACTTAATATTTCAATACCTGTGTTTGCTCTCATAGTTAGATCTAACTCCTTTTGTATGGCCAATGTTGATATTACTCCTGATCTGTTGTCACCTAGATGAAAACCTGGCTAACACTTTAGTGTGATCAGGACCTCTTAGAAAGAAATGCTTAGTTATGCTTAGACCAAAATCTTATTTTAGGGAAGTTTTTCAAGTACAGACCAACTGATTTACCTCAAATGTTTTAACCATGACATTGGTGTGTCTTGAAGGTTGCCACCATGGCATTGGTGTGCCATGGGGGTTTCAACCATGGAATTGGTGTGTCATGGAGGTTTGAAAAGCAAAGAAATGAAAAATGGTTTGAACTTGGACGAATCTGGTTGTTTGGTTGGTGCAAGTCTATGCACGGGGGTCGTGTGTTCCGATGCCCCAGGGTTGAGGTTGTCACCCAGGTCTGTTAAGGACCGGTCTGCGAGTGTATTTTGCTATGCCTTATCGTGCAACCACATGTCCTGTGTGGGCAGGACCTAGCCAATTAATTTGCAAAGTTATCACCGTGGTTGCTCCGACGGATCAGTGTGTGGTCTTTATGGCATGTCTTTTTATGACTATGTTGTACCCACCCGGCTCAAGAGGGGGCCTAAACCCGACGGACAAATAGTCCAAAGGGAGCAAAACCTTAGAGTGGATGGACTGTGGTGGAATGATGCATTGTAAAGACCTTGTCATGAGCTCTAGACCACTGACCTTTGGAAGTGAGTGCTGGCATCGACGGTTGCCAAGCAAACTAGAGAAATCATGTCTTGTGGGTAAAGTTGCACACCTCTGCAGAGTGTTAAACTATTCAAAGAGCTGCGTCCTCGGTTATGGACTTGCTAGCAAAGCTGCTCAAAGTTAGATCTTTGGTTTGTTTTCAAAGGACTTGTAAAAATTGGTTTTGGGTTGCTATCCAAATGGGTTTGGCAGGGAGCCTTGTGACAGGAGGGTATCCTTCACACTGTGCTAATGAATGTTATTTAACTGAAAGCTGAGTTTTGCAAAATGAACTTTAATTATTGTTATATGCTTTGGAACCTATTACTTGTAATTGGAAATAAACTTGGCTTTATGCAAATCAACCATATACGCTCTTCCTTTGATATCCATGTATGCATGTCATATTGTTATTTGACGGGTGTGACTTGCGAGCACGGTAGTAGTGCTCACTCTTGCTTGAAATCATCTTTTGAGTAGGAAGGAAAGCTTCAGGTGCTCTTGCTGTGGACCAAGTGGTCCTGGATGACTAGGATTGCGCCCTCCAGTCGATTGCCTGTGGTGTATTGGGTGGCCTGTTGTTTATCTTTCGCTGTGATTTGGTTTGTTGGCTTGTAAGCCTCCCTTTGTAATTTACTTTGTTGATATTAATAAAATTTTCGTTGAAGTGAATGTTACCACTATGGTATGCTGTGAAGAGCTAGTTGTTGATCCTTGGGACTAGCTCGGTTCACATAGAGAAGCAGGGGGTGATCTCTGACCACCACGACCACCCTCGGGCCTGGTCGTATAAGGTCCTTGGGGTGTTCCCAGCCCTCCATGACCTCTCTTGGGTCTGGTCGTGGGAGGACTTGGAACATCTCTGTGAGGACCCGGGATATTTAACTAGTAATACTTAACCTCCATATGGTTCTAGCATTACTAATTAAATATGCTAAGCCTCGATGGACATGTGCTTCCCAGAATTGCAGCACACGCTCATCATCACTAAATCATACATCATTTCCATACAAAAATTAACACTAAGTTCAACAACGACATACGTAAAGTAAAGTTATTACAAAAGAGCCGACCGGCCAAATAGCACAATATACAAGAATGACAGTGGAAGCAAAAGCGCCATAAGATGGCTAAGAACAAAAGTCGACCGGTTAGCCAACACAACCCACAAGGCAACCGACCGGGCCGCCAAGCTAGTCGCCCCGCAAGCTACCACAACAAAGCTCACAAAAGTGAGGCCCTTCAAGCTCACCTTCTTCCTCTGCAACAAATACATTTAAGCAAGACAACTGAGTACACTAAGGTACTCGCAAGACTGACGTGTGGAATAGCAGACCTATTCATATGCTACATGCAGGCTTATTTAAGTGGAGGTTATATGTCTCATTTTGCACAAAGCCAACTTTATTTGCAATAATGTAATACATTTAAAAGCAAGTTTGCAAATCTGGTTTGATGTTGAATATAACAGCGAATAAAATAATAAATACAAGTAACCACTTGGAAGTGACTATCCCAATAGCCACCACAACATAGCACGAATCCCCGATTCGTACCACCCATCAAGTTTTAATTAAAAGGTTGTAGTCTAGTTCTCACGGGGCGTATCCGAGCGTGTCCATAACCTAGGACGAGGCTATTCGAATAGTTTTAACCCTGCAGGGGTGTACCAATGTACCCACACTTCAGACCTCCTTTAAGCCACAAAAGCACACTTCCGAAGGATGCCGGCACGGCTAAGTCCTACGAGACACTTTCCAATATTGTGCATTGACTACGAGCCGCTCGTATGGATAGAAACCCATACGCTTACAATGCAAGCCGAAAGACAACCAGCCATCACGGGGGAAGCCTTTCGGACACTACAATGCTCCCAACACCATCCCTCCTGCGACTCCCTGCGACCCGAAGCCAATACACACCAAAGTACTAAGTCAAGAGAGGTCCCATACCCTCTAGTGTGGTTAGCACGCAAGTTGCTCAGTACGGTGGCGCACGTAACTCGGTCCTTAATGACCCGGGCACCATTCCAGTCACACCCAGAAGCACACCAACATACCATTGTGCCCAAGTCTAAATCATTTTGTTTTTAGGTTTTAGTTTTCACAAGTAAACATGGCACAAGGCTGAAATCATAAGTGATAATAAGTTTTATGTGATCAAGTTTATCGACAAGTCGATAACCGCCCATTTCTACTGGAAGCTAAGCATGGCTAAGCAATTAATCCGCAAAACTACTAAGTGACAAGAGCTTATCCACGAACTCTAAATCACAGCAATAACCTAGGCTCATGGTAGTAAAGGATAATCATTTGCCTAAGGAAATGCATCTACTAGGTCAACTAACGACAATATTTAAATACAAACTAGCAATGCATACGTAGAATTTGTAAACAACATAAATACTTGAAAATATAGGGATGAACATGATCAAACTGCTTGCCTTGCTGCAATTGTTCTGGCTGCAGAGGAGGATCCTTAGGTTCAATAAACTCTTCGGATCCTAATGCGAAAATGCGATAAAACCCGATAAGAACGAAGAACACCAAACAAAACTCAACAGCAAAAGACATCCAAATCCCATGAAATTTATACAGCAGCTAGAGGTTGATTTTAGACAATTTTAGGATCAAGAATTACTTCATTTGGACTTAGCATGAAAAAGTTATGGCTAAACTAAGTTCTCTCAGCCTGAAAAACCCTAATTAAATTAATTTCGGTTACTGTTCATGGCAAAAATTTCTAGAATGATCTGGAATCTGAAATTGTTATGGTAGGTAGCTAAGGTCATCCTAAGAACAGCAAAGTTGAGTTTACTCCATTTGGAGTTGAAATGAATTACTTATGATTTTTCTAAGTTCTAAAATTAGTAGATCCTTAACTTCAGTGCCAAGGATCATATTAAGACCTATTCTACATTACAGTACCTTCCTAGTGGGTTTTAACAAAATTTAGTTTGCTCAGTTTGTGTAACATCCCAATTTTCAGAGCTTAAAAATCTTTTAAATAGTTAGTAGGAGAAAATTCACCATTTGGATTTTATTTGAATTAAATTCAAAAGCTTAATATTGGACTTTACAATAAAAAACATTTAATGTGAATAATCCCAACATGAACAATAGCCAAAACTATTTTATTTGGGTTCTATGTGCTCAGATATATTTTCTAGATTTTTCTAGAATTTTTCTGAGTTCATTTGCTATTTTCTATTGCTTATTTGAATTTCTGGTATTTTCTAAATTAGAAAATGTATTTAAAATCTCAGATTAAGTCCTTGGGCCGAATCTCCTTTAAGCCCTGACCCATTTCCATTCCTTCCAGCCCAGTCCTCGGCGCACGGCCCGCTTCGCTTTTTCGCGTGGAGCGCGCCACCAAGTCGCGTCTCGCCGCTTTCCTTCCTTCGCTCGTGACCGGTGGTCCCACCGATCGCCACGCCTCGCTGCTCCGCCGGACATCTCCTTCATGTCCGAGCCGACTCCAGCAGCGCCGCCTTCCTCGCGGACTCTCCCTCCTCCGTGACTATTTAAAGCCCGCACCCGCGTCAGAATCTCTCCACCGCCTCCCTCCTCCAAAACCCTAGAGCCGCCTCTCGGATTGCGCCGCCATCGGGGAGAATCGATCCCTTCAATCTCGGCGCCGCCGCAACCTTCTCCGCCATCTCGCACCGCCGTCGGTGAGCCCCAGCCTTCCGCGTCACCAGATTCGAGGTCGCCGTGGTGTGTTTGACCCGGTGCGCGCGAGATCTTCGTCGGAGGAGCCTCGCATCGCCTCGCCGCCGTTCGACCATGCCGCTCCGCAGCTTGTCTTGTCGCCGCCGCCTCTGTGGTCGTCGCCGGTGTCTTTTGACCGTGTCACCGAGATCCTCGTCGCCTCCTCTTCCTCAGACACCACTTCGCCATCGCTGGGGAGCCTCCAGTCGCCGGAATCGTGTTCGCCGGAGTTGTGCCGCCGTGGAACCCCGTGGAGTCCACCTCACCTGCCAGCTCAGCCGCTACGTCACTTTCCCCGCTCGCGTGGCACCTACGTGTCGTCCTCATGTGGGCCACATCAACACCCAAGTGCCACCTCACGCCTAAACCCAGATCCAATCTCCGGTGAAAAGTCCACTGCAGCATCGAGTCACCGACAGTGGGACCCACTGCCACCCCGTTGTCACCCCGTCCAACGTCTCACGACGTCGGCGTTGCAATATTCCGATTTTTCTTCAGAGAAATAATTCGGGAAATTCCAAAAATCCAAATTAGGTTTCTTTTAGATTTCCAATCTTCCAAAGCTCATAACTTTTGCATCCTAACTCCGATTGAGCCCATTCAAATTTCTAAATTTGTCTAAATTCAAGCTCTATTTATCTGAGATTTTTATTAAATTTTTGGAGTTTGTTTTGCCTCTGTTATTTATTTGTTTTGTTTGTTTTTGTTTCGCTTATAGTAGACGTCGATTCGTCGGAAATTTTGTGGAAGAAGGAGCACCCCAAGATCAAGACCAGTACATAGACCTTTTCCAAGGCAAGTCATACCTTTGATCATCTTGAACCCAGTTTTCAAATTACTTTGTGTTAAATTAATGCATTCTACTTTAATTATTTATTTAAATGCTTTGGGCATAGTTATATCCAAATTGCTATCACACTTTGGCCTTGTATGTCATAATTCCTTGTCACCCTAGATTGGTTATTAGTTGGTAATATTATAGCACCAACGTGGGTTGGTTAGATGCGAGTACAGTTGCTTAACCATGCTACGAGTCTCACATCTCATGAAAGTTGCAAATATGAACTATGACTAAGTGACTATGGAACTTTGTGTAAAATTGTGTGTCAGATGTTATTACTTCGTGATGGCATGTGTTGCACTAAAACCAACGGGGTGGTAAAGGATTTAGACTGAGGCAAGTGGTGGAGACTGTGTGACATGGTGGTCTATGTGATGGGAATGATGGTCTTTGTGACTTAGTTAGAAAATGGAAGTCTTGCCTTGGTCAATTAAGGACTTAACTTTGTGCGCCATTGAACTGAGCTCATCAGACGACCACATGCCCGGTATGGGACGGGCCTAACTTAGTAAGTTATGGATTCTCGGCATTGATGTTCGTGTGGATAGGTTAGGTCGTGTGACAGGTGGAGGTGTGACTACTTGGTGGTTGCATCGCGGGACGATTCGCCTTCCCGTCCAATGGTGTGTGTTATACCAATTCTATGTGAGTCGGTATAGCGGTTTGTAAGCACACCGGGAATGTCAATGTTTGAGATGAAGTTTCCAACTGCTTTGTTACGATTGGTGCTTGCTACACTAGTTGTATCTTGTGGGTAAAGTGTACAACCTCTCGCAGAGTGTTAAACAATCTATTCGAATAGCCACGTCCGGTCATTGACATGCTCGGGATTTCACACGAGGGTAGTTTTCATAAAATACTGATGGGAGCTGTGTGATCTCAATCATATGGCTATGTGAGATAACTGCTTAGTCAGTGTGTCTTTGTGAAAACAACTCATAAATTAATATTGTCTATTTGTTTTGAAGTATGTTTTCAATCTATTATTGTATTCAATTGCAAATGTTGCTTTTATGCAAAAGAACCACGTAAGCCTTTTCCTTTCGAATAAGCTCCGCATCTATACATTGCATTCTGTGGTATGATTTGCGAGTAGTACGGTTGTGTACTCACGCTTGTTGTAAAACTTGCGCCCAAACCTACTGTAAGAGGAGGAGTCTACGCCGCTGAGGAGGAGTTCGCCAAGGCGATCGTGCGTTAAGGTCCGGATCCCGCCGGTTGCTCGTGGTGAATTGGTGGAATCTACGCTGAGTTTTCCGCTCATTCGCCGCTTTATTTCTCATAGCCTGCGTGGCTTAATAAGTGTAAACTCGACCTTAAGTTCAAAACCCTTATTTGTTATTCAAACTAATCGCTTACTTTATTTATCGCTTGTGTGGATCGATTTTTACCGTGTTAACCCCTGTGTGCACTAGCGTGATCCTCGGACTAGTGCAAGATATACAGAGGGTTCCGTAATCGTAATTCGGGTCCCGGCTGAGGTGGTATCGAGCCAAAGTGATCAGAGGTCTTGACCTTAGTTAGATTGGCCGCCTTTAGAGTGTCCAAACTATTTTCCAAAGGAAAATTAACTTGCAAAGTTAATTGATTGCTTAACTCTTCTCATGTCTCTCTCGCCAACTTTTGCTATAATCTCTTCTCTCCCCGCTGCTTTAAAGTTGCTCTTACCTGTTCGTCTGCTCTTGACAGATGCCTCGCCTTCGAGCTATGGTGAGCGCACCGGAGGTTATATTGCCAACTTTGGAAGTCAGCAGGTGTTCTGGAGGTTTTGATCGTCCGTATGACGCCGGCAACAATCGGATTGTGAATGGACGAACTGCGGAGTGATCGTCGCCGACGATCTACGCCAGAGGAACGACAAGGCGAGCCAACCTTCGCACGCCTCGTGAGGAAGATCACTTGGCCGGAAGGTATCCAGAGTCGCCGCGCTGGCCATACCGCGATTCGCAACATCTACGCAAGGGAGCTTCAGACACCGCCTTCCGCTACCACCCTGCATGAGAGAGTAACGCTACGATCGTGCACCTCGCACGCTTGTGGCCGCCAGAGGAAGCCTTGAGAGAACCATCACGAGCCGGATCATGTCTATGAAGCCTTGCAGAGAGCTGAAGAGAAGGTCGCCACTCTGCAAGAGATCCTCTACGACCAAGTCCCCGAAGAAGAGGAAGACCCCGAGGAGGATTCTGAAGAAGATCCGGAGGAAGGCCCAGTTGAGCCCGAAGAAGATGCAGAGCCAGAGGAGCCAGCGGAGCCAGTTGCACCGGGAACGCCTGCTCGCTGCACCAGCCTGTGGCATCGTGATCGGCTTGCCAAGATGCCGGCCACTTCCGAGTCTCTACCGTTAGGAGCGCCGCGCGGTTGTGGAGGTTTTCTCAGTAGTTGGTCTTAGTTCCGCCAAAGCTTAGCGATTTCGATTTAGTGAGTCGCCTTTAGGCGGTAGTTTTGTGTGCTTAGGTCGTTGTTTTCTTTTGTGTGCGAGTATGAGTGCAAAGGCCCTTAGGCATTTGTTGCACCATGCTAAGACCCTAAGTAATAAAGGTATTTCATTTGAGTTTATTGAGTCGTGTTTTGTTGGGTTTAACCTACCCCGCTAGTTCTCAACTTATCTTGTGCTTGCTACCTTATCTAACCCATGGAGCTTCGCTAGATGGTTCAAACTCGTCGATCACGCAAGTGGTTCTGTACCCCAAAGACCGAGAAGCAATGAGCAACCACCGCAGGAGCGCTCCGCCACAAGCACCTCCAATTGACTTGCGTAACTTTGGAGCTTTCATGGCGGCACGCATCACCGATGAACACTATGATGACTCGGATGCAAGCTATGAACAACCAGGCCAACAACAATAACAACAATCAACGATGGAACCCATCGCTCATGGTCACCATGGACCATCCAAACTTGCGTAATTTATGAGGACTCGCCCACCAACATTTTCCTGACACGCCTCTCGGTGGAAGTAGACGATTGGCTCGAGTTATCGAAAGGAAGCCGCGATCACCCAAAGGCAAATGATCGTGAAAAGGTTCTCAGTATGCCACGCACTGGATGGAAGGCACCGCCGCCGAATGGTGGGAGAACTTCGTGCCGCGCATGAGACGCCACAGATATCACCCGGGAGGAATTTTTCGCAGATTCGCGCATCACGCACTGAAGGCATTATCGATCCAAGAAGGATGAGTTCCGCGCTCTCAAGCAAGGAGCTATGTCGATGTCCGACTACCT
Organism: Ampelocalamus luodianensis; assembly: GCA_036346255.1. Taxonomy (NCBI): domain Eukaryota; kingdom Viridiplantae; phylum Streptophyta; class Magnoliopsida; order Poales; family Poaceae; genus Ampelocalamus; species Ampelocalamus luodianensis. The sequence goes on along the minus strand of CM070620.1, from coordinate 42,727,076 downwards.
CAACAAGTTTTCACGGCTAGCTCGCTATGCGGCGGAAGATGTAGCCACGGACAAAGCTTGCCGCAGTCGCTTTTGAAGGGACTAAACACCGGCCGCAAGTCGCTTGATCGCCCATACTTTTCCGATTTCCAAGAGCTGGTCAACAAAGCCTTTGTTTTGGAGGACAAACGCAAGGAACGGAGGATAATCAGAACGCCGGATGGCTCAAAGCAGGGAACCATCAATCACAAGCAGAGCAAGAACGGTGCGAATCAGCTCAATGTGTTTCCACCCTGCACTTCGCTCGAGCACTGCACTAACTTCAACACCCGCCCGTTTGCCGTAACATCCGCAACCTCGCACTGCCAACCCCAATCCAGAGGCAACCAGCAGAGCGCACTAAAGGTCTCATACGCGCTGCCGCCGGCCGTGACATTTTGCCAACCAGTGTCCGCAAAGGGGAACAATCACTCCAGTACGCTTCAACCTTGGAGCTACTCCATCCAAGACACCAGCACCAGGCATCAACCAAGGAGCTTCACAAGTCGCCGGTCAAGCCGGAGGAGCACCACAGTCCGTGATCAGAGGCCGTATCAACCACGCCACTCGAAGGAGCCCAGAGTCACCGGACGTCAGACTCGGGTAAGTTTCGTTAACTCGAGACTGCATCGCTTTCTTTGATTACGAGCTTCGCATTCGTTTGCTTCTGGAATGTTTGCAACCAAGAATAGATTGGAAGTTATGCAACTTAAGCATACTCTGTTAGTCCAGTCGCCTGGAGCAGAGCTAAGTAATAGAGTGGGATGTTTAGGAGCTAAGTTACTCATAGCTGGAGTTGAGTTTCTAGCCAACCTAATTGTCCTAGACACCCAAACCCTAGATGTTATTCTTGGCATGGATTGGTTATCCAAGCACAAAGCTGTGCTAGATTGTGGCCGAAGAGCCGTAACAGTCGAGGATGCCAAAGGAAACAAGGTAGAGTTTCTAGCCACCTCAGTTCGTGATGGACATTTGCTAGTAAACAGTTTGAAGACCCTTTCCTTGGAAGAAGTACCAGTAGTCAGTGAATACCCAGATGTGTTTCCAGAGGAGTTACCAGGAATGCCACCGGATCGTGACATTGAGTTTGTCATCGACCTAGTGACAGACAGCACCACTTTCAAAGAGACCTTATCGGATGCCACCATGAATTGGTAGAGATGAAGAAGCGGATAGAAGAACTTCTTGAGAAAGGTTTCGTGAGACCTAGTTCGCCGCCATGGGGAGCGCTGTTGTTTGTCAAGAAGAAAGATGGAAGTATGAGGATGTGTATTGATTACCGTTCTCTCAACGGTTACCATCAAGAACAAGTACCCATTACCGGATAGATGATCTGCTTGATCGATGAAAGGAGCCGAGTATTCTCGAAGATCGACTGCGATCAAAGTTACCACCACTAAAGATTTGTCCTAAGGATATACCAAAACCGCTTTCTCACACGGTATGGACATTATGAGTTCTTAGTCATGTCCTTTGGTCCGACTAATGCCCCGCATACTTCATGAACATGATGAATAAAGTATTCATGGAATATTTGGACAAGTTCGTAGTTGTGTTCATTGATGATATTCTAGTGTACTCCAAGTCGGAGGAAGAACACGCGAGCATTTAAGGATAATATTGGAAAACTCGAGAGCATCAGCTGTATGCCAAGTTCAGTAAGTGTGATTTTTGGAAGAAAGAAGTTGATTTCCTTGGTCATGTGATGACAAATGAGGAGTAGCAATTGACCCTGTAAAGTTAAAGCAAGATTACATTGGGAGCAGCCCAAAATCAGAACTCGATTCACGCTTGGGAATGGCAAGTTATTACCGCTGTTTCATCGAAGGATTCTCATCGATTGCTAAGCCCCTACGCAATTGTTGAAGAAGGAGAAAAGTTCACTTGGACTCCACCGTGAGGAAAGTTTTCAAGAGTTGAAGAAGCGTTTGACTTCAGCCCCAGTGTTGATTTTGCCAGATATTCGCAAGGATTTCGATATCTACTGTGATGCTTCGCGCCAAGGATTAGGATGCATCCTGATGCAATAAAGGAAGAGCTGTCGCTTATGCATCAAGGCAATTGAGACCCCACGAAGAGAATTACCCTACTCATGATCCGGAATTAGCCGTCGAGTGCATGCTTTAAAGATTTGGCGCCACTACCTCACCGGTAATCGCTGAAAGTCTATCTGAGATCATAAGAGTCTAAAGTACATCTTCACCCAATGATTTGAACATGAGACAGAAGATGGTTAGAATTGATCAAGGATTATAATCTCGTAATCCACTACCATCCCTAAAAGCCAACGAGTTGCGGATGCTCTAAGTCGTAAGAGTTACCGCAATGCTTTGGAAGTAAAGGAAGTTGCCCGAACTTCATGAAGAATTTGAAGCTAAAGCTAGAAGTTGTGTCCGAAGGATTTGTAGCCAATTTGGAAGTACAACTACCCGGAGAAGCAAATTCGTGAAGCACAACCAAAGGATCCTGTGTTGTCGACATCAAGGTCAAAATGGCGTATGGAAATTCAAAGATTTCACCAAGGATGATCAAGACATACTGGATTAATGGTCGTATCGTGTACCGATATCGATGGTCTAAGACGCTTAATCTTAAAGGAGGCCCATGACTCAAAGTATTCGATCCACCTCGAAGTACCAAGATGTACCAGATGTTAAGACTAAATTTTGGTGGCCAAATTTGAAACGAAGTCGCAGAGTCCGCTGCCTTATGCGACATCCGCCGAAAGTAAAGGCGAACACGAGACCAAAGCAGTTTGCCGCAATCACAAGATTACGAATGGAAGTGGGAAGAGATCGAATGGATTTTATCACGGTTTACCTAAGACCCAATTGGGTTACGACTCGATCCGGTAATAGTCGATCGTCTAACCAAGGTCGCCCATTTCCGCCAAATAAAACCACATACTCGTGAGATCGCCTTGCGAATTGTACATGGCTAGAATTGTCGGTTGCACGGTGTGCCCAAGAAGATAGTGTCGATCGAGGATCTCGCCACACCTCGCTTTTGGCGAGTTTGCATGAAGCATTGGGCACCCATTTGAATTTCAAGATCGCGTATCACCCACGCATGTGCATGGGACAGATCAAAGAGTTAATCGATATTGAGGATATGCCGAGAGCTTGCGCCTAGCTAATGCTACCGCTGGGATAAAAGTTTACCGTATGCAGAATTTTCGACAACAATAGTTACAGCTAGTCTACAAATGTCACCATTTGAAGCCTTGTATGGTCGTGTCTGCCAAACCCGTTGAATTGGTCGTAAACAAATTGAACGATCGCTTTCGCCTCGGACATTATTCAGGAAGCAAAAGAGCAAGTGGCCATGATCGAGAAAGATTGAAGATAGCTCAGTCCAGGCAGAAGAGCTATGCTGATAATCGTCGTGACCTCAGCTTTGAACCCGAGGATTTCGTTTATCTTCGAGTGACCCGCCGAGAGGTGTCAAAAGGTTTCATGCCAAAGGAAGCTTGCCCCAGGTATGCCGGTCCGCTCAAGATTCGAACGCCGTGGAGAAGTTGCTTACGATTGAGCCGCCGCAATGCGTTAGCGAGTGCATGATGTCTTTCATGTCTCGCAGCTTGAAGAAGTGTCTTCGTGTGCTAGAAGAGCAAGCCCGGTTGGAATCAATTGTCTTGAAGGAGGATCTTACCTACAAGGAACAACCAGCTTAAGATTTTGGATGTCGCAGAGCGCTCACCGTAAGCAAGACTGCTCGCTTTTGCAAGGTTCGATGGAGCAACCACTGGAAGGAGAAGCAACGTGGGAACGTGAAGAAGAGCCAAAGCCGAGTTTCTAGCCTTTTCTCTATTAGCTTTGAATCTCGGGTCGAGATTCCTTTAAGGGGGGAGGTTTGTAACATCCCAATTTTCAGAGCTTAAAAATCTTTTAAATAGTTAGTAGGAGAAAATTCACCATTTGGATTTTATTTGAATTAAATTCAAAAGCTTAATATTAGACTTTCCAATCAAAAACATTTAATGTGAATAATCCCAACATGAACAATAGCCAAAACTATTTTATTTGGGTTCTATGTGCTCAGATATATTTTCTAGATTTTTCTAGAATTTTTCTGAGTTCATTTGCTATTTTCTATTGCTTATTTGAATTTCTGGTATTTTCTAAATTAGAAAATGTATTTAAAATCTCAGATTAAGTCCTTGGGCCGAATCTCCTTTAAGCCCTGACCCATTTCCATTCCTTCCACCTCAGCCTCGGCTGCGCGCCGCTTCTCGCCTTTTCGCGTGAGCGCGCCACCAAGCCGCGTCTGCGCTTCCTTCCTTCGCCCGACCGGTGGTCCCGCCGATCGCCACGTCCTCGTCGCTCGCTCGGGACTTCTCCTTCGTGTCCGAGCCGGACTCGCAGCGCCGCGCCACCTTCCTCGCGACTCTCCTCCTCCGTGACTATTTAAAGCCCGCACCGCTCGAAATCTCTCCACCGCCTCCTCCTCCAAAACCGTGAGCCGCTCTGATTGCGCCGCCATCGGGGAGAATCGAGCCCTTCAATCTCGGCGCCATCGCAACCTTCTCCGCCATCTCGCACCGCCGTCGGTGAGCCCCAGCCTTCCGCGTCACCAGATTCGAGGTCGCCGTGGTGTGTTTGACCCGGTGCGCGCGAGATCTTCGCCGGAGGAGCCCCGCATCGCCTCGCCGCCGTTCGACCATGCCGCTCCGCCGCTTGTCTTGTCGCCGCGCCTGCGTGGTCGCCGCCGGTGTCTTTGACCGGTCACCGAGATCCTCGTCGCCTCCTCTTCCTAAGACACCACTTCGCCATCGCCGGGGAGCCTCCAGTCGCCGGAACCGTGTTCACCGGAGTTGTGCCGCCGTGGAACCCCGTGGAGTCCACCTCACCTGCCAGCTCAGCCGCTACGTCACTTTCCCCGCTCGCGTGGCACCTACGTGTCGTCCTCATGTCGCCACATCGGCACACCAAGTGCCACCTCACGCCTAAACCTGCATCAATCTCCGGTGAAACGATCCACGGTGCAGATCGAGTCACCGATGTGGGACCCACCTGTCAGCCCGGTTGTCACCCCGTCCGAACGTCTCCGCTGACGTCAGCGTTGCGCAATATTCTGATTTTTCTTCAGAGAAATAATTCGGGAAATTCCAGAAAATCCAAATTAGGGTTTCTTTTAGATTTCCAATCTTCCAAAGCTCATAACTTTTGCATCCTAACTCCGATTGAGCCCATTCAAATTTCTAAATTTGTCTAAATTCAAGCTCTATTTATCTGAGATTTTTATTAAATTTTTGGAGTTTGTTTTGCCTCTGTTATTTATTTGTTTTGTTTGTTTTTGTTTCGTTTGCGAGTAGACGTCGATTCGTCGGGAAATTTTGTGGAAGAAGGAGCACCCCTAGATCAAGACCAGTACATAGACCTTTTCCAAGGCAAGTCATACCTTTGATCATCTTGAACCCAGTTTTCAAATTACTTTGTGTTAAATTAATGCATTCTACTTTAATTATTTATTTAAATGCTTTGGGCATAGTTATATCCAAATTGCTATCACACTTTGGCCTTGTATGTCATAATTCCTTGTCAGCCTAGATTGGTTATTAGTTGGTAATATTATAGCACCAATGTGGGTTGGTTAGATGCGAGTACAGTTGCTTAGCCATGCTACGAGTCTCACATCTCATGAAAGTTGCAAATATGAACTATGACTAAGTGACTATGGAACTTTGTGTAAAATTGTGTGCTGTATGTTATTACTTCGTGATGGCATGTGTTGCACTAAAACCAACGGGGTGGTAAAGGATTTAGACTGAGGCAAGTGGTGGAGACTGTGTGACATGGTGGTCTATGTGATGGGAATGATGGTCTTTGTGACTTAGTTAGAAAATGGAAGTCTTGCCTTGGTCAATTAAGGACTTAACTTTGTGCGCCATTGAACTCGAGCTTCATCAGACGACCACATGCCCGGTATGGGACGGGCCTAACTTAGTAAGTTATGGATTCTCGGCATTGATGTTCAGTGGATAGGTTAGGTCAGTGTGAGGTGGAGGTGTGACTACTTGGTGGTTGCATCGCGGGACGATCGCCTTCCCCGTCCCAATGTGTGTGTTATACCAATTCTATGTGAGCCGGTATAGCGGTTTGTAAGCACACCGGAATGTCAATGTTTGAGATGAAGTTTCCGAACTGTTTTGTTACGATTGGTGCTTGCTACACTAGTTGTATCTTGTGGGTAAAGTGTACAACCTCTGCAGAGTGTTAAACAATCTATTCGAATAGCCACGTCCGCGGTCATTGACATGCTCGGGGATTTCACACGAGGGGTAGTTTTCATAAAATACTGGGATGGGAGCTGTGTGATCTCAATCATATGGCTATGTGAGATAATCTGTTTAGCTGTGTGTGTCTTTGTGAAAACAACTGTTAAATTAATATTGTCTATTTGTTTTGAAGTATGTTTTCAATCTATTATTGTATTCAATTGCAAATGTTGCTTTTATGCAAAAGAACCACAGAAGCCTTTTCCTTTCGAATAAGCCTGCATCTATACATTGCATTCTGTGGTATGATTTGCGATACGTTGTGTACTCACGCTTGTTGTAAAACTTGCGCCCAAACCTACGTAAGAGGAGTCTACGCTGCTTTGAGGAGGAGTTCAAGGCCGATCGTGCGTTAAGGTCCGATCCCGGTTGCTGTGGTGAATTGGTGGATCTACGCTGGAGTTTTCCGCTCATTCCGCTTTATTTCTGTTAGCCTGCGTGGCTTAATAAGTGTAAACTCGACCTTAAGGTCAAAACCCTTATTTGTTATTCAAACTAATCGCTTACTTTATTTATCGCCAGTGGATCGATATTTACCGTGTTAACCCTGTGTGCACTAGCGTGATCCTGGACTAGTGCAAGATATACGAGGGTTCCAATCGTAATGCGGGTCTCGGCGCTTGGAATTACAGAGAATGAGTTATGCATTTTACAAATTTTCAATGAATTTATCGACAACCATTTTATATTAAACAAGTTCATGCAGTTTATATCATTTTCTGCTATGTAACATCCCAAGTTTTAGACTTGTGTTTCAAATGTAAGAAAATGAGTAGAATTTAAAACTTTTTCTTACATCATGTATTTCCTGTGTGTACTAAACGATTATTGTACAAGAGTTATGGAAATGCAAAGTCACAAGTCTTTTGATCTAAATCTTGAGCTTTCAAAAACATTCTTATCAGATATTTTTATCATCTCCGGGAAATATTTTTCCTAAGTTCTAGGGTTGGTGTGTGACCCCTCTAAAAAATTTCACAATTTTTAAAAATTGTTTGAATATTTTTGGAGGTCAGTCAACCCAATTAAATTCTGGTCAAACTGTGGACCAGCACCTTGTGGAATTTTTGGAGGAAAATGTATAGCACAAAAACCTCTAAACAATTTACACAAGGTCAATGACTCAGTTAGCAAGCTCCTGTAAATATTTCATAAATTTTGGAGTGAGTTTGCTACCTCAAATAAATCCTCCAACTTCAGATCAGTTTGAAACCCAAATTTAGGGTCGAGTCGGACTGGGCTCGAGCGCACCAGTCCGACTCGACCCAACCGACTCGGCCGAGTCGATTCACCAAAGACCGCAATTGAGCTCGTGCGCGTGTGGTGGGCCGTTGATTTCCATCCAATGCCCTGCACCTCCCATTGCTCTAAAGAACTCTTGAGCACCCTCACCGCCGATGTTGGTCGAGCGGTCTAGGACCTCCCGGACCTTCCACCGCGAAGACCTCCTCTCGCCGGTGATCTCGGGACGCCCAGACCTCCTCACCTGCTTCTCATCCTCACGACCTCCCGAGTCGAGTCATCATGGTTTTTCCACTTTGTGCATGTGTCGTTGTCGAGCGGTTGGGAGCAGTGGCCTGTCACCTTGTTGGTCCTTCCCAACGCCTCTTTCTGCCATGCATTAATTGTGTCAGAGCCTAGCCCTAAAAGAAGTCATCCCCTACCTACCTGCCTTGTCAAATCTAGCATGTCCATTGGTTGGACTTTGGCGGTGAAACCGTGGGTTGCCGTTGCTCGGGGCCTTGCTCCTTGGCTGCAAAAGACCCCTGAGCTCCTCACTCTATCTTTTAGACTCCCTCTCCCTCATCCAGACCTCATTGTAGTCACTTGAGCTCATTTCTCAAAAACTTCGAGACATCCATTGTATATTGTGTTATTTGGCCGGTCGGCTCTTTTGTAATAACTTTACTTTATGTATGTCGTTGTTGAACTTAGTATTAATTGTTGTATGAAAATGATGTATGATTTTGTGATGATGAGCGTGTGTTGCAATTCTGGGAAGCACATCTCCATCGAGGCTTTGGATATTTGATTAGTAATGCTAGAACCATATGGAGGTTAAGTATTACTAGTTAAATACCCGGGTCCACACATGCTACATAATAGTGCCTAAATTCATTCTCATATTGAAGTTCATTTCATGGCAGAGCTACTGTAACTTGATTCATTCAAAAAGGAACTATAATGATAAAGATATGCATTTTTGAAATTTGGAACATTTAAAAGACTTTGAAAACCAGCTCTCGGGGGAGGTCCAAATGAACTGAAGGAAACGGGGAGGTCGTGGCCGTCGATCCTTCAACGCACGGCTACGGACCTCGAAGCACAGCGCACCACGCGTCGCGCCCAGGGGAGGTCTGGACCGTTGAGATCGAATCCAACGGTCCCGACGAGTAGAAGTACAGCGCACGGGAAGACCTCTTACCGCATTGGGGAGGTCTGGGCCGTTGAGATTAGATCCAACGGCCACGATGTGAGGACCCCAGTTTATTTGGCTTGTAATGCTTAACCAACCACCTGGTCCTAGCAGCACAAATCAAATAAACTGATCCTCGAGATATGTATACTTCCTAAAGCAAGATACACACCTCGGTACAAAATTAGACATCAACTCCATTCCAAACATAGAGTCCAAACACTACACTACCAAACGGAAGATAAACAAATAGTAGAGTTATTACGCACAAAGGCCGGCTGTGCCACGAGGTACACAAATAACAAGAACGACAAATGAAGCAAAAGTGCCATAAGATGGCTATAAACAAAGCCAATCGTGCCTCCAACCCACAAGGCATCCGACCGACCGCCAAGTCTAGTCGCCCACGAACGGCAACACACTCACGTAAGTGAGGCCCTTGGGGCTCACCTTCTTCCTCTCGCAACAAAACATTAAGCAAAGCACACGAGTACAAAGATTGTCTTTGTACCCGCAAGACCGACGTGAACTAGCGCACTGGCCCATAAGCTACATGCAGCTTATTTGGTGGAGGCCATATGTTTCATTTGCATAAAGCCAATTTTCATTTGCAATAAGGTAATACAGCTTTAAAGGCAAGTTTGCAATTCATTTTTAAGATTGAAATAACAAGAAAGATAATAATAACAAAAGCGAAAGATAAACAACCTAGAAGTGACTATCCCAATAGTCACCACAACAATAGCACGAATCCCGCATTCGCACCACCCATCAAGTTTTAATTTAAATGTTGTAGTCTAACTCTTGAAAAGCTTACCCAAGCGTGTCCATCACCTAGACGAGGCTATTCGAATAGTTTTTAACCTGCAGGTGTACCATCGCACCCACACTTCGCATCGCCTTTAAGCCAAAGCACACTCAAGGTATGTCGCACGGCTAAGTCCTACGAGACTTTTTCCAATATTGTGTATTAACTACGAGCCGCTCGTAAGGATAGAAATCCATACGCTTACATGGTAAAGCCGAAAAGACAACTACCCACTCAGGATAAAGCTTTTCGGACAACTACCATGCTCCCAACACCATCCCTCCTGCGACCTCCTGCGACCCGGAGCCAATACACGCCAAAGTACTAGGTCAAGAGAGGTCCCATATACTCTAGTGTGGTTAGCACGCCGAAATGCCTGGATAAAAATTCACTTACAAGATGTTCGGTCCTTAATTGACCCGGGCACCTTTCCAGTCACACCCAACAGATCACACCAATCTTACCATTGTGCCCGCGTCTAAATCGTTTTTGTTTTCAGTTTTAGTTTTGCAATGAACATAGCAGAAATGCTGAAATATAAAGTTATAGAAAGTTTTGTGTGATCAAGGTTACCGACTAAGTCGATAACCGCCCATTTCTACCGATACTAAGCTTGTTCAAATTTGACCCGATCTACTAAGTGACAAGAGATCATCCAATGACCTCTAATCACAAAGCAGATAACCTAGGCTCGTAGTAGAGATCAATATTTTGTCTACGGGATATGCAAACACGGATTTAACTAATCAATTTAACACAAATTAAGCAATGCATACATACAAATTGAAACAAAATATTAGACTTTAAAATACCGATTAACATGATCAAACTGCTTGCACAGGTCACGTTGCTCGTAATGCTCAACTCATTGCGCAGGATCGTTCTCGTGGTTACCGCAAATGTCGAAGCCTAACGATTGAACAAATAACGTGAATAAGAACGAATAACACCGACCAAACTCAAACATACAACAACATCAAAACAAACCAAACTCACACAAAGAACCTAAGCATGATATAACAAAATTTTAGAAACAGAGAATAAATCATTTTAGGTTATTAAGAATTTTCCATGAATTTTCTAAGCTAAAAACACATCAAAACACTAGTTAATTGCTTAATAAATTTTCATGAATGTAAACAGATATCTAAAACCTATCCTGAAAATTAGTATACTAAAATGAAATTTTACAGAATTGGGTTCATTGAATTTGGACATTTATTGAAAGAGATATACATTTTCTAATTTGGAGACTACATTCTACAACATTAAATTAATTAACAGATTTTTGATACAGGACAAGGTTGACACTAATTTTAGTAAATAGTACATTTAAAATGAAGATTAACAAAGACTGGTTTCATGCAATTTGGATAAAAATTGAATTAGTTATGCATTTTCTAAGTTTAAATGAATTAACGATTAAAGAAAAACATTTCAAATCCATAAAGCATTAAAACCTTTTACACTCACACCACTAGCCCTAGCCATCGACAAAGTGGGACCACGCGAAACGCGACTGTGTCAAACTTGACCCAAAGAATACCATCGGCGACGTCGGCGTATTCTAAGAATACGTCTTTGACTTATCAAAGTGTACTCCGACATTTACACACGAGAAATACGCTTCCCAACAGAGAAAACGTAGCATCCAAGTGCACAACCCCAACCGACAAAGATGGACCCACATGGCGTTGACTAAGAGAGTAACATAACGGTTGGATTAAAGGATTTCCTAAACGCGATTAACAGAGAGGCCCACAAGTCGAGACTCAAACTAGACATGATTAGTGCTAAACTTAAACATCACCGGCGGTTCACCGGCGCGCGACAGAGGCGGCGCGCGCGCGCGCAGCGGATCTCGCAAACCAATCGGTTTCAAACGAGTGAGTGATACCTTCGGTGCACAGAGACTTCGCGAACCTGCAGGTGGCGACGCGGTCCGATGGTCACCGAGTTGAGCTCGCGACGACCGGAGGCGAGAAGAAGACACGGCCCCACGGCGCAGGACGCCACAGCTTCTAGAAGGCTCGGAAAGTGCGCCTCCCTCGCCTTGATCCTGTGGAGCGTAAAGCATAAGACGATGGCGGCGAAGGTGATCCGAGGCGGCCGGAATCGCCGCAGCGGCGAATCGCCAAGCTTGGAGAAGATTCGATCGCACGCCCGCAATGATGCACCAAATATGAAAATGAAGTCACCGTTAGACTCAGTGCATCGATGCGATCCTAAGGGACCAAGTGACGAGGCTAGAGACTCACGGAACACAAACGAGCTTGCGGGGCCGCAGCAATCGGAGTTGAAGACGAAGAAGTGGCTCCAAACGATTTACTGGATGCCACGAGCTCGGGATGGGGAAAATGGATGCGGCGAGGAACAAGGAAGGCGGCGAAGGTTGCGGAAGCACAAGCGGCAACGAGGTGGTGGCGCCCCTCTCCTTCTTCTCCTACGGCGAGAAGTGGGTGGAGGAGCAACAGAGCGGGAAAACGAGATGTGAGTGATCGCGGTGAGGTAATGAAGGTCCGCGACACCGGAGAAGGACACGCGCCCACGACGTGGCAATGACGAGCTGCGTGGCACGCATGCGCGGTGCCAAATAACTCGCGGCGCCGCGGAGAAGACGAGGCGACATCGACAAGGAGGGCCCACATGTCGCTGACGGCGGCGCGCGGTGCGAATACCGCTTAGACTTCGATCAAGAATGTTTCGACCGTTGGATCTAAGATGGACGGTCGAGATTGATGTATGCATTCGGACAGGTCGACGAGACAAGCAACGTGGACCGTTCGATCTCCATCGGACGGCTCACAGCCATCGGGCTCACGCGGTGCAGCTAGGCGGTGCGACCGAGTCCATTACTGCGGTCGGACTCGAGTCTAAGTTAGATCTGAGCCAGAGGAACAGTGTTTTCAGGTTTGATTTCAAAAGGCTGATAAGGTTTGAGGAATTTTTAGACGTAGCTCCTGAGCTCCAAAAATTCTGAAATTTTTATGGTAGCTAACTGGAACAGAGGAATCCCTTGTGTAATTTTTCCAGGAGTTTTCATGCACTAGATTTCGCCCAAGAAAATTCACAAGCTGCTGCCTAAGGGTTTGACCAGATTTCTAAACTGGTTTGACTTGGGCATTTGAAATAGCAACTAAAATCTAAAATTGTGAAATAATTCAGGAGGTAGATAGTATGATCAAGATGATAGGAAAATAATTTCAGAGGATGATCACAAGTTTGAAAGCTAAGAATTTCTTGACAACAATTTCCATTCACAAGAATTTAATTCTAGAAAATGGAAATTGCTAGGAAAAATTGGAAAACTTCCAAATGATTTGATGAGACAACAAAAGTTTTTATTTCTCCTCAAAATTTTACATTGGAAATACAAACCTAAGTTAGGGCTGTTACAAATCTCCCCCTTACAGAATCTCACCCGAGATTCGATCACTAGGGAAAGAAGGACTGTAATCGCTCGAGACAATCTTCCCGCTCCCAAGTGGCTTCGTCCTCGAGTGATTCGACCACCGAACTCTAAGAAACTTGATCACACGGTTCTTTGTTCTTCGTTCAGCTTCTTCGAGGATACGAACGGGCGCCACGATAGACGATCTTCTTGCACATCGATATTTTCCAATGGTGTTTCCTCAACTCGAACACGGAGGCATTTCTTCAATTGCGATACATGGAAAACATCATGCACCCCTCAAGTGTAGCCGGCAACTCTAACTTGTATGCAACAGCTCCACTTTCTTGATGATGCGTACGGCCCGACATATCGAGGAGCGGTTGCCCTTGACACCAAACGACGATGTCCTTCAGAGGTGAGACTTTGAGATACACAAAGTCATTGGGCTGGAAACTCACTCACGACGACGACGATCCGCATAGCTCTTACGCTCGATCGAGCTACGCGCAAGTGCTCACGAATCAAGCGCACTTGACTTTCCTCATTGATGGAATCGGGCCAAGAACTGCTCTCCCGCCTCCACCAGCTCAATGGGGTTCTGCAACGCCTCCATACAAGGCCTCAAACGGTGCCATACCGAGACTAGCTGGAAGCCGTTGTTGTAGGAGAACTCGGCAAGCGGTAGGCACTTCTCCCAATTCTTCCCATAGGAAAGAACACAAGCACGGAGCATATCTTCAAGAACTTGGTTGACTCGCTCCGTCTGACCATCAGTCTGAGGATGATAGGCTGAGCTGAAAGAAAGACGGGTCCCCATGGCCTCCTGTAAAGTGTGCCATAGCCGAGAAGTGAAAAGAGAGCCACGATCTGACACAATCGTTCGTGGCACACCATGCAAGCTCACAATGCGGGAGATATAGAGATCGCCAATCGATCGACATCGAGAGTGGTAAATCGGCGGAAGTGCGCTACCTTCGTCAATCGATCGATAACAACCCGGATAGCACCCTTCCCGAAGAAGTGCAGGCGGACTCGGTGATAAAATCCATGCCTCTGAATCCCACTTCCACTCGTATAGGCAAGGGCCGGAGGAGACTCGCTGACGCCGATGCTCGGCCTTGACGCGACAACATATGTCACATCGGCCACGAACACGCAATCTCGCGCTTCATGCGAGTCCACGAGCATCTCGACGTAGATCTTGGTACATTTTAGTGGCCCCGGGATGGATGGACAAAGACGAATCATGGGCCTCCTGAAGAATCAAATCCCGCAACTCTGGGACCTTTGGGACCACAAGACGCTGCCCAAACCACACAACACCGTGCTCATCTTCTCGTGAAACACTTGGCCGATCCATTCTCGATGTTACGCTTGATTTTTCCCACACCATCATCGATTGTTGTGCTGCCTTGATTTGATCCACCAAGGTCGGTTGCACAACCAAGGCAAAGAACGGAGCCATGCTCAACCAAACCCAAGTTGAGACGCTGAAACTCTGCAAGAAGTGCAGGCTGTTGCTCTTGGATCATTAAAGTATTGCGGTATACCTTTCGCTAAGTGCATCGGCAACCACATTGGCCTTGCGGTGATGATACCAATACCCATGTCATAATCTTTGATCAATTCTAGCCATCTCCTCTGCTCGAGGTTTAGATCATTTGAGTGAACAAGTATTTCAAACTCTTGTGATCGGAATACACCTCACAGTGATTACCGATCGATAATGCCACAAATCTTGAGTGCATGAACCACAAAGACAAGCTCTAAATCATGGGTGGGATAGTTGAGCTCATGAGGTCTCAATCGTGCGGATGCATAGGCAATCGCCTTGCCTTCACATAAGAACACACCGAGTCACGGCGAGAGGCATCGCAATAAATATCGAAGCTCTTGTGGATATCGGGAAGAGTAAGGACTGAGCTGAAGTCAACCGCCGTTTGAGCTCCCAAAGCTCTCATCACAAGCAGAGGTCCACACAAACTTCTTGTCCTTTTGAGCAATTCACCATTGGCTTTGCGATTTTGGAGAAGTTCTCGATAAAGCGGCGGTAGTAGCCCGCTAAACCAAGAAAACTCCGCACATCGTTGGTGACTTGACGGCCGCCCCAAGATAGAACATCACCGACCTTGCTGGGATCCACGCCTATGCCTCCAAATGAAAGAACATGGCCCAAAATGCCACTTCCTTCAACGAACTCGCATTTCTTGAACTTCGCATATAGTGGTGCTCCCGCATTTGCCCAAAACAATCTTCGATGCTCGGCATGCTCTTCTTGATCTTGGAATAGATAAGAATATCATCAATAAAGACCACCACAAATTTATCCAAATACTCCATGAATACCGAATTCATAAGGTTCATGAACAAAGCCGGAGCATTGGTTAGACCGAAGACATGGCGGTGTACTCGCATGACCCATAACGAGTAGTGAAAGCCGTCTTGAATATCCTCTCGATCCGATCCTAACTCGATGATACCCCATTCTCAAATCAATCTTTGAGAACACTGGCTCGATCAAGCGATCGAGCAGATCATCGATGCGGGGCAAAGGATATTTGTTCTTCACCGTCACCTCATTGAGAGGACGGTAATCAACACACATGCGCAAAGTCTTGTCCTTCTTCTTCACAAAGATCACCGGACAACCCCAAGGAGATGAACTGGGACGGATGAAACCTTTCGCTTGGAGCTCACCAAGCTGCTTCTTCAACTCTTCTAGCTCATTGGGAGGCATCCGATACGGCGCCTTCGAAATCGGGGCGGTACCGGGCAGCAACTCGATGACAAACTCAAGGTCTCGAACTGGAGGCATCCCAGGTAAATCATCAGGGAAAACATCCTCAAACTCACAAACAGTGGGAACCTCCTGAATTTTCAAGGCTGGCTTTGCTACAAGTACACAAAGGTGCGACCCTTGCAGCTGCGGGGAAAAACCGACCTGTTCGCCATAACGGTTGGTGAGGAAAACCATCTTCTTGGCACAATCGATCTGTCCCAAATGTTGGGACAACCAATCCATGCCAAGAATCACATCCGCACTTCGAATCGAAAGAAATAAGGTTTGCCAAAAATCCCACTCCCTTGACTATGATAGGAACATCCCGACATCAGAAATCGGCTCTCATTTCCGAATTCCGGAGAGCGGATGAGCAAAGGAACTTCCAAAGGAACACAAGAAGACCACTAGCAGCAGCAAATGATCTTGAAACAAAAGAATGCGATGCTCCGAATCAAATAATACTGCGGCGGGACGAATTAACAAGAAGTGTACCCATCACGACATCCGGCGCCTCTGAGCCTCCTCGGTGAAAGGTGGTTGACTCGACCATTGCTCGCACTCTGGGCTTCGGATCATCTTACGGTCGGTGGATGACCACTCCTGCCCGCGTCCACCATTAGGACGAGGCGCATCGCAACACTCGAGGGCAAGCGTTGGCGTAGTGGCCCTTGTTGTGGCGGCGAAAACAAGTAACCTCGGCCGCGGATTGCGGAGGCCTCTGCTGGCCGGATCGCGGCGCACGTGGCGGAAACACGCTGCGGTGGGCAGGAGCTGGTGCGAGATGGCCTCGCGCGCGGTGGAGCAAAAGAACGGGCCATCAGTGCCGCCCCGCCCGAGGACAGTGAGGCCGGTGTGAGCAGTGTCGACGCCTCCCATTTGCGCTTGCGGGACTCGCCCAGCGCCTTTGCCTTATGCTCAGCAACAATGGCCTTATCTACCAAGGCCTGAAAGTCGGGGAAGTCCACAATAGACAGCCTGTCCTGCAGCTCCTCGGACAAGCCATCCATAAACTTCTCCTGCTTAGCCTCATCTGAGGCCACCTCCCCTGGAGCATAACGAGCCAAATGATTGAACTCGTACAGGTACTCCGTCACAGATTTGCGCCCTTGCTTGAGCGCGAGGAACTCCTTCTTCTTCAGCTTCATCAGGCCATCAGGGATGTGGGCCCGACGAAAAGCTGATCTGAACTCCTCCCACGCGACCACATGGCCCGCGGCCGCATGGCGAGATAGTTCTCCCACCATGAGAGTCTTTGCGCCCTCAAGGTGGTGGGATGCGAAGAGTGCCTTATCCTGTGCCTGGCACTGAGCTATGTTGAGCTTTCGCTCAATCATGCGCAGACCAATCATCCGCATCGAGAGGTCCTCGGGCGGGCGAAAGTCGGTGGCTGCGTCGGAGGAACTCTGCAAGTCCCCGCGAAGTCCGGTGGCCACCACCACCGGCAGGAGTGGAGGTATTCCTAGCAATAACCTCCAAGATGCGCGTCTGGTCCATGCGGTTCCGCTCGATCTGAGCGAGCACCTCAGCCATGGTTGGAGGAGGGGGAAGCTCCTCATCATGACCACTGCTTGGCGCACGCTGTTCTCCGGCCATCTTGTTTCACTAAGACAAGTTAACAATAGCCGAAAAACATGAAGTCGATAACCCACTGCAAATAACTTACTAAAGCACAAAACAAACACAAGACTTTTAAGTTACAAAACCATTTGACAAAAATCAGACATTTAGCAAACTCATATCTTACCCTTATGCCCCCACAAATTTTAATTAGACTAATTCTCTATGGTTCTCCCAAAGACTGATTCTACCGGTAGTAACTATCTTTTGAAAGGAAAGAGAGAAACCAAGTTTTAAACTCAAATTAGAGTAAGATGAGAGTAGAAGGCTAAGATAGGTAAGGAGTAAAATCTGAGAATCTGCCTAGGTTTTCATAAACCCTTTTTATACTTTGAAATTAAGCTTTTTCAAAATATCCTAAGGACGACTATGCTTGGGTTACTACGGTCAGAATGGCTCTGATACCAACTTTGTGAGGACCCCAGTTTATTTGGCTTGTAATGCTTAACCAACCACCTGGTCCTAGCAGCACAAATCAAATAAACTGATCCTCGAGATATGTATACTTCCCAGAAAGCAGTATACACACCTCGGTACAAAATTAGACATCAACTTCATTCCAAACATAGAGTCTAAACACTACACTACTGTAACATCCCAATTTTAGGCTTGTATTTCAAATGTAAGAAAATGAGTAGAAATTAAAACTTTTTCTTACATCCTGTATTTCCTATTGTACCAAGCAAGTATTGTACAAGAAGTTATGGAAATACGAAGTCACAAGTCTTTTGATCCAAATCTTGAACTTTCAAAAACAATCTTGTCAAACCTCTTGATCATCTCCTGGAGATATTTTCCTAAGTTCTTGGGATGGTATGTGGACCCTCCGAAAAGTTTCACAATTTTTAGAAAATGTTTGAATATTTTTGGAGGTCACTCAAACCAATTCAAAATCTGGTCAAACCTTGGACCAGTGCCTTGTTAAATTTTTGGAGGAAAATCCACAGCCCCAAAGCCTCTGAAAATTTTATGCTAGGTCCTCGTTTGGGCTAGCAAGCTCCTGTAAAAATTTCATAATTTTTGGAGTCGGTTTGCTGCCTCAAACAATTCTCCAAAGAGCAGCTCCTTCTAAAACCAGAAAAACTAAGTTCGGTTGAGTCAGACTCGGGCTCGGACCCGAGCCCAACTCAACCGACTTGGTTGGACCACGTTGTCAGCGCCGCACTCGGGCTTAAGCTTTTACGCGCGCAAGCTGAGTCGTTGGATCTCCATCCAGCCGCCCACGACCTCCCCCTGATCCGAGGAGCCCTTGAGCGCCCTCAGCGCCTTGGGGTGGTCCAAGCCGTGGGATAATCATCGTGTGGCTCACGACCTCCCAGGACCTCCTCGCCCGCGCTCGGACCTCCCCACCTCGGCGATTCTTGGACGTCCGTGACCTCCCAAGCAAATCTGGGACGCCCAGACCTCCTTAGCGCCAGTTTCTTCCTCACGACCTCCCGAGGTCCGCTCGCCATGAAATTTCGCACCTCGCGCGTGTGTCGTGGTCGAGCAGTTAGAAGCGTGAGATGTCACCTTGCCTCTTGTCAACGGCTCTTTCTCGACATGCATTTATTGCCATCGGCTTTAACCTCCAAAGTCTTCACCGCTCGCCACTTGTCACATGCGTGCGTGCTGCAAGCGAGGGCATGGTTGTTGCTCACAGTAGGTTTCCCTAGCCCTTGTCAAGCTCCCAGGCTAAACATAGCCTGAAAACTTCCTCTCCTTTTCCTTTTCGTTCTTGGCTGTGCTTGAGCTCCCTCAGTTGAGTGGTCCTCAAACTCAAACCCCCAAGAACACCACCACCCCGAAACCTCCATTGTCACCCTTGGAGCTCCCTGCCGAAGCTCGAGCTCCAGTGGTTCCATCAACGTTCTTACCTGTTTTTCTTGTCATCTCGAGCACCTCGAGCACTCTCTAACTTGCTGTGGTTGTCCATCGCAGAGGTGGTCAAGTTGGGGAGCTGCTTGTCGGGGTCGAGGTCGTCTTCTTCTCCTTCGCCGGCAAACACATCACCGCGGGACTTCATCGACCTCCTCCAAGTCCCTCCGTCTTCCTCTGGACCTTCCCTACACTCGGGTGAGTTCATTTTAGTCCCTTAGAGCTTAAGGTCTAGCTAGCTTAGCTCGTGGCGCTCGGCCACCGTTTCGGTTTTGCCAAACACTTGTCCTCCGTCATTCTCCGGCTCGCCGGCGTTTAAAGCGTCGCCGTCGAGTGCCTCCGCTAGGTCCGCGACACTATTGCGAGTATATCGGTGCCCTTGGTCGGCGCCGCGAGGTCCCTATCGCGGCGGCAAACCGTTGAGCCCTCGCCGATTTTGCCGCTCAAAACCTCCGTTTCGTCATCCGTTAGGACATCTTAAATGCCCATTTATTACCAATCATCGATGCGATGAGTTGTCTTAGCCGCCGCCCTTTGTCGCCGTCCCGAGGTCCCGCGCTTTACACAACCTTGGACCTCCTCGAGTTCTTCGTGGCCGTCTAAGACCTCCCCACGCTTAGATCTGGACCTTTAGATCTTCCCGTGAAAACCCGTAAGTGTAAGACCTCCCCTCGTTTAATCTCGGCCGTTAAGACCACCCTCGGTTAGATCTGCATGCTGTAGATGGGTTTCCGCGAAATCTCTAAGTCCCGTGACCTCCTAGTTCCACCTCGGCCTTTAAAGACCTCCCGGGATTAGCTCTTGGCCGTTAGATCGGCTCTGTGTAAAATCTTACGCTTGGACCTCCCCTTGAGTTGATCCTAGCCGTCTAGGACCACCTTGGTTAAATCCTAGCCGCTAGGACCACTCTTGCAAAAAGACCTCCTCGAGGTCATTTTTGTAAAAACCACCTTCGGGACCTCCACCGAGGTCCTCTTTGCAAAAGACCTCCCTTGATCATTATGCAAAGACCACCTCAGGACCACCCTCGGGTCGTCTTTGTAAAAGCCACCGTGGCCTTTTACAAAAAACCCCGCCAGACCTCTTAGGCTCGATCCTGGCCGTTCACGACCTCCCGGTTTAGATCTGAGCTTTAGATCTCATTTTGTAAAATCTTTAGCGCTCAGACCTCCCTCCGTGTCGATCTGGACCGTTCAGGACCTCCCTAGGTCTAATCCGAGCCGTCCCGGATCTCCTCCGATTAAAACCCTATCGCTTAGGACCTCCCGAGAAGATCTTGGCCATCCAAGACCTCCTCGTGTCAATCCCACCATCAAGACCTCCCCGAGTAGATCTTGACCGTCTAGGATCTCATCCTTTAGATCCAAGCTTTAGGACCTCCTCCTCTGTCTAAACCGTTAGATTTAGATCTAACAGCCTAGACCTCCTTCCTCGATTTAAAGCCTTAGGACCTCCCTCGTTCATCTTGATCGCCAGACCTCCTCTCTCGGGATCGTGTGTCAGTTAAAGACCTCCTCGGAGATCTAGACCGTTGAAGACCTCCTCCGTGAGCTTTTAGCCGTCTAGACCTCTCTCAGAAGGTTTACCCGTTGGACCTCCTCTAGTGCTCGGGACCGCGGATCTCGTCGGCGGTCACGACCTCGATTAAGCGCGTAGACCTCCTTGCGTCGCGTGCGCACGCACCGGTCGTGATCGTTGGATCAGATCTCAGCGTCCGGACCTCCCGGTCGCGGAGGAGGTCTTCCGTCGCGTGCCAGGTTCGTGGCCTGCGATGCAAGATCGACGCCCACGACCTCTCCTTTGTCTTCGATTCGGTTGGACCTCCCGAGAGCTCAAAGTTTCCTAAGTCTTTTCTTTGTTTCAAATATCAAAAGTGCATAACTTTGTCATTTTAACTCCTTTTGAATTATTCCATTTCTTTGTAGCTTTGTTATAGTATAAACTTTAATCGAGAATGAATTTAGGCCTGTGTTGTAGCGTAAAATGATTTAAATAACATGATCTTATTTAATGCAAATTGATGTCTAGAAATTCATGGAAAATTTGTAAACCCATAACTCCCTCTCTGTAGTTGCAAAGTGAGCAAACTCAACACAGTAAATTTGGCACGGAGACATGCTTTAATTTGATCTAGGCTTTGTCTTTATTCATGTTCCTGAGAAATGATATATGCTAGTTGTAGAACTTAGAAAATCATAACTAAATCATTTTAACTCCAAATGACCTAAAATTTTATATGGGTTACCACTATACCAGTAGGTAGCTACCATAAAATTTCAGCTTCAAAATCTTTCTAGAAAATATTTTTGCTACAGTGCTAATTATGGCCGAAAATGAGTTTTTAAGTAAAATCTTTTGCACCACAAATCCAAATTAGGTTTTTCCAGTTTCTATGTCTTGGTATATTCGTATTCTACCTTGTGTATAAATTTCGTTGTATTTGGATAATTTTTGCTTGCTCTTTTGTTTAAGTGTTGCTAGTCTTATTGGTTGTTCTTGGTTCTTTTTGCCTTTCGCTTAGGGTTCGACATTTGCGGTAACCCGAGAACGACCCTCCACAACAGCTTTGAGCAACAGCAAGAAGGCAAGCGCTTTGATCATGTTAATCCCAATATTTTAAGTATTTATGTTGATTACAAATTCTATGTATGCATTGCTACTTTGTGTTAATAGTTGGCCTAGTAGATGCATTTCCTTAGCAAATGATTATCCTCTACTACCATGAGCCTAGGTTACTTGTCGTGATTTAGAGTTCATGGATGGGCTCTTGTCACTTAGTAGTTGCGGATTAATTGCTTAGCCATGCTTAGTTTCGTAGAAATGGGCGGTTATCGACTTGTCGATAACCTTGATCTATAAAACTTATTATGATTTATGATTTCCACCTTGTTCCATGTCTACTTATGAAAACTAAAACTGAAAACAAAATGATTTAGACTTGGGCACAATGGTAAGATGGTGTGACTTTGGGTGTGATCGAATGGTGCCCGGTCAACAAGGACCGAACATCTTGTTACACTAAACCAAGCATTTTAGCGTGCTAACCACATTAGAGGGTATGGGACCTCTCTTGACTTAGTACTTTGGCGTGTATTGGCTCCAGTCGCAGGAGTCGCAGGAGGGATGGTGTTGGGAGCATTGTAGTGTCCGAAAGACTTCACCCGTGATGGGATTTGTTGTCTTCGGCTTGCAATGTAAGCATATGGGTTTCTATCCATATGAGCTGCTCGTAGTTAATACACAAGATTGGAAATGTCTCGTAGGACTTAGCGGGCGGCATACCTTCGGTAGTGTGCTTGTGGCTTGAAGGCGATGCAAGTGTGGGTACATTGGTACACCCTGCGGGTTAAAACTATTCGAATAGCCTCGTCCCAGGTTATGGACACGCTGGCAAGGTCTTTCAAGAGTTAGACTACAACCTTTTAAATTAAAACTTGATGGGTGGTACGAATCGTGATTCGCTATGTTGTGGTGGCTATTGGGATAGTCACTTCCAGTGGTTACTTGTATGTATCTTTACTTATCATTACTTTGATAACAAAATGAATTTGCAAACTTGCTTTTAAAAGGTACTACATTATTGCAAATAAAGTTGGCTTCATGCAAATGAGACATATGACCTCCACCTAAATAAGCTTGCATGTAGTTTATGAATAGGTCTCTATTCCACACGTCGATCTTGCGGGTACAAAGACAATCTTTGTACTCGGTTGCTATGCTTAATTGTTTTGTTGCAGAGGAGGAAGGTGAGCTCGAGGGCCTCACTTTTGTGAGCTGTGTTGTGGTAGCTACAGGGCGACTAGCTTGGCGGCCCGGTCGGTTGCCTTGTGGGTGTGTATGGCTAACCGGTCGACTTTTGTTCTAGCCATCTTATGGCGCTTTTGCTTCCGCTGTCATTCTTGTATATTGTTCTATTTGGCCGGTCGGCTCTCTTTTGTAATAACTTTACTTTATGTATGTCGTTGTTAAACTTAGTGTTGTATGTTGTATGGAAATGATGTGTAATTTTGTGATGATGTGCATATGCTGCAATTCTGGGAAGCATATGTCCATCGAGGCTTAGAATGTTTAGTTAGTAACACTAGAACCATTTGGAGGTTAAGTGTTACTAGTTAAATGTTCCGGGTCCTCACAACTACCAAACGGAAGATAAACAAATAGTAGAGTTATTACAGACAAAGGCCGACAGGCCACGAGGTACACAAATAACAAGAACGACAGCGGAAGCAAAAGTGCCATAAGATGGCTATAAACAAAGCCAATCGTGTGCCTCCAACCCACAAGGCATCCGACCGGACCGCCAAGTCTAGTCGCCCACGAAACGGCAACACGACTCACGTAAGTGAGGCCCTTGGGGCTCACCTTCTTCCTCTGCAACAAAAACATTAAGCAAAGCACCCGAGTACAAAGATTGTCTTTGTACCCGCAAGACCGACGTGAACTAGCGCACTGGTCCATAAGCTACATGCGAGCTTATTTGGTGGAGGCCATATGTTTCATTTGCATAAAGCCAATTTTCATTTGCAATAAGGTATCTGATTTTAAAGGCAAGTTTGCAATTCATTTTAAGATTGAAATAACAATAAAGATAATAATAACAAAAGCGAAAGATAAACAACCTAGAAGTGACTATCCCAATAGTCACCACAACAATAGCACGAATCCCGATTCGTACCACCCATCAAGTTTTAATTTAAATGTTGTAGTCTAACTCTTGAAAAGCTTACCCAAGCGTGTCCATCACCTAGACGAGGCTATTCGAATAGTTTTTAACCCCGCAGGGTGTACCATCAGCACTCACACTTGACATCGCTTTAAGCCAAAGCACACTCGAAGGTATGTTTGTACGGCTAAGTCCTACGAGACTTTTTCCAATATTGTGTATTAACTACGAGCCGCTCGTGGGATAGAAATCCATACGCTACATGGTAAAGCCGAAAGACAACTACCCACTCGGATAAAGCTTTTGGACAACTACCATGCTCCCAACACCATCCCTCCCGCGACCTCCTGCGACCGGAGCCAATACACGCCAAAGTACTAGGTCAAGAGAGGTCCCATATACTCTAGTGTGGTTAGCACGCGAAATGCCCGATAAAAATTCACTTACAAGATGTTGGTCCTTAATTGACCTGGCACCTTTCGAATACACCCAACAGATCACACCAATCTTACCATTGTGCCCGTCTAAATCGTTTTTGTTTTCAGTTTTAGTTTTGCAATGAACATAGCGAAATGCTGAAATATAAAGTTATAGAAAGTTTTGTGTGATCAAGGTTACCGACTAAGTCGATAACCGCCATTTCTACCGATACTAAGCTTGTCTAAGCAATTTGACCGGATCTACTAAGTGACAAGAGATCATCCAATGACCTCTAATCACAATGAGATAACCTAGGCTCAGGTAGTAGAGATCAATATTTTGTCTACGGGATATGCAGCTACGGATTTAACTAATCAATTTAACACAAATTAAGCAATGCATACATACAACTGAAACAAAATATTAGACTTTAAAATACTGGGATTAACATGATCAAACTGCTTGCCTGGCTGCTGTTGCTCAGAATGCTCAACCTGTTGCAGAGGATCGTTCTCAGGGTTACCGCAAATGTCGAAGCCTAACGATTGAACAAATAACAGCGAATAAGAACGAATAACACCGACCAAACTCAAACATACAACAACATCAAAACAAACCAAACTCACACAGCAACCTAAGCATGATATAACAAAATTTTAGAAACAGAGAATAAATCATTTTAGGTTATTAAGAATTTTCCATGAATTTTCTAAGCTAAAAACACATCAAAACACTAGTTAATTGCTTAATAAATTTTCATGAACAGAAACAGTATCTAAAACCTATCACGAAAATTAGTATACTAAAATGAAATTTTCTGAGAATTGGGTTCATTGAATTTGGACATTTATTGAAAGAGATATACATTTTCTAATTTGGAGACTACATTCTACAACATTAAATTAATTAACAGATTTTGATACAGGACAAGGTTGACACTAATTTTAGTAAATAGTACATTTAAAATGAAGATTAACAAAGACTGGTTTCATGCAATTTGGATAAAAATTGAATTAGTTATGCATTTTCTAAGTTTAAATGAATTAACATTACAAAGAAAAACATTTCAAATCCATAAAGCATTAAAACCTTTTACACTCACGGCCACTAGCCTAGCCAGCGACAAAGGGACCACGCGAAAACGGCGACTGTGTCAAACTTGACCAAAGAATACCATCGGCGACGTCGGCGTATTCTAAGAATACGTCTTTGACTTATCAAAGTGTACTCCGACATTTACACACAGAGAAATCGCTTCCCAACAGAGAAAACGTAGCATCCAAGTGCACAACCCCAATCGACGAAGATGGACCCACATGGCGGTGACTAAGAGAGTAACATAACGGTTGGATTAAAGGATTTCCTAAACGCGATTAACGAGAGGCCCACAAGTCGAGACTCAAACTAGACATGATTAGTGCTAAACTTAAACATCACCGGCGGTTCACGCGCGCCGACAGAGACAGCGGCGCGGCGCGCAGTGGATCTCGCAAACCAATCGGTTTCAAAGCGAGTGAGTGATACCTTCGGGTGCCACGAGAGACTTGCGAACCCGCAGGTGGCGGCGCGGGTCCGATGGTCACCGGAGTTGAGCTCGCGACGACCGGAGGCGGAGAAGAAGACACGGCTCCCACGGCGAGGACGCTACAGGCTTCTAGAAGGCTCCGGAAAGTGCGCCTCAGCTCCGCCTTGATCCCAGGAGCAGAAAGCATAAGACGATGGCGACGAAGGTGATCCGAGGCGGCCGGAATCGCCGCAGCGGCGAATCGCCAAGCTTGGAGAAGATTCGATCGCACGCCCGCAATGATGCACCAAATATGAAAATGAAGTCACCGTTAGACTCAGTGCATCAGTGCGATCCTAAGGGACCAAGTGACGAGGCTAGAGACTCACCAGAACACAAACGAGCTTGCGGGGCCGCAGCAATCGGAGTTGAAGACGAAGAAGTGGCTCCAAACGATTTACTGGATGCCACGAGCTCGGGATGGGAAAAATGGATGCGGCGAGGAACAAGGAAGGCGGCGAGAAGGTTGCGGAAGCACAAGCGGCAACGAGGTGGTGGCGCTGCCCTCTCCTTCTTCTCCGGCCGAAACTGAGAAGTGGGTGGAGGGAGCAACAGAGCGGGGAAAACGAGATGTGAGTGATCGCGGTGAGGTAATGAAGGTGCGCGACGCCGGAGAAGGACACGCGCCACGACGTGGCGGCGGCGAGCTGCGTGGCACGCATGCGACTTGCCGGCGAACTCGCGAGCGCGGAGAAGACGAGCGTCGACGACAAGGAGGGCCCACATGTCAGTGACGGCGACGAAGCGGTGCGAACAGCTGCTTAGACTCGATCAAGAATGTTTCGACCGTTGGATCTAAGATGGACGGTCGAGATTGATGTATGCATTCGGACAGGTCGACGAGACAAGCAACGTGGACCGTTCGATCTCCATCGGACGGTGCGACCATCGGGCTCACGCGGTGCAGCTAGGCGGTGTGGCCGAGTCCATTAGTGCGGATCGGACTCGAGTCTAAGTTGGGTGCGAGCGGAGGAGCAGTGTTTCGAGTTTGATTTCAAAAGGCTGATAAGGTTTGAGGAATTTTTAGACGTAGCTCCTGAGCTCAAAAAATTCTAAAATTTTTATGGTAGCTAACTGGAACAGAGGAATCCCGTGTGTAATTTTTCCAGGAGTTTTCATGCACTAGATTTCGCCCAAGAAAATTCACAAGCTGCTGCCTAAGGGTTTGACCAGATTTCTAAACTGGTTTGACTTGGGCATTTGAAATAGCAACTAAAATCTAAAAATTGTTAAATAATTCAGGGAGGTAGATAGGATGATCAAGATGATAGGAAAAATAATTTCAGAGGATGATCACAAGTTTGAAAGCTAAGAATTTGCTGACAACAATTTCCATTCACAAGAATTTAATTCTAGAAAATGGAAATTGCTAGGGAAAATTTGGAAAACTTCCAAATGATTTGATGAGACAACAAAAGTTTTTATTTCTCCTCAAAATTTTACATTGGAAATACAAACCCTAAGTTAGGGCTGTTACACACGACCAGTGCATGCATAGCGCACACAGAGAAGGTCCTCGCGCCTAGAGGTGGTCGGGACCGTCAGATCAAGATCTGACAGCCCTGACCTCCGAGGGAGGTCCTAAGGCTAAATCTACGGAGGGAGGTCTAGCCCGTTAGATCTAAATCTTATGGTTTAGACGAGAGGAGGAGGCCCTAAAGCTACGGATCTAAAGGATGAGGTCCTAGACGGTCAAGATCTCCAGGGGGAGGTCCCGAACGGCTAAGATCTCGCAAGGGAGGTCTTAACGGTCACGATCGAGCGAAGGAGGTCCTGAACGGTTGGGATTTACACGAGGGAGGTCCTGGGCGGTCCAGATTAAAGCGGAGGGAGGTCCGGAGGTTCTCTTTATAAAAGACCAGGGGTGGTCTTTTACAAAGAGGACCCTGAGGGTGGTCTAAGGGGTGGTCTTTACAAAAGGACCACGAGGAGGTCTTTTTGCGCAGGAGTGGTCCTAGCGGCTTAGATTGAGTTTAAAAGGTCATGGACGGCTAGGATCTAACCAGGGGAGGTCCTAGCGCTTAAGATTTTTCACAGAGCTAGATCCAACGGCTAAAACTAATCCATGGAGGTCTTTAACAGCCGAGATTGATCCAAGGAGGTCCTGTGACTTAGCGTTTTCATAGAAAACAACCAACGGCACAGATCGAACCGGGAGTGATCTTAAACAGCTGCGATTAAGCTAGGGGGAGGTCATGAGATTTCCCTACAAGGACTAGGGGTGGTCCTTTTTGCACAGAGGACCTCAAGGAGGTCTTTTGCAAAGAGGACCCCAAGGCGGAGGGTGATCCTAACGGCTGGGATTTAACCTACGGGGGTCTTTAACGGCCGAGATTTGTGGGAGGTCACGGCACTAAGACTTTAGCGGACAAGATCTTACGGTCAGGATCAAACATGGGGTGATCCTGGACGGCCGCGATGAACACAGGGAGGTCCAATGACTAAGGCTTTAGCGGAGGAAAACCCTACGGTGAGGATCTAACACCAGGTGCTCCTAAACGGCCACGATTGAAACTAAGAGGTCGGGGACTTAACGACACCCACGGCTTGCCGACAAGAACAGCATTAAACACTAATGATTGGGCCCTAGGACAACTTAAATGCTAATCATTAGGCCACAGAACTTGTCCGAGTAAGGCACGACAAAAACACCAGTTTGGACTTTAGCTCACCGCCGCGCGGGGACCTCGCGAGCGAGAACCAAAGGCACGGTTGAGTTCTAAATAGTGAGGGGAACCTAAAAGTACCTGAACTAGGGCTAGGCGCACCCTACCGGCTGGCCTGAGATGACCGCAGGAGACCAAATACGGCAAAGCGAAAAGCTAACGAGGTTCAAGGCGACCGGGTTTCCAACACTAAAGTACTAACACAGGAATGAAGGAGGCCCAGAATGGTCGCAGAGCTCGGTGACGGTGGTGCTCGCCGGAGTTGGGGAAGACGACCAACTCGGCCCCGAAAATAAGCTACCCAAATTGTCAACCTCTGTGAAGGTTAAACAAAACAAGTTAGGGAGACTTGAGTTGACCAAGAGGGCAAAGTGACAGCCAATATGGCAATATTGAACCAATGGATCTCGGAGGTCGCCGGAGAGCTCCAAAGTCGATAATGATGGCAGGGAGGGTGGTGCTCTCGGGTGCTCAAGTTTGGGGCTCACACTCACAACCGAGGGAGTCCAAGCACACAAGGAATGGAGAAAGAAGAGGAGAAAGGAGGTCTCAGGCTATTCATAGCCTGGGAGCTCGGTAATGGTGTGGACAAGTCCCACTGTGCACAAAGTCCATGCTCCTGCCATGGACTTACTAGATTTGACAAGGGCAGGTAGGTAGGGGATGACTTCTTTTAGGGCTAGGCTCTAACACAATTAATGTATGGCAGAAAGAGGCGTTGGGAAGGACCAAAAAGTGACAGGCCACTGCTCCCAACTGCTCTGACCCTGACACACGCACAGGTGCTGGAAAACCATGACGACCAGACTCAGGGAGGTCGGGAGGAAGAAATCTGGTCGAGGAGGTCCGGACGTCCATGATGCACTCGGGGTGGTCCTGGACGTCCCAGATTGGCCAAGGCAGAGGAGGTCCGAGCGTACGGGGAGGTCCTTGGGAGGTCGTCGACCGCTGGATGAAAATCCAAGGGCCTGGACCACCCCGAAGCGCTGAGATCAGTGGGGAGGTCTGGGGCACTGGATGGAGATCCAACGGCCCAGCACGCGCCTGCACGAGACCGAGCCCCGAGGAGGTCTTCACACCGACTGGCCAAGCCCGATAGGTGAGCGACTCGGTCTGAGTCAGACTCAGATCTAGGGTTCAACATTTGAGTTCCAACAAGAGCTGATCTTTGGATAATTATTTTAGGTAGCAAACTTACTCCAAAAATTATAAAATTTTTACAGGAGCTTGCTAGCTGAGTTATTGACCTTGTGTAAATTTTGCAGAGGTTTTTTTTCTATACATTTTCCTCCAAAAATTCCACAAGGTGCTGGTCCCTAGTTTGACCAGAATTTGATTTGGGTTTGACTGACCTCCAAAATATTCAAACAATTCCTGAAAATTGTGAACTTTTTAGAGGGATCACACATCAACCCAAGAACTTAGGATAACTATTTCCAGGAGATGATCACAAGATGGAACAAGAGTGTCTAAGAAGAATAAGATGTGGGCTAAAATGACTTGTGATTTTTTTTGTATTCCCATGACTTCTTTACAACAAATGTCCAGGTCATACCGGAAATACAAGATGTAAGAAAAGTTTTTAATTTCCCCTCATTTTCTTACATTTGAAACACAAGTCTAAAACTTGGGATGTTACAACTCTCCCCCCTTACAAGCATCTCGACCCGAGATTCTGGTTGCTAGGAGAAGAAGGATGGGTAATCTGCACGAAGGCGATCTTCCCGCTCCCAAGTTGCTTCATCTTCAGAATGGTTTGACAACTGAACCTTAAGGAACTTGATGACCTGGTTCCTTGTTCGCCGTTCAGATTCCTCAAGAATGCGAACATGATGCTCGCGGTAGGTCAAATCTTCTTGCACATCGAGAACCTCCAATGGAGTTTCCTCAGTTGGGACACGGAGGCACTTCTTAAGGTGGGATACATGAAACACATCATGCACACCCTCAAGTGTAGCTGGTAGCTCCAATCTGTATGCAACAACCCCAACTCTCTCGACGATGCGATAAGGCCCAACCTTGCCTTCCTGCATAAGCACACAACCAAGACCCTGACGAGAAGCATCGCAAAAGATATCAAAGCTTTTGTGGATATCAGGGAGAACAAGCACTGGGGCTGAGGTCAACCACTTCTTGAGTTCTTGAAAGCTCACATCACAAGCAGCAGACCACTCAAACTTCTTGTCTTTCTTGAGCAACTCGGTCATAGGTTTCGCAATCTTGGAGAAATTCTCGATAAAGCGGCGATAGTAGACAGCCAAACCAATAAAACTCCGCACATCGGTGACTGACTTGGGCTGACCCCAAGATAGCACATCACTGACCTTGCTAGGATCCACAGCCACACCTTCTGCTGAAAGAACATGGCCCAAGAATGCCACTTCCTTCAACCAGAACTCACACTTGCTGAATTTTGCATACAGCTGGTGCTCGCGCAGCTTGCCCAACACAAGCTTAAGATGCTCAGCATGCTCTTCTTCACTCTTGGAGTAGATAAGGATATTGTCGATGAACACCACCACAAACCTATCCAAATACTCCATGAATACTGAGTTCATAAGGTTCATGAATAAAGCAGGAGCATTAGTCAAACCAAACGACATGACGGTGTACTCGTAAAGACCATAACGAGTAGCAAAGGTCGTCTTTGGAATATCCTCGGCCCTGATCCTGACTTGATGATAGCCCAATCTCAAGTCAATCTTGGAGAACACCCAGGCTCCGGTCAACTGATCAAAAAGATCATCAATACGGGGCAAAGGATACTTGTTCTTCACCGTCACTTCATTAAGCGGACGGTAATCAACACACATGTGCAAGGTCTTGTCCTTCTTCTTCACAAAGATAACTGGACAGCCCCAAGGAGATGAGCTAGGACAGATAAAACCCTTCTCTTGCAGCTCACCTAGTTGCTTCTTCAGCTCCTCCAACTCATTAGGAGGCATGCGATACGGCCTCTTTGAAATCGGGGCAGTACCGGGCAGCAACTCAATAATGAACTCCAGGTTTCGAACGGGAGGCATCCCGGGCAAGTCTTCGGGAAAAACATCCACAAAATCACATACTGTGGGGACATCGCGAATCTCCAATGCTGGCTTTGCTTCAAGGGCATAAAGATGGGGCTCTCGCAACTGCGGCGAAAACCCAACCTGTTCACCTGACGGGCTGGTGAGGTAGACAATCTTCCTAGCACAATCAATTTGCCCCAAATGTTGAGACAACCAATCCATGCCAAGAATCACATCCAGACGCGCCGAGTCGAGTAGGATAAGACTCGCCAAGAATCCCACTCCTTCGATGTGGATAGGAACGTCCCAACACTTGGTCGACTCTCATTTCCAACCCGAGAGCGAATAAGTAGTGGAACCCCAAAGGAACACAAAGGAGACCACTATCAACAACAAATGACCTCGAAATAAAAGAATGCGAGCTCGAGTCAAATAAAATCGTAGCGGGCGCAAATTAACAAGGAGCGTACCCAACACCACGTCGGGCGCCTCTGTGCCTCCTCGGTAGAGATATGGTTGACTCGGCCGCTCCCCAAGCCCGGGGTCTTCTGGTCAGGTGGGTGACCACTCCCTTGCCCGCGTCCTCCATTAGGACGAGGGGCCGCTCCAATCTTCTTAGGGCAACTACTCGCGTAGTGGCCCTTGTTGTGGCAGTAGAAACAGGTGACGTCGGCAACTGGGTTGCGGGGAACACCCTGCTGCTGGATCACAGGCGCATGTGAGTGAGTCACGACCTGCGGGGGACGTGGAGTTGGTGCCGAAGACCTCGGTGGTAGGGAAGCTTTGAGGCGGGCTACGGTCCGGCCCAACACGAGGGCGAACAAGGCCGGCCCGAGCGGTGATGGGCCTCCCACTTGCGCTATGGGACTCGCCACGCTCTCGCCTTGTGCTCGGCGGCGATGGCCTTGTCCACCAAGGTGCGGAAGTCGGAAGTCCACAATAGAGAGCTTGTCTGCAGCTCCTCGCACAAGCCCTCCATGAACTTTTCTGCTTGGCCTCGCGGTGGCCACCTCGGCGGAGCATACCTCGCAAGATGGTTGAACTCATGGAGGTACTCAGTCACAGATTTGCGCCCCTGTTTGAGCGCAAGGAACTCCTTCTTCTTCAGCTTAATCAGGCCGGCGGGAACATGGGCCCGACGGAAAGCTGACCTGAACTCCTCCCACGAGACCACGTGTCCCGCGGGCTGCATGGCGAGGAAATTCTCCCACCATGAGAGTGTCACACCCTCCAACTGATGGGATGCGAAAAGTGCCCGCTCCTGCTCCTGGCACTGAGCAACGTTGAGCTTCCATTCAACCAACGCAGCCAGTCATCCGCATCCAGGGGATCCTCGGACCTGGAAAAGGTAGGAGGCTGAGTACGGAGAAACTCCGCAAGACCCCCCACGAGTCTGATGTCCACCACCTCCTGATCCGGACGCACCAGAGGGAGTGGAGGTGTTCCTCGCGATGACCTCCAACACTCTGCGGTCCTCGGAACGGTTGCGTTCGATGCGCATAGGACTTCACCATGGTCGGAGGAGAAGCTCCTCATCGGGACTGCGGGTGATTCCGACCACTACGAGTTCCTCTGCCATCTGTTTCACTAAGACAAGTTAGCTACAACTCAAGACCCAAAGCACGGAAATCCAAACTCAATTAAAAGGGCTCAAGAATAACCACAAAAGAGCATAAGACCATAAGTCACCAAATCAACTTCCCGAAACGACTAACCCGTATGGAAAGAACGAGTAATCGTTTGAGAAGACCAAAATTTCAGAACTCAATTCTAGCTCTAAACAGTCCAAAAATCAAGGTATAACCACCTAATAGAGTATTAGGCATTTGGCTAATTCATATCACTTCTTACCCTTTTATTCCCACAAGTTTTAGTTGAATTTAACCTCTCATTTCCTACCTTATTCACTAACCACTAGCTAGCTGTCCAGATTCCTTTCTCCAAGCTCTCATGGTTCTCCCAAAACCAATTTAATCGATAGTGGCTAATTTTTGAAACGAAGAGAGGAACAACTTTTTCAAAACTTAAGTGAGAGTAAAGTGAGATGAGGAAGCTAAGATAGGTAAGGAGTAAAATCTGAGAACTTACTTAAATCTTCAGGAACTGTTTGAAAGTAAGTTTTCAAAATATCCTCAAGGCAACCAAGCTTGGGGTTTCTACGGTCAGTATGGCTCTGATACCAACTTTGTGAGGACCCGGGGTATTTAACTAGTAATACTTAACCTCCATATGGTTCTAGCATTACTAATTAAATATCCTAAGCCTCGATGGACATGTGCTTCCCAGAATTGCAGCACACGCTCATCATCACAAAATCATACATCATTTCCATACAACAATTAACACTAAGTTCAACAACGACATACGTAAAGTAAAGTTATTACAAAAGAGCCAACCGGCCAAATAGCACAATATACAAGAATGACAGCGGAAGAAAAAGCGCCATAAGATGGCTAAGAACAAAAGTCGATCGGTTAGCCAACACAACCCACAAGGCAACCGACCGGGCCGCCAAGCTAGTCGCCCCGCAAGCTACCACAACAAAGCTCACAAAAGTGAGGCCCTTCAAGCTCACCTTCTTCCTCTGCAACAAATACATTTAAGCAAGACAACTGAGTACACTAAGGTACACGCAAGACTGACGTGTGGAATAGCAAACCTATTCATATGCTACATGCAGGCTTATTTAAGTGGAGGTTATATGTCTCATTTTGCACAAAGCCAACTTTATTTGCAATAATGTAATACATTTAAAAGCAAGTTTACAAATCTATTTTGATGTTGAATATAACAGCGAATAAAATAATAAATACAAGTAACCACCTGGAAGTGACTATCCCAATAGCCACCACAACATAGCACGAATCCCCGATTCGTACCACCCATCAAGTTTTAATTAAAAGGTTGTAGTCTAGTTCTCACGGGGCGTATCCGAGCGTGTCCATAACCTAGGACGAGGCTATTCGAATAGTTTTA
The DNA here is from genome assembly GCA_036346255.1 of Ampelocalamus luodianensis. Taxonomy (NCBI): domain Eukaryota; kingdom Viridiplantae; phylum Streptophyta; class Magnoliopsida; order Poales; family Poaceae; genus Ampelocalamus; species Ampelocalamus luodianensis. Next base: position 42,692,610 of record CM070620.1, on the reverse strand, counting down.
ACCCTGCAGGGGTGTACCAATGTACCCACACTTCAGACCGCCTTTAAGCCACAAAAGCACACTTCCGAAGGTATACCGGCATGGCTAAGTCCTACGATACGCTTTCCAATATTGTGCATTGACTACGAGCCGCTCGTATGGATAGAAACCCATACGCTTACATTGCAAGTCGAAAGACAACTAGCCATCACGGTGGAAGCCTTTCAGACACTACAATGCTCCCAACACCATCCCTCCTGCGACTCAATGCGATCCGAAGCCAATACACGCCAAAGTACTAAGTCAAGAGAGGTCTCATACCCTCTAGTGTGGTTAGCACGCAAAATGCTCAGTACGGTGGCGCAAGTAACTCGGTCCTTAATGACCCGGGCACCATTCCAGTCACACCCAGAAGCACACCAACATACCATTGTGCCCAAGTCTAAATCATTTTGTTTTTAGGTTTTAGTTTTCACAAATAAAGATGGCACAAGGCTGAAATCATAAGTGATAATAAGTTTTATGTGATCAAGGTTATCGACAAGTCGATAACCGCCCATTTCTACCGGAAGCTAAGCATGGCTAAGCAATTAATCCGCAAAACTACTAAGTGACAAGAGCTCATCCACGAACTCTAAATCACAGCAATAACCTAGGCTCATGGTAGTAAAGGATAATCATTTGCCTAAGGAAATGCATCTACTAGGTCAACTAACGACAATAGTTAAACACAAACTAGCAATGCATACGTAGAATTTGTAAACAACATAAATACTTGAAAATACAGGGATGAACATGATCAAATTGCTTGCCTTGCTGCAATTGTTCTTGCTGCAGAGGAGGATCCTCAGGTTCAATAAACTCTTCGGAACCTAACGCGAAAATGCGATAAAACCCGATAAGAACGAAGAACACCAAACAAAACTCAACAGCAAAAGACATCCAAATCCCATGAAATTTATACAGCAGCTAGAGGTTGATTTTAGACAATTTTAGGATCAAGAATTACTTCATTTGGACTTAGCATGAAAAAGTTATGGCTAAACTAAGTTCTCTCAGCCTGAAAAACCCTAATTAAATTAATTTCGGTTACTGTTTATGGCAAAAATTTCTAGAATGATCTGGAATCTGAAATTTTTATGGTAGGTAGCTAAGGTCATCCTAAGAACAGCAAAGTTGAGTTTACTCCATTTGGAGTTGAAATGAATTACTTATGATAGTTCTAAAACTAGTAGATCCTTAACTTCAGTGACAAGGATCATATTAAGACCTATTCTACATTACAGTACCTTCCTAGTGGGTTTTAACAAAATTTAGTTTGCTCAGTTTGGAATTACAGAGAATGAGTTATGCATTTTACAAATTTTCAATGAATTTCTAGACAACCATTTTATATTAAACAAGTTCATGCAGTTTATATCATTTTCTGCTACATAACAGTGCCTAAATTCATTCTCATATTGAAGTTCATTTCATGGCGAGCTATCAGTAATTTGATTTATTCAAAAGGAGCTATAATGATAAAGATATGCATTTTTGAAATTTGGAACATTTAAAAGACTTTGAAAACCAGCTCTCGGGGGAGGTCCAAATGAACTGAAGGAAATGGGGAGGTCGTGGCCGTCGATCCTTCATCGCACGGCTATGGACCTCGGCACCTGCGCACCAGCGTCGCGCCGAGGAGGTGCGGACCGTTGAGATCGAATCAAACGGTCCCGACGAGTAGAAGTAGAGCGCACGGGAAGTCCTCTTACCGCACTAGGGAGGTCTGGGCCGTTGAGATTAGATCCAACGGCCACGACCAGTGCATGCACAGCGCACACAGAGAAGGTCCTCGCACCTAGAGGTGGTCGGGACCGTCAGATCAAGATCTGACAGCCCTGACCTCCGAGGGAGGTCCTAAGGCTAAATCTACGGAGGGAGGTCTAGCCCATTAGATCTAAATCTAACGGTTTAGACCTGAGGAGGAGGTCCTAAAGCTACGGATCTAAAGGATGAGGTCCTAGACGGTCAAGATCTCCAGGGGGAGGTCCCGAACGACTAAGATCTCGTAAGGGAAGTCTTAACGGTCACGATCGAGCGAAGGAGGTCCTGAACGGTTGGGATTTACACGAGGGAGGTCCTACGCGGTCCAGATTAAAGCGGAGGGAGGTCCGGAGGTTCTCTTTATAGAAGACTAGGGGTGGTCTTTTACAAAGAGGACCCTGAGGGTGGTCTTTACAAAAGGACCACGAGGAGGTCTTTTTGCGTAGGAGTGGTCCTAGCGGCTTAGATTGAGTTTAAAGAGGTCATGGACGGCTAGGATCTAACCAGGGGAGGTCCTAGCGCTTAAGATTTTTCACAGAGCTAGATCCAATGGCTAAAACTAATCCATGGAGGTCTTTAACGGCCGAGATTGATCCAAGGAGGTCCTGTGACTTAGCGTTTTCATAGAAAACAACCAACGGCACAGATCGAACTGGGAGTGATCTTAAACGGCTGCGATTAAGCTAGGGGGAGGTCATGAGATTTCCCTACAAGGACCAGGGGTGGTCCTTTTTGCACAGAGGACCTCAAGGAGGTCTTTTGCAAAGAGGACCCCAAGGCGGAGGGTGATCCTAACGGCTGGGATTTAACCTACGGGGGTCTTTAACGGCCAGGATTTCAGCGGGGAGGTCCTGGCACTAAGACTTTAGCGGACAAGATCTTACGGTCGAGGATCAAACACGGGTGATCTGGGCGGCGCGATGAACCCGGGGAGGTCCAATGACTAAGGCTTTAGCGGAGGAAAACCCTACGGTGAGGATCTAACACCAGGTGCTCCTAAACGGCCACGATTGAAACTAAGAGGTCGGGGACTTAACGACACCCACGGCTTGCCGACAAGAACAGCATTAAACACTATTGATTGGGCCTAGGACAACTTAAATGCTAATCATTAGGCCACGTAACTTGTCCGAGTAAGGCACGGCAAAAACACCGTTTGGACTTTAGCTCACCGCCACGATGGGACTCGCCAATGAGAACCAAAGGCACGGTTGAGTTCTAAATAGTGAGAAGAACCTAAAGGTACCGAGAACTAGGGCTAGGCGCACCCTCTGGCGGCTGGCCTGAGATGACCGCAGGAGACCAAATACGGCAAAACGAAAAGCTAACGAGGTTCAAGACGACCGGGTTTCCAACACTAAAGTACTAACCTGGGAATGAAGGAGGCCCAGGAATGGTCGCAGGAGCTCCGATGACGGTGGTGCTCGCCGGAGTTGGGGAAGACGACCAACTCGGCCCCGAAAACAAGCTCCCCAAATTGTCAACCTCTGTGAAGGTTAAACAAAACAAGTTAGGGAGACTTGAGTTGACCAAGATGGCAAAGTGACAGCCAATATTGCAATATTGACCAATGGAGCTCGGAGGTCGCCGGAGAGCTCCAAAGTTGACAATGATGGCAGGGAGGGTGGTGCTCTCGGGTGCTCAAGTATGGGGCTCACACTCACAACCGAGGGATTCCAAGCACACAAGGAATGGAGAAAGAAGAGGAGAAAGGAGGTCTCAGGCTATTCATAGACTGGGAGCTCGGTAATGGTGTGGACAAGTCCCAATGTGAACAAAGTCCATGCTCCTGCCATGGACTTGCTAGATTTGACAAGGGCAGGTAGGTAGGGGATGACTTCTTTTAGGGCTAGGCTCTGACACAATTAATGTATGGCAGAAAGAGGCGTTGGGAAGGACCAAAAAGTGACAGGCCACTGCTCCCAACTGCTCTGACCCTGACACACGCACAGGTGTCGGAAAAACCATGACGACCAGACTCAGGGAGGTCGGGAGGAAGAAATACTGAGGTCGAGGAGGTCTGGGCGTCCACGATGCACTCGGGGTGGTCCTGGACGTCCCGGATTGGCCAAGGCAGAGGAGGTCCGAGCGCACGGGGAGGTCCTTGGGAGGTCGTCGACCGCTGGATGAAAATCCAAGGGCCTGGACCACCCCGAAGCGCTGAGATCAGTGGGGAGGTCTGGGGCACTGGATGGAGATCCAACAGCCCAGCACGCGCCCGCATGTCAGAACCCGGGATCAATATCTCAAATCCTATGTGCATTTCTGAACTAGTTCCATGATCAGTAGCTAGTTCACACAATAAACAAATATAGTAACAAAATCATATCACAATTTTATTAATAAACAACAGAGTTGATTAGAAAGGAGGCTTACAGGCCAACAATAAAATAAACACAGCGGAAGACGAAGAAGTAGTAGCGTCCAGCAATCTTCCACAGGCAATCGACTGGGGTAGCGGCCTAGTCGTCGAGATCCACCTCGGTAGCAAAGTCTTTCTCCTCTGAAATTTTATTTGCATAAAGCAAGTATGAGCACAACTTCCGTGCTCGCAAGTTACACCCGTCAAATAACAGAATGGCATACATATATGGATGTAACAAAGGATGGCTTATAAGGTCATTTGCATAAAGCAGCATTTTCTTTAAATACTTGTACTAAGTTCCAAAGCAGTTATTTTATAACTAAAATTTATAAAATTCTCAATTTTATAGTCAGATAACATCACACATGAATGGTGAAGGATACCCTCCTATCACATGGCTTCCTGCCCAATTCGCATCTGGATAAACCAGTTTTGAAGTAGTATTTTTCAAACAAAAACCAAAGTCTAACTTTGAGTAGTTCTGCTAGCATGTCCATAACCGCGGATACGGCTATTCGAATAGTTTTACACTCTGCAGAGGTTGTACAGCTTTACCCACATGACAAGACTTCTCTAGTTTGTCCGGCATATATCTATGCCACCGCTCACTACCTTTGGTAAGCGGTCTAGAGCCCGTGTCGAGGCCTTTACAATGTTCTGTCTTAATGCATTTATGCCCGCTAAGGTTTCACTGCCATTGGACTGGCCATCCTCCGGAAGCCCCCTCCTGCGCCAGATGGGTCTTGTCGGTGTTTCAGAACCGATCTTACGTAAAGATTGTTTGATTCGGAGGGTCTCCACAATTGATCACACAGACAAGAAGACACGGGGATTTTTATACAGGTTCGGGCCTTCTCCGATGAGAATAACAACCCTACTCCTGTGTATCTTGTATTTGCTCTTTGGATTACAATCGAATAAGTATTTTCCTAACTGTTCTCCAAAGAAGGCTCTGTTTCTTCTTTTCCTCAAAGCCAACCCCTCTATCTCTAATAGATACCTATTTATACTAAGCAATAGTGGACGTTGTCCTTCCAGGCTAATTAGTCGCTCATTATTACGTAATAATGAGAGTAATTACCGGAGTAGTAACCTCCCCATGCTGTCAATCAGTTACCAGTCAGAGATAGTGGGAATTATCTACAGTTATGTCAGAGATAACTGCGTATTTTGACTGCTTAGATTCTCATTGTTTAATGGGCGTCAAGCGGGTGGGTCGATGAAGTCGTGAGGAACCTGTAGCAGGCCCCGATCGTAGAAAAACTTACGACCAGACATACTCGTAACGATCATACCATAGTCGTAGAAGAGCTTACGACTAGGTAGTAGTCATAACGATTATACCATGGTCGTAGAAGAGCTTACGACCAGGGGGTAGTCGTAGGGATTATCTGGTGGTCGTAGAAGAGCTTACGACGGGGGTAGTCGTAGGGTAGCCTCGACTTCGACTAGTTCTTCCTTTTGATATTTGAGGGGTATGTCTTATGACGTCATATTTCTTGATTATGGAGTAAATAAATGAGGATTATTTAGATCCTCGTCATCTAGCCCCCCAGCTTCAAGTGAAAATAACTTACTTGAGTGAAGGGTCGTAGACGATCCTTTGACTACTAAGGGGTCGTTAGGAAAACGTTGAAGGAAGTGTTGGTGATATGCCCTAGAGGCAATCATGGAGATGATTGTATCACGTCTATGTTTATGAGTTCTTGAATAAATGTTATTCTGTTCCTTGAATGAATCATTAGTTCTGAAGATCAACGAGTATGTGACTTGTTGGTGAAACACTTCGACTTATATGATGTCGTTCTAAAAGTATCCTCGGTCGAATGTCATTGATCGAACACGGTGACTCTACGACCGAGACATGTATTGATTGATGATCATGTTTCACGGTCATGGATATGGGGATATCAAATCAATAATGTAAACACATGTTAGAGAACATGGGGTTGGAATGACCCACCTTGAGACACTATAGAGATTGTTATGATTCTATGTGTCATTAGTTGGTCTCAAGCAATGATGATGTATAATCCTTAGACACGAGATCGGCATGGTTCCCTACATGTGTAATAGCACTCTTAGGGGTTGCCAAACGCTACTAAATAATCGGTAGTTATAAAGGTAGCTTTCGGGTATGCTATGAAACATGCGGAGGGATGTGACTGTCGGATATGGGATTTGCCCTCCTAACATAACGGGAGAGATGTCTGGGCCTCAGTAGCGGGATAAAGAAAGTGCATGGTCGTGCCACTAGTGGTCGAAGAGTTCGACCACGTAAGGTTATCCGACAACTCGATCGAGAAAGTATTGAGCAGTCCATGGATGACACACTATCTCACCGGAGTTCAAACCGGATATCGTGAGGCAAAGGAGAATCTTTGAGTAAGTCGCTTAGTTCGATCGGATCCGCACAAGTCGTATGGTGATACGAGCAAGTCGTGACCGATCGAGCGAAATCACTGAGTGGTCGAAACCTTGTCGTGAGGGTTTACGAACTGGTCGTGACCGAGTCTGAATCGTCGTATAAAGATAACACACAGTCGTAAGTGATGAGGACCTAGTCATAGATCATATTGCATTAAGGTTCGTCAGATATAATTTGTGTGTATTCGGGAATCGTTATGTCTGCTAGGGACCGCTTCGACTCGTGATCGGAAAGGTTTTCCGAGTCACAACCGATTACACATAAACCTAACAGGTCACACACTTAATGGGATGGAACAAACCGAGCGAATACGATTCGTTAAAAGTGTTCGGATAGGATCCGGCACGGGGCACTATATAAGGAGATGCTTGAGGCTAGTTTTGGGGACAAGAGAGACACGTGAGTTGTTTCCACCAAAACCCTAAACCGCCATCTTCTTGAGAGAGCCTTCCGTGCGACTTGGTGCTAGCACACCGCGTCGGTTGTTCCTTCTCCGGGCGTGTGGATACCGTAGAGGCGCTCTGCGGTTCTTTGTTGCGCCGAGGACGATCCGTGATCTTCACAAGGAACCGTGGAAGGCTGCTGGAGGAGGCGATCGACTACGAGCGTTGGACGATCATCTGCGACCACTACATCGGCGCGTTCATCGTCGGACTAGGCTACTCCGACTCTACTTCCGCTGCACTGCGTGCCTAGTGGTAGTGATCTGTGATCATATATCTTGCTTGGCATCCTGGTTTACGTGGTAGAAATTTTGTTTTATGGCCAGCGTAGCCTACCCGTAACCCTACAGGAAGAACTCTTCAACCCTTGTTTCTCTCGACCAGGAATATGCTTGATCGAGGTAATTGGTTTAAGGTTGTCACGACTACGAGATGTCTTACGACTTCGAAGCCGTCGTAGCCTTTAAAACCGGAAATAAGGTTTTTCCGGTTGGTCTTTCACTTGACCCAGGGGTCAAGATGGTAATTTCACTTGAGGTGTGAAAAGGTATCTTGGGACTTTCCATAGGGCGGTAAAAGCACGTCGTTGAAGCGATTCGAAGCGGTGGCGGCTCGTTGGGATTTCGCGACGTTTCATCTCAAGCGTGCGGTTATAAAGCGGGCGCGAGGGAAGAACTTAGGGTTCTTACCTTTTACCCAACGATCTATTGCTTTCTTGTTTCTTCCGCCGCCGGTGACTCAGTACATTTTCTTGAAGCTTTCCCAACCTTAAATCTTCTCGTTCTTGAGAGAAAAATGGCGGGATTGTCTCTGAATGGGCGAGTCGGAGATGGATGATGCAAAATGATCGCTTTGAGTCGCGCGAGAAGATCCCGAGGTCTTCGTGACTTGGATTGCGCGAATGGGCGCATTGGCCTTCGGAGAGGTAGGCCAAATTCCGTCTTCGGAGCTTCTTGTGAGTGTGGCCTTGATTGTCTGCTCACCCTTTCCTCACGCTCGTGCTCGAGCACTTGAGTGGAATTAGTTAACCTTGGTCCTAATTCCATCACGATGTTAAGTGTATTCGTGTACTTGTGTGAGGCCTACCTAAGGATTCGGCGGACCTCGAGCATTCGGTATTATTATGGAATGGCTCGCATAGCGTATCGCTGTAGCCATGGTCCAAGCTCCATGACAACAAGTCGAAGGAGTATATTCAGATGTTTACCCGTCGTCTGGGCGGGTTGGAAGAAGAGGTAGTTCTCTTTGGGAGGTTACCCAGAAGATAGCCTCTCGTTCGTTGGGCAGTCGCGGCGATCTTCTTCACAGACTCGACTCGATAATCTCGACCGGATAGCCCCTATATTCAAGCTATCAAAGACTTGAAGTCGGAGGGCTCACCGGTTGGCGCGTGGTGAAGGACTTCATCACGCGCGGATTAGTCCTTTGAAGACAAGGGTCCCTCCCATGTGGAGGTACTCGAGAAAGGACGACCCAACCGGGGACTACAAGGGCGGTGAGTAGAAAGACTTACTCTTTTGGTTTTATCCTTGGTTAACCCTGATTTAGTCTGCTTAATCGTATTGTCCATATTCCCGCATCTTTCGCGGCGGAGGTTGGCGCGTGTCCGGCGAATATGGCGGCCCTCAAATCCTCGCGGTTTTGACCACGAGAGGAGAAAGAAAGGCGCCTAAAGGTAATCAAACGACTACGCCTTTAGGTGTTTTATTGTCGTAGAATAGTATACGACTAGGCGATTTGTCGCAGAAAAACTTACGATTGGTATGCGATCGTGAGAAAACTTACGACCGGATGTAATCGTAGAATAACTACGATTAGACAATGTCGTAGAAAAACTTACGACTTAACGTAATCGTAGAATGACTTACGATTAGATAATGTCGTAGAAATACTATAATTTTGAGTGATCATACGGACCACTTTTCTCCTTCTTCAATGAAAGTTGGCATGGAGAACCGCCGAGACGACGAGGAAGTCGAGCTGGTGGTTGTAGGGGCGACTACGCAGACGGAGTCAGCGAAGTCCCCTCCATCTAAGAAGCGCCGACTGGTAAAAGTTGGCGACAAGGGGGGTTCGAGTTCTGCTCCTCCTGCTCCTTTTGCTAAGTTTGCCGCAGATATAGCCGCGGCAAGAAAGAGAGCAGAAGAAGAGGCTCTTGCCCTTAAGCGCAAGGTCGCCAAAGTTAAGGTACCTTTCTACTACGATGACAAGTCCTTCGCAGTTTCTGCTTCTCGCGGCTTTGTAAGACAGCTAGAAAAAGAGAACTGGAAGGAGTTCATGTCTTTTGTGAAGGAAACTACTGCTCCGGTGGAATCTGAAGCCAGGGGAAGCAGCATTCTCAGGGTGGTCGAGACTGATCTCGTCCACCCGAGAAGTCGGGAGGAGATGACTCCTGTTGCCCCGAGTGCATCTCAACCAATGGTGGTTGAGAAGAAGTCGAAGAAATCTTCCGTTGGGAAGGTTGCTCCCAAATTTTGGGTTAGGTCCAGCGCACAGAGGTATGTAAAATAAAACACATAAGTGTAATGACTACTTACTGTTTTATTTGTTGACTTATTGTTGCGCTTTGCAATTCTCAGCCCGGCGTCTTCAGCCCCTAGGGGAACTCTCATAGAGGATCCCGTTATCACCCCTTCAACAGAAGAAGTGCGACAACGACGATGGCGAAGATCTAGCTCTCGCCCTGCTGCGAGAAGAGGCCGCGATTCTTTGAAGTCGCTCACGAGGCCAATGATGTTGAAGTCGCTCGACATCCGGGTGTCGTAGAGACCGTGATGGAGGCCACACAAGCCTCGAGGAGGCACGAGAGGCACGGCGGCGAGCGCCGGCCGCCGTGCGGCAAGGAGGTCGTTGAGGATGTTCCTCCGCCCTCGGTGGAGTTCACGTCCGCAGTCGGAGGAGGAGTATTTCAACTTTTGCTCGACTTCTTTGGCCCCGACTCCATCGTAGGATCTTCCGCCTACCGCTCCGCGATCGAGTTCCCCACCCGATAGCATTGTCAATTGCGGAGCGTATTTGACAATGAGCGACTTGAAGGGGTATGGTGGAAGCGAGTCGAGGAGATGGATGGTGAAGGATCCATCACGAATAGTCTCCATGTTTTCTTGGTCAAACATGAGCGTAAGTATTTATCGATACTCACTTAGGGTTTTATATCTTTATCTTATCGTTTCTCTCTTTTTGAGAGCCGTTGAGCAAGTCGCTACGATTTGCGAGTACAATCGGCAACTTGTCAAGCCGACAAGAAAGGCAACACTCTGCGAACAAGCGAGAGAGGTGGTGAGTGACACTCGTAACCGGTTGTCGTAGAAAAGCTTACGACTTATACTAGTCGTAGAAAAACTTACGACTAGGGGTGGTCGTAGAATAACTACGACTACCCATTGGTCATAGAAATGCTTATGACCACTTGTTTTCATGTCCGCTCTTTTATCTTTACAGTTTAAGAGCGACGAAAAGACCTTGTTGATTCGCTCGACTTTGAAAAAGCCGAGTCAAAGAAGCTAAGGGACAAAGTCATCGACCTCTGAAGAAGCTTGGAGGCTAACTCTGACTAAGCGATTGCGGGAAAAAATAAATAGTGCGTATTACTCATCGCTTCGATCTTGGTTTCTCGCATCCCTTTGCTTTTTGACCTCTTATTCTTTTGTAGAAAAGAAGTGAAAATAAGACCCTTCATCCAATATGGGGCTCTCGATGAGGTTAATGAGAAGACCTCAGTTGTCATGAAATCTCCGGATCGCGAAGGAGAAAGACCAAGAGATTGAGAACTTGGGTTCTCAATTAGGTAGTAAGTAGAACTTTTACCGCTATTTATTCATTCTATCTTCTCATAGAATCGTTTTCTTATTCAATCCTCGCTCTTATCGGACCGATTGGTGAAATAAAGCGACTCCATGAGGCTTCGACTTATTCCCGGAGGAGACAAAATCATCAAGATCAATCTTCAAGATAATATCTCACTTCAACAATGTACTCGATGGGCTTCGTGTCGGAGGGTTGTTCCTCGTGACGACACGATGGCCGCTCATACGAGTGCCATTGGGGAACAAGTCGGTACTCTGAACGAGATGATATCTACTATGAAGGCCAATCAGAATGATTCAATAAGGGAAGCGGTCAAAGGAGCTGTGAGTTTTGTTTTAGCAAAACTCAAGGTCCGCGGTCCTAACCTTAATCTTCATTCTGTTGAAGCCGACTTCGATCGCACCAATCGGGCCGAGAAGGCGATCGAAGAGATGCGATCGGTTGGCGAAAGGTCGCGGAGGAGATGCAGATAGAATCTCCCTAAACAGAGTAGTCTTGTAATATATTCTTGTATAAACAAGTCTTTTTTGGTGGTGACGCCTAAATATATGATCCTTTTTCCTGCAAATTATCTTGTAGAGTAAATAGTCACTCGTAAGATAAAAGAAGAAATAGTTAGACCAGATATGAGCGATTCCTCCTTCCTTCTCAGATCTTTCTGCGAATCATCTCATAGAGTAGTTAGTAACTCGTAGGATGATATCTTTAGAAAAAATTAGACTAAGAAATGAAGTCATGTTTATAACTTTATCCTAACCCCCGGCTACTTACTTAGTTTATTTTTAATAAACTAGGTAAGTACTAAAGAAAGGGTTCTAAAAAACAGAGAGGTTTGTTCGTCTTAGAGTTGTCAAATATTGACTTGTTTGCACTAGTCGAAAGAGTAGAAACAGATCGACGCTAGGAAGTTCCCTCTAGTGGGCAGGACCACGTGCAGAGAAAAAAAGCTTCGACTAGGTGATGTTACCATCTCCGACCAGATTAATTAACTTGATAGCGACGACTAGAGCGAAACAAGCTTCTCGAGTACCTTAAGGATTCATTCGGCTACATTCATCTTTCCGGACTTAGTTGTTCGGCAAGCAAAAGTAGGAAGCCGAGCGACATTAGGAAGTTCCGTCTAGTGGGCGAACCACGTGCGCATGTGACGAGCTTCGACTAAGTGTGTTTCTTCCTTCGACCAGTAAAACTAATCAAGTTATTTGAAAAGGTAGCCGAATGCATCTTAAAGAAAAGGTTACTCTTCTCAGTTTATTTTTCGAAATAAGCTAAGGTGATACGAATTCGCTTAACAACTTTCGGCCATTTTTCTGAGCTTAATAAGCTTTTTACTGATTGTTTAAGAACGAAGCGATATTAGGAAGCTCCTTCCAGCGGGCAGAACCACATGCAGAGAGGAGAGACTTCGACTAAATGTATCATCCTTTTGCTAACCATTGTACAGGAAGGATGAGAAAAAAATGGTCGAAAGAATAAAAGCGAGATTCAAAATAGACAAAAAAGATAGGGAGAACCTGTTGCTTTATTATCGTTGAAGTTTGTTACACATAAAATTTGCGTAACTGGTCAATGTTCCAAGAATTTGAGAGAACACGGCCGTCTTCCATTGCAAGTCGTACCGATCCCGGACGCGTTACTTCGACCACAGTGTAAGGACCTTCCCACTTGGGGGAAAGTTTGTTCCGATTAGACTGGGATTGGATAAGTCTCAATACCAAATCACTGCGGCGAGGCGCGGTTGAACCTTACGATCATAGTACTGCGCGGGCTTGTTGGTAGATCGCGGAGCGGAATAAAGCTTTATTCCTCTGTTCTTGGCGAGTTGATGTCGTCGCTCGAAGATGTTCTTGAGACGAGTCGTGAAACTTGTCGACTCTTTCGACTGATCTTAATTTACGGAGGAAGCATGGCTTCAGCACCAAAACTAGAAAGAAAGGTGTTTCTCCGTAGCTCGGCTAGTCGTCGTCTGAATTGCCCATATCATCAAGGTAATTCCGTACCCAAGCCCCAAGCGCTTTACGGTGATCGAAGACTCGGTCTTGATTCCCTTCATTATCGGCGTTCGCTCTCTCATTGCTCCGTTGCTTTGGGGTGTGCGACGGGCGTAACACAAGCGAGTTCCCAACTCGTCGCAAAATTCTGAAATTTTGCGCTTGTAAATTGTTTACCGTTATCTCGTGATAATTCGACTTGGTACTCGAATCGAGTGATCACGCATCTCATCATGAACAGTTTCTTTGCTTCGTTGTTATCGATCCACGAGTTCGGCTTCTATCCATTTTGTGAGCGTATCAATAGCCACAAACAGAACTCGAAACCTCCGGAGCTCGTAACGGTCCTAGGATATCGAGACCCCAAGTTGCAAAAGGCCATGACAGAGGAATTGTTTGCAACGCTGAGTGGTTGGTGTATTTGCGGCTATGAAACCGACCTCGTACACATCTTTTAACCATCTCCTTGGCATCGTAGAGGGCTATTGGCCAATAAAAACATTGTCGAAAAGCTTTACCAACCAGTGTTCTGTAGGAAGCATGAGTTCCACAGATCCCTCCGTGTATGTCGTGAAGGAGTTTTAATCCTTCGCTTTGCGGAATACATCGCATGAGCACCCCTTGGGTTCCTCTTTTATAAAGAACACCTTCGACCAAAGTATACATTTTGGCTTTTCGGGATAATCGATCTGATTCTAGATCATCATCGGGTAAGGAACCCTCTTGAAGATACTCATAAATGGGCTCCATCCATGTATCTTCGTACTCTAGAGAGGCTGCTTCTATAGAAGGTGTCTTGATTAAATGCGACTATGGACGGTTTAAAGTTGCGAGAACACCCTTTCGGTACTACGGCTCGGGAGGAAGCTAGACGAGCCAGTTGGTCTGCGAGAAAATTATCCTTTCGGGGGATAAATTGTACCTCAAAGCCCAAAAAGTGCTTTTCTAACTTTCGTACTTCCGATAGGTACCGGGACATGGTCGAATTGGAGCACTGGTACTCCTTTCCGACTTGATTCATGACTAGCTGAGAGTCTCCTCTTACGAGCAATCGTCGCATCGAGAGTGCTTTCGCAACTCGTATGCCAGCTAGCAAACCTTCATACTCTGCCACGTTATTAGTGGCCTGAAAGTTTAATTGTATGGCATACTTTAAGGTTTCTCCGGTAGGAGATTCCAGGACCACCCGACCCCAGAGCCACTTATCGTAAGTGACCGTCAAAGTACATCATCCACCGATCGTGGGAATCGTCTCGGGATCTGAGCAGTTCGAGATTTGTCCATTCGCGACAAAGTGCCGCCAAGATCCGGGATTTAACGGCCGTTCGGGACACGAAATAGATGTCGAACGCCCCAAGTTCGATCGACCATTTTGCTATGCGTCCATTGTTTCCCTAATACGGAGGATCGCTCCCAAGGGAAACTCAGACGGCAAAGCTAGTTTGTGCGTCTGAAAATAATGCCGCAGTTTCCTCGAAGACATGAGGAGGGCATAAAGAAGTTTTTTAACCTGAGGGTAACGCTCCTTAGGTCCGTGCAAAACCTCACTCACGTAGTATACTGGTCGTTGTATGTTCTCACGTTCTATGACCAAACCTCGCGCTCTTGCTGTGGCGTGGCGGCTAGGTAAATTAAGGCGTCTCTCCTGGCTTCGGAAACTAGAACAGAGCACTCGTAAGATACCTCTTGACTTCCTCGAAGGCTAAGTTAGCCTCTTCTGACCATTCGAAACCTTCGTGTTTCCTTAGAAGTTTGAAGAAAGGCAGTCCTTTTTCTCCTAGTCGTGCTATGAAACGACTTAACACCGCCATGCACCCTGTGAGTTTTTGGACTTCTTTTTAGTGGTGGGGCGATCGAGTGATGGCTTTGATCTTTTCGGGATTTGCTTCGATTCCCCATTCAGAAACCAGGAATCCAAGCAATTTTCCTGAAGAGACCCCGAACACACACTTCTCGGGATTTAATTTCAATTGGTGTTTTCTGAGGTTGTCGAAAGTCTCCTGCAAGTCTGTGATATGTTTGAGTCGTTTGGTGCTTTTTACGACTAGGTCATCAACATAGGCTTCCAAATTTCGGCCTAGTTGAGGAGCGAAAGTCGTTTGCATCAAGCGTTGAAAAAGCTCCAGCATTTTTAGGCGAATGACATTTTGACATAGCAAAATACTCCAAGCGGTGTAATAAATGCGGTCTTTTCTTCATCTTCTCGATGCATCCGATCGATGATAACGGTATGCATCTAGAAAACTCAACATTTCACATCCTGCAGAGAGTCAACGGTGATCGATGCGGATAAAGGAAATCATCTTTTGGACAAGCTTTATTAAGATCGATAAAGTCTCGCACATACGCCATTTGCCGTTAGACTTTCTAACCATTACAGGTTGGCCAACCACTGCGGGTGGTTGACTTCTCTTATAAAGCCCGCTTTAAGCAACTTGTCCAATTCGACCTAATAGCATCTCGTCGATTAGGGCAAATCTCGTAACTTTTGTTTCTACGTAGTTTATCAGTCGTAAGGCTAGCCTGTGCTCGATCACATTCCTTGGGACTCGGGCATGTCGGATGCTTGCCACGCAAAAACATCGGCGTTGCACGGAGGAAGGTGATGAGGCGTCTTCCTATTTAGGGTCGGAAGAATCCCCAATGCGAGCAGTCTTGAGGGCTCCTCGTCCGAGGAACCTCTTTGACCTGGTCGTTCGGCTTAGGTGCGCTTTAGGCTTCGACTTGCTAATCGGGTGACTTTAAATCTCGAGTTGGTAGTTGTCCAACCATCTCAAGGGAACGATGGTCGCAGGAATGCGCCATCTTCTTGTCACAATATATTGTGATCGCTCCTTTGGGACCTGGTATCTTAAGACATTGGTACCCATAGTGAGTAGCTATCAAAAATTTTGCCAGAGTAGGTCGTCCGAGTATGGCGTTATATGCTTAAATGTCGAAATCGACTACATCAAAGGAGACTTTCTCTGTCCTGAAATTGCTTGGTGATCCAAACGTTAAAGGAAGAGAAACTTGGTCAATGGGTTTGGCCGAAGACCCCGGTACGATTCCATGAAATGAATATCGTACCGGTCTTACCTTTGTCCTAGGTACTTGCATCTCGTCCAGGGTACTCGTAAACAGTATATTTAACAAGCTTCCACCATCAACTAAAACTCGATTGACTCGACAATTGTTGATGGTGGGTTCGACTACTATCGGAAATCGACCTGGTCTAGTCGAAGGTATCGGACAATCACCTTTCTCGAAAGCAAGGGTGATTTCCGACCACTTCGGTAATTTATTGACAAGAGGAGAGTCGATTGTGTTTACCTCACGTTCGACTGCTTTCAGCTGTCTTCGTGATTCGTATGCCGAAGACCCCCCATAGATGTGATCAATGGTGTGCTGCGGGTCCTGGAACGGCATCTCCTCATCGTCCGACTCCTTTTGTCCACTGGTTTGGCCCACCTGTTCAAGAATAGGAAGTGGCCCTCTGCCAGAATAATAGTCCTCGAGTTTCCGTAAGAAAACTCAGCAGTTACGAAGGTCATGCCCTTCTTTTTTATGAAAAGGACACCACCTGGGTTTGTTGTTTCTCCGATCTTGGTGTTTACCTTTACTTCGATCGGGATTTTGCTTGGGGTTGTGTGGCTCCTTATAAACTACGGCTAGGACCTCCTTAGAACGGCATCCGGAGATTTTTGACTTTTCGCTTTGTTCTTAGATTTCCTAGCCTTTTATCCTTTTTCTTACCACTTTACTTTGCTTCCGAGGGATGCCATCTTTGAGATAGATGGTAGTGTTCCATTCGACTGCTTCAGCAGTAGTCGCATATCTATCAGCCATCTCAAAGAGCTCAGCGACGGTGGCAGGTGGATGTAAGGCGATGTCCTATGTTATTCTTCTGCTACGGACTCCCTGTTTGAAAGCCCTGATCACAGATGAGTCAGAAACTTCCGGAATAGAGTTTCGAACCTGACTGAAGCGCCTGATGAATTGTCGTAGCGTTTCATGGTTGTTCTGTCTTATCCGTGCGAGTCATCCTCCTTTCTGGCGATTGTAAGTTCCTCGAAATTAGCCGTGATGATCACGAGGTGTTGCCACGAGTAGATCGATTCAAATGGTTGGTTTAGAAGCCATGATCGCGCCGATCCTTAGAGCACAGTCGGAAGGTAATTCGCTATGACATGCTCTCCTCCTCCTGCAGCTCGGATAGCTGTAGTGTAGATTTGGAGGAACTCGATGGGGTTTTGAGTTCCATCGAATTTCTCCATATTCGTCGGTCGAAATCGAGGTGGCCAACGAACCGCTCGAAGGTCAGGCGAGAACGCCCGACATCCCGAGATAACCTCTTGTCTTCTTTTTTGCAGAAACGAAGGGTTAATGTCACCGGGCGATCAAACTCGTCGATACCCAGCCATGGGGGGACTAGGCCTATAATAGGCCTCAGCCTTACGGGGGAAATACTCCTCGTACCCCGCTTGCCGCCGTGCGTCGGGCCGAAGTGGTGAAAGATCACCCTCCCGTTGGCTTGTGGCATTTTCTCATGTCGAGAGAGCGACATGAGGGAGAGTCGTGCCGCCTTCCATGCGACGAGTTTCCTGAACGGCTGGCAGAAGAAGTAGCCGCACTATTACGACTTCGTGGTTGTGGTCGACCTCGTCGCTCGAGTTTGGCCATCATGTCACGAATCTTTGCGCGATCTCCTCGGCAAAAAGATCATAACACGTGCTCGGCGAGTTCTTGGGTCGGGTTCTCGATAAATCATTGATGTCTTTGGAGTTCTTGAGCTTCCTTCGATTTGAAATAAGCGCTCGGGAGGTTCTTCTGAGCCACTATTTTCTTCCGTCGAATTGCCTCAGAATGGTCTATTTCAGACCCTTGAACTTGTTTTAATGGAGCGCGAGAATGTTGAGGATGTCCCGCACGTTCATCAAAGTGTTCATTTCGTTCGCCAACTGTGGTGTCCTTGCCATTACGACGAGGTGGTGTAGAGTATGCTCGGCGGGAAGCATGTCCAATCCTTCTTCTGGGAGAACGATCGATCGGAGGAAGGACGAAGACCTCCCGTGGATGACTTCCACTTGCGCTCGAGATCTCCTCACTGGAGGAGTGGTCGAGCGACACCATCTGGCGACTTTGAGTAAACCCTTCCAGGTAGGGGAACTCCGGGTTATAACCGTCTCGGTCTGCAGGTGGCTCCTGCGTCGGGACGGTTGAATTTGGATGAACAGCATGTTCGATCCTCTTCTCTGCGGAAATGCTCGGAGAGAAAGGACCATCATATGTCGATGGAGCTCCGGGATAATGGCTTCCAGAACTTGTCTTGCCAACTCGAACTGTCTTGGGGGGACTCGAACACTTAGAGGAAAAGCTCTCGTCGTGTTGCGAGTTTGCCCTGAGACAGGGTTGTTGCTGGTCGAGTTGACCCTTGCCTCCCGAGGAAATTGATCCCTGGTGGGGCGTCTTGTCGTGGGGATAAGGATCCTCCTCGACTCGTGGTAATGCGATCTCCGAGATCGATAGAAGATCTCGAGGCGCAATACCGTCGAAGATCGATACTCGGTTCGTATTCGAGACCGGCATCCATGTCGATGTCTGCGTAATCGGCCAAGTCAAACCAATTCTCCTCATTCCATTCTCCTGGCATGGTAGCATAAAAGAGAAAAGGAAGAACTGTTGACTACCAGAGGATCCCTACGGTCAGCGCCAACTGTCGGTGTTTTAGAACCGATCTTACGTAAAGATTGTTTGATTCGGAGGGTCTCCACAATTGATCACACAGACGAAGAAGACACGAGGATTTTTATACAGGTTCGGGCCTTCTCCGGTGAGAATAACAACCTTACTCCTGTGTATCTTGTATTTGCTATTTGGATTACAATCGAATAAGTATTTTCCTAACTGTTCTCCAAAGAAGGCTCTGTTTCTTCTTTTCCTCAAAGCCTCCCCCTCTATCTCTAACAGATACCTATTTATACTAAGCAATAGTGGACGTTGTCCTTCCAGGCTAATTAGTCGCTCATTATTATGTAATAATGAGAGTAATTACCGGAGTAGTAACCTCCCCATGCTGTCAATCAGTTACCAGTCAAAGATAGTGGGAATTATCTACAGTTATGTCAGAGATAACTGCGTATTTTGACTGCTTAGATTCTCACTGTTTAATGGGCGTCAAGCGGGTGGGTCGATGAAGTCGTGAGGAACTGTAGCGAGCCCCGATCGTAGAAAAACTTACGACCGGACATACTCGTAACGATCATACCATAGTCGTAGAAGAGCTTACGACTAGGTAGTAGTCGTAACGATTATACCATGGTCGTAGAAGAGCTTACGACCAGGGGGTAGTCGTAGGGATTATACCGTGGTCGTAGAAGAGCTTACGACCAGGGGGTAGTCGTAGGGTAGCCTACGACTTCCTGACTAGTTCTTCCCTTTTGATATTTGAGGGGTATGTCTTATGACGTCATATTTCTTGATTATGGAGTAAATAAATGAGGATTATTTAGATCCTCGTTAGGTCTACTGTCTGACCAACACCTATACCAACAACATAGCACCAATGACACTAAGACATCACAAATTATTTAGCCAAGTCCCGCCCACACAGGACATGTGGTAGTACGGTAAGGCGTAGCATCATGCGCTCGAAGACCGATCCTTAACTGACTTGGGCAACTTTCCAACAAAACCCATGGGCCTCAACCATACCTGATTGAGCCCGTGCATAAACTTGCACCCACCAAACATCTATTATGCCCAAGTCCAAACCATTTTCATTTATTTCAAAGTCATAAACTTCCATAGCATACCGATGCCATGGATACCATCTAAACAACAATTGATTTCTGGCTGAAATCCCCAAAATAAACATGTTTGGTCTAAAAGCATGGCTAAGCATGATTTTTCTCAAAATGCTCTAGTTCATACTATCGTATCAACTAGGTTTGATCTATGGTGACAATATGTTTGCTTCAATTTTCAAAATTGGTCATACAAAGGATTTTAGGCATAACTATACATTTAAAACAGGAATTTAAGATACTGATATAAATAAGCATGCAGTAATAATTTAAAACGGGATATAAATAATTTAAAATAATAGGATTGATATGATCAAGGGTATAACTTGCCTTACTTGATGAGGTGATGTTGTTTTTCTTAACATATCACCTTAACAGAACGTCTGGTGTTGAGGTGACGTTGTTTTTCTTAACAGGTCACCTAGTACTCACAAGTACTATCTTCAGGTAGTCCAAGTGTACGATCACGATGATCATACAGTCAAAATTATTCCTCTTATGTTGTTCTTCAATTGGCGTCGAAATCTGATTCTCCGAAGTCGTCGAAATCTAATCGTGAAAATACGACCAAATTCAAATAAAATTCAAATGACAATTCAAAAGAACTCCAAATTAAAATAATTTGATTTATTTATCTATATTACAATTTTATACAAATTTTGCAAATTGAATCACCCAAATCGGAGTTTGGATGCAAAAGATATGAATTTTAGAAGTTTGAAAATACATGAAATAATGAATTAGGGTTTAAAGGAATTATTGGTCAAATGAACTCAAAATTAAATAATTTTGGTTTAGATGGATAGATCTTGATTTTATATGAATTTAGAAACTTGAATCGACGAAATCGGAGTTCGTATGAAGGAGAACGAACCCCGGGAAGTTCTAAATCTCAATAAAACCCTAAAATCAGATTTTGTTGATTTTGTTGATTTATTTTTCTAAAGAAAAAGGCTTTATTGCGCAATGATGACGTCAGCGGGGGATTTTTGAATTTTAAAGGAATTAAAATAATTCCTGACGAATGGACCCCACATGCCATAGACATGGCTCACATGGACCAAGTCCACGGGGCCTTTGGCTCGGGATGTTGCGCAGACGTGGCGTGCGCGGGTGAGGTGGCGCCACACAGGCAGCCACGTCGGACCCGGTGTTGAGGTGGCACCCACGTCATCTTGATGTCAGCGATGTTTTCGGGTGCGGCCGACAACGGCAAGCGGCGGAGGTTCACCGGCGTTGAGTGGTACCAACACGTAGCCACGGCTATTGCGAACATGAAGGTACCTGCCTTGGCACGGGAGGACGGCGGTGGTGGCCGGAATTGGCGCCAGAGCGGAGGACGAAGTACGGTGGTTGTCGACGATGGAAACGAGAGGCGCTCTGGGGCGAAGAAGGGGTGCGCGAGGGAGCTCCGGTGATGGGGAAGTCGGTGGTGCGGTCCACGGCGGCTAGGTGTCGCTGGCGGCGGAGTACTTCGAGGTTTTAACCGACGGGTAAAACCCTAGAATCAAGATGCAGCGGCCCGGAGCGATAGGGAGGAGTGGGTGGCGGCGCGGGTGCGAGTGAAGAGGCTTGGGGCGCACCTTTATAGGGCGCGGGATGGTCCGAGGCGGCGTGACGTGCAAGAAGGCCGCGCGGTGTCGCCGGAGAGATTATCGGGGTTTGGGGCCGAGAAAGGAAAGTGAAAGGTGGGGTTGGGTGCGAAATTGACAGGAGGTTTGAATGCGCACATTCACACATGAAGAGAGGGAGAGATTCGCGGCGGAGATGGAGCTCCAAATGGCGCAAATGGCGGCGTTGGGCGCGGCTGCGCGAGGAAGACGAGTGGGGAGGAAGAAAGGCACGGGATCGTCAGATAGAGATCCAACGGCCGATAGCAGTGCGTGTTGCGTGGGGGCGTGGATGCCGTTTGATGTAGATCGGAGGGTTTACAGCAAGAGGGCGTTCGGAACCCCCGAAGGTGCTTCAAGATCTAACCGTGGATTCTTGATCCAACGGTGCGGAGAAGTGGGATGGTGTGGGAGACTGATAGCCGTCCGATTCAAATCGGACGGTGTGGAGAGAGAGAGGAGAGAGGGAGGTGCAGGCGGCGATGGGCCAAGTGGGCCGGTGCGCGGGAGGAATAGAAGCGGGTCGTGGTGGTTTCGGCCCAAAACGAAATAGGGTTTTTAAATTGCTTTATTAATTGATTTA
Source organism: Ampelocalamus luodianensis (assembly GCA_036346255.1). Taxonomy (NCBI): domain Eukaryota; kingdom Viridiplantae; phylum Streptophyta; class Magnoliopsida; order Poales; family Poaceae; genus Ampelocalamus; species Ampelocalamus luodianensis. Next base: position 42,670,813 of record CM070620.1, on the reverse strand, counting down.
ATTCCAGATAATTCATTTAGGCTTTAGAAAATAGCAAAATAAATCCAAAAATTATGAAAAAAATTCACAGAAATTCCCTGAGGCATTTTGGATTTAATTAAAATATTTCCAACTTAAAGTTGGCTATTAATTTTGCAAAATAAATTATTTTGGCTTTAAAATACTTAGGAAAAAAGCTTTTAAAAACTCAGAAAATTCTATAAATTAATTAAGATTTTATTTTTCAGATCAAACAACTGAAACTACAAGAACTTCAAGTAAATTTTAAATTTTTGACTTTTAAAACTTCAGAAATTCAAATAAGGCAATCAAACTCTTCCAAATTTCAAAAAATCCAATAACTTTATTTATTTTATTTTGGTAACATAACTTTGGGATGTTACACCGCACGAGACCGAGCCCGAGGAGGTCTTCACAGCTGACCCGACCGAGCCCGATAGGCTGAGCCTGACTCGGGTCTGAGTCAGACTCAGATCTAGGGTTCAACATTTGAGTTCCAACAAGAGCTGATCTTTGGAGAATTATTTGAGGTAGCAAACTTACTACAAAAATTATGAAATTTGTACAGGAGCTTGCTAGCTGAGTTATTGACCTTGTGTAAATTTTGCAGAGGTTTTTGTGCTATATATTTTCCTCCAAAAATTCCACAAGGTGCTGGTCCCCAATTTGACCAGAATTTGATTTGGGTTTGACTGACCTCCAAAATATTCAAACAATTCCTGAAAATTGTGAACTTTTTAGAGGGATCACACATCAACCCAAGAACTTAGGATAACTATTTCCAGGAGATGATCACAAGATGGAACAAGAGTGTCTAAGAAGAATAAGATGTGGGCTAAAATGACTTGTGATTTTTTTGTATTCCCATGACTTCTTTACAACAAATGTCCAGGTCATACCGGAAATACAAGATGTAAGAAAAGTTTTTAATTTCCCCTCATTTTCTTACATTTGAAACACAAGTCTAAAACTTGGGATGTTACAATCTCAAGTCTCACACCCTCCTCGGGATTGGTCTCTTGACCTCTCCTGAGATGGCCGTGACTTTGGTGATCCTCCCATGCCTCTCGCTCGTCTTGGAGGTACCCTCGAGTGGTCCTACCGGGCCCTTGAGCGGCACTACCGGACAGCGGCCCGACCGGACCCTTGAGCGATACTACTGGACCTCCTGGGAGGTCCTGATGGACTCTTTCCAGGAGATTCGGGAGGGCCTCTCGGGTGGCCCCGGGTCGGGGTGTTACAATATTACAAAGGATTGGGCATCACATATTTCAACTGGACCAACCTTTTCTGTGGCCGTGACCTCAACGTCCCTCATGTGGTCTGCCTCGAGTTGGGCGGTCGGATGAGATCCCCGCGGCGACGTCCGGAGTACCGATGTCTCCTTTGTCCGGAGGATTTCTCGTGGGGCATTTCTTGAAGGTGTGCCCAGACTCCCTACAAATGGAGCACTTCTTCGTACAATGCCCGGCTTCCGCTTCATCCATGTCGTTCCTGATGGGTTGTACCTGTCGCCGGCCAACCTTTCGCTTCAGCATATCAATGTCTGCAGCCCAGATAAGCTGCTCCTAGGTCGGATGGCTAGTGAAATGGCCAACAATGGTGTAATCATACATCTCTGCAATCCAAGTTTGCATCACCTCCTCCTTTTTGAAATAGTCAGAGAGGTACTGGCTGAGATGCCGCGCCACCATCGAACATGTGGCTATGACATGGGAGCAGTGCCTATGCAGAAGAAGGGCTTGTTGCAAGTGCATACGCAACTAGCATGTCGTAGCGTGCACTAGTGGGTGATTCTCTCGTTGTTTGTCCCTCGGCGTCCTTTATCCCTTTACATTATCTAAAGCAAAGCTCCCTTGTGCCCATCTTGAATACCTGGTGCATCTCACCCTTCTTGATCTTCTCCTCCATGTACTTGGTGATCATGGCGGAGTAGAGTACTCTGTCATTTGCCATGGCGAGCGACATGTTATTGCTTCAGTCAACAAAGTAATTTATGGTGCCACGAAGAATTGCCTCCACAATACCAACCAAAGGGAGGCACCTTGCGCCGCGTATAACTCAGTTGTACACCTCAGCTAGATTGGTTATCATGACACCATATTGTGCACCACCCTTGTCATGTAGCAGTGACTACTTATCCTTAGGCTCATGCTCATTCCAGTCCGAGAAGCATTTCACCTACACCCTCATCTTCCTCGTCACACTGGGACCATCTGTGGGTAGTTGTGGCAATGCTTCGGGGGCCTGATCAGCGCTTGGGGTAGTCCTTGTCACTGCCTTCCTTTTGTGCTTCTAGGTCTACTCATCCAAAATCTTCTAGAGTGCTTCAAACTTTCACTGTTAGTTCTGGTTGCACAGCAGCTTGAACAGATTTCATCAAGTCCTTGTTGTGGAATTGCTTGTAGAAATTTGCACCCAAATGCTTCATGCACCACCTACTCTGCAGATCTGCCTATGGAAGTAGTTTGTTCTCTCTTTGTTTGAGCTGAGTTATTGCACTCAGTAGGCCCGCATGCTGATCATGTATGACACATACGTTTGGATAGTCCTGTACAATAGAAATCCTCACATTACTTAGAAACCACTACCAACTATTCGTGTTCTCGCTTTCAACGAAAGCGAATGCCACAGGAAGAACTTGATTGTTCCCGTCCGTCACTATTATATTCAGTATCTGGCCCTTGTACTTTTCAGTCAGGAATGTGCCATCCACGCACAAGATTGGACGGCGGTGCCGGAATGCATTGATGTATGGACCAAAGGCAAAGAATGATTGCTGCATTACCATCTTATTGGGCCACTTCGGATACATAGAATCTTGAATGTCGACATGAGAGCCGAGATTCCTATCTTATATGACTTGGAGTAGCCCGGGGAGGTTGTGGTAGGAATCCTTGAACATGCCGAACCTTGATTCCAATACCTTCTGTTTTACCCTCTAAGCCTTGGCATAGCTTACTATGTACTAGAACCTTGCCTCAATCGCCCGAATGATAGATCGTGGTTCAAAATCTAGATTATCCACAATCTCACCGTACATGAGGTTGGCGATGAAGCCTGATGACATATTCCTGTGAGACTGCATTGACTCAGCGACAATGCATGTGTGGGGGACCACTATAGACATTTCCAGTATGTGTCCTACTTAGGCTGAAATACGTGCACTCGCCAAGAGAATCCCTCTATGTCGTACTTTATGTCGTAGCATCTTGGGTTAGACTTAACGACTGTGAATGTACGCTGCACCGACAATGCCCAGAATTTGGCTATCTCATGCACGACCTCGATGCATTTGTACATAGCTCTTTTTCTGACCTCGCTCTGGTCGTACTCTTGTGGCACACTAGAGCCTTCGTTGATGGCAAGGTTGTCGAACTAGTATGTGTTCCACTCGGATGGAACCGCCTGCTGGTCCATATCATCCTCGTCATCGGATTCTTCATCTTTTGACAATGGTATGTAGTCCCGATCTTCGAAATCCATCCTTTGCACTAGGGCTTCCACCTCCCCACCCTCATCAGCAAGCCCATTAGCTTGTCTGACTAAAGGAGCTCCTTCCATAGAGTCTTCATCGACAGGATCAGCTACCCCCGGAGCTTTGGCCATTGGGCACGTCGCGCTGTGGTTAGAGTCGGGTCTTCTTCAGCATCACCACCCCCTTCTTATTCAGCCGCCAATGCAGGAGTGGGCTTGGCATATACCTCGGCCAAAAGGACCAAATTCCACCCTCCCTCCCTCGCCATGCGTACATATGACTGCCATGACCTTGTTCTCTTAAGCTGCACTTGTAACAGCCTCAATCTTATCAACAGTAATAATCTGTATTATGAACAGTAATAGACTACTGTTCATATCATTACTGTTCTTAATCTCAGTTGGGAGTTCTTTGTTACTAAATAAAACCTTCCTTTTGCCAAAGTCCAAAAACCTACTTAGAATATTTAAAGGAATACAAGGTAACACTTGTATTATGACTGGAAGTATTTTTATTAAAGCCTAGATAAATTATCTTGGCTAAAAATATTTTCGTTGCATTTTAGAAATTATTTGGACTTAAAGAAAATTTATGGTCTTTAAATAAACATTTTCGCCTGAAATAGATATTTATGTATTTTATAAAGTGAAAATGTGGTTTATGAAATTTATCTGGGAAATATATCATCCCAAAGAGCTTACATAAAAATTTCATGATTTTATAAATTTATTTGCTATTTTTAAAGTCCCGTCAAACCTTTTAAATATATGAATAAGGTTTGGTCAACCAAACCGGTCCAAACCCGACCCTTGCATCAGAGCGACCCGACCTCATGTGTCTCGGTCCAACCAATCAAATTTGTGCGGCTCGGTCACGTTCGGCGCGAGCCGAACTCCACGACTAACATGAGCCGTCGATCTTCCATCGAGCAGGCGAAGCAATAACGCCCGCGAGCTGTCCACGTGTCCACTTAAATCTCTGCCGTTGGATCTTAATCCAACGAGCGTGATCAGTGTATGCAACCGGACAACTCCGGATCCCTATTCAATCACCACCGTTCGTTTCTAATCCAACCGTGACGCCCTTTTCGTTTTAAACCTAAAGGCGCGCTTTTATCTCAGCCGTTAGATTCAAATCCTACGGCTTTTCCCTTTTTCCCTCGTGTTATAAAGCTCGCACTCCTCTGGACCGTTGGATCTTCATCGTATGGCCCAGATCTGTGTATGCATTCGGACGACTCCGTATCCAAGCGGCACTATCGTGGCCGTCCATCCTTGATCCAGCGGCATCGTTTATTTCTATTTGAAACCAGAGGCGCGCGTTAATGTGGGCCTTTGGATTTCAATCCTACGGCACTCCATTTAGACCGTGGGCCTTTAAAGCCCAAAATCGATGGATCGTTGGATTTTAATCGTGCGGACCACATGGGTGTATGCAATCGGACCATCCGGTTCAATTTTACATCCTGATCGTAGAAATTAAATCCAACGGTGTTAAACCATCGCATCTAAAAGGGTGACGTGTATATCTTTTAATTGATCGTTGGATTTCAATCCAACGTCTCTGTTTGAAAGCGGAACCCGCAGCACCATCGGGATTTCGTTTTAATCTCGTTCGATCGATCTTGATCGTGCGGTCCATATTAAATGATACCGATTCAAATCATTTAATCTCTCTATTTATCGTAGCCGCTTATTTCCAATCTGACGGTGACGCTTGTTCGAGCCTTTACGAGGTGCGGTGAGGATGACAATGGGGCCCACATGTCGCTTGGCTCTTATCTCCTTCCTCTCTCTCGTGCAGATTTCTCTGAAATCAAGGAGAGGATTATCCCAAAGTTTTTGCAACTAATTTTTGGGATAATTAGCCTAAATGGACACCTCATCAACTCTAGATCTTTCTCTCTTGCTCTGTAGCTCCACATCCACATATATAAACCCTAGTTTTTGAGTCAGCACCATTGTTGACCATGAAGCTCATCCTTTTCTTGTTAACCAGTGGAGTTTCTTGCTTCTTGCTCATCGCTTATCCATCTTAAACTCGTTACACTTACAATCAAGATTGGTTATCTTTTGTAGGTTAAATCGAGTTTAACTCTCTGTTGTTCAACATCGGGTTGTCGAACCCTTAGCATATTTCTTCTTACAGTAAGTTAAACCTAGTCATTAACATCTTGAGCATCTTAAGGACTTGAGAAGCTCCTGTGAATCATTCTTTTAAGCATCGGTAGCTTCAATCGACTTTAAACCGAAAAGTTGATATTGCACCTTTCGGTTTTCATGTCATTTTCAAGACCTAGGTATCTTCTGTCAACTTATCATCTTATTTAGATTTTGACTAAACCTAGCAGCATGACAAGTTGGTCTTTCAATTCTTGTCATCATCTATTTTGACTCTTAGTTGAAATCTGTCTCGTTTCTCTTGTCGGCCAACCGACAAAATAGGTTTTTGCTTTAGCTTTTGCAATCTAACTAGTTAGGGTTAGACTAAGGTTGGTTTGGGATGTTAATTACCTAAAAGATCATGCTAAGTTTCATTTATGAACTTTTGCATGATCTATACTTATTTCCGAAAATTGCAATCATCTGCTTTTGACTCTTTTCAAATCAAAACCGAACTTTGCAATAAACTCTAATTCGTCTTTTTGAAAGCAGTGAGCTAGATAATGGGTTATTATCATTATTATGGGTAGTTATGGCTTGAGCATACTGTAATCATGCATTTCTAGATTGATCATGCATATTTCTTCCATGTTGGACTTATTGTCGGTTTGGTATTTATTGGATCTTATTGTTTCTTTAGAATCGTTCTGTTGAAGCCATCGAATCTTTTTCTCGAGCAACTGAGCACAATGATGAAATTTACTATTACCAAGGCAAGCATCCTCTTTGCACCATATTGAACCCAGATTTTGTACAATAGTCTTTACAAATCCAAAGATATCTGAGCATGCTATTTGTCCTAAAATACAAAATATGACTTGTAATAGCTAGCTATGACTGACATGGTGGATTACCTTGATTATGACCATACACTCAACTCTAGTGTAGTATTGTATAATATATGGTCTATTCTCAGATTTGGCTTAGATATGCAGTCTAGAGATTTTAGAGTTTGACAAGCATATCTTGTCAAACATGGGAATCACAATTGAACTATTGTCATTTTCAAACTCTTTGTCCAGTTCCTTTAAATCAGTCTTGTATTTGAAATATAAATTGATCTCGACAAGAGGAAGCTAGTGATGGTGCTTTAGTGCGAGATTGGGTTTGTGGTGGACTTGTCCGGGTTAATTAAGGACCGAACTCTGATTATTCAATTCAAGTCCCCCACGTACTTCCACATGCAGTGTATGGGCGCTGTTTGGTTAAGTAAAATGTTGAGACTATTGAGTTGGAAACAGGAGAGTAAGGATATGTGTATTGGCCTTGCATGGCATAGATGCTTAGGTCTGAGGACTGTGTCTTATGCCATGTGAGCTTTGTATGTCAGTATCAGATGTTCTTAGGAGGGTGAGGGCGTATATGTGCCTCGTCGCATATACGATACCTTAATGGTGCCGATAGCATTCTATTATGGGTGGTGAGCCCAATTTGTTTTTAAATTGTTTGGATCGGCATTACTGACACAACATGTGTGCCCTGTGGTTAGTAGGTGGTGTAGCCTACACTATGGGATTAGTTCACACATGGGGGTCCAACTCAATAGTGTTAACTTGTTGAAAAATACCAAATCTTAGTTTCCCGTCGGCATACCAAAGGAAGTGTGTCATCATTCGGAGGCATCCAAGGCAACGGCTAACTAAGTCATGTGGGTAAAGATGTACACCTGCAGGGTATAAAGCTGTTCGAATAGCCGTGTCCACGGTCATGGACGACAACTTGAATTGATGTCACTGTAGAAGTTTGATTTTCAAAACCCGTTTTGGTTATTTTCGGTTTGCATGAGGGTATCATGCATCGTCTCGTTTATTTTATGTCATTTATGTATTGTTTTAGGCAAACTTTGATTTATTAAATCGCTTTACCAAAATTTAGCCTTTGTAGGTTAAGATGTATCGCTTTATGCAAATTTGAACCTTTATACCTTCTGTTGTAACCTTATGCATGTAAAAACTCTACTCCTTTGGTTAGGCTCTAATCACCACTTTATTTTACTAGTTTGAGTAAGACTTGCCGAGTACCTTCCGTACTCAAGGTGCTACCACCTATTGTTGCGGTGAGGGCGGCTTTACGTATGAAGTACCCGTTAGCGCCGATCGGTGTGGCGCTAACGAGTAACGCTACTTCTTTCCTCCACGCAATTGCTGCGGGTGGATGGGGCCATTGGTGGATATTTTCCGTTTATTTTGCTTCCACAGATATCGTTAAAGTGACCAAGTCACTTAATATTGTAGTATCAACGAATGATGTAACCTTATGTTTAATTATATCAATGTATGACTTGTATGTGTTTGATGCAATGTTGATGAAGGATATATATGCAATGGTCATTGATCCTGGGAACCATTGAGAATCATATATATCCGGGAATCCTGTTTACTGGATTTGTCACTAGTTAAATTTATATCTTTAGCCTGATATTAATAAAGGAGCAGCACTGTTCCTTCATTAATAATTGTGCTACAGTATGAATTTGATTAGTAACATTTCCAATAACCGGGGGTCCTCACAGCACTAACTCCCAATATGTGCGTTGTGTTGCTCAAGGGGCAAGGTAACTCAATCTCAGATCATACGCAGCTTGGTCCAATTTGAATTAGTGAAATAACCACCGCATCACTGCGCCCCATTGACGCGGCTTTGCTCTTGGCAGGGCAAGGTCGCCGATTGGAAATAGCGCAAATCAATCCCCTCGGGACCCTCAAGAATAGTCCCTTGACTATAGTAAATTTTTAAAATTGGTGACGTCCGACATATTTGGCGCATTGCACCGTAAACAAGATTTTCACGATTAATGACATATCTCAAACTAGACTACCCACTGAAAAGTATAATGTACAACATATTACACTACGTAACCGTACATCCAAATTTATGTAATCCATTCGGCTAAAAAAAATTACCTGACAGGTTGGCGACCAGACAGGCAGCGCTTCGCTAGCTTCTCTCCTCCCCTCTGCTCCTCTCCCTTCCCTCCCATCTTTCTCTTTTTTCTGAATAAAAGTGAGATCTACCTGAATTTTAGGGTTTGAAGGGTCTTTTATAGGGGAGATTGTGTCGCCATTTGGAATGGTGACAGGGACATACGAGATCCTTATAGCCATTTGAAATGGCGTTTTTCCAAATTTTAAAATTAAAAAAACAAGGATCCCTGTCGCCAATTCAACTGGCGATAGGGATCCTGGGAACTGTTGAGCCCTTGTCGTCAGGGGCTAGGCTCTTGTCGCCAATTGGAATGGTGATAGGTCCCTGTCGCCACTCTAATTGGCAACAGGAGCCTAGTTTTGTAATTATTTTTTTGACTATTTATTATTGTAATTATCTTTTAAAATAATATTTTTCATGAAAAAATTCCATAACCCGAGACACAACTATTTGAATAATTTTAACACTCTGCAGAGATTGTACAGTTTGACCCACAAGAGATAATCAATTTATAATATCTGTTTAACACATTTAAAAATGTGTGCAACTAAACGATTATCACATGGCTTTTACAAAGATATGTTTTGACCTAGTTCTGCTCGCTAAGGTTTCGTTACACCAGCCTCCTCTTGTGGCAAACATCAACACAAACAGAACCAAATCAAAATATTGCTAATTAATTAGCCAGGTTCACCCATCTTGGATATATGGTTGTACGGTATGACCCAAATTAATCGCGCATAAAGTGAAAACTTTAGTGACTACTCTTTATGATGACATGACATAGTGTAAATTAATGGCTCGACATGTCTGTCATAACTAACCAAACTCATTCATTAAATCTGAGCCACGACCTTAATTTACAAAGATGCACCATAATGATGTATTGGCATTGGTGGTCAAAACTTGAATTTCATCTTTATGTAATCGTGTTTCTGAAGAATACATGCAAAATATAAGAATAATTTTTGCTACCATGGTTTTAAGGGCAAGCTTGAATATTTCCCAACAGCTGTAGTGTCCATCTCTGTATTGCAAAAAACAAGTATTATCATCATAGCGCACCAAGGCATTGAGCATGACTCACAGTGCATGTTTGTATTAACTGTAACCAAGAACCAACAACAAAATAATCCTAGCAGAAAAAGCTTGTGCTCAATTTAGCGGCTACTGCTTGGAAGGAGTAAGGCAAAAACAACTATATGATCATATTGCTTGAGAAGAATTCTGATCTCTATATCAGCTACATTCTACAACCACTAAGTACAAAAATCTCAACTGCTGCTCAAATTCCAAAATCATGCAATTCTACTCAATGAAAAGCTACATGGAATATTCAACAGAAAACTAATGTGGCTACAACACTAATCAATAAGTAACGTTGGTGAGTATATTCAGGAAAGGAGAAATGAAGTAAAGAAATCATCACACAGCTGCATGGATGCACCATGATTACCTAAAATGATCTTTGTTAACGCAACAATGATTTATACCAGATGCAAGGCATCAGTTGAAAAGTAGCAAATTTTATAAGATCTCTAAATAACTAGCTACAGCAAAAAGTAAGATAAGAAGCTTAGCTCTTGTTTTAGCACTTGACGAAACTGGATATCTTGACGAAAACTGGATATCTTGACGAACCACCAGCCATCCATGAGTGTTTTGTGTGCATTGATAGCCTATGTCAAATATTCATGTTTAAATTGTTTAGCTCTGTTTTGCCTAACTTAGGTACTCTATATACATCATTTGTGCCTATGCACCGAAAAATCTGGGGAAAACGATAACAGATAAAAAGTAAAAATGTGGTTGAGACATGATATATAGCACCTGGAAAATAGCAACACGGACTGCAATACATCTGCACCTACTGGAACCACCCCCAGCCTCTTCGAAGTTTGGTCGATCCTACACAATCCAACGTAAAGATGTACACTGTAAAAAATATAGCCTAGATCCATTGCTTTATCGGTATGGCCGGTCGGCCGTACACGCACATGACATGGTTGGTGTGCCATGCAGCGCTCAACAAGAACATAAATCTTACCTTGGTGCTATTATCTTTAGTGTGCACGTGGATCATCTGATTTAGTAGATGAATCTATTGAGTATAGAACCCCAAATAAACCGAGAAGAAGTAATGGCGCCCACATTCTTAGATTTATTGACAATATTTCTCACTATGAAACATGCTTACTTGTCATAATTAAGTATCAATTCAATGCTGCATATTGCTTGATTGATGTAGATAAAATTTTGATCACACGTAGACAAGACCTCACCACGCAGAGATTAAACCAACCAAATTAAAGCAAAGAGGAAGAACAGATCACACAGACTTCAAGGTTTTAATCTTGGCAGTTCAGAATTTTGATCCTTTGCAAGCACCTTGTGGGGCAATCTTTCAAGCACCTGGGCAAAACAAAAAACATACATGGTTATCTGACTAACCAAACATGTCTAGCAAGATTCAGGATATTTTATTGACAATATTTCTCACTATGAAACATGCTTACTTGTCATAATTAAATATCAATTCAATGCTGCATACTACTTGACTGATGTAGATAAAATTTTGAGCACACGTAGATAAGACCTCACCATGCAGAGATTAAACTAACCAAAGTAAAGCAAAAACAAAACACAGATCACACAAACCTCAAGGTTTTAATCTTGGCAGTTTTGAATTTTGCTCCTTCGTCAGCAACTTGTGGGGCAATCTTTCAAGCACCTAGGCAAAACAAATAAGATACATGGTTACCTGACTAACCAAACGTGTCCAGCAAGATTCAGGATATTATTCTCGAATCAAAGTTTGCCTGCAAGCGGAGGGGTGGGCTCACCAGAGAACATGTGTAGGGCGCAGGTCATGGCACTATGGGAGCCATCGACGCTGGGGGTGGGTGGGGGGGGGGGGGCGGGGGGCCTTACAACGGTAGGTAGAGGCTGCAAGAAAATGGCTCCGTAAATCAACCATCCTGGCCATTCTTGAAGAAACCGAGACCGATGAACCCGACCTTGTCGTTCTTGCTGCATGGGAAAAATACAAAAAAAACACAAAAAATGGGCTGAAACGATCACCCACTTAGAGCTGACCGAGGAAGTGAGGGGGCTCGGCTGATCTGATTGAGCTGGGCGACGGCGGCGTGGAGCTTCTTGATCTTCTCGTCAGCAGCAGGACGACAACAACCATCTTGCCTGTCGAGGCTAGGGCGGTTAGGGCCTTTTAGGCCAGAGATGGCAGATGGGGTGTAGGAGCCGGAGGGGCGAAGCGGGACGACGATGCTAGGGAAGAGTTGCTTGGAGGAGGGAGAGGCGGCGTTGCGGGGAAAGCGACGTCGGGAAGGGAAGGTGGAGGCAGCGGCGATGTAGAGAGAGGAAAAAGCGGTGAAGACCGACAGGTGGAGCGGCAGCGGTGGCAACGCCTTTGCCGGTGACGGTGGTGGCGCACAGATCGAGGAGAGTAGGGGTAGTAGGCGAAGGAGGAGGCGGGCGGGCCTGGCGCAGTGTATGGGCGGGGAAGGGCTAGGGTTTCGGGGGAGGGGGTGAGGAAGCGGGACAAACGAATCTGGGTCGTCAGTTGCAAACCTACGATATGACAATTTTGCATCCGGCGCTCAATGACTCTTTCATCTATAGATAAGGGAGAGATTTGATAAGCACAGGATTTGAAAAAAGAAAAGGCAGAGGATAATTAGAGAAACAGAGGATCTCAGAAAAAGGAAAAACAGAGGATCGATTGATTCAATTCCTGTTCACATTGACCCTGTGACAGTATGTCCGCACACTTGCGCTCCCCACGACGGGTCCGAGACGCGACGGTGTAACACTCCAAGTCTCTATTAGGAAACCGGGCCCGGCCAGGAGTTCGGGTCCGGGTGGGCACCTCATCCACCGTAGATTATATATAGGAGGGGGGACCCCCCAAGCAATGTACACAATTCATTATTGGAAGAGCAATAAAGAGCAGCCTGCAGTCCCCTCTCATACCTGTGTTTCATCTATTGTTGTGTTCTTGTGTTCTTGCATCGTTCTTACGATTCTTGATTTTATATACGAGGTAATCGTTCGGACTGGACTCGCCAGCGACGGTTCCTCAACACGTTATCAGCACGATCGACTCTCCTCGCATCGAAAAGGTAACCGTCGATGAACGACACTCGTATATTGAATCGTTTTCTAGATTGCTTTCAATTCTGCAAATTTAGCTTTCTAGATTTGTTTCTACGGTGCAAATTTGCTCTAATCTGTTGCGAGCCGACTTGAAGTCGCCGACACAATGCCGATCAACAGATTGCATGAAAGAGCGAATGTTGATTGTACCGTAGATTGAAAATTGCAAATCCGTTCTAACCTACCGCGAGCTGACTTGAAGTCGCCGGAAAATCCGATCGGAGGTTGCACTGATGTTGATTGCACTGTTTTTACATCACATCGCATCGCATACATACACTTATGAACAGTAATTATTGCATGAACAGTAAATACAGAAATCTTGACCGGCTGCTCGAATGGCTTGGAGCCGCCGCCGCCACTATCGCCACCCGACCGCCTGGCAAGTCGCCGCCGCTGAGCGGCGCCGCGCGCGCAAGACACCACGGCCGCTACACCGGCACCAGCCAAGAAAAGAAAAACAAAAAAAGGGGATGGACGGGGGCGCCCCGTCGGCCTGCAGCCGCCGCACCCCGGCCCGTAGCCACCGCAACCGGCCGATGACCCGAAGTCGCCGCCGTTTGATCCGAAGGCGCAGCTCCCCGCAAGGAGCCGCCGCCACCGCGCGCTCCCCGCAAGGAGTCGCCGCCGCCGCCTCTTTACGCGCGCCCGGAGCGCCGCCGCCTTTGTCTCTTTGCGCGGGCGCCGCCGCGGTTTGAGCCGGCGTACGATCCTCGTGAGATCCACCTCCACCGCGTGCCCACGCCGCGAAGTCGCCGCCCACAGGCGCGCCATCAACCCGCCGCCTCCGCCGCTTTGGCGCCGCCGGAGCGGCCGTCTTGGCGCCGCTTCGAACCGCCGCTTGGCGCCGCCGCATGAAGTCGCGCGCGCGCGCGCCGCATGGAGCCGCTTCGGTGCCGCGCGCGCGCCGCCGCCGGGTTGCCGCCGGCCGCGCGCGCCGCCGCCGCCGCCACCGCCGCCGCTGCGCCGCACGCGCGCCGCCCACGACGCCACCCGAAACGGCGCCGCCGCCGCCACCCGCAAGGCACGGTGCTAGGGTTAGGGAAACCCTAGCACCGGCATATAGCCCGGCCTGCATGGGCCATGTGGGCCGAAAGACCAAAAGCAGGCCGACGGCATGGGCCCTAAGAAAGGCCAAATGGGCCGGAAGGAGGCCCGGACGAAAGAAAAAAAAAAACCCGGCCGAAAGAAAAAAAAAATGACAATTTTGCAAAAAGGGCCTTGCAGATTCTCATTTTTGCGCGGAAGTTTTCGCATATAATGAAATTTTGCAGAAAACCCCTCGGAAAATATGAAATTTACGCGCAAATTTTCTCGAATCGAGATTTGCGTTTAACCCTGAAACTTGCGCTTCGTAGAAAAGTAACTTTTCCAAGAAAAGGCCTCGGGAATCGAATTTTTGCATATTTTTAAATTTGAAGCATATTTATTCTTGCTATTGTTATTTCTATGCAATTTATTTTACAGATTCTTGTTTTGATTATTTGTAATTATTTATATTGCTTTTAATCATTGAAAATAGCAGTAAATCTTGAAAAATGCGTAGAAAAATACGGGAATATTATAGGAATTCTTGCAACCTTTTATGTACATTACCAGCAGTAATCTTATGCATTCCTTGCATGAATATGCAGATGACTGGAATTACGAACCGGGAGTTCAAGGAGCTGTGTAACATCCCAAATTTTGGCTTGTGTTTCAAATGTAAGAACTTGAGGGTAAATTAAAACTTTTCCTTCATCCTTTTACTCTTGAAACTTTTCTGAAATTCTTGTAAAGGAATTTTGGGAAATTCAAAATCAAAAGCCTCAATTATCAAGTCAACAACCTCCTTGGTCAAATCTTTTGTCAAACCCTTGGAAATAATTTTCCCTGGTTCTAGGGTGGCTTGGTAACACCTCTGAATTATTTCATAATTTTGGGAAATTATTTGAAATATTTTAGAGGCAAGTCAAACCTTGGTCAAACCTCTGTTTTAACCTTCTGGAATTTCTTGAGAAAATTCCAGTGCACAAAACCCTCTGGAAATTTTATGGAAGGTTAACCCCAAGGTAAGCAAGCTCCAGTTAAAATTTCATAAAGTTTGGAGTTGATTTGATGCCTCAATTAAATCCTCAAAGTTCAGTTCAAAAATCAAAACCTAATGGGTTTGCACTGTTCATTGGACTCGAGTCAGACTCGGGCTCGAGCCAACCGACTTCGATCGAGTCAACTAAGCGTACCAGTAGCGATCGATCGGGCGCGCGCGCTCTGGACCGTTGGATCTCCATCGGACGGCTCGCGTTCATGTATGCATTCGGACAACTCCGGTTGCCCCGGATTCGCAGCCGTTGGATTTCAATCGGGCGGTCGACGTTCATCCGATGCCGTTTCAACGTGATCGCGCGCTAGCCCTTGGATGCAAATCGGACGGCTGGCCATCGTCGTCCTCCTCGCGCTCGCTCGCCAGCCCGCTCGCGCTCGCTCTGCGCCATGGCAGAGAGGCTCGTGGGCAGTAGCGTCGCGTCCACTCACCCTCGACGCCAACGGCGGTGCATTAAATGCGCGTCGGCAGCCGCCCAAAGTCCATCGCTCAATCGCTCCGTCGCTCGTCCACGACCGTAAGAGGCGCTGGCATCCGAGGCTTGTTGCCGTTGCTCTGCTTTCCTCGCCTACTTAAGCTCCCATCTTCCTCCCCGCCTTCCTTTACGCACCCGTGAGCTCTCCCTTGCACCCACCGCATTCGTGGAGCTCCCAAACGCCTGCTTTTCTCGCCGCCATTGTTGCCGCGGAGCTTCTCGAAGGCCGTGCTCCGGTGGTTCCTGGCTCCTTCTTGCTCCTGCACCTCCTCTCACCTCGGTGGTGCTTAACAACCGCTCCATTTCAGTTGCTTCAACGGAGCACCGGATTTGATTTCCCAAATCGCCGCGAGCATCCTTCTTCGTCTCGGTAGCGGTGAGTGCTCCTTTTCTAATTCCTTTCTCGGGGAGCTTCTCGTGCTCTCTAGAACCCATCGTGATGACGCGGCATGGTTGATTTTGCCCAGCCGTCTTCCTCGCGTCATCTTCCTCGGTCCGTCGCGGAGTTTCGTCGCGGAGTCGCCCGACCGCCTCTGCACCTCCGCGTCGGTCGGTAGCTCCTGGTAGCCCTAGATGCTCGTGCACCGCTGAATGGTCCGCGCGGAGCTATTTGCCGCTTGTCGCCGTTGTCATTTTTCCCGTGCCGCCCTCGCCGTCGCGCCGCTCGTCCACCGCGGTCGGTGTGGGTGGTGCAGGGTGCGCAATGCTATTGCGCACCGTTGCTAGCATCCTCTCGCGCCGCGTGCCTTTGGTCGCCGGCGATTGGCGGCGGCTCTCGGTCGTGTTGTCGGACGCTGCGTCGCGGTCGCGCGACGTGGCCCAACGTCTTGCCGCCCATCCTTAGATCTGCGGTCGAGATTTCGTGTGTTCATGCGGTGTCTTGTGTAGCGTTGATTGTGAGCCGCCCATATCACGATCGACGGTCCACGCCGCAGCCCGCGCGCGCGCGCTTTCAAACGCGTCGGCGTGGTTCAATCGGATCGTTGGATCGAAGATCAACGGCTGGGATTGCGAAGGCATTCGTTCGGTCCGAATGCCATCATCATTTGGACCGTTGGATCTTGATCCAACGGTGAGCCTCGGTGAGCGCTGTGTGTGTGTGCTGTGCGCGCCATGCGCGTGGGCCGTCCGATCCAGGATCGACGGTCCCTATTCAGCCACGTCGTAATAGCCTTTATGAGTTTCCCGAAAGCTTTATTTGCAAACTGAAAAAGGTATTAAACTTCAAAAATACATAACTAATTCATTTTAAACCCAAATCGGTTGATTCAAATTTTGTTAGCTTTAGATTGAGTTGTACTTTAATTTAAAAATGAATAGGAGTTTAGTTCGGCTCCAGAAAACAGATTTTAAAATTTGTTTAGAAATAGGTTCTACTTATTATTCTAAAATTAGTAATTAACTTGTAAATTGCATAACTAATTCTCTGAAAATCAAATTTTAGTGAAACCAATTTTGTTAGCTTCCCCTAATACAGTACTAAATGATAAAATTGGTTTTAGGCATGTTACTATGTTTAACAAGATTTCACATGCAATTTAAATTGGTTCATTTTCATGACTTGAAAAATCATAGCTCTTTCAATATAACTCCAAATGACCTGAAATTTTATATGGGTTACCACTATACCAGTAGGTAGCTACCATAAAAATTTCAGCTTCAAAATCTTTCTAGAAAATATTTTTGCTACAGTGCTAATTATGGCCGAAAATAGGTTTTTAGAGAACATCTTTTGCACCACAAATCCAAATTAGGTTTTTCCAGTTCCTATGTCTAGGTATATTCCTATTATACCTTGTGTATAATTTTCGTCGCATTTGGATAATTGTTGCTTGCTATTTCATTTAAGTGTTGCTCGCCTTATTGGTTGTTTTCGCTCTTTCGCTTAGGATTCGATATTTGCGGTAACCCCGAGAACGACCCTCCGCAACAATTTGAGCCACAACAAGCAGGCAAGCAGTTTGATCATTTTCCATTGATCCTATTACTTTTAAAGTCTAATATTTTGTTTAACTTCTATGTATGCATTACTATTTTGTTGTTAAATTGATTAGTTAATCCTCTAGTTGCATAATCTGTAGGTAAATGGTTATCCTCTACTACCTGAGCCTAGGTTAATTGCTGTGATTAGAGTTCGTTGGATGAGCTCTTGTCACTTAGTAGATTTTCGAATAAATATTGCTTAGCCATGCCTAGTATCGGTAGTATTGGGCGATCATCGACTTAGTCGGTGATTTTGATCACACAACTACTTATACTACTCCATTATGTCCAACCCTTGTGTTTTACTGATTTACAAATCAAAAACTGAAAACAAAACTATATCTTGACTTGGGCACAATGGTACGTTGATGTGATCTGTTGGGTGTGTGGAATGGTGCCTAAGTCCCCAAGGACCGAGTTACTTGTGTCACTAAGCCAAGCGCTTATTGCGTGCTAACCACACGAGGGGGATATGGAACCTCTCTTGACTAAGTACTTTGGAAGGTGTTAATTATGAGCTGGTCGGTGGGTGTGTTCTTGTGTGTGTGTTTTGGAGGAGCATTAGCGCACCGGTTAGGGTCGCTAATGTGTCCTTCTCCGTGGGTTGCGGCTCTTAATTAGCATCGTCCATTGGAAAGCGTCTTGTTAGACTTAGCCATGCCTGCATACCAAAGGAAGTGTGCTAACCGTGGCTGGTGGAAAGGCGGTCTATCGTGTGGGTACATTGGTACACCCCTGCAGGGTTAAAACTATTCGAATAGCCTCGTCCTAGGTTATGGACATGCTTGGTAAGGTCGTGCAAGAACTAGACTACAAACTTTTAAAAACTTAAACTTGACATGGGTGGTATGAAGGGGTACTTCATGCTATTGTTGTGGTGGCTATGGGTTAGTCACTTCTAGGTTGGTGTTGTCATCTATCTATTGTTATTATTGTCTCTCTTTTATTTGAACCATAAAAGTTAATTGCAAACTTGCCTTGAATCTATTACCCTATTGCAAATGAAAACTTGCTTTATGCTGAAAATAAGTCCAGAGCCTCATCCACTTAAATAAGGCTTGCATGTAGTTAATTATAGTTCTGTTATCTCACACATCAGTCTTGCGAGTACAAAAACAAGTTTTGTACTCATCTGCTTTGCTTAATATTAATTGTTGCAGAGGAAGAAGGTGAGCCCCAAGGGCCTCACTTTTGTGCGTTGTGTTGCGCGCTGCCTGCAGGGCGATTAGCTTGGCGGTCTAGTTGGTTGCCTTGTGGGTAAAGGCACACCGATTGGCTTTTGTTTATCGCCATCTTATGGCCATTTTGCTTCATTGTGTATTTACTTATTTGTATGACTTTTGGCCGGTCGGCCTCTCTTTGTAATAACTCTCTTTATATTATCTATGTCTTTCAGTTGTTGCTTTTTGCTTCGGCTCTATGTGTATGAATGGAATTGATGCATGATTTTGTAACGGGGTGTGTATACTGCAATTCTGGGAAGTATACATATCTCGAGGCTTGGTTTATTTGATTTGTACTGTTAGGACCAAGTGGATGGTTAAACAGTACAAGCCGAATAAACCGGGGTCCTCACAAAGTTGGTATCAGAGCCATTCCGACCGTAGTAACCCAAGCTTGATCGTCTTTAGGATATTTTGGAAAACTTAATTTCAAAGTATCAAATGATTTATGAAAGCTTAAGTAAGTTTTCAGATTTTATTCCTTACCTATCTTAGCTTTCTATCTCATCTCGCTCTAATTTGAGTTTTAAAAGTTGTTCTCCTTTCCTTCTCTCAAAAGATAGTCATTATCGTTTAAATTGGGTTTTGGGAACCAATGAGTTTGGCAAATTTAAGTGTTAGCCGCCCTCTACAAGATTTTGAAGCTTCCGAAGTTGAAGATTTCGATTAGGAGCTTGGATGCGAAATCTGGACAGCGAGCATTCAATTTCCGGACAGCAGGCTCAAAGGTTCTAAATAGGGTAGAAAATGAGAGGTTAATCAATTAAAACTTGTGGGAACAAAAGGGTAAGATGTGATACTAGTTAGCTAAGTATCTAACACCTATTTCGTTGATTTAACCTTGCTCTCGAGTAGTGTTAGACTTGTTGTAGTATGCTGAAATTTTTATCTCCTCAAACCATTGCTCGTTCTTTCAATACGGGTTAATGGCATTGAGAAGTTGAGCTTGGTTTGGAGTTTCTTTGCTGTTTTGGAGCTTCTTTGGAAACATTTAAAGTTTGTTTACTTGCTGTTTTTGGCTTTCGGTTAGGGTGGTATCTCATTCCCCTAATCGTTAGCTTTTCGCTTTCATCAACTTCTAGTATTAGTGCTTTGGTTTCTAACCTAAATTTCTTGAATCAGGATGGCTGGAGGTACTCGTAGTGGCCGTGGTCAGCAGCCTGGTTTGGATGAGGAGCTCCGCCTCCTCCGACCATGGTGAGGTCCTTCTTGAGATAGAGCGCAACCGCTCGGAGGACAGGAGGGTCTGCTGGATGTTATTGCGCGCAACACCTCCGCCCTTGCCGGTGCCTCGTGATCCAGGCGGCGGTGGACATCGATCTCGTGGGGTTTGGCCGAGTTTCTTCGCACTCAACCCCACGCTTTCCGTGTCCGAGGACCCATTGAACGCAGATGACCGGTCGCGCGTCGGGTTGAGCGTAAGCTCGACGTTGCTCGATGCTGGACCAGACAGGCACTCTTTGCCTCCCATCGCCTTCCGGGCGGCACTCTCTGGTGGGAGAACTTGGCCATGCAGCCCGCCGCCACACCGTCTCTTGGGATGAGTTCCGACGGCGTTCGTCGAGCTCACATCCTCGCCGCTTGATGAAGTCAAGAAGAAGGAGTTTCGCGCTCAAGCAAGGGCGTAAGTCGCTGATGGAGTACTGCACGAGTTCAACCACTTGGCTCGTTATGCTCCATCCGAGGTGGCCACCGATGAGGCCAAGCGAGAAAAGTTCATGGAGGGCTTGTCGAGGAGCCGCAAGACAGCTCTCCATTGTGGACTTTGTCGACTTTCGTGCCTTGGTGGACAAGGCCATTGTTGCCGAGCACAAGGCGAGGGCGCTGGTCGAGTCCCGCAAGCGCAAGTGGGAGGCCCAGCGGCCTGCACAGGCCGGCCTCTCTCGTCCTCGTGTCGGGCCTACCCCAGGGGCCCGTTCTGTGGCTTCACTACCACCGAGGCCGCCAGCGCCCGCTCCTCGCCCTCCGCAGGCCGTGCCCGATCCGTGCGCTGCGAACCAGCAGGTGGCCCCGCAATCCGGCCGCCGGGTCACTTGCTTTTCGTGCAACCGTAAGGGCATTATGCCAATAGTTGCCCTAACAGATCGAGCGGCCCTCGTCCTAATGGAGGACGCGGCGGGAGGTGGTCCTCCCGTGATCGAAGGTTGTCCCCGCTACCCAAGGCGTGGGTAGTGGCGCGTCAACCTCATCTCCGCGGAGGAGGCACAGAGGCACCCGACGCCGTGTTGGGTACCCTTCGGTTAACTCTTTCCTCGCTCTGATATTATTTGATTCAGCGCATCTCATTCGCTTGTTTCGAGTCTTTTGTCTGCTGTGGGAGGTCTTCTTTTACTCCATTGTTGGTCCCGCGCTCATTCGCTCTCCGGTTCGGAGTTGAGAGTCGAGTCCGAGTGTAGGGATGTCCTGTTGAGATAGAAGGGTAGGATTCTTGGCAAACCTTATCCTCCTTCGATCAGCGAGCTTAGATGTAATCCTAGGCATGGATTGGTTGTCTCAAAGACATGGGACAAATTGATTGCGCTAGAGACTCATCTACCTCACGATCCTTACGGCGGCGAGCAGCTTTTAGCCGAAGCCGCAGGTCCGCATCTCTTCGCGCTCGGCGAAGCCCGCTCTAGATATTAGTGAAGTCCCAGGTGGTATGTGACTTCGTTGATGTCTTCCCGACGACCTTCCGTGGATGCCACCAGCTCGAGACCTCGAGTTTGTCATTGAGTTGGTTCCGTGCATCGCCCGATTTCAAAGAGGCCTTACCGAATGGACCCAATTGAGTTGGTGGAGTTGAAGAAGCGGTGGGTGAGCTTCAAGAGAAGGGTTTCATCCGCCTAGCTCATCTCCTTGGGGATGCTCAGCAATCTTTGTCCCAAAGGACAAGACGCTGCGCATGTGCGTTGATTACCGTCCACTTAATGAAGTAACGGTAAAGAACAAGTACCCTTTGCCCGTGATCGATGACCTCTTCGATCAATTAACGGAGCTCGAGTCTTCTCCATGATTGATTTGAGAGTGGGATATCATCAGGTTCGGATTCGACCGGAGGGTATTCCAAAGACGGCTTTTTCTACTCGTTATGGCTTATACGAGTATACCGTCATGTCATTCGCTTAACCAATGCTCGGCCTTGTTCATGAACCTCATGAATTCGGTATTCATGGAGTATTTGGATAGGTTCGTTGTGGTCTTCATCGATGATATCCTTATCTACTCCAAGAGCGATGAGGAACACACCGAGCATTTGAAGCTTGTGTTGGGCAAGCTTCACGAGCACAAGTCGTATGCAAAGTTCACAAGTGCGCGCTACGTTGAAGGAAGTAGCCTTCTTAGGCCATATTCTTTCGGCAGGGGCGAGCTGTGGATCCTATCAAGATCGACGTGCTTTCTCGAGTCGACCTACTTGGTCACCGGTTCGGAGTTTTCTTGGTTTAGCGGGATATTATCGTCGCTTCATCGAGAATTTCTCCAAGATAGCGAAGCCGATGACGGAGTTGCTCAAGAAGGACAAGAAGTTCTCGTGGTCCGCTGATTGCGAGGAAAGTTTCCAAGCGCTTAAGAAGCGATTGACCACCGCTCCCGTTCTTGTTCTCCCCAATGTCCGTCAAAGCTTCGATATCTTTTGTGACGCTTCTCGTCGAGGCCTCGGTTGTGTCCTTATGCAAGAAGGCAAGGTAGTGGCCTATGCATCAAGGCAATTGAGACCTCATGAACTCAACTATCCTACCCATGACTTGGAGTTGGCGGCGTGATTCATGCACTTAAGATCTCGCGACATTACCTAATCGGTGTCGTTGTGAAGTGTATTCGGATCACAAAAGCCTAAAGTATTTGTTCACCCAACTGCACTGAACCTCCGGCAAAGGAGATGGTTGGAGTTGATCAAGGACTATGACATGGGTATTCACTACCATCCGGGCAAGGCCAATGTCGTTGCGGATGCGCTTATCGTTGCGGATGCGCTTAGTCGCAAAGCGCATTGCAATGCATTGTTGCTTCAAGAGCGTCAGCCCCCTCTTCTAGAGGAGTTTCAGCGTCTCAACTTGGGTTTGGTTGAGCATGGTTCCCTCACTGCCTTGGTTGTACAGCCAACCTTGGTGGATCGGATCAAGTCTGCTCAGCAGTCGGATGTTGGAGTGAACCGCATCAAGGAAAATGTCAAGAATGGAATAGCCAAGTGCTTCTCCGTAGATGAGCTTGGTGTCGTGAGGTTCGGGCAACGCCTCGTAGTTCCAAAGGACATGAAGTTGCGGGAGTTGATCCTCCGCGAAGCCCATGAGTCTCCCTTGTCCATTCATCCCGGGGCCACGAAGATGTATCATGATCTCCGACAGAGATTTTGGTGGACCCGAATGAAGAGGGAGATCGCAAGGTTCGTTGCTTGAGTGCGACGTGTGTCGTCGTGTCAAGGCGAACATCGTCCGCCGATCGATCGCCACTTTCTTACCAATTCCGGAGTGGAAGTGGGATTCGGTCGGGATGGACTTTATCACTGGTCTACCCCGGTCCCCAAAGAAGAATGATGCTATCTGGGTCGTCATCGATCGATTGACTAAGGTGGCTCATTTTCTTCCTGTCAAGACTGACCTTCGAGTAGGTCTTCTGGCGGATCTCTACATAGCTCGCATCGTGAGTTTGCATGGTGTGCCAAAGACAATTGTGTCAGATCGTGGTTCGCTGTTCACGTCTCGATTTTGGCATAGCCTGCAAGAGGCTATGGGAACTCGCCTTTCTTTCACTCGACTTTTCACCCCAAACGGATGGTCGGGCGAGAGGGTCAACCAAGTTTTGGAGGACATGTTTGCGAGCTTGTGTCCTTTCCTATGGGAAGCATTGGGAGAAGTGCTTGCCATTCGCCGAAGTTTTCTTATAACAACGCCTTCCAAGCCGCCTCGGTATGGCACCATTTGAGGCCTTATACGGGAGAAAGTGTAGAACCCCGTTGAACTGGTCTGAGACCGGTGAGAGACCTTTCTTTGGCCCGGACTCGATTAATGAGGCCGAGGTTCAAGTCCAGCTCATTCGTGATCGCTTACGCACAGCTCAATCCAGGCAAAAGAGCTATGCGGATCGCCGTCGTCGTGAGTTGAGCTTTGAGCCCAATGACTTCGTTTATCTCAAGGTTTCTCCTCTGAAGGGTCACCAACGTTTTGGTGTCAAGGTCAAGTTAGCTCCTCGATATGTCGGTCCCTACCGTGTTATCGAGAAGAAAGGAGCTGTCGCGTACAAGTTGGAATTGCCTGCTGCACTTGCGGGGGTACATGATGTTTTCCATGTGTCCCAGCTAAAGAAGTGCCTCCGTGTTCCAACAGAGGAAACTCCGTTGGAGACTCTTGATGTTCAGGAGGATTTGACCTATCGCGAGCACCCTGTTCGCATACTCGAGGAGGCTGAGCGAAGAACAAGGAACAAGACCATCAAGTTCCTTAAAGTTCAGTGGTCAAACCATTCTGAGGATGAGGCTACTTGGGAGCGAGAAGATCGTCTTCGTGCAGACTACCCCTCTTTCTTTTCCGAGTGAACCAAATCTCGGGACGAGATTTTTGTAAGGGGGGGAGGTTTGTAACATCCCAAATTTTGGCTTGTGTTTCAAATGTAAGAAATTGAGGGTAAATTAAAACTTTTCCTTCATCCTTTTACTCTTGAAACTTTTCTGAAATTCTTGTAAAGAAATTTTGGGAAATTCAAAATCAAAAGCCTCAATTATCAAGTCAACAACCTCCTTGGTCAAATCTTTTGTCAAACCCTTGGAAATAATTTTCCCTGGTTCTAGGGTGGCTTGGTAACACCTCTGAATTATTTCATAATTTTGGGAAATTATTTGAAATATTTTAGAGGCAAGTCAAACCTTGGTCAAACCTCTGTTTTAACCTTCTGGAATTTCTTGAGAAAATTCCAGAGTGTACAAACCCTCTGGAAATTTTATGGAAGGTTAACCCCAAGGTAAGCAAGCTCCAGTTAAAATTTCATAAAGTTTGGAGTTGATTTGATGCCTCAATTAAATCCTCAAAGTTCAGTTCAAAAATCAAAACCTAATGGGTTTGCACTGTTCATTGGACTCGAGTCAGACTCGGGCTCGAGCCAACCGACTCGGTCGAGTCAACTAACTGTACCGGCGCGATCGATCGGGCGCGCGCGCTCTGGACCGTTGGATCTCCATCGGACGGCTCGCGTTCATGTATGCATTCGGACAACTCCGGTTGCCCCGGATTCGCAGCCGTTGGATTTCAATCGGGCGGTCGACGTTCATCCGATGCCGTTTCAACGTGATCGCGCGCTAGCCCTTGGATGCAAATCGGACGGCTGGCCATCGTCGTCCTCCTCGCGCTTCGCCGCCCGCCGCTCGCGCTCGCTCTGCGCCATGGCGAGAGGCTCGTGGGCGATGCGTCGCGTCCACTCACCCTCGACGCCAACGGGCGGTGCATTAAATGCGCGCGTGAGCCGCCCCGAAAGTCCATCGCTCAATCGCCTCCGCCGCCGTCCACGGCATGAAGAGGCGCCGCATCCGAGGCTTGTTGCCGTTGCTCACGGCTTTCCTCGCCTACTTAAGCTCCCATCTTCCTCCTGCCTTCCTTTACGCACCCGTGAGCTCTCCTTGCACCCACCGCATTCGTGGAGCTCCCAAACGCCTGCTTTCTCTCGCCCATTGTTGCCGCGAGCTTCTCGGTGAAGGCCGTGCTCCGGTGGTTCCTCGGCTCCTTTCTTGCTCCTGCACCTCCTCTCACCTCGGTGGTGCTTAACAACCGCTCCATTTCAGTTGCTTCAACGGAGCACCGGATTTCAGATTTCCAAATCGGCGCGAGCATCCTTCTTCGTCTCGGTACGGTGAGTGCTCCTTTTCTAATTCCTTTCTCGGGAGCTTCTGCATGCTCTCTAGAACCCATCGTGATGACGTGGCATGGTTGATTTTGCCCAGCCGCCTTCCTCGCGTCATCTTCCTCGGTCCGTCGCGGAGTTTCGTCGCGGAGCTGCCCGACCGCCTCTGCACCTCGCGTCGGTCGGTAGCTCCTCGTAGCCCCTAGATGCTCGTGCACCGCTTGAATGGTCCGCCGCGGAGCTATTTGCTTGCTTGTCGTCGTTGTCATTTTCCCGTCCGCTCCTCGCCGCCGCGCCGCTCTGTCCACCGCCGTCGGTGTGGGTGGTGCGAGGGTGCGCAATGCTATTGCGCACCGTTGCTAGCATCCTCTCGCGCGCCGTGCCTTTGGTCGCCGGCGATTGGCGGCGGGTTTTCGGTCGCGTTGTCGGACGCAGCGTCGCCGCGCGGCGCGACGTGGCCCAACGCGGCGCCGCCCATCCTTAGATCTGCGGTCGAGATTTCGTGTTCTACGTGCGGTGTCTTTGTGTAGCGTTGATTGTGAGCCGCCCATATCACGATCGACGGTCCACGGCCGCCAGCCGCCGCCGCGCGCGCGCCAAACGCGTCGGCGTGGTTCAATCGGATCGTTGGATCGAAGATCAACGGTTGGATTGCGAAGGCATTCGCTCGGTCCCAATGCCATCATCATTTGGACCGTTGGATCTTGATCCAACGGTGAGCCTCGATGGCGCGTGTGTGTGTCTTTGTGCGCGCCATGCGCGTGGGCGTCGATCCAGATCGACGGTCCCTATTCACCACGTCGTAATAGCCTTTATGAGTTTCCAAAGCTTTATTTGCAAACCAAAAGGTATTAAACTTCAAAATACATAACTAATTCATTTTAAACCCAAATCGGTTGATTCAAATTTTGTTAGCTTTAGATTGAGTTGTACTTTAATTTAAAAATGAATAGGAGTTTAGTTCGGCTCCAGAAAACAGATTTTAAAATTTGTTTAGAAATAGGTTCTACTTATTATTCTAAAATTAGTAATTAACTTGTAAATTGCATAACTAATTCTCTGAAAATCAAATTTTAGTGAAACCAATTTTGTTAGCTTCCCCTAATACAGTACTAAATGATAAAATTGGTTTTAGGCATGTTACTGTGTTTAACAAGATTTCACATGCAATTTAAATTGGTTCATTTTCATGACTTGAAAAATCATAGCTCTTT
This sequence comes from Ampelocalamus luodianensis, assembly GCA_036346255.1. Lineage (NCBI taxonomy): Eukaryota > Viridiplantae > Streptophyta > Magnoliopsida > Poales > Poaceae > Ampelocalamus > Ampelocalamus luodianensis. The sequence continues at coordinate 42,644,290 of CM070620.1, read as the reverse complement.
CAATATAACTCCAAATGACCTGAAATTTTATATGGGTTACCACTATACCAGTAGGTAGCTACCATAAAAATTTCAGCTTCAAAATCTTTCTAGAAAATATTTTTGCTACAGTGCTAATTATGGCCGAAAATAGGTTTTAGAGAACATCTTTTGCACCACAAATCCAAATTAGGTTTTTCCAGTTCCTATGTCTAGGTATATTCCTATTATACCTTGTGTATAATTTTAAATCGCATTTGGATAATTGTTGCTTGCTATTTCATTTAAGTGTTGCTCGCCTTATTGGTTGTTTTCGCTCTTTCGCTTAGGATTCGATATTTGCGGTAACCCCGAGAACGACCCTCCGCAACAATTTGAGCCACAACAAGCAGGCAAGCAGTTTGATCATTTTCCATTGATCCTATTACTTTTAAAGTCTAATATTTTGTTTAACTTCTATGTATGCATTACTATTTTGTTGTTAAATTGATTAGTTAATCCTCTAGTTGCATAATCTGTAGGTAAATGGTTATCCTCTACTACTTGAGCCTAGGTTAATTGCTGTGATTAGAGTTCGTTGGATGAGCTCTTGTCACTTAGTAGATTTTCGAATAAATATTGCTTAGCCATGCCTAGTATCGGTAGTATTGGGCGATCATCGACTTAGTCGGTGATTTTGATCACACAACTACTTATACTACTCCATTATGTCCAACCCTTGTGTTTTACTGATTTACAAATCAAAAACTGAAAACAAAACTATATCTTGACTTGGGCACAATGGTACGTTGATGTGATCTGTTGGGTGTGTGGAATGGTGCCTAAGTCCTCAAGGACCGAGTTACTTGTGTCACTAAGCCAGCGCTTGTTGCGTGCTAACCACACGAGGGGATATGGAACCTCTCTTGACTAAGTACTTTGGAAGGTGTTAATTATGAGCTGGTCGGTGGGTGTGTTCTTGTGTGTGTGTTTTGGAGGAGCATTAGCGCACCGCTTAGGCCGTCTAATGTGTCCTTCTCCGTGGGTTGCGGCTCTTAATTAGCATCGCCCATTGGAAAGCGTCTTGTTAGACTTAGCCATGCCTCGCATACCAAAGGAAGTGTGCTAACCGTGGTGGTGGAAAGGCGGTCTATCGTGTGGGTACATTGGTACACCCTGCGCAGGTTAAAACTATTCGAATAGCCTCGTCCTAGGTTATGGACATGCTTGGTAAGGTCGTGCAAGAACTAGACTACAAACTTTTAAAAACTTAAACTTGACATGGGTGGTATGAAGGGGTACTTCATGCTATTGTTGTGGTGGCTATGGGTTAGTCACTTCTAGGTTGGTGTTGTCATCTATCTATTGTTATTATTGTCTCTCTTTTATTTGAACCATAAAAGTTAATTGCAAACTTGCCTTGAATCTATTACCCTATTGCAAATGAAAACTTGCTTTATGCTGAAAATAAGTCCAGAGCCTCATCCACTTAAATAAGGCTTGCATGTAGTTAATTATAGTTCTGTTATCTCACACATCAGTCTTGCGAGTACAAAAACAAGTTTTGTACTCATCTGCTTTACTTAATATTAATTGTTGCAGAGGAAGAAGGTGAGCCCCAAGGGCCTCACTTTTGTGAGTTGTGTTGCGGCGCCGTCTGGGACGATTAGCTTGGCGGTCCGGTTGGTTGCCTTGTGGGTAAAGGCACACCGATTGGCTTTTGTTTATCGCCATCTTATGGCCATTTTGCTTCATTGTGTATTTACTTATTTGTATGACTTTTGGCCTCGCCCTCTCTTTGTAATAACTCTCTTTATATTATCTATGTCTTTCGCTTGTTGCTTTTGCTTCGCTCTATGTGTATGAATGGAATTGATGCATGATTTTGTAACGGGTGTGTATACTGCAGTGCAGGAAGTATACATATCTCGAGGCTTGGTTTATTTGATTTGTACTTGTTAGGACCAAGTGGATGGTTAAACAAGATGTCCGAATAAACCGGGTCCTCAAGTCGCCCAAAGATGGCCGTAATTATTTGACTTGGGCATCGATATCGAGATTGTACTGGGAGCCAAGAAGCTCCGTGCTGCTATTGGACTCGGCGCCTTGCAGGATGTCGTTCCAACTGCTGAGGAAAATGATCAGGCACTTCATTTCCTCAGACATCATCTTTGTCTAACTCTCAAGAATGAGTATATGGCAGAGAAGAGCGCACTGGCTTTATGGACCGCCCTGAAGAAGCGGTTCGAGAAACTGAAGTACACCATCCTGCCCCGGCCAGAGCAGGAATGGACTCGACTACGTTTTGCTGACTATAAGACCGTGGGGGAGTACAACTCTGCTTTGCATGCACTGGTACAAATCTTGACTTTGTGGTAAAGTAATCACGATGCGAAAGGATTGAGAAAACCCTATCTACCTTTCACCCAAATGCGGTGCAATCCGCACGCAACTATCGTCGAGATGGTTTCAAGGAATATGCCGAATCGATTGATATTATGCAAGTTGCGAAGCTCAAGATGAGGTTCTCGTAAAGAACTACATCTCGCAGCCCACCTAGTAGCAAAGTTGGCCATGAAGTCAATGCTAGCGCTACAAGGTAAGAAAGCCTCACTCGAAGCAGAGAGGCAGGAAGGGTAAGGTCATGAGCCACAAAACTAAGCAAAATGCTCAAGTCAAGAAAGACGACCAAAAGAAGCGCGATGAGAAGCCCTATGGTCAGCAGGACCAAAGCTGCTACAAATGTGGCACTTGGGGACATTGGTCACGTGTCTGCCGTGAACCGCAGCACGTGATTGATGCTTTCAAGGCAAAGAAGAAGGGCAAAGGACAGCACGAGGCGCACCTCGCCATTGCAGGCATAGAAGATCCACAGTCATTGGCTGCACCTATGGATGTGGACATGCCTACAGCAGCTCCTATCACTCCTTCATTGGACATTGCAGCAGCTGCAGTCGTAGTTGCTGAAGAAGAAAAGATAGAAGTAGATGAGATTCAGGCAGAAGTTAATTCTTACTTCGCTGATTCGATTTAGTGCATGCATGGCACTTAGTTTTACAGTCATTTGCAGTTTATGTTAGGATTTTATTGAATAAAGGTTGTAAGCTCTAGAAGAGCATTAGCATTAAATTCTTATGATGGGTCCAGCAAGACTTTTCCCGTATTAATAAAGCAAGTTTTGTTCTGTTTTGAAGTATGCCTTATGTGTGGATTGTTTTGCTCCATATTGATAAATACTTTATATATCAGAACGCGTGTGGCGCCCTATGGAGGAAGTGTGTCTAGCGGATAGCGGCACAACGAATACCATACTAAGAGAAACGAAATTTTTCCAGTCGATCAGCAAGAATGCTGGTAGTCTTACGACAATCGCTGGCAGCGATACTTGTATAATAGGCTCAGGAAGAGCCACAATTATACTCCCAATGGGCATGACATTGGTCATTGAAGAAGCCTTGTTGTACCCGGAATCGACTAGAACTCTCTTAAGTTTTAAAGATATTCGCGCTAACGGTCTCCATGTAGAGATCGAAGAAGAGTATGGTAAGGAATACCGCTCATTACAAAGCGTGAAGAGAATGGGAAAAGGGTATTAGAACGACTTCCTTCATATGAATCGGGCTATACTACACTCATATTAGGGCACTGCACCTATACCGTCCCGAAAACATCTTTTAGAAGCTCAACTTTTCTCTCTCGGCATGATAGATTAGGCCACCCTGGTCTTAGAATGATGAGAAATATAATTAAAAATTCTCGGGGACATAATATTAATGTAAAGAATTTCCGAATCCGAAGATTTCGTGTGCCTGCATGTGCCACCGAAAATTAATTACTAGACCTTCTCCTCCGAAAGTGAAGGATGAAATCCTGCATTCTGGACCGAATCCGGGAGATATTTGCGGTCCTATTCAACCTGTCGTGGCCATTTAGGTACTTTATGGTGCTCATCGATGCTTCCTCGAAATGGTCGCATGTATGCTCATTATCTACAAGAAATCATGCTTTTGCAAAGTGATCTCGCAGATAATTAAAATAAAGAATAATTTCCACGATCATCATGTAAAGTCCATCGAATGGACAACGCCGAGAATTTACTTCAAAGGCTTTTGATGATTATTGTATGGCAATGGGAATTACCGTTGAGCACTCGGTACCACATATCCACACCCGAATGGACTAGCGAAGCATTGATTAAAAGAATTAAATTCATTGCCCGACCGCTTTACGAATTGTAATTTACCAACTACGTGTTGGGGACACGCATCTGCACGCAAAGAACTCTCATCAATTTTAGACCGTCGACATACAACATCCATTCACCTATGCAACTAGCGCAAGGGTCACCACCAAAATCTCTCATCTTGAAGGTTTGGTTGCAAGGTTTATGTACCTATACCACCACCGCAATGAATCGCAATGGGCCCTCTCCAAAAATGGGATATACGTTGGTTATGAGATCGCATCCATAATCGTGTCTCGGACCCAATGATCGGAGATTTGCATACTGACCGTTTCGATAGCATATTTGATGAGGATAGTTTCCCGTCATTAGGGGGAGGAAATCAACCTCTTGATGAAAAATGTCGGGAAATAACGTGGCAAGCCACGGGAATTAATGCACATGACCCACGCACTAGTGAAGCAGATAGAGAAGTCCAGAAGATAATTGATTTGCAAGCATTAGCGAATCAACTGCCTGACCACTTTAGTGATTTGAAGAGCGTGACCAAGTCGCATGTGCCTGCACGCAATGCACCGGAGAGGGTTGAAATACCAAAGAAAATAGAAGGTATCCCTAATCCCGTCCAGAGGCCTCAGAATAAAAGGACGAGAACTCCGGTCCCTCGAATCCCAAGTAACCGGGGACGCCTGGCGAAAAAGGATAAGAAGGACTTGTCACAACCGATCACTGAAGTTCCCCACAAACAGAAGGGGAGCCAGTTGAGACCTGGCACTGGTATGGAACTTTCAGCAAAAGGCATACCAGATTTGAATATTCCCACGGAGGGAGATATCAGCATGGATGTGTGCGCACACATCGGAGCTGAAAAACTAAAGGGACTTGCCCCCGCAATTGAAAGCAGCGGTGAACAAGTAGAAGCATTAGCAGAACTGCCCCATAAAGAAATAGCTATAAATTATGTGACCACGGGAGAATCTATGAATAGAGCAACAGCTAATGTCGACATTTATTTTGCAAAGAAAATTGCCACAATCATTGATCTTGACCCAGAGCCTGCATCGCTCGATTGCAAGAAAAGATCAGACTGGAAAGATTGGAAGAAGGCAATAGAAGCAGAATTAATATCTCTGAATAAAAGAGAGGTATTTGGGCCTATAAGCCGCACACCTCCTCATGTGCACCCTGTAGGGCATAAATGGGTATTTGTTCGAAAGAGAAATGAAAGAAATGAAGTTGTAAGATATAAAGCAAGGCTTGTTGCACAAGGTTTCACTCAAAGACCAGAGTCGATTATGAAGAAACCTATTCCCGGTCATGGCGGAACTACCTTTAGATATTTAATCTCAATGGCGATAAATCTGAATTTGGAAATGAAATTGATGGATGTGGTAATCGATACCTTTATGGGAACTTGGATTCGAAATTTATATGAAGGTACCAAGGTATCCTGTCATCAACCAAGACAGAGCAAATAGAAATCTATACAGCAGTGCAACTCGTAAAGTCACCGTATGGATCAAGCAATCAGCAGATGTGGTATAATCGCCTAAGCGACTTTCTCTCAAGAAAGGCTACACTGAACAGTGAGGATTGTCCTGTGTGTTTATACGGCGATCCTGGATGGATTCTGTAATCTCGGATATGTAGATGATCCGAATATCATCGGGACTTTAGAAGATATTGGAAAAGCAAGCTCTTACCGAGTCGAGTTCAAATGAAAGATCCGGTAAAACCAAATATTGCCTAGGCTTGCGGCTTGAGCATACCCACAAGGGATTTTAGTATATCACCAACCTACACTCGTAAGGTGTTGGAAAGGTTCGGCTTTGAAAAGGCATATCCTTCAAAAGTGCCAATGATCGGAGATCCTTGCGGCAAGACAAGGATCCGTTCGGACCTAAAGAAGAGGGGAGGAAGTCCGGGACCGAATTCCCATACTTGAGCGCAGCTTGGAGCACTCATGTATTTAGCAAACCGCACTAGACCGGACATTGCTTTCGCAGTGAATCTCTTAGCAAGGTATAGTGCGTAACCTACCAAAAGGCATTGGCGTGGAATAAAGGATGTCTTCCGATACCTCCAAGGAAGTAAAGATCTTGGCCTGTTTCTGAAAGAACCAGGACCTTACAATGATCGGCTATGCGAGATCTTTGGGTACTTGTCGACCCGCATACACTAAGTCGCAAGCAGGCTATGTATTCTGTGTGGTGGAACGCAATTTCATGGAAATCATCGAGCGAGTTTGGTATCAACTTCGACGAACCACTCGAAAATTATAGCACTATACGAGGCCGCACGGGAATGCTCTTGGCCGGCGGATGATTCACCACATCCAGCGGTCATGTGGATTGAATACCGCACAAACCCCACTATTATCTATGAAGATAATGCGACTTGTGTTGCACAAGTGCGGATGGGTTATGTGAAGAGTCCTCTCACAAAGCATATCAACCCCAAGTTCTTCTATGCTCATGAAATGCAAAAGATGGACGAAATTAAGGTACTGCATACTAAGTCATGTGAAAATCTTGCAGATTTGTTCACTAAGTCACTTCCAAATCTAGCTTTGAAAGGTGCGTGCGTGGAATTGGAATGATAAGACTTAGAGAAGTGCGAGTCGGGAGAACCTTCACAAACTCATTACTAAAGCTTGATTACTGAAGATCGAGTACCCAAAGAGTAAATCACGGAGATTAAATAAATTGGGTGAATTGTACTCTTTTTCCCTTGACGAGTTTTTCCTGAAGTTTCTGGTTAAGGTTTTTAATGAGGCAATTCGTGCGACATAGCAGAACGTGATACATGTACTCTTTCTCCAAATTTTTCCCACTGGGTTTTTATGGAGTTTTAGCGAGGCATGGACATGAAGAATGAGAGCCCAAGGGGAGTATTAGGAAACCGGCCCGCCAGAGTCCGGTCCGTGGGCACCTCATCCACCGTAGACTATATATAGGAGGGGGACCCCCAAGCAATGTACACAATTCATTATTGGAAGAGCAATAAAGAGCAGCCTGCAGTCCCCTCTCATACCTGTATTTCATCTATTGTTGTGTTCTTGTGTTCTTGCATCGTTCTTACGATTCTTAATTTTATATACGAGGTAATCATTCGGACTGGACTCGCCAGCAACGGTTCCTCAACAGTCCCCAATCCAGCGGTCAAAGAGGCGGCAGCAGCGTAACACCCAAGTTATCTCCGCTCCCTCCACTAATCCCCAGCCGACACAACCCGCACCGGCCGGCGATGTCGGCGGCGCCCCCGCCGCCCCCGGAGTACCCTGCGGCCGGCGGCGGCGGCAGCGACAAGGTCCTCGCCGCCGCGCAGCACATCGTAAAGTCCCTCGCCACCTCCAAGAACGCCGCCGATGACATGATCCGCATCCTCTCCGGCTTCGACAACCGCCTCTCCTCCATCACCGCCGACCTCTTCCCCTCCACCGACCTCACCTCCTCCGAATCGTCCGAGATCTCCGCCGCTGCCGCCTTCGACGCTGCCGAGCAGCTCATCCTGCTCTGGGACGCCACCCCGGAGGCCCTCGTCTTCGAGGCCCCCGAGGACGACGTCGCGCAGTACGTCGCCGCCGTCGACGTCTCCGTCGAGCACCTCGCCCGCGGCTCCGCCACTACCGGGCGCGCCGGCGTCGCCGTCCAGCTCGCCATGGCACGCCTTGAGGAGGAGCTCCGCCACCTCATGGTCCGCCACGCCGTGCCTCTCGACCCCACGGGCCTCTTCTTCTCGCTCCGCCGACTCTCGCTCGGCTCCCTGGAGGACCTCGACACGTCCTCCGAGTTCGACGCCGCCACGCCACACAGCCTCGACGCCGCGCCGGAGACCGCCCGCGGCGGGCCCCTGGGGAACCCGTTCGACGACCAGGTGTTCGATCCCGTGCGTCCCGAGGCCGTCGACGACCTGCGCGCCATCGCCGACCGGATGGCGCGCGCGGGGTACGCGCGCGAGCTCGCCGACGCGTACTGCAGCATTCGCCGCGACCTGCTCGACGAGTACCTCTCCGTCCTCGGCGTCGAGCGCCTCAGCATCGACGAGGTGCAGCGCGTGGAGTGGAAGCAGCTCAATGACAAGATGAAAAAGTGGGTGCAAGGGGTCAAGACGGTCGTGCGTGTTCTGCTCGCTGGTGAGCGCCGCCTCTGTGATCAGGCGCTTGCTGTGTCTGACGAGCTCAGGGAGGAGTGCTTCATTGAATCCACCAAAGGATGTATTATGCAGATTCTTAACTTTGGGGATGCCGTGGCTGTGTGCCCCCGATCGCCGGAGAAGCTCTCACGGATTCTTGACATGTATGACGCACTTGCGGAGGTGATCCCTGAAATGAAGGACTTGTGCTTGGGAAGTTCTGGGGATGGTGTGATCAGTGATGTTCAGGCGATTCTTGATAGGCTTGGGGATGCTGTAAGGGGTACCCTTTTTGAGTTTGGGAAGGTTCTGCAGCAGGAGTCATCACGGAGGGCTATGATGGCTGGTGAGATCCACCCGATGACACGCTATGTCATGAACTATTTGAGGTTGTTGGTTGTTTATAGTGAGACACTTGATGTCCTCTTGGATAACAATAGCGACGATCAAAATGCTTTGGGAAGATCTGAGGATCAGGACCTGGAACACTTGGAGAACATGACCTGTCTTGGGAGGCGCCTGTTGAAGCTGATATCTTATTTGGAGGCCAATTTGGAGGAAAAATCTAAGCTTTATGAAGATAGTGCCCTGGAGTGCATATTTTCCATGAACAATTTGCTCTACATTGTTCAGAAGGTAAAAGATTCGGAGCTTGGGAAGATTTTAGGTGATCAGTGGATAAGAAGGCGTAGTGGGAAGATTCGGCAGTATTCAAAGAGCTACCTAAGAATTTCTTGGACCAAGGCTTTGTCTTATCTGAGGGATGATGGACATGGGAGTGGGAGTGGAAGCGGGAGCGGCAGTGGCAGTGGTCATTCAAGTTCTAGGATGTCCATCAAGGAAAAGTTCAAGAACTTCAACTTGGCCTTCGAGGAAATCTACAGGAACCAGACAATCTGGAAAATACCAGATCCTCAGCTCCGAGAAGAGCTGAAAATATCTATATCTGAAAATGTGATTCCAGCATATCGTGCTTTTTTGGGCAGATATGGTAGTCAAGTGGACGGGGGAAGAAATTCAGGGAAATATATAAAATACACCCCAGAGGACTTGGAGGGTCAGCTGTCTGATTTATTTGAGGGGCAACCAGGATCTACCAATCACTCTCGGAGAAGAACGTAGTCCATAGTTGTCAGTATCCAGTTTCAGGTATGATTTTGTTAAAGGGGGTCATATATTGCTGAATTGCCATACGAATCACATCTGTTAAATGGGTTTTTGTTCCCTTAGTAGCCATTACAATACTTTAATACAACACGAGGAACTTTTGTTATGTTTACTGTTGCAAGTTGTGTACTAAGAAATATTGTACATATAATATATTGTTTCTAAGTGTGTGGTCTCCTTGCTGACTTTTTTTTTCTGTTAGCTGTAGTAGTCTGTTTGGTACTAGTAAGGCATTTAGAGGCCCAGGGAACTTGTATGATTGGATCAACTAGGGGCTGCCATTATTAGTGCAGCCATGCAGGCACAATCAATTGAGGATGATGAAGAAATTTGATGCTCAATAGTATGGGAAGAAACTTCATGGTAAACTAAAATTGTTTAAAAGAGTAATGTCTTATGGATCAAATTTTACGGTTACATGGTATGATGAAGCAAAATTACCATGCCCTAAAAACTTATTAAAATTACAGATTACATAACCCATTAATGGCACAACTACAAGGAGACTTAAAAATGTGCTTTTCGGAATGATTGGAGCATTAAAAAAAACTAATTGACCTGTGATGACTGATGAGTATAAAAAAATATATTTGCTTATTTTGTGTGCTGAAGTTTATCACCTTTCATATTATTGTAGATGCTTCTCTAGCAATATCTTATGAATAAGCGTATATTATTGGCAGCTAATTAAATAAAGGTGGTTCATTATGGGCTATTCACAATTGTTAACAGCAAACTCAATGCTGACAGCATATATTTTATGAAGTATGATTTCTACACCTGAATTTATGGATTATCTTAGTCTTTTACTGGTAATTGCGCCCCCCCCCTCCCCCCCCCCCCAAAAAAAACAGTTTCCCTGGGTTGCGCATTCTGTAGAGATTTTTCCTATTCCGTTAGCATCTTATAGGGTGAAACATATCATATACTCGTTGAGAGTAATATTGTTCTTTTAGCACTTTAATTTTTTTAACCTATTACAGTCCTACTTAGCACAATGTTCTGTATATAATATGATACTGTACAATTTTGTGAACTGTGAGGTGCATTCTGCAAACAAACAATGTAAATGACTCATCCCTTAGTGTCTGAATCTCTACGTCTATGTGGCTGAATATAAATTTAGGATGAAATTATAGTGCATCCACATGTTCTTGTACTTGAAACGACTCACCCCAGCATGCTGCTTGCCTCAGCCATACATGGCTGTTGTAGCGGTCAACCTTCCTACATCCTCTAGCAGATACTAATAGGAAATTCTGCTATACCTGGAAAACCAGTGTTCACCTAGCGCTAGGCGGTAGGCGGATTTCTTTATGGGCTGGCCTAAGTTTTTTCCTTCTTCTCTCGACCCAATCACGGCCCAGCCTGATCCCCTTTTCCCCATGACACCCTTCAGTACTTCTCTCTCTCTCTCTCTCTCTCTCCCCCCTCTCACTCCCTCCCGCATTTCTCTTCTCCCCTCGCCCAAGCGGCGCTGCCACTCCCATTCGCGATTTCCGACGGCCACCGTCGCCGTCGGCAGTCCCCCCCCCCGCCTCCCCTCAGCTCCCTCCTCCCTCTCTGGACGACAGGGAGGTGTGTGGCGGCGGGAGGCACGACGAGGAGGTGTCGACGGCTATGGGAAGGCGGCGCCGATGACGGAGTGGAGGGGAGGTGGAGGCACCCAGCTCTAGTCGCGCCCAGCTCCTCCTTGATTCTGCCCGGTGCCGCCTTCATCCGCCGCACCTTGCCCGCCTGGGTCCGCCTTGGACCGGCGTTGACCACCTAGGCAGGCCGAGTGCCTAGGGCGCCGATTATGCCCGAATCGCGGCGGCGGGGCTGCGCCCAGCGCCTAGGTAGCCACCTAGTGGTACACTGCTGGAAACTGGTCTTTAGACTGCAGAATGATTTCGTAATCTCTGGCTCGATCAAAATTATGTTCTGACAGTGGGGTTTAGTTAATTTGACCATACATAAAAAGGACATGGGCGTTAGGTATAGTTGCTTCATTAGTAGAATAATTGTCCTACTAGTATGAGGGTGATGTGTCTTCACTCTGCCTGACAGTAAAATTTTTGAGGTTTAGTATATATTCTTGGACACCAGTGGGTGGCATAGCATAGCAAATTCTAGATCAAAGGCATAGCCCAGTTTTATTAGAAAGCTAAGAGAAAGTTTTACAAGGGAAGAACTGAGGGTACCAGATCCAATTACATCCACATTGCAACTAGAGTTAGCATAGCAAATTCCACTCATGTTTTTCAAACCAGTTTGACAATTACTTTGCCCTTGCCATCATTTTCTCCAAGTTGTTTGATATCAAAGCTATCTTTAGTTAAGGTTAATTGTTTCCAGTAATACTTTGAATATTAGAAACATGGAACAATCTAATTGGACCCTACTGTTGGAAGAAAGGAAAGTCATTTGTGTTAATTGGAGATAAATCCTGTAAAATCTGGATAGCATACTTGTTTAAATTAAAAATACACAGATCTCTAGGCTTTGCTGAAGACACATTTTCCCAAATCTGTTCAACTGGTACCAAAAAGTGTCCCAAATCTATTCAACTGGTACCGAAAAGCAACCATAAACTGAAATTTGGAGATCATAAGATGACAAATTGAGAAAAATTGCCAGAAAAATCTAAAAAGAAAAACAAATGATTAACTGGATATCTTTCTCTCCAAAGAGGCTTACTAGGACCTGCTAGGCTGATACTGAAACAAGATAGTAGATTGGATAGAATGGATTGCACAACTCAAACATGTCTTAGGCGCTGCTAGTTAGACTTGATTTCAATTTGGCTCGCACTTACTTGTCCGGAGACGGTGACACAACTTGAACATGTCTTGGACTCTTAGTTATTGAGACAATCGGTCTCAACTACGACTTGCGTCCCAACTCGTACTCAACTCAGGACAGTCGAACATATCTCCTCAACATCCTGGACACAACGACTCAGACTCGACTCAGGATGCACATTTGCAGCAGTTGGCGAATATAACATAAAGGCATGAGGAATTGTGTGAAGAACACTTAAGCAAGTGAAACAAAAATTAGAAGTTACTGTCATATAATCTGCATACGCTAATGGCAGTTGGGATTCTGATGAATACAGGTTAAATTATCGATACATTCATTGATATTGCCCAAACATGAGACCAGCTTCATAAATTGATATACATATGTAGTCATTTCCTACTAATGTAAACTCTACATGTGCCTGTTTATTTCCCTTGGAGTATGATGCTTGTCAGTAAACTTAACTTTCTGACATCATAGTACGATGCTCTTCCATCTGGAACTGATTAGTTTCTAAAATAATAAAATTTATGTACAGATCATTCCGATTTAAGTAAACATGCCTTAATTATGCTTCTAGCACTTGTATATTCTAAAACCATTTGCATCTCAGAGGGCCTGTACACTGTACGTTTATGTCATAGATGAATTTCTCTTAGTAAAATCTGGGTTGCAAACTTTCAGTAGGTAGTACATCAAAGCTTCAGCGCTTCACTATGTAATGGCTTGACTTCTTGTAATGCTATATTATTATTATTAACAGTGTTAGGTGCCTCTTTTGAGCTACCTTTATAAATGCTTCCATCAACAATCTATTGGTTGATTTTTTTATCTTTGCTTGTAGCTGTAATTGATTACTCTCTTCTCAGTTTGATTAAGTTTTACTGTTATGGTAAGCTTCGTACTAAAAAATAGAAGTCTGTTTTCCTTTCTGATTTGTTTTGGACCCTTGTTGTCTTTCTTTACAATTAGCCTAAACACGATGTTGTTTCAATATTATTAGCATATCTTGTGGTGAATATGCTTTTGAACGAAGCTCTACAATTTGATGTCTTTCAGTACGTTGCTTCAAGTTTCTAATTTTATGGAGAAACAAGTTTGTGAATTTACAGCACTACTTGTTTGTCTCATACAATGCATACACACTTGTATATCCAAAGCAAAACAAGACGCTTTGAAGAAAAAACATAAGGAAGCCCCTTCCTTTTATGCTAGATATTCACCAAACAGTTTAGTAATTTTCAGTCTCTTGAGTTAATTTCTAGTAGGCAAGTAGTTAGTTGATTTGGCACATCTTGCTGTTCTCTATTCTTCAGTCCTGTACCACAAGAGATTATGGTTCATTGTTTTATGTAAACCTATAGAGTGGGATAACAGCAGAGTTTGCTATGGAGCTTGCTATGCGTGTTTGGCAAGAACTGATTATAGGTTGTAAGTTGTAACTACTTGCAAGAGCACTAGTGATCTTTTCAAATATTCCACCTAGTGAGGCCATTCCACATTATTGTTGTACAACCAAGGTACGTATATAGCGGTCTGGCTGCATTAGTTAGTTTTCTTGCAGGTGTCCGGCATCCTATTTGTCCTACTTGTCTAGTTGGGATGAAATGGAACTATGAAGCAGTCTTTAGTTATGCTGTATATTAAGTATTAACTGATTTAACTGATTGTACCAATTCTTTTGCACACTCAGTTCATTCATTTGTAGTTCTATGACGTTGACAGCTTCTCGAACTGTTTTCTGTTTCCTTTGTTAAAAAGGTCTAAATTTGTTACACGATATGGCGGCATACGGTATGGTGAAGTATCAGTAGAATTTAGGTTCAAAAATAAAATTAAAAATCCCGTCGTCGATGCACAACGATACGCTTCTGATACGCGAAGCCAACACCATTCAACAAGTCACAAACGCTAGCCCCTTCCGTCCTCCATATGCATAGGCGCGGCGCAGCCGTCCCCCGTCTCCAAGTGCAGCCGTCGCCCCTTCTCCCGCTGCTCCTACTCCTTCCTCTCTGCTACCCCCTCCTCTCTCTTGCCGACACTACTCCTCTCCGTCGTCGCAAGGAGCTCCTCCCAACGCCCGACGCCTTCACCGGTCCTCCCTCGGATCCAGGTATGCCAGCAAGGCCGACACTCCTCGCTGACGCTCCTCCTCTCTTCGCTGCCCCTCCTCTCTGCCGCCGCTGCCCCTCCTCCTCTCTCTCCAGCCGCCGCTGCTCCGCCCTCTCCGTCACCCCCTCCCTTCCTCTCTCTCGCCGCCACTGCTCCTCTTCGCTGTTGTCGCCGCCAAGAGCCCCTTTGTAACACTCCAGCCCAACACGAGCCTGGAATGCTACTAAATTAACAACAAAGCAGAATAAAACTAAGACACTTTACTAAATTCCGGCAGAACCTCCTCTCTCAAGCTAACTTTACCAAGGATTCAAATAAATTCAATTATCCAAACTAAACAATCCAACATTCAGCATAATCAGTAGGCATTCATGTCATATTAAGTAACTAAAGCATAACCACAAATATCCAAATATGCTACTCTTTATTATTACAAATAATCCAAAGCGAAAACATAATCATAATAAATCCTTTAAGCAACTCGCTCATTTATTAAGGCATGAACTGAAATTTAATCAACTTTAGAAGGTTCATGGTAGTGTGCGTGAAAATGGTAATTTTTGTGGCATAGTTAGAAATTGGCAGTCTCACCTTGGTCAATTAAGGACTTAACTTTATATACCATTGAACTGGGCCTTATCATACAACCACATGCCTGATGGGATGACCCTAACGTAGTAAGTTATGGAATTTTGACATTGACTACTCAGGTTGTAGGTTAGGAGCTCAATGATGGGCGAAGGTGTAAACTACTATGTAGGTCACATTTATGAGCGGTTTGCCGTCTTCAGGTGCAACAGTGTGTGTCGTGCCAAAGTACTGTGTTTGGGTTGGTACGACGACAAAACACATCGCGAGTGTCAATTGTTGTTATCAGCTCTAATCCAATTGATTGCATCTTGTGGGTAATTTGTACAACCTCTACAGTGTGTTAAACAATCTATTCGAATAGCCGCATATGCGGTCATGGACATGCTCAGGGATTTCACACAAAGGGCATATTTTCATAAAACAATTGGAAAGGGACAGTTGTGTGATTAAACTCATATGACTGTGTGAAAGAAATTCATTAGGCTTTGTGTCCTTTGTGAAAACAATTGTTAAACTATTAATGTTTATTTGTTTTGAATTATACTTTCAATCTATTATTTGTATTCAGTTGCAAATGCTACTTTATTGCAAAATAATCACAGAAGCTATTTCCTTTGGAAGAAGCCACTATGTATAATTGTATTTTAGGGTACAACTTGTTGAGTACTTGGAGGACTCATTTTTGCTGCAATCATTCAGATAAAGTGGAGGAATCATCAGTCAACAAGGTCTACCTAAGGATCGTGAAGAACTAGGTCATGCTACCCCATCCGATTGCCTGTGGGCATATGGATGGGCTTCACCGAAGTTATTCCATTACCTTCCGCTGCAGCTTAATTGAGCTATTCACCTTCTGAGGCATTAATTGTAAGCTTTGACCTTAAGGTCATTTCTCTCATAATTATTGTTATTTGCCTCTTTATTAGTCTTCTTTGTATATGAAAATAATATTTCATCGATGTTGCCATTGTGTGCACTAGCGTGATCCTGAACTAGTACAATATACACAAAGGGTCTAGAATTACATTTTTAGGTCCCGACATCATGTTCTTTCTTAGGTCACATTCCGTAGTTTTCACTGGTTCTCAATTAGGGCATCTCAAATCTCTGGGCTTCAACCCATCTTTCATTCCACCCTATAGTCAACAAAGTCTACAGACATATGGACCCAATCGACTAGGGACACTTATACGCTGTGTTTGATACACACAATAGTTAATACGTGCTGTTATTCTTTGGGATAACTGCACGTATTAAGCCTCTGTCTCTGACATAACTACAAGGCGATGTGGGATGATTAGTCTTTGACAATAACTACCCTTAAATGTACGGATTACATCAGACAACAAGGTGCCTCTTGGCGTGAATTACTACCACCTCCACTACAAGACGGATACAGATTCTAGGGCGTTTAACCAAACCTGGTGTTTAGCTTAAGTGCCACCAAATCACAATTCCATGGAGTTTATCTTAATTTATGGGCGTTTACTAGGATGGCGCATAAATGTGCCGGAGTAGGACACACCACAGCACAAATAAGCATCGGCATATTCTTAATTAACAAGGGCATATATAAATGCCAGCTTAGACCATAAACTGACCCTTAGTATATGTCGGCCAATGAAGTAAGAAGGGCAGATACCATTCATCGAGGTAGATCAAGCACAACGTTTATAAGTGCTGGAGATTGCAAACGCCAGGTTAGACCGTATCCTCTACAGAAACTGAGATTTTAGGCGAGAGAGCTAAGTCGGGTGTGGGAGGACACAAAACCTACCGAAAACTAAAGCTCTATTAAATTCGCCCGATGCCTCCTTTTCCCCCTCCCCCTCGCTCGGCCAGCTCCACCCATCGGCCATGGCCTCCACCACCTCCACCGGCCGCCTCCCCCTCGCCCAGCTCCACCGGCCGCCTCCTCCATCGGCCGCCTCGACCCCCCTCGTCCAGCTTCCACCCGCCGCCTCTACCTCCTCTACATGCCTCCTCTCCCTCGCCCCTCTCCCAGCTCCACCCATCGCCTCCACCTCCTCCACCCGCTGCCTCCCCTCAGCCCCCTGACCCCGCTCCAGCCTCCACCCACCGCCTCCCCCTCGCCTAGCTCCACCCACCGCCTCCTCTTCGCCCAGCTCCACCCGTCGCCTCCACCTCCTCCACTGGCCGCATCCCCCTCATCCAGCCTCCACCCGCCGCCTCCACCTCCTCCACCGGCCGCCTCCCCCTTGCCCCCTCGCCCAGCTCCACCCGCCGCCTCTACGTCCTCCACCCGCCGCCTTGTAACATCCCAATTTTTTTAGCTTTAAAAATCTTTTGAATAGTTAGTAGGGAGAAACTTCACCATTTGGATTTATTTGAATTTAATTCAAAAGCTTAATATGAACTTTGAATAGAAAAATAATTTGATATGAATAATTCCAACATCAACTATTGTCAAAACTATTTTATTTGGATTCTATGTGCTTGGATATATTTTCTAGATTTTTCTAAAATTTTTCCAAGTTCATTTGCTATTTTCTATTGCTATTTGGAATTTCTGCTATTTTATAAATTAGAAAACTAATTATAAATCTCATAAATCTCTTTGGGCTGAAACCCAACCCTATCCTAATCTCGGCCCAACACTGTGTGGCCCAGCGCCGCGCGTGTGCCCGTCTCCAACTAACATGCGGGTCCTGCATGTCAGTCTCTCCCTTCCTCTCTTCCAATCGTCTTTGAACTGTCAGATGAAGTTGTGCCATTCAGAGGTCTGAACATCACAAGCGGTTTGGGCCATTCGATCAAGCTTGGACAGTCCAATGGAGTTGTGCCGTTCGGATGGTCCGAACGTTACACTTGGTTTGAACCGTTTGATCAAGGCTGGGCGGTCAGATCAAGATTGTCCGAACGCATCTGCTTCCCTTGTCTCTCTGCCAGGTGGGGTCGTCGAATCATTGTCCTCCTCGTGTTTTCTTCTTACAAAGTCTATCACCGAGTCCACCATTGAAGCCGTTGAAGCTTCGTCCGACAACAGTGCAAATGGCCCGGATTTTGTGCGCGGACTCTTCCATCTAGAAGCTCGATCCCTCCCGCACCCGTTTTGTTTGAAATCAAATCCCGAATTTGTCTCTGTAATATCCCAATCTTGGGCTTGTGTTTCAAATGTAAGAAAATGAGTAGAAATTAAAACTTTTTCTTACATCATGTATTTCCTATTTGTACTGAACAGTTCCTGTACAAGACTTATGGAAATGCAAAGTCACAAGTCCGTTTGTTTAAATCTTGATCCTTCAAAAACATTCTGGTTCCATCTTGTGATAATCTCCTGGAAATAATTTTCCTAAATTATTGGGTTGGTGTGTAACCCCTCTGAAAAATTTCACAATTTTTAGAAATTGTTTGAATATTTTTAGAGGTCAGTCAAACCTATTCAAATTCTGGTCAAACTGTGGGCCAGCACCTTCTGAAATTTTTGTTGGAAAAAGTATAGCACCAAAGCCTCTGAAAATTTTATGCAAGGTCAATACTTTAGTTGGCAAACTCCTGTAAAAATTTCAGAATTTTTGAAGTTGTTTTGCTAGCTCAAACAATTCTCCAAGGGCAGCTCTGCCAAAAACCAAAAAAATTAAAACTCTGGTTCGAGTCAGACTCGGGCTCAAGCCCGAGTCCGACCCAGTCGACTGACTCGGCCAAGTCGAGTCACCAGGCCGCACCCGAGCTTGATCCGGAGCAACCGCGTGTGA
Organism: Ampelocalamus luodianensis; assembly: GCA_036346255.1. NCBI lineage: Eukaryota > Viridiplantae > Streptophyta > Magnoliopsida > Poales > Poaceae > Ampelocalamus > Ampelocalamus luodianensis. The sequence goes on along the minus strand of CM070620.1, from coordinate 42,625,645 downwards.
GCCGTTGGATTTAAGATCCAACGCTCACAACCACCCCACCCGCTCCCTCTGTTCTTCTTCTTCCTTCGGCTCCCCGTACCTACGCGTGCGCTGTGGCAAGTGAGTTGCGCGGCGTTGGGTCATCTCGCGGGCCCCATTAACGGCCCTGAGCCTCGCTTTTGCCCATGTCAGGTGCAGCGCTGACCTTACCTGCCTCCCCTCCTCGTTTTCTCGCGCGGTTGCACTTTTTGTCCCGTCGCCATTAAACCACCGTCCGGGTGCTCCGCGGGCTCTGAGCTACTTGAGCACCTCCGAGGCTTTCCTCTAGGTCCCTTCCACCTCCAGTCACCCTCCCAAACCTTTCTCCGTCAAGTTGAGCACCCAGTCTCACCTTAGGCTCATTGCCACCATTTCTGGCCGCGCGAGCTCCATCGGCAACTTGGGTCCTCCAGTGGTCCTCTTGCCCTAATTTGTGTTTCCCTGAGACCTCTGGTCATCGCAAAATCGGCCCCTAACTCCTTTTTGGGTTGTTTTCTCAGGAGCAACTCGAATCGAAGTTTCGCGGGTTGCGGCCAAAAGGGGGGCTTCGTCGTCTTCGGCTCCGGTAAGCCTCCTCCGTTCCACCGTGTAGTTCTGGACCACCTTGTGGTTCGTGTGAACCCATCCTGATAGTTCTTTTCGTTGTTGGTTGATCAGACCTCCGTGCCGTCGTCATCTTCTCCGCCTCTGGTGAACTGCTCCGCCGCCAGCATTTCTCCGACCTCCTCTGGACCACCCCTGTACCCTGGTGAGTCTATTTTAGCCCTGTAGAGCTTAATCACTAGCTAGGTTAGCTCGTAGCGCCCCTTTTCGCGTTTTCGGATTTTGCCGAAAACACTCCTCCTCCCCTCTCCGGCTCGCCGGCGTTACCGGCCCGCTCCGCCGTTGAGAGTGGTTCCTTTATGTGCGCAATAGTATTAGGAACATTTTCGTACAGCTGGTTAGTGCCGCCGTGGTCTTGGTCGTCGGCGACGTGCCGGCGAGTAAATCGCGGTGCTCTGTACCTTGTCGGATTTTCGACAAGTCCTAGGACCTCCTCGGGTTAATCGTGGCCGTCCACGACCTCCCCATGTTTAGATCCGACCCTTTGGCTCCTTTCTGAAAAACTTAAGCCTCTGGACCTCCCCCTAGGTTGATCTCAGCCGTTAAGATCAACCCCGGTTAGATCTGTACCGTAGAGGGTTTTCCGTGTAAATTCTAAGTCTCAAGACCTCCTAGAGTAATCTCTGCTGTTAAAGACCTCCATGGGTTAGCTTTTAGCCGTTGGATCTGGCTCTGTGAAAAATCTTAGCCGCTAGGACCACTCCTGCGCAAAAAGACCTCCCCTTGACCATTTTGCAAAGACTACCCCTAGACCACCCTCGGGGTCCCCTTTGTAAAAAGCCACCCCTGGTCTTTTACAAAGAAAACCCCGCTCAGGACCTCTTAGGCGCAATCCTAGCCGTTCACGACCTCCTCGGTTTTAGATCTGAGTGTTAGATCTCCTTTGTAAAATCCTTAGTCTCAGGACCTCCCTCCGCGTCGATCTGGACCGTTCAGGACCTCCCTAGGTCTAATCTGAGCCGTCCAGATCTCCTTCCGTTAAAAACCCTGTCGCATAGGACCTCCCCGAGTAGATCTTGGTCATCCAAGACCTCCTCGTGTAAATCCCAGCCGATCAAGACCTCCCCCTGGAGATCTTGACCGTCTTGGACCTCATCCTTTAGATCCGTAGCTTTAGAACCTCCTCCTCAAGTCTCAACCGTTAGATTTAGATCTAACTGGCTGGACCTCCCTCCGTAGATTTAGCCGTAGGACCTCCCTCTGGAGATCTAGACCGTAGGGACCTCCCCCAAGAGATCCTGACCGTCCTGACCTCCTTCCTTGGATTTAAAACCTTAGGACCTCCCCTTGTGCTCGGGACCGCCAGATCTTGATCTGACGGTCACGACCTCCGTTAGCGCGAGGACCTCCTTTGCGTCTTGCGCATGCATGCACCGGTCGTGGCCGTTGGATCCAATCTCAACGGTCCGCACCTCCCAGTCTTGGGGAGGAGGTCTTTTGTGCGCTGTGCTTCGAGGTCCGTGGCCTTGCGATGCAAGATCAACGGCCCACGACCTCCCCGTGTTCATTCAGTTCATTTGGACCTCCCGAGAGCTCAAATTTTCTAAGTCTTTTAATGTTTCAAATTTCAAAAGTGCATAACTTTGTCATTTTAGCTCCTTTTTGAATGATTCCAATTGCTTTAGCTCTGTTATAGAATGAACTTTAATCTGAGAATGAATTTAGGCACTGTTATGTAGCAGAAAATGATATAAACTGCATGAACTTGTTTAATATGAAATGGTTGTCTAGAAATTCATTGAAAATTTGTAAAATGCATAACTTTTTCTCTGTAAATCCGAACTGAGCAAACTCAACTTGGTAAAATTTGTCTGCAGACATGCTTTTATATGAACTAGGCCTTGTCTTTATTCATGTTCCTGAAAAGTGATATATGCTAGTCTTAGAACTTAGAAAAATCATAACTAATTCATTATAACTCCAAATATTATGAACTCAACTTTGCTGTTCTTAGGATGACCTTAGCTACCTACCATAAAAATTTCAGATTCCAGATCATTCTAGAAATTTTCGCCATAAACAGTAACCGAAATTAATTTAATTAGGATTTTTCAGGCTGAGAGAAATTGTTTAGGGCATAACTTTTTCATGCTAAGTCCAAATGAAGTGATTCTTGTTTCTAAAATTGTCTAAAATCAACCTCTAGCTGCTGTAGAAATTTCATAGGATTTGGATGTTATTTGCTGTTGAGTTCCTTTTGGGTGTTCTTCGTTCTTATTGGTTTTATCACCTTTTCGCGTTAGGTTCCGAAGAATTTATTGAACCTGAGCACTCCCCTCTGCAGCAAGACCAATCCCAGCAAGGCAAGCAGTTTTATCATGTTAATCCCAGTATTTTAAGTATTTATGTTGATTACAAATTCTATGTATGCATTGCTACTTTGTGTTAAACTATTGTCGTTAGTTGACCTAGTAGATGCATTTCCTTAGCAAATGATTATTCTCTACTATCGTGAGCCTAGGTTATTGCTGTGATTAGGACTCGTGGATGAGCTCTTGTCACTTAGTAGTTGCGAAGTAATTGCTTCGCCATGCTTAGCTTCCGGTAGAAATGAGCGGTTAACCTTGATCACATAAAACTTATTATGATCTATGATTTCAGCCTTGTGCCATGTCTACTTATGAAAACTAAAACTGAAAACAAAATAATTTAGACTTGGGCATAATGGTAAGACGGTGTGATTTTTGGGTGTGACTGGAATGGTGCCCAAGTCAATTAAGGACCGAACATCTTGTGAGTACCTGTTATCCGAGCAATTTGTGCGTGCTAACCACACTAGAGGGTATGGGACCTCTCTTGACTTAGTACTTTGGCATGTATTGGCTTCGGGTCACAGGGAGTCGCAGGAGGGATGGTGTTGGGAGCATTGTAGTGTCCGTGTGAGGACCCGGAATATTTAACTAGTAACACTTATCCTCCAAATGGTTCTAGCGTTACTAATTAAACATTCTAAGCCTCGATGGACATATGCTTCCTGAGTGCAGATATGCACATCATCACAAAATTACACATCATTTCCATACAACATACATCACTAAGTTCAACAACGACATACATAAAGTAAAGTTATTACAAAAGAGCCGACCGACCAAATAGAACAATAAACAAGAATGACAGCGGAAGCAAAAGGTGCCATAAGATGGCTAGAACAAAAGTCGACCGGTTAGCCACACAACCCACAAGGCAACCGACCGGGCGCTAAGCTAGACGCCTGCAAGCTACCACAAAGACAACTCACGTAAGTGAGGCCCTCAAGCTCACCTTCTTCCCCGCAACAATTACATTTAAGCAAGATAGCCGAGTACACAAGGTACTCAAAGGCGACGTGTGGAATAGCGCACCTATTCATAAACTACATGCAAGCTTATTTAGGTGGAGGTTGTATGTCTCATTTTGCATAAAACCAACTTTATTTGCAATAATGTAATACATTTAAAAGCAAGTTTGCAAATCTATTTTGTGATTAAAATAACAGCGAAATAAAGATACATACAAGTAACCACCTAGAAGTGACTATCCCAATAGCCACCACAACATAGCACGAATCCCTGATTCGTACCACCCATCAAGTTTTAATTAAAAGGTTGTAGTCTAACTCTTGAAAGACCTTGCCAAGCGTGTCCATAACCTAGGACGAGGCTATTCGAATAGTTTTAACCCTACAGGGGTGTACCAATGTATCCACACTTCAGACCGCCTTAAAGCCACAAAGCACACTGCCGAAGGTATGCCGGCACAGCTAAGTCCTACGAGACGCTTTCCAATATTGTGCATTGACTACGAGCCGCTCGTATGGATAGAAACCCATACGCTTACATTGCAAGCCGAAAGACAACAAATCCCATCACGGGTGAAGTCTTTCGGACACTACAATGCTCCCAACACCATCCCTCATGCGACTCCCTGCGACCCGAAGCCAATACACGCCAAAGTACTAAGTCAAGAGAGGTCCCATACCCTCTAGTGTGGTTAGCACGCTGAAATGCTTGGTTTAGTGTAACAAGATGTTCGGTCCTTGTTGACCCGGGCACCATTCCAGTCACACCCAAAATCACACCATCTTACCATTGTGCCCAAGTCTAAATCATTTAGTTTTCAGTTTTTAATTTTCATAAGTAGACATGGCACAAGGCTGAAATCATAAATCATAATAAGTTTTATGTGATCAAGGTTATCGACAAGTCGATAACCGCCCATTTCTACCAGAAGCTAAGCATGGCTAAGCAATTAATTCGCAAACTACTAAGTGACAAGAGCTGATCCACGAACTCTAAATCACAGCAAGTAATCCTAGGCTCAATGGTAGTAGAGAATAATCATTTGCCTAAGGAAATGCATCTACTAGGTCAACTATTAACACAAAGTAGCAATGCATACATAGAATTTGTAATCAACATAAATACGTAAAATACTGGGATTAACATGATCAAACTGCTTGCCTTGCTGGGATTGGTCTTGCTGTAGAGGGGAGTGCTCAGGTTCAAAGTTCTCTTCGGAACCTAACGCGAAAAGGCGATAAAAATCGATAAGAACGAAGAACACCAAAAGGAACTCAACAGCAAAGAACAACCAAAACCCATGAAATTTCTACAGCAGCTAGGGGCTGATTTTAGACAATTTTAGAAACAAGAATCACTTCATTTGGACTTAGCATGAAAAAGTTATGCCCTAAACAATTTCTCTCAGCCTGAAAAATCATAATTAAATTAATTTCGGTTACTGTTCATGACAAAAATTTCTAGAATGATCTGGAACTTGAAATTTTTATGATAGGTAGATATGGTTATCCTAACAACAGCAAAACCGAGCTTGCACAATTTGGAGTTGAAATGAATTAGTTATGATTTTTCTAAGTTCTAAAACTAGTGAATCATTAATTTCAGTGGCAAGGATCATACGAAGACCTATTCTATATTACAGTACACTCCTAGTGGGTTTAACAAAACTTAGTTTGCTCAGTTTGGAATAACAGAGAATAAGTTATGCATGTTACAAATTTTCAATGAATTTCTAAGCCACTATTTTCACTAAACAAGATCATGCAGTTTCTATCATTATCTGCTACATAACAGTGCCTAAATTCATTCTCAGATTAAAGTTCATACTATAACAAAGCTACAGCAACTGGAATCATTCAAAAAGGAGTTAAAATGACCAAGTTATGCACTTTCGAAATTTGAAACATCAAAAGACTTAGAAAATTCGAGCTCTCGGGAGGTCTATTTGAACTGAAAGACAAAGGAGAGGTCGTGGGCCGTCGATCCTTCATTGCACGGCCACGGACCTCGAAGCACAGCGCACAAAAGACATCCTCCCGCACTGGGGAGTTCTGGACCATTGAGATCTGATCCAACGGCCACGACCAGTGCATACACAGCGCACGCAAAGGAGGTCCTCGCGCCTAACGGAGGTCGTGACCGTCAGATCAAGATCTGGCGGTCCCGAGCACTAGGGGAGGTCCTAAGGCTAAATCTACAGAGGAGGTCTGGACGGCTAAGATCTCACGGAGGAGGTCTGGACGGCTAAGATCTCACGGAGGAGGTCTTCAACGGTCTAGATCTCCAAAGGAAGGTCTTTAACGGACACGATCAAGCGAGGGAAGTCCTAAACGGTAGGGTTTTAATCGGAGGAGATCTGAACGGCTCAGATTAGGCCTAGGGAGGTCCTGAACGGTCCAAATCAATGCGGAGGGAGGTCCGAAGGCTAAGGGTTTTACAAAAGGGATCTAACGCTCAGATCTAAATCCGGGGAGGTCGTGAACGGCTAGGATTGAGCCTAAGAGGTCCTGAGCGGGTTGTCTTTGTAAACGACCAGGGGTGGCTTTTTTACAAAGAGGACCCCAAGGGTGGTCTTTGCAAAATGACCAAGGGAGGTCTTTTGCGCACGGGAAACGATCTAAACGGCTAGGATTTAACCAGGGTGGTCCTAGACGGCTAGGATCGACACTAGGGGAGGTCCTAGCGTGCAAGATTTTACACAGGGCCAGATCCAACGGCTAAAAACTAACCCAGGGAGGTCCTTAACGGCGGAGATTACTCTAGGAGGTCTGGGACTTAGCGATTTTGTCGGAAACGGCTCTACGGCTCAGATCTATCCTGGGGGTGGTCTTAGACGGCTATGATTTACCCTGGGAGGTCGGGGCTTTAGAAGGCACGCGCGAGCTGCCGGCAAGACAGCATTAATGGGCAACCTCGGACAGCCATTAATGCTAATCATTGATCTCATATCGTGCCCGAGTATGACACAGCAAAACACCCGAGTCAAAGAAAAGCTCGCCGCCGGTGATATGGACCACGCCGGCGGGAACCAAGGGCACCACTAAACTCATAAAAGCACAATGGACCTCTTCACTAATCGCGACGGCGCGACGACTCGAACGCCACGAGCCGAGAGGGTAGTAATTAGGTCTTCGGCAAAACCGACAAACACTAAAAGGCTTGCAACGCTCTAATCTAGTTAAACCCTGAGCTCTAAAGACTAACGAGGACTCACGGGGCCAAGGTGAGGTCCAAAGGAGCCCGAGGAGAGGTTGATGCCGAAGGAGGTGCTCGGTGACCAAGCTCACGGAGACGAAGGAGAAGGCGGGGGCGACCTTGAAGAACAGTACCCACAATGCCTCCCCATGAAACCAACCGATTTGGTTTAGACAAGATGCCCAAGGTGGATAATTGAACAAGTTGGAAAACCAAGTTCGCAATTAAACCACAGGAGCTCGGGTGATCTTGAAGAACTTCAAAAACCGACAATGGTGGTGTTCATGAAGCTTGGTGGAGGGAGAGGAAGACTAAGGGAGACAAGGAGGAGCTCGGGGTCTTAAGAAGACAAAGGAGCAAAGCCATGGACAGAGGCAAGCTTTGGGTGCACACCCCTGCCATGGACTTGCCAGATGTGACAGGAGCTGGTAGGGCTGACTTCTTTTTAGGGCAAAGGTCTGACAGACAATCAATGCATGGCAGAAAGAGACGTTGGGAAGGACCAAAAAGTGACAGGCCACTGCTCCCAACTGCTCTGACACTGACACAAGCACAGGTGCGGGAAAAATCATGACGACCAGACCTCCAGGAGGTTGTGGAGAAGAAACACAGGGCTGAGGGGAGGTCCTGGACGATCACGATTGACATGGGGTGGTCCTGGACGTCCCAGATCACCCGAGGTGGGGAGGTCTTTGCGGGTGAGGAGGTCTAGGGGGAGGTCGTGACCGTGGGATGGAAATCCAGTGGCCTGGACCACCCCGAGGCGCTGAGATCAGAGGGGAGGTCTGGGCGGCTGGATGGAGATCCAACGGCTTAGAGTGATGAATGCAACCGCAAGGTCCGAACGTTCACTCGAACGAGGACCGTGCGACCGAGATCCAACGGTCAGCACACGCGCGCACGAGATCGAGCCCGAGTGCGGCGCTACTGACTCGACTCGAGCGAGTCCAATGGCTGGGTTGGACTCGGGTCTGACTCGAGCCCGAGTCTGACTCAGCCCCAAATTTGAGTTTCACTGATCTGAAGTTGGAGGATTTATTTGAGGTAGCAAACTCACTCCAAAATTTATGAAATTTTTACAGGAGCTTGCTAACTGAGTTATTGACCTTGTGTAAATTTTGCAGAGGTTTTTGTGCTATACATTTTCCTCCAAAAATTCCACAATGTGCAAGGTTTTTGAAGGATCAAGATTTGACCAGAATTTGTCCAAGGTTTGACCAGAATTTGAACAGGTTTGACTGACCTCCAAAATATTCAAACAATTTCTAAAAATTGTGAAATTTTTCAGAGGGGCTACACATCAACCCAAGAATTTAGGAAAAAAATATTTTCAGGAGATTATCACAAGATGGAACAAGAATGTTTTTGAAGGATCAAGATTTGGATCAAAGACTTGTGACTATGTATTTCCATAACTCTTGTACAATAATTGTTTAGTACATACAGGAATATACATGATCTAAGAAAAAGTTTTAATTTCTACTCATTTTCTTACATTTGAAACACAAGCCCAAAATTGGGATGTTACAGTCCGAAAGGCTTCCCCCGTAATGGCTGGTTGTCTTTCGGCTTGCAATGTAAGCGTATGGGTTTCTACCCATACGAGCGGCTCGTAGTTAATACACAATATTGGAAAACGTCTCGTAGGACTTAGCCGTGCCGGCATACCTTCGGAAGTGTGCTTTGTGGCTTAACGACGGTCTGAAGTGTGGGTACATTGGTACACCCCTGCAGGGTTAAAACTATTCGAATAGCCTCGTCCTAGGTTATGGACACGCTTGGGTAAGCTTTTCAAGAGGTAGACTACAACCTTTTAATTAAAACTTGATGGGTGGTACGAATCGGGGATTCGTGCTATGTTGTGGTGACTATTAGGATAGTCACTTCCAGGTGGTTACTTGTATGTATCTTTATTTCGCTGTTATTTCTTAAATAAAACAGATTTGTAAACTTGCTTTTAAATGTGTTACATTATTGCAAATAAAGTTGGCTTTGTGCAAAATGAGACATACAACCTCCACCTAAATAAGCTGGCATGTAGTTTATGAATAGGTCTGCTATTCCACACGTCAGTCTTGCGAGTACCTTTGTGTACTCAGTTATCTTACTTAAATGTATTTGTTGCAGAGGAAGAAGGTGAGCTAGAGGGGCCTCACTTCTGTGAGTTGTGCTGTGGTAGCCTTAGAGGCGTCTAGCTTGGCGGCCCAGTCGGTTGCCTTGTGGGTTGTGCGGCTAACCAGTCGACTTTTGTTCTAGCCATCTTATGGCACCTTTTGCTTCCGCTGTCGTTCTTGTATATTGTGTCATTTGGCCGGTCGACTCTTTTGTAATAACTTACTTTATCTATGTCCTTTACTAGACTTGTTAATGTATGTTGTATGGAAATGATGTGTAATTTTGTGATGATGTGCATGTGCTGCAATTCTGGGAAGCATATGCCCATCGAGGCTTAGAATGTTTAATTAGTAATGCTAGAACCATTTGGAGGTTAAGTGTTAGTAGTTAAATATTCCGGGTCCTCACAAAGTTGGTATCAGAGCCATACTAACCGTAGAAACCCCTAGCTTGGTCGCCTTTAGGATATTTTGAAAACTTACTTTTAAACAGTTCATGAAAATTTAAGTAAGTTCTCAGATTTTACTCCTTACCTATCTTAGCTTGCTCATCTCCCCCTACTCTCACTTAAGTTTTGAAAAAAAGGGTTGTTCCTCTCTTCCTTTCAAAAATTAGCCACTATCGATTAAATTGGTCTTGGGAGAACCATGAGAGCTTCGAGAAAGAAATCTGGACAGCTAGCTAGTGGTTAGTCAATAAGGTAGGAAATGAGAGGTTAATTCAACTAAAACTTGTGGGAATAAAAGGGTAAGAAGTGATATGAAATTAGCTAAATACCTATACTCTATTAGGTGGTTATACCTTGATTTTTGGGCTGTTTAGAGTAGGGTTAAGTTCTGAAATTTTACCTTCCTAAACGGTTACTCGTTCTTTCCATACGGGCTATTCGTTTCGGGAAGTTGATTTGGTGACTTATGGTCTTATGCCTTCTTATGGTTGTTCTTTGGTCATTTTAATTGAGTATGGATTTCCTTGCCTTTTGATCTCGGGTTTGTAGCTAACTTGTCTTAGTGAAACAGGATGGTAGAAGGAACCCATAGTGGTCGGAATCAGCCGGGTAGTCCTGATGAGGAGCTTCCCCCTTCTCCGACCATGGCTGAAATCCTCATGCAGATCGAACGCAACCGTTCGGAGGACCGTAGAGTGTTGGAGGTCATCGCGGGGAACACCTCCACTCCCTCTGGTGCCTCCAGATCTGGAGGTGGTGGACATCAGGCGCGTGGGGGGCTTGCGGAGTTCCTCCGTACTCAGCCCCCTACCTTCTCCAGGTCCGAGGACCTCTTGGACGCAGATGACTGGCTGCGTCTGGTTGAGAAAAAGCTCAACGTTGCTCAGTGCTAGGAGCAGGAGCGAGCACTTTTCGCATCCCATCAGCTGGAGGGTGCGGCACTCTCATGGTGGGAGAATTTCCTCTCCATGCAGCCCGCGGGACACGTGGTCTCGTGGGAGGAGTTCAGGTCAGCTTTCCGTCGGGCCCATGTCCCCGCCGGCCTGATGAAGCTGAAGAAGAAGGAGTTCCTTGCGCTCAAACAGGGGCACAAATCTGTGACTGAGTACCTCCACAAGTTCAACCATCTTGCGAGGTACGCTCCTTCTGAGGTGGCCACTGATGAGGCCAAGCAGGAGAAGTTCATGGAGGGCTTGTCTGAGGAGCTGCAGGACAAGCTCTCTATTGTGGACTTCCCCGACTTCCAGACCTTGGTGGACAAGGCCATCATCGCCGAGCACAAAGCGAGAGCGCTGGGCGAGTCCCGCAAGCGCAAGTGGGAGGCCCAGCGGTCTGCACAGGCCGGCCTTGTTCGTCCCCGTGTTGGGCCTACACCAGGGGCCCATTCTGTGGCTTCACCACCGCCGAGGCCTTCGGCACCAGCTCCACGTCCTCCGCAGGACGTGACTCAGTCACGTGCGCCTGCAATCCAGCAGCAGGGTGTTCCCCGCAACCCCGCTGCCGACGTCACCTGCTTCTACTGCCACAATAAGGGCCACTACGCGAGTAGTTGCCCTAAGAAGATTGGAGCGGCCCCTCGTCCTAATGGAGGACACGGGCAAGGGAGTGGTCACCCACCTGACCAGAAGACCCCGGGCATGGGGAGCGGCCGAGTCAACCACATCTCGGCTGAGGAGGCACAGGAGGCGCCCGACGTGGTGTTGGGTACGCTTCTTGTCAATTTACGTCCTGCTACAGTTTTATTTGACTCTGGAGCTTCGCATTCTTTTATTTCGAGGTCGTTTGCTGTTGATAGTGGTCTCCACTATGTTCCTTTGGGGGTTCCACTACTTATTCGCTCTCCGGGTTCGGAAATGAGAGCTGACCGAGTATGCCGGGACGTTCCTATCCATATTGAAGGAGTGGGATTCTTGGCGAATCTTATCCTACTTGACTTAGCGCGCCTGGATGTGATTCTTGGCATGGATTGGTTGTCCCAACACTTGGGGCAAATCGATTGTGCCAGGAAGATTGTCTACCTCACCAGTCCTTCAGGTGAACAGGTGGGGTTTTCACCGCAACTACGAGGGCCACATCTTTATGCCCTTGAAGCAAAGCCAGCATTGGAGATTCGCGATGTCCCCACTGTGTGTGACTTCGCGGATGTCTTTCCTGAAGATTTGCCTGGAATGCCTCCCGTTCGAGACCTGGAGTTCGTGATAGAGTTGCTGCCCGGTACCGCCCCGATTTCTAAGGTGCCGTATCGAATGCCTCCTAATGAGTTGGAGTAGCTGAAGAAGCAACTAGGTGAGCTTCAAGCAAAAGGGTTCATTCGTCCTAGCTCATCTTCTTGGGGCTGTCCAGTTATTTTTGTGAAGAAGAAGGACAAGACCCTACGTATGTGTGTTGATTACCGTCCGCTTAATGAGGTGACGGTGAAGAACAAGTGTCCTTTGCCTCGTATTGATGATCTCTTTGATCAGTTGGCTGGAGCCCAGGTGTTCTCTAAGATTGATTTGAGATTGGGCTATCATCAGGTCCGAATCAGGGCTGAGGATATTCCGAAGACGGCTTTCACTACTCGTTATGGTCTTTACGAGTACACCGTCATGTCTTTTGGCTTAACCAATGCTCTTGCTTTATTCATGAACCTTATGAACTCGGTATTCATGGAGTATTTGGATAGGTTTGTGGTGGTGTTCATCGATGATATCCTCATCTACTCCAAGAATGAAGTAGAGCATGCTGAACATCTCAGGCTTGTGTTGGGCAAGGCTGAGAGCACCACCAAATGTATGCAAAATTCAGCAAGTGTGAGTTCGGTTGCGACAAGTGGCATTCTTGGGCCATGTTCTTTCGGCGGAGGTGTGGTGTGGATCCTAGCAAGGTCGGTGATGTGCTATCTTGGGTCGGCCAAGTCGATCCACCGATGTGCGGAGTTTTCTTGGTTTGGCTGGCTACTATCGCCGCTTTATCGAGAATTTCTCCAAGATTGCGAAGCCTATGACTGAATTGCTCAAGAAGGACAAGAAGTTTGAGTGGTCCACTGCTTGTGATGTGAGTTTTCAGAAACTCAAGAAGCGGTTGACTTCAGCCCCAGTGCTTGTTCTCCCTGATATTCACAAGAGCTTTGATATCTATTGTGATGCTTCTCGTCAGGGTCTTGGTTGTGTTCTTATGCAGGAAGGCAAGGTTGTGGCCTATGCATCGCGGCAGTTGAGGCCTCATGAACTCAACTATCCTACTCACGACTTGGAGTTAGCTGCTGTGGTTCATGCACTCAAGATTTGGCGGTATTATCTGATTGGTAACCGTTGTGAGGTGTACTCTGACCACAAGAGCTTGAAGTACTTGTTCACCCAGCCAGATCTGAACCTCAGGCAAAGAAGATGGTTGGAATTGATCAAGGACTATGATATGAGCATTCAGTATCATCCGGGCAAGACCAATGTCGTTGCGGATGCACTCAGTCGAAAGGTGTATTACAACATGTTAATGCTCCAAGAGCAGCAGCCTACCCTCATTTCTGAATTTCAGCGCCTCAATTTGGGTTTGATCGAGCACGGTTCTCTTGCTACCTTGGTTGTGCAACCAACCTTGGTGGACCAAATCAAGGCTGCTCAGCAGACAGATGTTGGTGTGAGCCAAATCAAGCAGAACATCAAGGATGGGATAGCCAAGTGTTTTTCAGAGGATGAGCATGGCGTTGTGTGGTTTGGGCAGCGTCTTGTGGTTCCTAAGGTCATGGAATTGCGGGATTTGATTCTCCGCGAAGCCCATGACTCTCCTTTGTCTATCCATCCTGGGGCTACCAAGATGTATTAGGACCTTCGTCAGAGATTCTGGTGGACCCGTATGAAGCGTGAGATTGCCAAGTTCGTTGCCGAGTGCGACGTGTGCTGTCGTGTAAAGGCCGAGCATCAGCGTCCAGCAGGTCTTCTTCAGCCTTTGCCGGTGCCAGAATGGAAGTGGGATTCCGTTGGCATGGACTTCATCACCGGGTTGCCCGTGCATTCTCCGGAAGGATGCCATCCGGTTGTCATTGATCGGTTGACAAAGGTAGCGCATTTCTGCGGTGCGTACCAACCTCGATGTCGATCGATTAGCGGATCTCTATGTATCCCGCATTGTGTGCCTGCATGGTGTGCCACGAACGATTGTGTCAGATCGTGGCTCTCTTTTTACCTCTCGATTTTGGCATCAATTGCAAGAGGCCATGGGGACACGTCTTTCTTTGATTCACTTACCATCCTCGGTGGCGACGGCCGAGAGAGAGTCAACCAAGTGTTGGAAGATATGCTCCGTGCTTGTGTTCTTTCCTATGGGAAGAATTGGGAGAAATGCCTGCCGTTTGCTGAGTTCTCCTACAACAACAGCTTTCAGGCCAGTCTTGGCATGACACCGTTTGAAGCCTTGTATGGGAGAAGGTGCAGAACCCCATTGAACCGTCGAAATCGGTGGCGGCGGTTCTTCAACCCGATTCAATCAATGAGGCGAAAGTCGAGTCCGATTGATTCGCGGCGTTTGCGCGTGGCCCATCGAGCGAAGAGCTATGCAGATCGCCGTCGCCGTGAGTTGAGCTTTGAGCCCACTGACTTTGTGTATCTCAAAGTCTCACGCTTGAAGGGCCATCAGCGTTTTGGCATCAAGGGCAAGTTGGCTCCGCGCTATGTTGGGCCTTGTCGCATCGTCGAGAAAGTTGGGGCTGTGGCATACAGGTTGGAGCTGCCAGCTACACTTGAGGGTGTGCATGATGTGTTCCATGTGTCACACCTGAAGAAGTGCCTCCGTGTCCCAACTGAGGAAACTCCGCTGGAGGTTCTCGATGTGCAAGGAGATTTGACCTACCGCGAGCATCCTGTTCGCATTCTTGAGGAATCTGAACGGAGAACAAGGAACCGTGTCATCAAGTTCCTTAAGGTTCAGTGGTCAAACCAGTCCGAAGATGAGGCAACTTGGGAGCGAGAAGATCGCCTTCGTGCAAATTACCCATCATTCTTCTCTGAGTAAACGGAATCTCGGGTCGAGATTCTTGTAAGGGGGAGAGTTGTAACATCCCAATCTTGGGCTTGTGTTTCAAATGTAAGAAAATGAGTAGAAATTAAAACTTTTTCTTACATCATGTATTTCCTGTTTGTACTGAACAGTTCCTGTACAAGACTTATGGAAATGCAAAGTCACAAGTCTGTTTGTTTAAATCTTGATCCTTCAAAAACATTCTGGTTCCATCTTGTGATAATCTCCTGGAAATAATTTTCCTAAATTCTTGGGTTGATGTGTAACCCCTCTGAAAAATTTCACAATTTTTAGAAATTGTTTGAATATTTTTGGAGGTCAGTCAAACCTATTCAAATTCTGGTCAAACTGTGGGCCAGCACCTTGTGAAATTTTTGTAGGAAAAATTATAGCACCAAAGCCTCTGAACATTTTATGCAAGGTCAATACTTTAGTTGGCAAACTCCTGTAAAAATTTTAGAATTTTTGAAGTTATTTTGCTAGCTCAAACAATTCTCCAAGGGCAGCTTTGCCAAAAACCAAAAAAAATTAAAACTCTGGTTCGAGTCAGACTCGGGCTCGAGCCCGTGTCCGACCCAGTCGACTGACTCAGCCAAGTCGAGTCACCAGGTCACACCCGAGCTTGATCCGGAGCCACTGTGTGTGAGCCGTTGGATTTAAGATCCAACGCTCATAACCACCCCACTCGCTCCCTCTGTTCTTTTTCTTCCTTCGGCTCCCCGTACCTGCGCGTGCGCTGTGGCAGGTGAGTTGCGCGGCGTTGGGTCATCTCGCGGGCCCCATTAACGGCCCTGAGCCTCGCTTTTGCCCATGCCAGGTGCATCGCTGACCTTACCTGCCTCCCCTCCTCGTTTTCTCGCGCGGCTGCACTTTTGGTCCCGTCGCCAATAAACCACCGTCCAGGTGCTCCGCGGGCTCTGAGCTACTTGAGCACCTCCGAGGCTTTCCTCTAGGTCCCTTCCACCTCCAGTCACCCTCCCAAACCTTTCTCCGTCAAGTTGAGCACCCAGTCTCACGTTAGGCTCATTTCCACCATTTCTGGCCGCGTGAGCTCCATCGACAACTTGGGTCCTCCAGTGGTCCTCTTGCCCTGATTCGTGTTTCCCTGAGACCTCTGGTCATCGCAAAATCGGCCCCTAACTCCTTTTTGGGTTGTTTTCTCAGGAGCAACTCGAATCGAAGTTTCGCGGGTTGCGGCCAAAAGGGGGGCTTCGTCGTCTTCGGCTCCAGTAAGCCTCCTCCATTCCACCGTGTAGTTCTGGAACACCTTGTGGTTCGTGCGAACCCATCCTGATAGTTCTTTTCGCTGTTGGTTGATCAGAGCTCCGTGCCGTCGTCATCTTCTCCGCCTCCGGTGAACTGCTCCGCCGCCAGCACTTCTCCGACCTCCTCTGGACCACCCCTGTACCCTGGTGAGTCCATTTTAGCCCTGTAGAGTTTAATCACTAGCTAGGTTAGCTCGTAGCGCCCCTTTTCGCGTTTTCGGATTTTGCCGAAAACACTCTTCCGCCCCTCTCCGGCTCACCGGCGTTACAGGCCTGCTCCGCCGTTGAGAGTGGTTCCTTTATGTGCGCAATAGTATTAGGAACGTTTTCGTACAGCTGGTTAGTGCCGCCGTGGTCTTGGTCGTCGGCGACGTGCTGGCGAGTAAACCGCGGTGCTCTGTACCTTGTCGGATTTTTGACAAGTCCTAGGACCTCCTCGGGTTAATCGTGGCCGTCCACGACCTCCCCAGGTTTAGATCCGACCCTTTGGCTCCTTTCCGAAAAACTTAAGCCTCTGGACCTCCCCCTAGGTTGATCTCAACCGTTAAGATCAACCCCGGTTAGATCTGTACCGTAGAGGGTTTTTCGTGTAAATTCTATGTCTCAAGATCTCCTAGAGTAATCTTCGCCGTTAAAGACCTCCATGGGTTAGCTTTTAGCCGTTGGATCTGGCTCTGTGAAAAATCTTAGCCGCTAAGACCACTCCTGCGCAAAAAGACCTCCCCTTGGCCATTTTGCAAAGACCACCCCTAGACCACCCTCAGGGTCCCCTTTGTAAAAAGCCACCCTGGTCTTTTACAAAGAAAACCCCGCTCAGGACCTCTTAGGCGCAATCCTAGCCGTTCACGACCTCCCCGGTTTTAGATCTGAGCGTTAGATCTCCTTTGTAAAATCCTTAGTCTCAGGACCTCCCTCCGCGTCGATCTGGACCGTTCAGGACCTCCCTAGGTCTAATCTGAGCCGTCCAGATCTCCTCCCGTTAAAAACCCTGTCGCATAGGACCTCCCCGAGTAGATCTTGGCCATCCAAGACCTCCTCGTGTAAATCCCAACCGATCAAGACCTCCCCCTGGAGATCTTGACCGTCTTGAACCTCATCCTTTGGATCCGTAGCTTTAGGACCTCCTCCTCAGGTCTCAACCGTTAGATTTAGATCTAACGGGCTGGACCTCCCTCCGTAGATTTAGCCGTAGGACCTCCCTCTGGAGATCTTGACCGTAGGGACCTCCCCCGAGAGATCCTGACCGTCCCGACCTCCTTCCTTGGATTTAAAACCTTAGGACCTCCCCTAGTGCTCGGGACCGCCAGATCTTGATCTGACGGTCACGACCTCCGTTAGGCGCGAGGACCTCCTTTGCGTGCGCTGTGCATGCACTGGTCGTGGCCGTTGGATCTAATCTCAACGGTCCAGACCTCCCCAGTGCGGGAGGAGGTCTTTTGTGCGCTGTGCTTCGAGGTCCGTGGCCTTGCGATACAAGATCAACGGCCCACGACTTCCCCGTGTTAATTCAGTTCATTTGGACCTCCTAAGAGCTCAAATTTTCTAAGTCTTTTAATGTTTCAAATTTCAAAAGTGCATAACTTTGTCATTTTTAGCTCCTTTTTGAATGATTCCAATTGCTTTAGCTCTATTATAGAATGAACTTTAATCTGAGAATGAATTTAGGCACTGTTATGTAGCAGAAAATGATATAAACTGCATGAACTTGTTTAATATGAAATGGTTGTCTAGAAATTCATTGAAAATTTGTAAAATGCATAACTTTTTCTCTGTAAATCCAAACTGAGCAAACTCAACTTGGTAAAATTTGCCTGTAGACATGCTTTTATATGAACTAGGCCTTGTCTTTATTCATGTTCCTGAAAAGTGATATATGCTAGTCTTAAAACTTAGAAAAATCATAACTAATTCATTATAACCCCAAATGCTATGAACTCAACTTTGCTGTTCTTAGGATGACCTTAGCTACCTACCATAAAAATTTCAGATTCCAGATCATTCTAGAAATTTTCGCCATGAACAGTAACCGAAATTCATTTAATTAGGATTTTTCAGGCTGAGAGAAATTGTTTAGGGCATAACTTTTTCATGCTAAGTCCAAATGAAGTGATTCTTGTTTCTAAAATTGTCTAAAATCAACCTCTAGCTGCTGTAGAAATTTCATGGGATTTGGATGTTCTTTGCTGTTGAGTTCCTTTTGGGTGTTCTTCGTTCTTATTTGTTTTATTGCCTTTTCACGTTAGGTTCCGAAGAATTTATTGAACCTGAGCACTCCCCTCTGCAGCAAGACCAATCCCAGCAAGGCAAATAGTTTGATCATGTTAATCCCAGTATTTTAAGTATTTATGTTGATTACAAATTCTATGTATGCATTGCTACTTTGTGTTAAACTATTGTCGTTAGTTGACCTAGTAGATGTAATACTCCGGAAGTGTGAGAAGTCAAGAATCGGGTTAATTAAATTTAATCGGTAGAGAATTACTTAATCGGGGAAGAGTTTATTTTCAAAATTCGTCAAATCTAGTTTAGAGATGGGCTTTTCCGCTTGTTCTCATCCACTTGGGCCTGGGCCTTGGCCCATCTAGCCTAGTTTTGGCCGGCCAAAGGGGGGGAGGTGCCACCCTCCCCAAACCCTAGCTGCCCCCCTCCCCTCCCCTTTTCCCTCCTCCCACTTGCAGCCGCCCCCTTCCCCTTCCCTTGGCCGACTCCTCCCCTCTCCCTTGCACCTCCCCTCTGCCCAGGTGCTACTCCCTCGCGACTCCCCTTCGTCTAGGCTGCTGCCCCTTGCGCAAGAAGGAGAAAGAGAGGAAGAGAAGAAGGAGAAGAAGGAGAAGAAGATCTTGTGTGGGATTGGTTCAGCAAATTCTAGCGTTTCTACAAGGGTAACGAGATGCCTTCCCTGCTGTTTGATCCATAGTAGATGCGAAACCGATTAGAATTGTTGGTTAAATGTTGGGCTGCAGAAGATTCGATTCTGTCCAGTACCTTGCGTGGGGATTTTCGTGTATTTAGAGGCTGAATTTTAAGATTCCATCTCCTAGCGTTATGTGGGTTATGTCGTTATCTTTCAGTAGCCGCGAAGATCACTCGATTCCGAGGTCTGAGTCAAAAGTTATGGTCGATTTAGTATCTGCTGCCAGAAATCTGACGAGAATAATCTGTCTGGATATTTCCTAAAATATGAAAGGGAAATTGGAGGAATCTGAAAGTTCACACAACTAGGTTATTGTAGATAATTCGATAACCTTTTCAGATTGATAAAGAACGATCAATTCGGAGTTACCTATTAAAAGTTATGGTCATTTTAGTTTTGCTGTTCGATTGTGTAGGCAGTTTCTGTACTGAAAGTTCAAACAATGGTTAGCCTAATATTTTGGCCGAATTGGATTATCGTGTCAACTAGAGTATTGTTTATGAGTCAGTTAAGAATCTACAGAAATTGGGTTTACCTCTTTTTGACTTCCAGTTCATGATTTATGTCAATTACCGTGCCGCTGTCCAGAAACGGTATATGGCAGAAAACGTTGTTTTTCAGTTTCAGCTTTGTAAACTCGTTTTGAGTCGTCAAGTAAGCGATGTAGAATGCCGATTAGTAGCGCTGAGTATATTATGTCTTAATTGAAATTATTTTACCTGTTTAGGAGGTGAAGCCTCAGGTTTAGGAGTATCATCTTTGCCGGCTAACGCGTCGCATCGTGGAAGGCAAGTAAATGTAGCGGTTGTGCTACGGTTTAACCCGTTGTTCTTACTACTTGCACTATGCATGATTGACGTAATGTTAAACGATATGCCATGGTTACATGTTTTCTAAGTATGAATGTGGTAGCAAGATATTAATCGATTGCTATGTTTGGATGAGTTTGGGTAGTATTGTGGTAATTTGCTTAATGAGCCAAATGCGGAATATGAAAATAAACTCAAGGTGGACATGTTGATAATTCCTTGTGGTTACATTCATGATGATCATGTTGTGGTCTATGTGGTAGAATTCCCTTTAGATCGACTGATGTTGATCTTGGTGAATCGAGTGGGGGTTATGTGGTAATGGTTTTATGACACAATGGTATTGTGCTTAATGAGACACATGTGGATTATGAGGAAGTATTCATGGTGAGTATGTTGTTGACATTCGTGGTTAAATTCTTGTGGTTTATGATAATCATATCATTCATGACATGTCATAACATTTGCATTGTGGATGTCGCCGCTTATAGCCGCGACCGTACCGGTACAACATCGTGCATTGCCGTAGCACGATGTACACTTTTACCTTTTGGGTAAAGGTGCAGTGGAGCATAGCATGCATATGCATTACATTGTGGAAAGATCATTTGCATACTTATGCAATATATTGAGGTGAAGTTATTTTGCAAGCAAACGCAACTTCATAGTTGCAATGTGGAAATTGACTCATGAGAGTCTCTTGTGGTATGAGTAATGTGGTTGTGGTGGTGGAATGGGGTTCATCCCTTGTGGTATGGTAGAGGTTGTGATTGTGGCATGAGATTCTTCTCTCTTGTGGTAATTGTTGATAGCAGTTGTGGATGCGAGAAATAGTAAAGTTATGAGGTAAAACATGTTAATACTTTATTGTCATTGGTAGTGGTAGTGGTGAATAATATGAAGCAGCTTGATCAAGATTCAATTGTTGATATTTTACTATCATTGGTAGTGAATATGGTTGAGGCTATAATTGTGATCATTATGGAATTGGATATTGATGCTTAATATCTTTGTAGTTAAATTAGCTTGTGAATGAATGTGGATTCACATTATGGATGTGGACATATGGATACTTTAATGATGTTGTATATTTGTTTGTAGTCCGAATAGCACATTAAATAGTTTGCTTGCTGAGATTTTATCTCACCCTTGTTGTTTCTTTCCCCTTTCGGTGTTTCTTAAGCATTCTGGGATGGGTAGAGCGGCACTACAATAATGCACTCAATTCATAGATTCATGCTGTAATAAAGTTGAGAGGAAATTAGCCTAATGACTAGCTATTCGCGAGTGTTCGTTGAATTATTATTGATGAATTTGTGGACTACACTTGGTTTAATCTGCTAGGGTTGTTTAATTATTGAACTTGTTACCGTTATCCTTATTCCCTTAGTTGTTTATGCTTCCGCTAATGCTTCTTGTCTAGAGTTGTCGCCGAATTAATTTTGTCTTGAAATTATTGGCTAGTCAGAGAGTGGTTAAGTAGCATTCGGGGTAATGTGGATCCCGGGTGTTACAGTTGGTATCGAGCGGGCTTTAGGTCCGTGGTAATTAAAAATATTAAATTAACACACCGGTGCAGATGAGGATGGGATGGGTCAAGCATTGCATTCGTGCTTTGACATGTTATATTGATTATTCATGTTATGAGATAATCTTGTATGTTTATGTGTTGTTTCTATGACTGCTATGAGTGAGGATAGTCAATGATAAGAGGTAGGGTTTGCGGCTGTTGCCTTGGGCATTGCCAGTTTATACCCCCGTTCGTGGTACGGGGATATTGATGCAGTTACCTCGGGTAACTTAGTTGCGGATGTCATGGGTAAGTTTCTTAGAAAAGTGTTATCCTTCTTGAATTGATGTTGGCCGATTCTTGGCCTATTGCAGTTAATGATTTTTTCTCTCGGGTTAGCTGTTTATTGCAGTTGTTGGGTGTCAATAGGCCTCCAATTGTTCTTGAGGCCAAGTATTGTTTCTTTCTGATTGATGGGTTGTTTGACTGCTCGTGAGCAGTGCTTTTGGAGAGACTGGTATTTTTTCCGTGTTGTTCCATCTTTCTTGCTGGAAAACATGACTCTTGTATTTCGTTTGATATTTTGAGAGAGAATCAAAGCTTACGTGGGAAGTTCATTAACTTGTGGAAGCATTGGCTCTATGCATTTCTTCTGAGTTATTTCGACTTTTGAAGTTTGATTTTCTCCCTAGAAGGGAGTGTTAAAATCCCTTTATGATGTTTTGTTGTGTTTAAGTAGTAGGTGACAATTATGTAAATAAATGATAGATTGCGAATTATCAAGTTGAAAAGTTAGTGTGGTACATCATTAATTTCTACTAACATCTTTAGAAGTGAAGTTGATTAATATGATGTTGTCCTGTTGTAGTTTCTTGAAGATTTGTGGCTAAGAATTTAGCGATACATGTGTAGAACTCATGCATTTATTAAGGATTATGAAAAACAATTGTTTTGACTATTGTAGTTGTTTAATTTTCCCAACTTGTTGGATAGATTGGATTGATTGATCTTAAGCAATTAATCTGACCATTCGGGATGGTCAAGTAAGGAGGTGTTGGAATATTGCCTTAATAAGATTAACCTTAATTATATCCTCTCTTTACATACTTGATGAGCATGTACAACTGTTAAAGTTATGTAACTTTTACCATGCCGATTGTTGAAACATGTATACGTAAAGGGATGAAGGTTGATGTATTGACTTGTGGAATCTTGTCTTATAAAGTGGTATTATTGATGTTTAAAGTTATTTTATTTTAATATCTTAACATAAGGTGGAGTATCGAATCAGTGCTTTTATTGTCTTTGTGATTGCAAATTAGAGATAGGATCATTAATGCTATGTTGATGAAAAATTAATAATCAATTATTGACAAAGAATGGCTAGAGTGTAATTACTTTTGCTAAACTAGAGTTGAGCATCGATTGAGATAAATGTATGGAATCTAATAAGAGATTCATACTAGCATGTTTTGTGAGGTTGTTATGTTCTATTATCATCTTGTTAAAGATTTTGTTTTAATATGATGGCTTATGCACTAGGTTTAACTAGATTAAGTAGTTGGAATCTTATTTGGTTAATAAGAACATGATGAAGTGATTATGGTGTTGAATGTTTTAAAAAAATTAAAGGAATTGGTTAATTCCATAATACTAATTGAATTGAAGGGTGTGAGATTTACTGTTGGAATCTTTTGTACCTTATGACTTGTGTGATAGCCGAGGTTGCTTTGAGTAAAGCGACATGTTGAATGATCTTTTTGGTTTTTATCTGAATCTCGTGTTGTGGTCTTCAAGCATCCTTTGTTGGAAATGGCGGGATGTTGTAATAAAAGAAAATTGCTTCTTATTGAAAGGAAAAGTTGTACTAGAAGTATTTGAGGTACAGTTGATCTTATCTTGTGTTTTCCAACCTCATTGCTATTTGTTTTTCTTTTGGTCTTTTGGCTCTTGTGATGTTAACCATTTTCTCGTATGTTTGAATTTATTTCTTCTTACCTCTTCTTCTAAGAACATGGTAATTGTTGTGGGTTCATGAAGCCTTTGTTGGTCGTGGTTTTGGGATAGAGTATGATTTGCGGGGCGAGAGAGTCTATCTACAATGGTGTAGATGATGTACTCAATTGAGCTAATTGTTGAGGTGGCCAACTTGAGATAAATGAGTTGGTGTGTTGGGTAATGATTTGAAAATCCTTGGTTCAAGGAAGTTAAATTATTAAAAGAAATGAATTGGGAAATTATTGTTATGTCAAGTAGTGCGATGCTCTCTTGATTCTTGTTTATCTTTGTGTGTTTATGGCGTAGACCATTTGTAAATTGAGTGACGTATGTTGAGGCGTAGTCTTTTCCGATTAGGAAAAGAAATTGATTGTTTTGGTCTGTCGAGTGATTTTTTTTCACTCTTAGCTTATGTGGTGTGGTTCTCCAATTGTCCACTTGACGAGTAGAAATATTTTGTGGTGAATCATTTGATTTGGATCGTGGTCCTTTGAAGGAAAGTCAAGTTGCTAGTGTGATGCTTAAGAGTTCTTTACTCTTACATTCGGGTTCTTTTGCAAAAGATATTTGTTGTGCTTCTAGTAGAATGCTGTGAGTGGAATTTGTGATCAAATTCTTTAAAAAGGATATATTGGGTTATCTCGAGTATATTTAATAAGAGAAAAGTGTTTTAAGAAAGAGGATGGTTTGAGAAAGTGGTCTTAATAGTTATTGCGGGAAATTTTGCCAAAATGGCAGGACCTGTTGGCTGCTCAGGGCCGACAAAAGAATTATGCGGATGTTCGACGCCGAGAATTGGAGTTTGCGGTGGGAAGCCTTGTGCTCCTTCGGGTGTCTCCAACCAAGGGTATTGTTCGTTTTGGTACCACCGGGAAGCTTAGCCCGCGGTACATCGGTCCTTTTCCAGTGGTTGCTCGGGTGGGTAGTTTGGCTTATCGCTTGGAGTTGCCAAACTCTTTGAGTGGTGTGCACAATGTTTTCCATGTGTCTATGCTTTGAGGAAATACTTGCGGATCCGAAGACAAGATTGACTGAACAGTCACGGTGGAGCAGATCTCACCGTGGAGAGTCGGCGATTCGTATCTTGGATACGTCGGAGCGGTCTTGGGAATAAGACCATCAAGTATGTGAAGGTCCTTTGGGCGAATCGATCCGAGAGAGAAGCTACGTGGGAGTTGGAGGATCATTTGCGAAAGAAGTACCCCGAGCTCTTCGAGGCTGGTGAGTACTCCTAGTTTGGGTTGCTTTTTGCTTGTTGTTCTTTTCTTTGTGGTCTGTAGAGTTGGATTCGAGGGCGAATCCTTTTAAGGTGGGAAGAATGTAATACTCCGGAAGTGTGAGAAGTCAAGAATCGGGTTAATTAAATTTAATCGGTAGAGAATTACTTAATTGGGGAAGAGTTTATTTTCAGAATTCGTCAAATCAAGTTTAGAGAGGGGCTTTTCCGCTTGTTCTCATCCACTTGGGCCTGGGCCTTGGCCCATCTAGCCTAGTTTTGGCCGGCCAAAGGGGGGAGGTGCCACCCTCCCCAAACCCTAGCCGCCCCCTCCCCTCCCCTTTTCCCTCCTCCCACTTGCAGCCGCCTCCTTCCCCTTCCCTTGGCCGACTCCTCCCCTCTCCCTTGCGCCTCCCCTCGCCTGTGTGCTGCTCCTCGCGACTCCCCTTCGTCTAGGCTGCTGCCCATGCAAGAAGGAGAAAGAGAGGAAGAGAAGAAGGAGAAGAAGGAGAAGAAGGAGAAGAAGATCTTGTGTGGGATTGGTTCAGCAAATTCTAGCGGTTCTACAAGGGTAACGAGATGCCTTCCCCGCTGTTTGATCCATAGTAGATGCGAAACCGATTAGAATTGTTGGTTAAATGTTGGGCTGCAGAAGATTCGATTCTGTCCCGTACCTTGCGTGGGGATTTTCGTGTATTTAGAGGCTGAATTTTAAGATTCCATCTCCTAGCGTTATGTGGGTTATGTCGTTATCTTTCAGTAGCCGCGAAGATCACTCGATTCCGAGGTCTGAGTCAAAAGTTATGGTCGATTTAGTATCTGCTGCCAGAAATCTGACGAGAATAATCTGTCTGGATATTTCCTAAAATATGAAAGGGAAATTGGAGGAATCTGAAAGTTCACACAACTAGGTTATTGTAGATAATTCGATAACCTTTTCAGATTGATAAAGAACGATCAATTCGGAGTTACCTATTAAAAGTTATGGTCATTTTAGTTTTGCTGTTCGATTGTGTAGGCAGTTTCTGTACTGAAAGTTCAAACAATGGTTAGCCTAATATTTGGCCGAATTGGATTATCGTGTCAACTAGAGTATTGTTTATGAGTCAGTTAAGAATCTACAGAAATTGGGTTTACCTCTTTTTGACTTCCAGTTCATGAGTTATGTCAATTACCGTGCCGCTGTCCAGAAACGGTATATGGCAGGAAACGTTGTTTTTCAGTTTTAGCTTTGTAAACTCGTTTTGAGTCGTCAAGTAAGCGATGTAGAATGCCGATTAGTAGCGCTGAGTATATTATGTCTTAATTGAAATTATTTTACCTGTTTAGGAGGTGAAGCCTCAGGTTTAGGAGTATCATCTTTGCCGGCTAACGCGTCGCATCGTGGAAGGCAAGTAAATGTAGCGGTTGTGCTACGGTTTAACCCGTTGTTCTTACTACTTGCACTATGCATGATTGACGTAATGTTAAACGATATGCCATGGTTACATGTTTTCTAAGTATGAATGTGGTAGCAAGATATTAATCGATTGCTATGTTTGGATGAGTTTGGGTAGTATTGTGGTAATTTGCTTAATGAGCCAAATGCGGAATATGAAAATAAACTCAAGGTGGACATGTTGATAATTCCTTGTGGTTACATTCATGATGATCATGTTGTGGTCTATGTGGTAGAATTCCCTTTAGATCGATGATGTTGATCTTGGTGAATCGAGTGGGGTTATGTGGTAATGGTTTTATGACACAATGGTATTGTGCTTAATGAGACACATGTGGATTATGAGGAAGTATTCATGATGAGTATGTTGTTGACATTCGTGGTTAAATTCTTGTGGTTTATGATAATCATATCATTCATGACATGTCATAACATTTGCATTGTGGATGTCGCCGCTTATAGCCGCCGTCAGACGGTACAACATCGTGCATTGTCAGAGCACGATGTACACTTTTACCTTTTGGATAAAGGTGCAGTGGAGCATAGCATGCATATGCATTACATTGTGGAAAGATCATTTGCATACTTATGCAATATATTGAGGTGAAGTTATTTTGCAAGCAAATGCAACTTCATAGTTGCAATGTGGAAATTGACTCATGAGAGTCTCTTGTGGTATGAGTAATGTGGTTGTGGTGGTGGAATGGGGTTCATCCCTTGTGGTATGGTAGAGGTTGTGATTGTGGCATGAGATTCTTCTCTCTTGTGGTAATTGTTGATAGCAGTTGTGGATGCGAGAAATAGTAAAGTTATGAGGTAAAACATGTTAATACTTTATTGTCA
Organism: Ampelocalamus luodianensis; assembly: GCA_036346255.1. NCBI lineage: Eukaryota > Viridiplantae > Streptophyta > Magnoliopsida > Poales > Poaceae > Ampelocalamus > Ampelocalamus luodianensis. The sequence goes on along the minus strand of CM070620.1, from coordinate 42,599,000 downwards.
TTGGTAGTGGTAGTGGTGAATAATATGAAGCAGTTGATCAAGATTCAATTGTTGATATTTTACTATCATTGGTAGTGAATATGGTTGAGGCTATAATTGTCATCATTATGGGAATTGGATATTGATGCTTAATATCTTTGTAGTTAAATTAGCTTGTGAATGAATGTGGATTCACATTATGGATGTGGACATATGGATACTTTAATGATGTTGTATATTTGTTTGTAGTCTGAATAGCCTGTTAAACAGTTTGCTTGCTGAGATTTTATCTCACCCTTGTTGTTTCTTTCCCCCTTTCAGGTGTTTCTTAAGCATTCCTGGGATGGGTAGAGCGGCACTACAATAATGCACTCAATTCATAGATTCATGCTGTAATAAAGTTGAGAGGAAATTAGCCTAATGACTAGCTATTCGCGAGTGTTCTGTTGAATTATTATTGATGAATTTGTGAACTACACTTGGTTTAATCTGCTAGGGGTTGTTTAATTATTGAACTTGTTACCGTTATCCTTATTCCCTTAGTTGTTTATGCTTCCGCTTAGTGCTTCTTGTCTAGAGTTGCTTGCGAATTAATTTTGTCTTGAAATTATTGGCTAGTCAGAGTGGTTAAGTAGCATTCGTGGTAATGTGGATCCCGGGTGTTACGGTTGGTATCGAGCAGTGCTTTAGGTCTGTGGTAATTAAAAATATTAAATTGACACACTGGTGCACAGTAGGATGGGATGGGTCAAGCATTGCATTCGTGCTTTGACATGTTATATTGATTATTCATGTTATGAGATAATCTTGTATGTTTATGTGTTGTTTCTATGACTGCTATGAGTGAGGATAGTCAATGATAAGAGGTAGGGTTTGCGGCTGTTGCCTTGGGCATTGCCAGTTTATACCCCGTTCGTGGTACGGGGATATTGATGCAGTTACCTCGGGTAACTTAGTTGCGGATGTCATGGGTAAGTTTCTTAGAAAAGTGTTATCCTTCTTGAATTGATGTTGGCCGATTCTTGGCCTATTGCAGTTAATGATTTTTTCTCTCGTTAGCCGCTTATTGCGCTTGTTGGGTGTCACTAGGCCTCCAATTGTTCTTGAGGCCAAGTATTGTTTCTTTCTGATTGATGGGTTGTTTGACTGCTCGTGAGCAGTGCTTTTGGAGAGACTGGTATTTTTCCGCGTTGTTCCATCTTTCTTGCTGGAAAACATGACTCTTGTATTTCGTTTGATATTTTGAGAGAGAATCAAAGCTTACGTGGGAAGTTCATTAACTTGTGGAAGCATTGGCTCTATGCATTTCTTCCGAGTTATTTCGACTTTTGAAGTTTGATTTTCTCCTAGAAGGAGTGTTAAAATCCCTTTATGATGTTTTGTTGTGTTTAAGTAGTAGGTGGCAATTATGTAAATAAATGATAGATTGCGAATTATCAAGTTGAAAAGTTAGTGTGGTACATCATTAATTTCTACTAACATCTTTAGAAGTGAAGTTGATTAATATGATGTTGTCCTGTTGTAGTTTCTTGAAGATTTGTGGCTAAGAATTTAGCGATACATGTGTAGAACTCATGCATTTATTAAGGATTATGAAAAACAATTGTTTTAACTATTGTAGTTGTTTAATTTTCCCAACTTGTTGGATAGATTGGATTGATTGATCTTAAGCAATTAATCTGACCATTCGGGATGGTCAAGTAAGGAGGTGTTGGAATATTGCCTTAATAAGATTAACCTTAATTATATCCTCTCTTTACATACTTGATGAGCATGTACAACTGTTAAAGTTATGTAACTTTTACCATGCTGGATTGTTGAAACATGTATACAGAAAGGGATGAAGGTTGATGTATTGACTTGTGGAATCTTGTCTTATAAAGCTGGTATTATTGATGTTTAAAGTTATTTTATTTTAATATCTTAACATAAGGTGGAGTATCGAATCAGTGCTCTTTATTGTCTTTGTGATTGCAAATTAGAGATAGGATCATTAATGCTATCTTGATGAAAAATTAATAATCAATTATTGACAAGAATGGCTAGAGTGTAATTACTTTTTGCTAAACTAGAGTTGAGCATCAGTACGAGATAAATGTATGGAATCTAATAAGAGATTCATACTAGCATGTTTTGTGAGGTTGTTATGTTCTATTATCATCTTGTTAAAGATTTTGTTTTAATATGATGGCTTATGCACTAGGTTTAACTAGATTAAGTAGTTGGAATCTTATTTGGTTAATAAGAACATGATGAAGTGATTATGGTGTTGAATGTTTTAAAAAAATTAAAGGAATTGGTTAATTCCATAATACTAATTGAATTGAAGGGTGTGAGATTTACGGTTGGAATCTTTTTGTACCTTATGACTTGTGTGATAGCCGAGGTTGCTTTGAGTAAAGCGACATGTTGAATGATCTTTTGGTTTTATCTCAATCTCGTGTTGTGGTCTTCAAGCATCCTTTGTTGGAAATGGCGGGATGTTGTAATAAAAGAAAATTGCTTCTTATTGAAAGGAAAAGTTGTACTAGAAGTATTTGAGGTACAGCTTGATCTTATCTTGTGTTTTCCAACCTCATTGCTATTTGTTTTTCTTTTGGTCTTTTAGCTCTTGTGATGTTAACCATTTTCTCAGATGCTGGAATTTATTTCTTCTTACCTCTTCTTCTAAGAACATGGTAATTGTTGTGGGTTGCGAAGCCTTTTGTTGGTCGTGGTTTTGGGATAGAGTATGATTTGCGGGGCAGAGAGTCTATCTACAATGGTGTAGATGATGTACTCAATTGAGCTAATTGTTGAGGTGGCCAACTTGAGATAAATGAGTTGGTGTGTTGGGTAATGATTTGAAAATCCTTGGTTCAAGGAAGTTAAATTATTAAAAGAAATGAATTGGGAAATTATTGTTATGTCAAGTAGTGCGATGCTCTCTTGATTCTTGTTTATGCTGTGTGTTTATGGCAGAGACCATTTGTAAATTGAGTTGACGTATGTTGAGGCGTAGTCTTTTCCAGTTAGGAAAAGAAATTGTTTGTTTGGTCTGTCGAGTGATTTTTAGACTTGGGCACAATGGTAAGACGGTGTGATTTTTGGGTGTGACTGGAATGGTGCCCAAGTCAATTAAGGACCGAACATCTTGTGAGTACCTGTTATCCGAGCAATTTGTGCGTGCTAACCACACTAGAGGGTATGGGACCTCTCTTGACTTAGTACTTTGGCGTGTATTGGCTTCGGGTCGCAGGGAGTCGCAGGAGGGATGGTGTTGGGAGCATTGTAGTGTCCGAAAGGCTTCCCCCGTGATGGCTGGTTGTCTTTCGGCTTGCAATGTAAGCGTATGAGTTTCTACCCATACGAGCGGCTCGTAGTTAATACACAATATTGGAAAACGTCTCGTAGGACTTAGCCGTGCCGACATACCTTCGGAAGTGTTCTTTGTGGCTTAACGGCGGTCTGAAGTGTGGGTACATTGGTACACCCCTGCAGGGTTAAAACTATTCGAATAGCCTCGTCCTAGGTTATGAACACGCTTGGGTAAGCTTTTCAAGAGGTAGACTACAACCTTTTAATTAAAACTTGATGGGTGGTACGAATCGGGGATTCGTGCTATGTTGTGGTGACTATTGGGATAGTCACTTCCAGGTGGATACTTGTATGTATCTTTATTTCGCTGTTATTTCTTCAATAAAACAGATTTGTAAACTTTCTTTTAAATGTGTTACATTATTGCAAATAAAGTTGGCTTTGTGCAAAATGAGACATACAACCTCCACCTAAATAAGCTGGCATGTAGTTTATGAATAGGTCTGCTATTCCACACGTCAGTCTTGCGAGTACCTTTGTGTACTCAGTTATCTTGCTTAAATGTATTTGTTGCAGAGGAAGAAGGTGAGCTGGAGGGGCCTCACTTCTGTGAGTTGTGTTGTGGTAGCCTTAGAGGCGTCTAGCTTGGCGGCCCGGTCGGTTGCCTTGTGGGTTGTGCGGCTAACCAGTCGACTTTTGTTCTAGCCATCTTATGGCACCTTTTGCTTCCGCTGTCGTTCTTGTATAGTGTGTCATTTGGCCGGTCGGCTCTTTTGTAATAACTTACTTTATCTATGTCCTTTACTAGACTTGTTAATGTATTTTGTATGGAAATGATGTGTAATTTTGTGATGATGTGCATGTGCTGCAATTCTGGGAAGCATATGCCCATCGAGGCTTAGAATGTTTAATTAGTAATGCTAGAACCATTTGGAGGTTAAGTGTTACTAGTTAAATATTCCGAGTCCTCACAGTCTCTATCTCCAATTTCATCGCGAGTTCGTTTCGGACTTATTTTGATCTCCGCCACCAACACGCCTCCTCGTGCATGCATGTGGCCTATAAATAGGACCCCCAGGATCGCATGAACGCTCGCACCAAAATCCCTCAAGCCCCCACCACTCTAAAGCCTCAGCGCCGCCATAATCCGTCATCTAGGGTTTTCGGCTGAGCTTCATCTTTCTCGAATTCCGCCACCGCTGGTGATGCCCTGTCTTCGTGGATTGCACCATGTAGGGATACGGGTAGGCTACGCTAGTAACAATTCAAAATTTCTACCACGTAGTGCAGCGGAAGTAAAGTCGGAGCAGCCTAGTCCGACGAAGAATGCGCCGATGTAGTGGTCGTAGAAGATCGTCCAACGTCCTCGTAGTCGATCGTCTCCTCCAGCAACCTCCGCAGTTCCTTGTGAAGATCGCGGATCATCCTCAGCGCAACAGCGACCGCAGTAGCGTCTCTACGGTATCCACATGTCCAGAGAAGGAACAACCGTACGCCGGTGTGCTAGCACCAAGTCGCACGGGAAGGGTCTCACAAGAAGATGGCGGCTAGGGTTTTGGTGGAAACAACTCACGTGTCTGTCTCGCGTCTCCCATACTAGCCTCAAGCATCTCCTTATATAGTGCCCCGTGTCGGATTCTATCCGAACACGTTTTACGAATCGTATTCGTACTGGTTTGTTCCATCCCATTAAGTGTGTGATCCGTTAGGTTTATGTGTAATCGGTTGTGACTCAGAAACCCTTTCCGACCACGAGTCGTAGCGGTCCCTAGCAGGACATAACGATTCCCGAATACACACAAATTATTTCGGACGAACCTTAATGCAATATGATCTACGACCAGGTCCTCATCACTTACGACCAGGTCCTATCTTTATACGACGATTCGCCGCTTTCGGTCACGACGATTCGTAACTCCTTACGACTGTGTTTCACCACTCTGTGATTTCATTTGATCAGTCTACGACTTGCTCGTATCACCATACGACTTGTTTGGATCTGATCGAACTAAGCGACTTACTCTAGTATTTTTCCTTTACCTCACGATATCTGGTTTGAACTCCAGGTGAGATAATGTGTCATCCATGGACTGTTCAATATTTTCTCGATCGAGTCGTCGGATAACCTTACGTGGTCGAACACTTCGACCACAAGTGGCATGACCATGCACTTTCTTTATCCGACTACTTCGAGGGGCCAGAGACATCTCTCCCGTTATGTTAGGGGGGCAAATCCCATTTCCGACCAGTCACATCCCTCCGCATGTTTCATAGCATACCCGAAAGCTACCTTTATAACTACCCAGTTATGAATAGCATTTGGCAACCCCTAAGAGTGCTATTACACATGTAGGGAACCATGCTGATCTCAGGTCTAAGGATTATACATCATCATTACTTGAGACCAACTAATGACACACAGGATCATAACAATCTCAATAGTATCTCAAGGTGGGTCAATTCAACCCCATGTTTTCTAACATATGTTCACATTATTGATTCGATATCCCTATATCTATGACCGGTGAAACATGGTCATCAATCAATATATGCGCTGGTCGTAGAGCCACTGGTGTTCCGATCAGTGACATTCGACCAGGGATACTTTTAGAACGACATCATATAAGTCGAAGAGTTTCACCAACAAGTTACATACTTGTTGATCTTCAAAACTAACGATTCATTCAAGGAACATAATAACATTTATTCGAGAAATCATAAACATAGACGTGATACAATCATCTCTATGATTGTCTCTAGGGCATATCACCAACAATCTCCCACTTGCACTAGAGTCAATCATATAGGTATCGAATACCCATAGCTCTTGTGTGCGCCTCATTCTTAGGTTGCGGGAGAGGCTTTGTTAACGGATCAGCAATATTCAAATACGTGTGCACTTTGCATATCTTCACATCACGTCTCTCAATGATCTTGTGAGGACCCCGATTTATTTGGCTTGTAATGCTTAACCATCCACTTGGTCCTAACATTACAAATCAAATAAACCAAGCCTCGAGATATGTATACTTCCCAGAAATGCAGTATACACACCCCGCTACAAAATTGTACATCAATTCCATCTATTCACATAGAACCGAAGCACAACACAAGTTCAAAAGACACACATAGTAATAAGTTATTACAAAAGAGGGGCCGACAGACCAAATACCATACAGATAACCAAGTAAATAGCGGAAGCAAAGGTGCCAAAAGATGGCGATAAACAAAAGCCAATTAGTGTGCCTTTAACCCACAAGGCAACCAACCGGACCGCCAAGCTAGTCGTCAAACCATGAAACATCTCACAAAAAGGGAAACCCTTGGGGCTCACCTTCTTCCTCTGCAACAAAAATATTAAGCAAAGCGGATGAGTACAAAAATTGTTTTTGTACTGCAAGACCGACGTGTGGAATAGCGGACCTATCAATATGCTACATGCAAGCTTATTTAAGTGGTGGTTGTATGTCTCATTTTGCACAAAGCCAACTTTATTTGCAGAATGTAATACATTTCAAAAGCAAGTTTGTAATCAGTTTTATTGATTGAAATAACACGAGATACAATAAGTACAAGAGTAACCACCTATTGGTGACTAACCCAATAGCCACCACACATAGCACGAATCCCAGATTCGTGCCACCCATCAAGTTTTAATTAAAAATGTTGTAGTCTAACTCTTGAAAGACCTTGCAAGCGTGTCCATAACCTAGGGCGAGGCTATTCGAATAGTTTTAAACCTGCGGGTGTACCAATGTACCCACACTTGCATCGCCTTTTGCCAAGCTATTAAGCACACTTCCTTTGGTATGCCGGCACGGCTAAGTCCTACGAGACGTTTCCAATGGAATGCGTTAATTAAGAGTCGCACGTATGGGGTTAACCCTTAGTGACCAGCATGCGAAAGAGGCCACTAGGACCACACGTTGTGGTGGGGTCAAGCAAAGCCGGGAGTCAATAGTTACTAGCCGGACATTACAAGCCCCCGGTCGGGGTGGAGGACCTAGAAAGGAACCACCCCGGTCACGCCTTAGTGATCCTTTTTCTATAAACTACACCAAATGACTCATTAATTAATGCCTCCCAAAGTACTAATTCAAGAGAGGTCCCATAACCTCTAGTGTGGTTAGCACACACAAAATGCTTGGTTTAGTGTAACAAGATGTTCGGTCCTTGTTGACCCGGGCACCATTCCAGTCACACCCCACAATCACACCATCTTACCATTGTGCCCAAGTCTAAATCATTTTGTTTTCAGTTTTAGTTTTCATAAGTAGACAAGGCACAAGGTGGAAATCATAAATCATAATAAGTTTTGTGTGATCAAGGTTATCGACAAGTCGATAACCGCCCATTTCTACCGAAGCTAAGCATGGCTAAGCAATTGATTCGTAAACTACTAAGTGACAAGAGCTCATCCACGAACTCTAAATCACAGCAATGCCTAGGCTCATGGTAGTAGAGGATAATCATTTGCTAAGGAAATGCATCTACTAGGCCAACTAACGACAATAGTTAAAACAAGATAGCAATGCATACATAGAAGTTGAAAACAACATAAATACTTAAAATACTGGGATTAACATGATCAAACTACTTGCCTGGCGGTAGATCACTTTCTTGCTGCAGAGGATTCACTCACGTGAACAATAATTCCTTCGAAACCTAACGCGAAAAGGCGATACTCAAATAAGAACAAGAACTCCAAACAAAACTCAACAGCAAAAGTTCTCCAAATACAATAAAATTTATACAGAAGCTAGATTATGATTTTAGACAATTTTAGAAACAAGAATCACTTCATTTAGACTTAGCATGCAAAAGTTATAGCTAAACTAAGTTCTCTCAGCCTGAAAAATGCTAATTAAATTAATTTCGGTTACTGTTCATGACGAAAATTTCTAGAATGATCTGGAATCTGAAATTTTTATGGTGGGTAGATAATGTCATCCTAACAACAGCAAAACTAAGTTTGCACAATTTGGAGTTATAATGAATTAGTTATGATTTTTCTAAGCTCTAAAACTAGCATATATCATTTCTCAGGAACATAAATAAGGACAAAGCCTAGTTCATATTAAAGCATGTCTGCAGACCCATTTTACCAAGTTGAGTTTGCTCAGTTTGGAATTACAGAGAATAAGTTATACATTTTACAATTTTTCCATGAATTTCTAGACATCATTTTTCACTAAACAAGATCATGTAGTTAAATCATTTTCTGTTATATGACAGGGCCTAATTTCATTCTCAGATTAAAGTTCATACTATAACAAAGCTACAGCAACTGGAATCATTCAAAAAGGAGTTAAAATGACAAAGTTAAGCACTTTTGAACTTTGAAACATAAAAAGACTTAGAACAATTGAGCTCTCGGGAGGTCCAAACGAATTGAATGAAAAGGAGAGGTCGTGGGCCGTTAGATCAAGATCTGACGGCTTACGAGCTTCGAAGCACAGCGCACACAAGACCTCCTCCCGCACTGGGGAGGTCTGGACCGTCGAGATCGGATCCAACGATCACGACCAGTGCGTGCACAGCGCACGCAAGGAGGTCTACGCGCCTAACAGAGGTCGTGACCGTCAGATCGAGATCTGGCGGTCCCGAGCACTAGGGGAGGTCCTAAGGGTAAACCTACGGAGGGAGGTCTGGACGGCTAAGATCTCACGGAGGAGGTCTTCAACGGTCTAGATCTCCAGAGGGAGGTCTTTAACGGACACGATCAAGTGAGGGAGGTCCTGGGCGATCAAGATTGAACGAGGGAGGTCCTAAGGCTTTAAATCTGAGGAAGGAGGTCTAGCCCGTTAGATCTAGGTCTAACGGTTTAAACCAGAGGAGGAGGTCCTAACGCTACGGATCCAAAGGAGGAGGTCCTAGACGGTCAAGATCTCCAGAGGGAGGTCTTGATCGGCTGGGATTGACATGAGGAGGTCTTGGATGGCCAAGATCTTCTCGGGGAGGTCCTAAGCGATAGGGTTTTAATCGGAGGAGATCTGGACGGTTCAGATTAGACCTAGGGAGGTCTTGAACGGTCCAGATCGACGCGGAGGGAGGTCTGAGCGCTAAGGATTTGACAAAAAGGGATCTAACGCTCAGATCTAATCCGGGGAGGTCGTGAATGGTCAGGATTGAGCCTAAGAGGTCTGAGCGGGGGTTTTCTTTGTAAAAGGCCAGGGGTGGCTTTTACAAGGACGACCCCGAGGGTGGTCCTGAGGTGGTCTTTGCAAAATGACCAAGGGGAGGTCTTTTTGCAAAGAGGACCTCGGTGGAGGTCCAGGGGTGGTTTTTACAAAGGACCACGAGGAGGTCTTTTGCAAAGAGGACCTCGGAGGAGGTCTTTCGGCCTATTAGGGGTGGTCTTAACAAAAAGATCACGAGGAGATCTTTTTGCACCGGAGTGGTCCTAGCGGCCAGGATTTAACCCGGGTGGTCCTAGACGGCTAGGATCACAACCAGAGGGGAGGTCTTACACTTAAAGGTTCTCACGGGAAAGATCTAAAGGTCCAGATCTAAACTTGGGGAGGTCTTAGACGGTCACGAAGAACCCGAGGAGGTCCAAGGTGCTTTAATGGCGCGGGACCTCCGGACTTTAATTCTAGGCCTAAGGCCCTCAAGACAGCGACACAGCGGCACAGCTAAGACACGATTAATGCACCCAATGATTACTAATAATTGGGCATTAATGATGTCCTAACAAAATGACGAAAACGGGAGTTTTGAACCGGCAAAACCCCGAGCGGGCTCAACGGTTTGCCGCCGGCGATGGGGACCTCGCCGGCGCCGACCAAGGGCACCGATAAACTCACAATAGTGTCGCGGACCTAGCGGAGGCACTCTCGACGGCGGCGACGACCTTGAACGCCGGCGAGCCGGAGAATGGCGGAGGACAAGCTTTTCGGCAAAAATTGAAAACGACAAAACTGAGCGCTATGAGCTAAGCTAACTAGACCCTAAGCTCTAAGGGACTAAAATGAACTCACCCGAGTGTAGGGAAGGTCCAGAGGAAGTCGGAGGGACTTGGAGAAGGTCGACGAAGTCCGGCGGTGACGTGCTTGCCGGCGATGGAGAAGAAGACGACCTCGACCCGACAAGCGCCTCCCAACTCGTCCACCTCTGCGATGGATAACCACAGCAAGTTAGAGAATGCTCGAGGTGCTCGAGATGACAAGAAAAACAGGCAAGAACGTTGATGGAACCACTGGAGCTCGAGCTTCGGCAGGGAGCTCCAAGGTCCGACAATGGCGAGGGAGGGTGGTGTGCTTGGGGGCTTGAGTTTGAGGACCAACTCAACTGAGGGAGCTCAAGCACAGCCAAGAATGAAGAAAGAAAAGGAGAGGAAGGTCTCGTGCTATACATAGCACGGGAGCTTGTAATGGCATGGGCAAAAGGCTATCGTGAGCAAGAACCATGCCCACGCCAACGCACGCACGCATGTGACTAGTGGCGAGCGGTGAAGACTTTAGGGTTGAACTGCAAGGCATTGAATGCATGGCGCAAAAGGAGTCGCCATAAGGACAAAAGGTGACGTCTCACGCGCCCCAACCGCCTCACATCGACACCGCACAGGTGCGAAACCATGGTGCTCGGACTCGTGGAGGTCGTGAGGAAAAACACGCCAAGGAGGTCCGGACGCCCTGCATTTGCTTGGGGTGGTCCCGGGCGTCGAGATTCGCCGAGGTGGGAGGTCCGAGCGCGGCGAGGAGGTCCTAGGAGCCGTGGGAGGTCGTGAGCCACACGATCCCCATCCGGCGGCCCGCTTGCGCGCAAGACGAGACCGAGCCCAACTCGGCTGAGCTTGACTCGACCGGGCGCTTGGTGGGTCGGACTCGGGTCTGACTCGAGCCCGAGTCTGACTCAGCCCCAAGTTTGGGTTTCAAACTGCTCTGAAGTTTGGGGATTTATTTGAGGTAGCAAACGAACTCCAAAAATTATGAAATTTTTACAGGAGCTTGCTAGCTGAGGGATTGACCTTGAATAAAATTTTCAGAGGTTTTGGTGCTGTGGATTTTCCTCCAAAAATTTACCAAGGTACTGGTCCAAGGTTTGACCAGATTTTGAATTGGGTTGACCTTCCTCCAACAGCATCCAAACAATTTCTAAAAATTGTGGAATTTTTCAGAGGAGTCACATACCAACCCAAAAATTTAGGAAAAAAATATTTCCAGAAGATTATCACAAGATAGAACAAGAATGACTAAGAAGAATAAGATGTGAGTCGAAATGACTTGTGATTTTTGTATTCCCATAATCTCTTTACAACAATTGTCCAAACCATACAGGAAATACAAGATGTAAGAAAAAGTTTTAATTTCCCCTCATTTTCTTACATTTGAAACACAAGCCCAAAACTTGGGATGTTACAGATCTGACGAATAATGTGATATCGCCGAAGTATGTGCTTGGACTTTTGATGCGATCTAGGCTCCTTTGCTTGTGCAATGGCTCCACTATTATCACAATAGAGATCCATTGGACTGGAAGCACTCGAAACCACACCCAGCTCATTAATGAACTTTTTAATCCATATGGCCTCTTTTGCAGCTTCCGAAGCCGCAATGTACTCAGCCTCTGTCGTAGAATCTGCAACCGTTCCCTGCTTGGAACTTTTCTAGCTTACTGCTCCTCCATTTAAACGAAACACAAACCCTGATTGCGATCTGAAATCATCCTTGTCGGTTTGGAAGCTAGCATCGGTGTAACCATTTACAACCAGCTCTTCCTCACCACCAAATACAAGGAATGCATCCTTAGTCCTTCTTAAGTACTTAAGGATATTCTTGACTGCTATCCAGTGACCTTCACTTGGATCTGACTGAAATCTGCTCGTAACACTTAGAGCATACGACACATCTGGTCGTGTGCACAGCATGGCATACATGATAGATCCGATAGCCGAAGCATATGGAACTCTACTCATTTTGTCTCGCTCATCAGTGGTCGTAGGGCACTGAGTCTTGCTAAGATTAACACCGTGTGACATGGGCAAGAAACCCCTTTTGGAATCTTGCAAGTTGAACCGTTTCAACACCTTGTCAATGTACATGTCTTGGCTTAATCCAATTAGCCTCTTGGATCTATCTCTATAGATCCTTATACCAAGAATATATGCTACATCTCCTAAATCTTTCATTGAGAAACTATTTCTTAATGAAGTTTTAACAGATTCAAGCAATGGAATATCATTTCCGACCAGTAGTATGTCATCTACATACAAGATCAGAAAGACAAGCTTGCTCCCACTAACCTTCTTGTAAACACAAGGTTCTTCTTCATTCTTGATGAAGTCAAACCCTTTGACCACTTCATCAAAATGAATGTTCCAACTCCGAGATGCTTGCTTTAATCCATAGATGGACTTCTTAAGCTTGCATACCTTTCTAGCTTCTTTTGGATCGACAAAACCCTCAGGCTGTGTCATGTACACATCCTCACTTAGGTTTCTATTTAGGAAAGCCGTTTTGACATCCATCTGCCATATCTCATAATCGAAATATGCAGCAATAGCTAGAATGATCCGGATAGACTTAAGCATAGCGACAGGAGAGAAGGTTTCATCATAATCAACACCTTGAATTTGTTTGAAACCCTTTGCAACTAGTCGTACCTTATGAATGTGAACATTTCCATCCATATCTACCTTTTTTTAAAAAAATCCACTTGCACTCAATGGTTTTAATACCATCAGGTGCATCAACCAAGTTCCAAACTTGATTGTCATGCATGGACTTTATTTCGGATCTCATGGCCTCATGCCATGACTTAGAGTCTGGGTCTACCATCACTTCCAAATAAGTATTAGGCTCATTATTATTCAATAATAAAATGTCATGCCCATACCTTATAGGCAATTGACGTGGCCTTTTCGATCTACGTGGGGCTGATGCTTCATCTACAGGTTCAACAACATTTTGTTCATCCTGTAGAGGCTTAGTAGGAGTTGAAACATTTTCGGATGTTTCCCGAATTTCTTCGAGTTGCACCTTACTCCCACTGACTCCTTTGGAAAGAAACTCTTTCTCCAAGAAGACACCATTACGGGCAATAAACACTTTGTTTTCATCCCACTTATAAAAGTAATATCCTTTAGTTTCCTTAGGATATCCCACAAAGAAGCACTTATCAGACTTGGGTGTGAGTTTATCAGACGTCAAACGTTTGACATATACCTCACAACCCCATACCTTGAGAAAAGACAAACCGGGACACTTCTCGGTCTATATCTCATATGGTGTCTTCTCTACAATTTTTGATGGAACCCTATTTAAAGTGAAAGCCGCTGTTTCTAGAGCGTATCCCCAGAACTGCAATGGAAGATCAGATTGGCTCATCATTGATCGAACCATGTCCAACAATGTTCGGTTCCGTCGTTCAGACACCCCATTCCATTGAGGCGTTCCCGACGGAGTGAGTTGTGGAACAATTCCACACTTATTTAGATGATCACCAAACTCATGGCTCAAATATTCACCTCCACGATCTGATCGTAGACATTTGATTGTCTTGCCAAGTTGATTTTGTACCTCATTTTGAAATTCCTTGAACATTTCAAAGGATTCCGACTTATGTCTCATCAAGTAGACATAGCCATATCTGCTGAAATCATCAGTAAAAGTTATGAAGTACTGAAAATCACCTCTGGCCGAAATGCTCATAGGTCCACATACATCCGAATGTACAAGGGCCAACAAGTCACTCGCCCTTTCACCTCTGGTCGTGAAAGGTACCTTTGTCATCTTACCAAGTAAACAAGATTCACATGTTTCAAATGATTCAAAATCAAATGAGGTTAGAAGACCATTTTTATGGAGCTTCATCATGCGCTTCTGATTTATATGACCAAGTCGACAATGCCAGATAAAAGTGGGATTCATTTCATTGGGTCGAAGTCTTTTAGCATTAACGTTATAAATAGGCATATCCTCAAGATTCAAAACATACAATCTATTCACCAATGGAGCATGACCATAAAGCATATCTTCAAAATAAATTGAACAACAATTGTTCTTTATTATGAATTTATAACCTTCTGCTCCTAAGTATGAAGAAAAAATAATATTATTGCTTAAGGCTAGAACATAATAACAATTATTTAGTTCCATAACTAATCCTGAAGGTAAAGCTAATGGTAAAGTGCCAACAGCTAATGCAGCAACTCTTGCTCCATTGCCCACGCGAAGATCAACATCTCCTCTTGCTAAACTTTTACTCCTTATTAGTCCCTGTGTCGAATTGCAAATATGAGCAACCGATCCGGTATCAAATACCCAAGAACTGGTCGGAGAAGTGGCAAGATTAATTTGTATAACATTTATACCTGAACTGGAAGTTATACTTCATTTGTTCTTTTCTGCCAAGTACTTCTTGCAATTTCTCTTCCAATGCCCAATCTCATGACAATGGTAACATTCTGTGTCAGGCTTAGGACCTAGTTTAAGCTTCTTAAGCTTAGCCTTGAGACTCTCGATCTCATCTTTAGTCTTTCCTTTGCCTTTTCCCTTTCCTGACTTACCCTTCTTCTTGAAGGCTGTAGTCTTTTGAACCATCATCACATGATTGGAACTTTTCTTAATGCTTTCCTTAGCACCCTTAAGCATACCATGTAACTCGGTAATTGATTTCTCCATGCCATTCATATGAAAATTCAGTATGACAGGCTCAAAGCTCGCAGGGAGCGATTGGAGAATTATATCAGTAGCCAACTCTTGACTAAGGGGAAACCAAGCTTTTCCATGCTCTCAATGAGACTAATCATTTTGATCACATGAGGACTGACCGGGTTACCTTCTGATAGCCTGCAAGAAAACAATGCCTTAGAGGTGTTGAACCTCTCCGCCCTTGCTTGGTCCAGAAACATACCCTTCAGGCTCACAGTCATATTGTAAGCATCCGTGGTCTCATATTGCTTCTGAAGCTCAGAGTTCATGGTTGCAAGCATTAGGCAGTGCACATCGATTGCGTCATTGCAATGCTTCTCATAAGCATTCTTTTCAGTTCGAGTAGCATCAGCACTCGGTTCTTCAGGATAGGGATTCTCTAGAACATATTCCTTCTTTTCTTGTTTGAGAACAATTCTCAGATTACGAAACCAGTTAATAAAATTTGAACCATTCAACTTCTCCTTTTTAAGAATAGATCGTAAATTAAAGGTAGGTGCAGAAGAAGTAGTAGGTGCCATGATCTACAACAGAAAATA
Organism: Ampelocalamus luodianensis; assembly: GCA_036346255.1. Lineage (NCBI taxonomy): Eukaryota > Viridiplantae > Streptophyta > Magnoliopsida > Poales > Poaceae > Ampelocalamus > Ampelocalamus luodianensis. The sequence continues at coordinate 42,583,531 of CM070620.1, read as the reverse complement.
TATGCAAAGATTCAACACTATGTTTATGAAAGATCTTCTATTAATCACTCATGTCAGTGGTTATGTTCGACCAGTCTACGACCTGCTCGTATCACCATACGACATGTCTGGATCTGGTCGTATCACCATACGACCAGTGGTCGAACTTAACTTAACAATAGATAACAAAAGATATTCCCACTATAAACCATGTTTCCCTCAAACAACATATAGTGAGTCCAAGATCCGTAAGTCATTAAGTTCTAGTGACCTTTGGCATCACTGCTAGAAACCTAGTGATTTAAGGTAGGCAACCTCTTGCCAATCATATTGCATATGACTCTTGTTTGTTGGGTGGCATCTTTATGCCCCGGCTACCAACACCATGCCTCAAGACCCAAAACTATTTTGATAGCCTTGTCAAGTCAAACCAACACTATGCATGTGGGTGTCCGACACCCACCCCATCTTATTAAGATAGTTAACAACACCCTACTTTGGTAGACCTGCCAATTAATGATCAAAACCATGATAGGTGCAGCAATTCGAAAGGTATCAATTTTACTTAATTTTTCTGAGGGATACTATTTTATCATGTCAAAACATCTAATGATAAAGCATGATTAAATAGCATGACAGGAATAAACACAAACATTCACAGATAATGAAATTGAACTGTGAAATAGTATGGCCTTCAACATGTCGATCTCCATCAGCATGCTTCCTGTTCTCCGACCACCATGCTAGAAGTCTCCGACCGCATTCATCTACTAATCATTTACTCCTAAATGCTAGTAAAGAATTACATTGGATAATTTCAAGCATCACATGTCGGTACGCAGACCGTTATACAATAATATGTAGCTCGATGGCTATCTCACAGCATGACACGCAGGCCACGAAAATCTATTCATGCATCACATACACAATGGGCCATACTATTCACATCAAACCCTGCAAAAACAAGTTATGCATAGAATCCAATTCTACCAGGCAACATGAACACATACTATCTATAACGCACGATATGAAAATTTTCCTGAGACATGAATCTGTAACATCCCAATTTTCACAGCTTAAAAATCCTTTGAATAGTTAGTAGGAAAAAATTCACCATTTGATTTTATTTGAATTTAATTTCAAAAGCTTAATATTGGACTTTACAATAAAAAACATTTAATGTAAATAATCCCAACATGAACAATAGCCAAAACTATTTTATTTGGGTTCTTTGTGCTCAGATATATTTTCTAGATTTTTCTAGAATTTTTCTGAGTTTATTTGCTATTTTCTATTGCTTATTTGAATTTCTGGTATTTTCTAAATTAGAAAACCTATTTAAAATCTCAGTTAATCCTTTGGGCCGAAATCCAAACCTCCGGCCCATTCTCTCCGCCGCCAGCCCAGCTTCGCGCGGCCCAGCTCGCCCGCGCGCCACCTCCACCTGACATGCGGGCCCCGCATGCCGGTCCCCTCTCTCTCTCTCTCCGAGCGCCCCGATCATCCTCCACCGTCCGATCAAGGATGAACGGCTAGATGCGCGCAAGGCAACCGGAGTTGTCCGAATGTTCCTTGATTTTGGGCCGTTCGATAAAGATCCAACGGTCAGATCTCGAGTCCGTGTGCAGTGCGCGCCGCTTTCACACGCGGACCACGCGAGCCGTGTCTCGACGTGTGGGTCCCACCGCCACGCCATCGCCGTCTCCGAGGCGGACTGGTTCCGATTTCCTCGCGCCGCCGCTCGCCGCTTTGGCGTCCGTGCCCTAGACCTTCCCGAGCCGCCGCCTATATAAGGAGGGCAAGCCCTCGGTCTCCGCATCCCAACGCGCGCAGCCGCCACCCCCAGCCCTAACCCTAGCCGCCGGAATCCGCAGAGGAAGCCCGGTGCCAGCTCCAACTCCGGCGAGGTCGTACTCCGTCGTCGACGCCGCCCGCACCTCATCGATCGCACCTCGGCATCGCACGGCCCTCTACCTCCGGTGACCTTGGTTCACCGAGGACCGCCGAACCCGATTAAGACGAGCCCGAGACCTCACCGCCGCTTCTACCTCGCCGCCGGCCGCCACACCCACCCTCGTGCACCAGTGAGCCTACCAACGTGACCCTCGTGCCACCCTCTGCCTCTCGGTGCTAACCGCCGCCGACGAGGGGCCGCCGTTCGCCGGATCCCTCGGCACCCGAGCGCCGCCGCCGTCGGGCTGACGTGTCCGCCTGCGTGTCGCCACCTCACCCGCCACCTCAGCCCTACGCCTCAGTGTCGGCGACGTGGGCGCCACTTGCGCATCCACGCGCGCCCGCGGCATAGCCCACCGGTTTCAAAGCCCAAGGCTCGGTGGACCTTGTCCACCGTGAGCCATCTCGGCGACGGTGGGACCCACTGCCGATCAACAATCACCCCGTCCGAGCGCCCTCGGATGACGCGGCGTTGCGCAATAATCTGATTTTCCTTTAGGAAAATAATTCAGAAATTCATGAAATACGATTTTCAGCATTTTATGTATTTTCAATCTTCTAAAGCTCATAACTTTTGCATCCTAACTCCGATTGAGCCCATTCAAATTTCTAAATTTGTCTAAATTCAAGATCTATTTATCTGAGATTTTATTTAATTTTTGGAGTTTATTTTGCCTCTGTTATTTATTTGTTTTGTTTGTTTGTGTCTCGCTTATGAGTAGACGCTGCTTCGTCGGGAATTTTGTGGAAGAAGCAGCACCCCAAGACCAAGATCAGTACATAGACCTTTTCCAAGGCAAGTCATACCTTTGATCATCTTGAACCCAAATTTTACAATTACTTGTTTCAAAGTACTGCATTCTATTTTAATTATTTATTTAAATGCTTTGGGTATAGTTATTATCCCAATTGTTATCACACCTTGGCCTTGTATGTCATAATTCCTTGTCACCCTAGATTGGTAGCACCAACGTGGGTTGGTTAGACGCGAGTACAATTGCTTAGCCATGCTACGAATCATCATCTCATGTGAGTCGCAAATATTAAATATGACTAAGTGACTATGGAACTTTGTGTAAAACTGTGTGCTATGTGTTATTACTTCGTGATGGCATGTGTTGCACTAAAACCAACTGGGTGGTAAAGGATTTGGACTGAGGCAAGTGGTGGAGACTGTGTGACATGGTGGACTATGTGATGGGTATGATAATCTGTGTGGCTTAGTTAGAATATGGAAGTCTTGCCTTGGTCAATTAAGGACTTAACTTTGTGCGCCATTGAACCGAGCCTCATCTGCATGCGACCACATGCCCGTATGGGACGGCCTAACTTAGTGTTATGGATTCTCGCATTGATGTTCGGTGGTAGGTTAAGCTTTGTGATAGGGTGGAGGTGTGACTACTTGGTGGTTGCATCACGGAGGATTCGCCGTCCCCGCCCAACGGTGTGTGTTATGCATGGGCTATGTGATATGTATAACGGTTTGTAAGCACACCGGGAATGTCAATGCCGGAGATGAAGTTTCGAACTGCTTTGTTATGATTGGTGCTAGCTACACCGTTATATCGTGTGGGTAAAGTGTACAACCTCTGCAGAGTGTTAAACAATCTATTCGAATAGCCGCGTCCGCGGTCATGGACATGCTCGGTGATTTCACATAAGGGGTAGTTTTCATAAAATGTGGGAATGGGAGCTGTGTGATCTCAATCATATGGCTATGTGAAAAAAATCTGTTTAGCTGTGTGTCTTTGTGAAAACATCTGTTAAATTAATATTGTCTCTTTGTTTTGAATTATGCTTTCAATCTATTATTCGTATTCAATTACAAATGTTGCTTTTATGCAAAAGAACCACAGAAGCCTTTTCTTTGGAATAAACCTGCATCTATACATTGCATTCTGTGGTATGATTTGCGAGTACGGTTGTGTACTCACGCTTGTTGTAAAACTTGCGTCCAAACCTACAGAAGAGGAGGAGTCTACGCCTGCTTGTGAGGAGGAGTTCGTTGAAGGCTGATCGTTCGTTAAGGTCTGGATCCCAGTTGGTTGCCTGTGGTGAATTGGTGGGATCTACGCCGAGTTTTCCGCTCATTCTTTGCTTTATTTCCTGTTAGCCCTGCGTGGCTTAATAAGTGTAAACTCGACCATAAGGTGAAAACCATTATTTGTTATTCAAACTAATCGTTTACTTTATCTATCGCTTGTGTGGATCGATATTTACCTGTTTAACCCCGTGCACTAGCGTGATCCCGGACTAGTGCAAGCATACGCAGGGTTCCGAATCGTAATGCAGGTCCCGACAGAGGTGGTATCAGAGCCATACTGACTGTAGGTCTTGACCTTAGTTAGATTGGCCGTCCTTAGAGAGTCCAAATTATTTTCTAAAAGAAAAAAATTAACTTGCAAGGTTAATTGATTGCTTAACTTTTCTCATATCTCTCTCGCCTCAACTTTTGCTATAATCTCTTCTCTCCCCGCTGTTTTAAAGTTGCTCTTACCTGTTAAATCTGCCTTGACAGATGCCTCGCCTTCGAGCTATAGTGAGTGCATCGGAGGGTATGCCGCCGAAGCTTTGGAAGTTGCTCCGTGTTCTTGGAGGTTTTGATCGTCCGCATGCGACGCCGCAACAACCGACAAAGAATGGACGAACCGTGGAGTGATTTGTCGCCGACGATCTACGCCAGAGGAACGACAAGGTGAGCCAACCTTCGCATGTCTCGTGAGGAAGATCACTTGGCCGGAAGGTATCCAGAGTCGCGCGCTTGGCCATGCTACGATCCGCAACATCTACGCACGGAGCTTCAAGACACCGCCTTCCGTTACCACCCAGAGCTGCACCGTGGACTTGCCAAAGACGCTACCCGCCCACGTATGAGAGAGCAACGCTACGATCCAGACACCTCGCCCGGGCCGTGGCCGCCAGAGGAAGCTTTGGAGAGGACTATCACGAGTTGGATCATGTCTATGAAGCCTTGCAGAGTCAAGAGAAGGTCGCCACTCTGCAAGAGATTCTCTACGACCAAGTCCCGAAGAAGAGGAAGACCCCGAGGAGGATCTCAAGAAGATCCGAGGAAGGCCCGCTTGAGCCCAAGAAGAAGCGAGCCGAGGAGCCACCGAGCGGCTTGCACCAGAACGCCCGCCTCGCTGCACTGGTTCTAGGGCATCAAGATCGGTTGCCAAGATGTTGGCTCACTTCCGAGTCCATACCGCCGAGCGCGCGCGGTTGTGGAGGCTTTCTCGAGTAGTTGGTCTTAATTCCAGCCAGCTTAGCGATTCGGTTTAGTGAGTCGCCCTTTAGGCGGTAGTTTTGTGTGCTTAGGTCGTTGTTTCTTTTGTGTGCAGTATGAGCCGCAAAGGCCCTTAGGCATTTGTTGCAGCCATGCTAAGACCCTATTAATAAAGGTATTTCATTTGAGGTTCTTGAGCTGCGTTTTGTTGGGTTTAACCTACCGCTTAGTTCTTAACTCATCTCGTGCTTGCTACCTTATCTAACCTATGGAGCTTCGCGGATGGTTCAAACTCGTCGATCATTGCTAGTGGTTCCGTACCCCAAACCCAGGAGGCAATGAGCAACCACCGCAGAGCGCTCCGCGCAAGCACCCCAATTGACTTGCAAAACTTTGGAGCTTTCATGGCAGCACGCATCACCGATGAATACGATGATGACTCGGATGCAAGCCATGCACAACCGTAACAATAACAACAACAATCACCAAGATGGAGCCCCACCGCTCATGGTCACCATGGACCATCCAAACTTGCGAAATTCATGAGGACTCGCCCACCCACATTTTCTCGACACGCTCTCCGGTGGAAGCGGATGATTGGCTCGGGGTTATCGAAGGAAGCCGCGATCACCCGAGGCAGCGATCGTGAAAAGGTTACGTATGCCACTCACCGATGGAAGGCACCGCCTTTGAATGGTGGAGAACTTCGTGCGCCCATGAGACGCCACAGGATATCACGTGGGAGGAATTTTCTGCGGCATTCCGCCAGTATCACGTACCAGAAGGCATTATTGATCCGAAGAAGGATGAGTTCCGCGCTCTCAAGCAAGGAGCTATGTCAGTGTCTGACTACCTCAACAAGTTTTCTCAGCTAGCTCGCTATGCAGCAGAAGATGTAGCCACGGACAAGGCTCGCCAGAGTCGCTTTTTGAAGGGACTAAACACTGGACTGCAAGTCAGTTTGATCGCCCATACTTTCCCTGATTTCCAAGAATTGGTCAACAAAGCCTTTGTTCTAGAGGACAAACGCAAGGAGCTGGAAGATAGCCGCAAACGCCGGATGGCTCAGGAAGGGAATCATCAATCACGGCAAGAAAGGGCAAGAATAGTGCCAAGACAAGTTCAACGTGTTTCCACCCCAAACTTCGCTCAGAGCAATCGCACCAACTTCAACACTCGCCCACCGCCGTAACTTCCGCAACCCCGCACCGGTCAACCCCAACCCAGAAGCAACCATCGAACGCACCAAAGGTCCATTACGCTGTCGCCGCCACCAGACATTTTGCCAACCAGTGTCCGCAAAGGGGAACAATCACTCCAGTACGCTTCAACCTTGGAGCTACACCATCCAAGACACCAGCGCCAGGCATCAATCAAGGAGCGACACAAGTTGCCGGTCAAGCCGGAGGAGCCCCACGATGCGGATCGAGGCCGTGTCAACCACGCCACCTCGAAGGAGCCCAGAATCACCGGACGTCGACTTGGGTAAGTTTCGTTAACTCGAGACTGTGATCGCTTTGTTTGATTCTGGAGCTTCGCATTCGTTTGTTTCTGGAATGTTTGCAACCAAGAATAAATTGGAAGTTATGCAACTTAAGCATACTCTGTTAGTCCAGTCGCGTGGAGCAGAGCTAAGTACTAGAGTGGGATGTTTAGGAGCTAAGTTACTCATAGCTGGAGTTGAGTTTCTAGCCAACCTAATAGTCCTAGATACCCAAACCCTAGATGTCATTCTTGGCATGGATTGGTTATCCAAGCATAAAGTTGTGCTAGATTGTGGCCGAAGAGCCGTAACAGTCGAGGACGCCAGAGGGAACAAGGTAGAGTTTCTAGCCACCTCAGTTCGTGATGGACATTTGCTAGTAAACAGTCTGAAGACCCTTGCCTTAGAAGAAGTACCAGTGGTCAGTGAATATCCAGATGTGTTTCGGAAGAATTACTGTGAATGCCACCGGATCGTGACATTGAGTTTGTCATCGACCTAGTGCGTGGACAGCACCAATTTCAAAGAGACCGATCGAATGCCGATCGATGAATTGGTAGAGATGAAGAAGCAAATAGAAGAACTTCTTGAGAAAGGTTTCATGAGACCTAGTTCGTCGCCGTGGGAGCGCCGGTGTTGTTTGTCAAGAAGAAAGATGGAAGCATGAGGATGTGTATTGATTACCGTTCTCTCAACGGTTACCATCAAAAACAAGTACCCACTACCCGATAGATGATCCGCTTGATCGGATGAAAGGAGCCGTTTATTCTCGAAGATCGACTGCGATCGGTTACCACCAACTAAAAATTTGTCCTAAGGATATACCAAGACCGCCTTCTCAACGCGGTACGGACATTATGAGTTCTTAGTCATGTCCTTTGGTCCGACTAATGCCCTGCCTATTTCATGAACATGATGAATAAAGTATTCATGGAATATTTGGACAAGTTCGTAGTTGTGTTTATTGATGATATTCGGTGTACTCCAAGTCGGAGGAAGAACACGCCAACACTTAAGGATAATATTGGAAAACTCGAGAGCATCGCTTGTATGCCAAGTTCGAGTAAGTGTGATTTACGGAAGAAGGAAGTCGATTTCCTTGGTCATGTGATGACAAAGAGGAGTAGCATTGACCCCAGAAAGTTAAAGCGATGCTACATTGGGAGCAGCCCAGGCAGAACTCAGATTCGCAGCTTTCTTGGGAATGGCGAGTTATTACCGCTGTTTCATCGAAGGATTCTCATCAATTGCTAAGCCTCTTACGCAATTGTTGAAGAAGGAGAAAAGTTCACTTGGACTCAGCGTGTGAAAAAGTTTCCAAGAGTCAAGGAACGCTTGACTTCACCCAGTCTTGATTCTCGCGGATATTCGCAAGGATTTCGATATCTATTGTGATGCTTCGCGTCAAGGATTAGGCTGCGTCCTGATGCAAGAAGGAAGAGCTGTCGCTTATGCGTCCAGGCAATTGAGACCTCACGAAGAGAATTACCCTACTCATGATCCGAATTAGCGCCGTAGTGCATGCTCTAAAGATTTGGCGTCATTACCTCATCGGTAATCGCTGTGAAGTCTATACGGATCATAAGAGTCTGAAGTACATCTTCACCCAGTCAGATTTGAACATGAGACAGAGAAGATGGTTGGAATTGATCAAGGATTATAATCTTGGGATCCATTACCATCCCGGAAAAGCCAATGTAGTTGCAGATGCCTTGAGTCGCAAGAGTTACTGCAATGCTTTGGAAGTAAAGGAAAGTTATCCAGAACTTTATGAAGAATTTCAGAAGCTAAAGCTAGAAGTTGTGTTCGAAGGATTTGTAGCCAATTTGGAAGTACAGTCTACCCTAGAGAAGCAAATTCGTGAAGCACAACCAAAGGATCCTGTGTTGTCAGACATCAAGGTCAAAATGACAGAAGGGAAATTCAAGGATTTCACCAAAGATGATCAAGACATACTCTGGATTAATGGGCGATCTGTGTACCGATATCGATGGTCCGAGACAGCTTAATCTTAAAGGAAGCCCATGACTCAAAGTACTCAATCCACCCTGGAAGTACCAAGATGTACCAGGATGTTAAGACTAAATTTTGGTGGCCAAATTTGAAACAAGAAGTCGCAGAGTTCGTTGCCTTGTGCGACACCTGTCAGAAAGTGAAGGCGGAACACCAGAGGCCAGCAGGATTACTGCAACCGCTGAAGATTCCAGAGTGGAAGTGGGAAGAAATCGGGATGGATTTCATCACCGGTTTACCCAAGACCCAATCGGTTACGATTCAATCGGGTAATAGTCGATCGTCTAACCAAGGTCGCCCATTTCTTGCCATCAAAACCACATACTCCGAGATCGCCTTGCGGAGTTGTACATGGCCGAATTGTCGGTTGTACGGTGTGCCCAAGAAGATAGTGTCGATCGAGGATCTCGCCACCTCTCGTTTTTGGCAAAGCTTGCATGAAGCATTGATACCCATCTGAATTTCGATCGCATACCATCCACAAACCGATGGGCGATCAAAGAGTCAATCGATATTGGAGGATATGCCGAGAGCTTGTGCTCTAGCAAATGCTACCCGCTGGGATAAAAGTTTACCGTATGCGAATTTTCGTACAACAATAGTTATCAAGCTAGTCCGCAAATGTCACCGCTTGAAGCAATCGTATGGTCGTGCTGCAGTAACCCGTTGAATTGGTCGAAAATTTGAACGATCGGTTTCGGTCCGACATTATTCGTAGCGAGAAAAGCAAGTGGCCATGATAAGAGAAAGATTGAAGATAGCTCACCAGCGTAAGAGCTATGTTGATAATCGCCGCCGAGATCTCGCTTTTGAACCCGAGGATTTCGTTTATCTTCGAGTGACTCCACTCAGAGGTGTCAAAAGGTTTCATGCCAAAGGGAAGCTTGCCCCTAGGTATGTTGGTCCATTCAAGATTTTGGAACTCCGTGGGAAGTTGCTTACCAATTGAGCTACCGCAATCGTTAGCGAGTACATGATGTCTTTCATGTCTCGCAGCTTGAAGAAGTGTCTTCGTGTGCGGAAGAGCAAGCCCGTTGGAATCAATTGTTTTGAAAGAGGATCTTACCTACAAGGAGCAACAATAAGATTTTGGATGTCGCAGAGCGCCTCACGTAAGCAAGACTGCTCGTTTTGTAAGGTCCAATGGAGCAACCACTCGTAAGGAGAAGCAACGTGGGAACGTGAAGAAGAGCCGAAAGCCGAGTTTCCTAGCCTTTTCTCTAGCTAGCCTGAATCTCGGGGTCGAGATTCCTTTAAGGGGGGGAGGTTTGTAACATCCCAATTTTCACAGCTTAAAAATCCTTTGAATAGTTAGTAGGAAAAATTCACCATTTGATTTTATTTGAATTTAATTTCAAAAGCTTAATATTGGACTTTACAATCAAAAACATTTAATGTAAATAATCCCAACATGAACAATAGCCAAAACTATTTTATTTGGGTTCTTTGTGCTCAGATATATTTTCTAGATTTTTCTAGAATTTTTCTCGAGTTTATTTGCTATTTTCTATTGCTTATTTGAATTTCTCGTATTTTCTAAATTAGAAAACCTATTTAAAATCTCGCTTAATCCTTTGGGCCAAATCCAAACCTCCGCCCATTCTCTCCGCCACACCCAGACCTTCGCCCCACTCGCCGCGCGCCACCTCCACCTGACATGAGGGCCCCGCATGCCAGTCCCTCTCTCTCTCTCTCTCTCCGAGCGCCCCGATCATCCTCCACCGTCCGATCAAGGATGAACGGCTAGATGCGCGCAAGGCAACCGGAGTTGTCCGAATGTTCCTTGATTTTGGGCCGTTCGATCAAGATAAACGGTCAGATCTCGAGTCCGTTTTGCAGCTGCGCCGTTTCACACGCGGACTCACGCGAGCTGTGTCTCTGACGTGTGGGTCCCACCGCCACGCCATCGCCGCCTCCGAGGCGGACTCGTTCCGATTTCCTCGCGCCGCCGCCGCTCGGCCGTTTTGGGCGTCCGTGCCCTAGACCTTCCCGAGCCGCCGCCTATATAAGGAGGGCAAGCCCTCGGTCTCCGCATCCCAACGCGCGCAGCCGCCACCCCCAGCCCTAACCCTAGCCGCCGGAATCCGCAGAGGAAGCCCGGTGCCAGCTCCAACTCCGGCGAGGTCGTACTCCGTCGTCGACGCCGCCCGCACCTCATCGACTGCACCCTCGGCATCGCACGAAGCCCCTCTACCTCCCGGTGACCTTGGTTCAGCCGGAGGACCGCCGGAACCCCGATTAAGACGAGCCCGAGACCTCACCGCCGCTTCTACCTCGCCGCCGGCCGCCACACCCACCCTCGTGCACCAGTGAGCCTACCAACGTGACCCTCGTGCCACCCTCTGCCTCTCGGTGCTAACCGCCGCCGACGAGGGGCCGCCGTTCGCCGGATCCCTCGGCACCCGAGCGCCGCCGCCGTCGGGCTGACGTGTCCGCCTGCGTGTCGCCACCTCACTCGCCACCTCACCCGCCACCTCAGCCCTACGCCTCCGTGTCGCCGACGTGGACGCCACTTGCGCATCCACGTGCGCGCCCACGCGGCATAGCCCACCGGTTTCCAAAGCCCAAGGCTCGGTGGACCTTGTCCACCGTGAGCCATCTCGCTGACGGGTGGGACCCACCTGTCAGATCAACAATCACCCCGTCCGAGCGTCCTCAGATGACGTCAGCGTTGCGCAATAATCTGATTTTCCTTTAGGAAAATAATTCGGGAAATTCATGAAATACTGATTTTCAGCATTTTATGTATTTTCAATCTTCTAAAGCTCATAACTTTTGCATCCTAACTCCGATTGAGCCCATTCAAATTTCTAAATTTGTCTAAATTCAAGATCTATTTATCTGAGATTTTTATTTAATTTTTGGAGTTTATTTTGCCTCTGTTATTTATTTGTTTTGTTTGTTTGTGTCTCGCTTTGCAGTAGACGCTGCTTCGTCGGGAATTTTGTGGAAGAAGCAGCACCCCAAGACCAAGATCAGTACATAGACCTTTTCCAAGGCAAGTCATACCTTTGATCATCTTGAACCCAAATTTTACAATTACTTGTTTCAAAGTACTGCATTCTATTTTAATTATTTATTTAAATGCTTTGGGTATAGTTATTATCCCAATTGTTATCACACCTTGGCCTTGTATGTCATAATTCCTTGTCACCCTAGATTGGTTTAGTTGGTAATATTGTAGCACCAACGTGGGTTGGTTAGACGCGAGTACAATTGCTTAGCCATGCTACGAATCATCATCTCATGTGAGTCGCAAATATTAAATATGACTAAGTGACTATGGAACTTTGTGTAAAACTGTGTGCTATGTGTTATTACTTCGTGATGGCATGTGTTGCACTAAAACCAACTGGGTGGTAAAGGATTTGGACTGAGGCAAGTGGTGGAGACTGTGTGACATGGTGGACTATGTGATGGGTATGATAATCTGTGTGGCTTAGTTAGAATATGGAAGTCTTGCCTTGGTCAATTAAGGACTTAACTTTGTGCGCCATTGAACTGAGCTCATCAGACGACCACATGCCCGTATGGGACGGGCCTAACTTAGTAAGTTATGGATTCTCGCATTGATGTTCGGTGGTAGGTTAAGCTTTGTGATAGGGTGGAGGTGTGACTACTTGGTGGTTGCATCACGGGAGGATTCGTCGTCCCGCCCAACGGTGTGTGTTATGCATGGGCTATGTGATATGTATAACGGTTTGTAAGCACACCGGGAATGTCAATGCTTGGAGATGAAGTTTCCGAACTGTTTTGTTATGATTGGTGCTAGCTACACTGGTTATATCGTGTGGGTAAAGTGTACAACCTCTGCAGAGTGTTAAACAATCTATTCGAATAGCCGCGCGTCATGATCATGGACATGCTCGGTGATTTCACATAAGGGTAGTTTTCATAAAATGTGGGAATGGGAGTGTGTGATCTCAATCATATGGCTATGTGAAAAAATCATTTTAGTGTGTGTCTTTGTGAAAACATCTCATTAAATTAATATTGTCTCTTTGTTTTGAATTATGCTTTCAATCTATTATTCGTATTCAATTGCAAATGTTGCTTTTATGCAAAAGAACCACGTAAGCCTTTTCTTTGTAATAAGCTTCGCATCTATACATTGCATTCGTGGTATGATTTGCGAGTGCGGTTGTGTACTCACGCTTGTTGTAAAACTTGCGCCCAAACCTACGTAAGAGGAGGAGTCTACGCCGCTTGTGAGGAGGAGTTCGTTGAAGGCCGATCGCTCGTTAAGGTCCGGATCCCGCTTGGTTGCCTGTGGTGAATTGGTGGGATCTACGCCGAGTTTTCCGTTCATTCGCTTTATTTCTGTTAGCCTGCGTGGCTTAATAAGTGTAAACTCGACCATAAGGTCAAAACCATTATTTGTTATTCAAACTAATCGCTTACTTTATCTATCGCTTGTGTGGATCGATATTTACTGTGTTAACCACTGTGCCTTCGGCGTGATCTGGACTAGTGCGGTTTACACAGAGGGTTCCAGAATCGTAATTCTGGGTCCCGACAGAATCTCATTCACTTATTCGAGCCTTGGAAATCATCGGATTAATCATATTGACCCTGTTCCGAACCAATCTGATCACTGCCTTGATACGACCACACACTGCGATGTACTCCGATGGCGGAACTCCGACCAGTAGGAGTATCATGCAAGATAGTCGAAAAACAAGTCGAGCGAATCATATGGTGCTCTTAAAATATGCCTCCTCGGAAAACCCATCTACTATCGCCGAACAACGATCGATCCTATCGACCAGTGCCTAGATCGTTTCATCCATATGAACCAATCTAGGTTATCAGACCAAACCAGTAATATATCCAATCTACTACTGTCACATATCCAGTATATGCGTCCGATCTAGATCAAAAACCATGCAGGATAGCTCTGATACCACTGTAGGGATACAGGTAGACTACGCTAACCACAATTCAAAATTTCTACCACGTAAACCAGGATGCCAAGCAAGATAGATGATCATAGATCATTACCACAATTCAAAATTTCTACCACGTAAACCAGGATGCCAAGCAAGATAGATGATCACAGATCATTACCACCAGACGCGTAGTGCAGCGGAAGTAAAGTCGGAGCAGCCTAGTCCGACGAAGAACGCGCCGATGTAGTGGTCGTAGAAGATCGTCCAACGTCCTCGTAGTCGATCGTCTCCTCCAAAGAACCTCCGTAGTTCCTTGTGAAGATCGCGATCGCCCTCGGTATAACAAATGACCGCGATGGCGCCTCTACGGTATCCACACGTCCAGAGAAGGAACAACCGTACGCCGGTGTGCTAGCACTAAGTCGCACGGGAAGAGTCTCACAAGAAGATGGTGGCTAGGGTTTTGGTGGAAACAACTCACGTGTCTGTCTCGCTTCTCCCATACTAACCTCAAGCATCTCCTTATATAGTGCCCCGTGTCAGATTCTATCCGAACACATTTTACGAATCGTATTCGTACTGGTTTGTTCCATCCCATTAAGTGTGTGATCCGTTAGGTTTATGTGTAATCGGTTGTGACTCGGAAACCCTTTCCGACCACGAGTCGTAGCGGTCCCTAGCAAGACATAACGATTCCCGAATACACAAAAATTATTTCGGACGAACCTTAATGCAATATGATCTACGACCAGGTCCTCATCACTTACGACCAGGTCCTATCTTTATACGACCGATTCAAGACTTTCGGTCACGACTCGATTCAGAACTCCTTACGACCAGGTTTCGACCACTCTGTGATTTCATTCGATTAGTCTACGACTTGCTCGTATCACCATACGACTTATTTGGATCTGATCGAACTAAGCGACTTACTCTATTATTTTTCCTTTGCCTCACGATATCTGGTTTGAACTACAGCTGAGATAATGTGTCATCCATGGACTGTTCAATATTTTCTCGATCGAGTCGTCAGGTAACCTTACGTGGTCGAACACTTCGACCACTAGTGGCATGGCCATGCACTTTCTTTATCCGTCTACTTCGAGGGGCCCAGAGACATCTCTCCCGTTATGTTAGGAGGGGCAAATCCCATATCCGACCAGTCACATCCCTCCGTATGTTTCATAGCATACCTGAAAGCTACCTTTATAACTACCTAGTTATGAGAAGCGTTTGGCGACCCCTAAGAGTGCTATTACACATGTAGGGAACCATGCTGATCTCAGGTCTAAGGATTATACATCATCATTGCTTGAGACCAACTAATGACACACAGGATCATAACAATCTCAATAGTGTCTCAAGGTGGGTCAATCCAACCCCATGTTTTCTAACATGTGTTCACATTATTGATTCGATATCCCTATATCCATGACCAGTGAAACATGGTCATCAATCAATATATGCGCTGGTTGTAGAGTCACTAGTGTTCCGATCAGTGACATTCGACTAGGGATACTTTTAGAATGACATCATATAAGTCGAAGAGTTTCACCAACCAGTCACATACTTGTTGATCTTCAAAACTAACGATTCATTCAAGGAACAGAATAACATTTATTCAAGAAATCATAAACATAGACGTGATACAATCATCTCTATGATTGCCTCTAGGGCATATCACCAACACACCATCGCCTTCCCCGTCACCTGAGAAACCTCCAGGACCCCTTCATTGCCCGGAAGCCTCATCGGAGCCCTCATCTGACAATATCAAATCGCCTCCACCGCCTTGAGCTCGTCGCCGGTCGCCATCATCGTCTTCCACCACCCAGAGCTGCACCCAGAGGTTTGCAATAGCGCCAGCTACCCTCTGGTACCACCCACCCTCGCCGGCGAGCCGCCGTTCGCCGTTGACGCTGGGTCCAGTGTCGTTCGCTGTTGATCTGACGTGGCGAGCCGTGTCAGCGTCCACCTCAGTGCCAGCGTCAACCTCTTTGCTTGCATGTCGCCCACGTAGCTGGTTTGTCAGCACGTGTGTGGCACGGTTCACCGATCCCCAGATCTAAAGGTTCGGTGAACTCAATGAGTTAGGGTGTGAGCGCGCGGAGGATTGGCTGAGCAGGCCGTTCGATTTAGATCGGACGGTCCACACTCGTTGGGACGTTCGGACCACCCGAACATGATAACCAAATCTGACTGTTCATTCTTGATCCAACGGTTAACATTGGTTGGCATTATAAACGCGCGAGCACTGGTGAAGCGGGATGACTGGGCCGTTCGATTTAGATCGGACGGTCCAAACTGAGGGGAACGTTCGGACCACCCGGACGTCTGAACTTGATCAGGCCATTTAATTTAAATCGGACGATCCTCGTTGGCTGGGATGTTCGAACCATCCGAACGGCAACTCGATCGGGTCCGTTCAAACTAGATCGGACGACTGAGGTGAGTTGAAGTGGAAACACGCAGGCGAAGCAGGCCGAATGGACCGCGTGCACGTGAGGAATGGGTCGAGCTGAAAAGGTTTCGGCCCAAGCACAGTTTGATGAATTATTTTGATTTACCAATTGAATTAATTCTCTTAATTCAAATAGGCTTTAGAAAATAGCAAAATAAATCCAAAAATTATGAGAAAATTTAAAGAAATTCTCAAGCGCATTTTGGATTTAAATAAAATATTTCCAACTTATATTTGGTAATAAATTTTGCAAATAATTTATTTTGGCTTTGAAATAAATAGGGAAAAGCTTTTAAAATTTCAGAAAATTCCAGAGATTAATTAAATTTTCCTTTTCAACTTTAAATCCAGTAAAAACTCATAAAGCCCAATAAATTTTAATTCTTAAGAAATTCAAGCAAAGAAATTGAACTCTTTTAAATTACAGAAAATCAAGAAAAATCTTCGACAACCGGAAAATCCAATAAAATAATAACTTTATTTATTTTTATTTTGGTGACAGAACTTTGGGAAGTTACAATCTTGATCAGACCGTCTAAACACATGGTCCAATCAGCCCTAGTCAGTCTGAACGTTTCGACTCAGACCACTTGGTAAGACCTAACTGCCTAACTGCACCGGTCGGTCCGAACGTTTTGACTCGAACCACTTGGTTAGACCCCACTTGTCAGCTCCCTCTTCAACCTCTCAATGGTGGGCTCGCAGACCCCTTTTGACACGCGGCCGTGATGCTCTACGTCGCTCCATTCACTACATGAATCCATCGCCCTCCATGGCCTATCCTTGAGCTTCTTCGTTTAACGCCACCTCCACTCCGTCTTTTTCTCGAGCTTAATAACCCTCACACCCCTCTCATTTTGCCATTCTTCCTCTCTGTGGCTGAGGAAGAAGACGCCTTTGTGAGCACCTCTATCGGGTAAGCTTCAAGTGTAATATCCCGGAAAGTTTTTGTCAGTTTTGTTGAGAGCAGGTTGTTAATCATGATAGTGACCTGTAGGTTTTTTGCTAAAACCAGGTTTTTGAGGGGGAAAAACGAAACTTTCTGGCAACTTGGGCCTGGGCCAAGGCCCAGTAGGGTGGCCGGCCAAGGGGGGGGCTCCCCTCCCCCAAACCCTAGCCGACCAAACCCCCCCCATCTCCTCCCTAGCAGCCGCCCCCCCCTCTCCTCGCTAGCAGCCGCCCCCTCCTCTCCTATCTTGCGGCCAACCCTTCCCCTTCCCCTCCCCTTGCGCAGCCCCACCTCCCCACCTCCTTGCACCCCTCTTTGATTCCCCATTGTTGCTGGCCAAGAGCAAGAAAGAAAAGCCTTGGGTGGCCGGCCAAGAGGAAGAGAAAAGAAGGGAAGAAAAGGAGAGAAAGGGAGAAGGAAGAGAAGAAAGGGAGAAGGGAAGAAGGATCCGCAACCGGGAACTCGTGGTGATCTTCATCCGCGCTGCGTACCTTCGTCGTTTCGGCAAGGGTAACCCGTGGTTCTTTGTTTTGGGTCGTTTTCTTGTTGTCCAATTTTCGGATGACAGTAGATCGGTGTTCTGCAGTAGCATATATTGTCGTTTTTGGTTAAGGTAAAGGCAGATTTGGGTCTGGGCATCTCCTAGAAAGTTGTGGGTATCGTAGTTATCTTTCATTGCCGACAAGAATCAGGTCATTCGGACTTCGATAGCCAAAGTTATGATTTTTTTAGTGCTATGATGTTTCTGTGGGTAACAGATTTGACAGTGTCGGTTTAACCTGATTTAAACTCGCTGTTAGAGGAGTTTCCATAGGGTCTCACCATAACGAAAAATGAAGCTAATACTCTTAGCTTTCAGGAAAACTAAAGATCACTGAATTTGGATGAACGTAGAGAAAGTTATACTATTTTCTTTATTTCTGTCCAGAAACTGAATGCTGTTGAGCTGCTCTGACTAAAGGGATTGGTAGGGGTAGAAGATGGCCGAATCAGAGGGTCACCCCAACTAGGTTTATTTAGGCAACTTAATTATCTTTTCAGAAAGTCTAAGAGCATCTCATTTGGACCCCTGAGCAGAAAGTTATGAATTTTTGAAGTATGCTGTTTGCAGTGACCTATCGCTAGAAATTAGAAAAGTTGAATATGTTAAAAGTTAGCGATTTCGAATGTGATGTTATGTGTGGTTTTGGTCCAGTAAGCAAGTCTTAGTTTGGGGTTTTATTCTTGTCCAGGTGGCAGCGAGGTCCCAAGGGCAGCACCTACTTTGCGTCCGCTGCTCTCACGGTTGAGGCAAGTATTCGGGTTAAAATGGAAATTCTTGTTGCATGTCATGATTGAGTTGTGTAATGTACATTGTTGTCATGTGAAAGTGATGTTGAGATGGCCCTAGTGGTGTTGATGCTTGCATGTTATGACTGCAGTTATTCATAATGCTTCTGTTTTCATGACTAAGGTATATATTGAATTCTATTGAATGAGAAGAAATAGATGTTATATTCATGCATATTCGAGCATCTTGAAACTTGGTCATGAGGTGACCAAGTGATTCGATTGAGGTCCTGTCGACCAATGACAAGCTTGAGGTCCCCACATTTATGAAATGTGGGCAATATGTACAGAGGTCCCCGACATTTTGATGACGGGCAAAGGTCCCTATACAAGTTGTTGTATAGGCTCTTGGTCCCTGTGCCAGATAGCACAGGCATGGGTATCCATTGACGGATGAATACCCCGCATTACCGGTAAAATGCGTAAAGAGTTAAAGAACAAAGAGTGCATAGCATTGTCAGCATATTTTTAATTTTGGAAATGCCATGAGTAATGTTGATTAAAGTTGTTCAAACGGTTATGTCTTTATGATCCTGTAATCTTGTTGATACTTGCTGAGTCCTATGGCTCATCCTTGCTTTGTTTTGATTTAGGTACTTCTGGCAAAGACGTCATGCATGGGCGGGAGTAGATGATTGGAAAGCACGCACCACTTCACAACAATAATGCAATTGTTATTTTAGCATCACATAAGAATAAATAGACTGCTGAGAAATACCCTTAGTTATTTTATGATTATGAATGACGAAATAAGTTATGGATGTGAGAATGGTGTTATTTAATTACCTTCATATGATTATCCCTTATGCATGAGTGTATTGGTTTATGAAATTACTGTTAAATGTTATGTTCACTTGTTAGAAAATTGTTTTTCCTAGATTACAAGAGAAACTCTCTCAAAAATTTGTAAATTCGCTCTAGTTGTATTTAGTTTTGGTAGCACTCCAAGCTTTGCTCGCCGTCGGGAGCCACCGTTGGTGAGCCTTCGCTCTCGCCGTCACCAGCCCTGAGATCGCCGCCGCATGGTCTACATGATGCGCACCTCATCATCCTCGATGGAGCCCCGAGTCGCCTCGTCGCCGTTCAACCGCCGCTCGCGCGCAAAAACTCGAGCGCCGCCGCGGTTTTGGTCGCCGCCGGGAGCATGCAGCCGTGTCACCAGACTCGCGAGGGTGCGAGGAGTCCAGTGCTACCCTCCGTTGCCGCCGCCGTGGCCGGAGTCACCGTTGTCGTACACGGCCGACAAAACTCGCCGGCGAGCCACCGTGTCCTGCCACCTCCGCTGCCGCGTCAGCCTTTTCGCTCGCGTGTCGCCAAGTCACCCGCCACCTCACCCTTTCCGCTGGTGTGTCGCTCGGGTGGCGGCATCGTCAACATCCACGTGCGAGCATGCCACCTAACCGCCTCACCCGGATCCAATCTACATAAACCGGTCCACGGTGCAGACGAGTCACCGACAGTGGGACCCACTGCCGTGCCTTTTGTCACCCCGCCCCAACATCCTCGGATGACGTCGGTGCACAAGCAATATTCTGATTTTCCTTTAGGAAAATAATTCGGGAAATTCATGAAATACTGATTTTCAGCATTTTATGTATTTTCAATCTTCCAAAGCCCATAACTTTTGCATCCTAACTCCGATTGAGCCCATTCAAATTTCTAAATTTGTCTAAATTCGAGATCTATTTATCTGAGATTTTTATTTAATTTTTAGAGTTTGTTTTGCCTCTGTTATTTATTTGTTTTGGCTGTTTTGCTTCGTTTGTGCGTAGACGTCGATACTTCGGGGGTTTTCGTCGAAGAAGGCTTCAACCAAGCTCAAGACCTGTACATAGACCTATTCCAAGGCAAGTCATACCTTTGATCATATTGAATCCCAGTTTTCCCAAATTATATTGTGTTAAATTATTGCATTTACTTTAATTATGTATTTAAATGCTTTTGGGCTAGTTATTGATCCCCCTTGTTATGTTCACCTTGCCTACCTGTATACCTTCATCTTTTGTCGCCCTAGATTGGTTTATTATTTAGTTGGTATTAACATATTGCCAACATGGTTGGTTAGACCGACTAGAATTGCTTAGCCATGCTACGAGTCATCATCTCATATGAGTGCAATTATGAAACTAACTAAGTGATTATGGAACGTGTGATAAAGCTGTGTGTCTGGTGTGCTATTACTCGTGATGGCATGTGTTGCACTAAACCAACCGGGTGGTAAAAGATTTAGACCGAGGCAAGTGGTGGATACTGTGTGAACTGGTGGCTTTGTGATTGGGATTTATCTGTGTGGTTTAGCTAGAAAAACTGGAAGTCTTGCCTTGGTCAATTAATGACTTAACTTTGTGCGCCATTGAACTGAGCTATACTGTACGACCACATGTCCGTGACAGCTTAACTTAGTAGGTTACGGAGTTTCAACATTGGGGTTCGTGGATAGGTTAAGCTTTGTGATATGGGATCGTGTGAATAAGAACGCCAATGTTGAGACAAAGTTGCCGAATCGTTATGTTACGATTAGTGCTAGCTACACTAGTTGTATCGTGTGGGTAAAGTGTACAAACCTCTGCAGAGTGTTAATCAATCTATTCGAATAGCCGCGTCCTCGGTCATGGACAACGCTCGGATTTCACATGAGGGGTAGTGTTCATAAAATGTGGGATTGGGAGGCGTGTGATCTCAATCAAATGGTTGTGTGAATTAATCAGTTTAGCTGTGTGTCTTTGTAGAAACAACTGTTAAATTAATATTGTCTATTTGTTTTGAATTATGCTTTCAATCTATTATTTGTATTCAATTGCAAATGTTGCATTTCTGCAAAATAACCACAGAAGCCATTCCTTTGGAATAAGCCTGCATATATATATCGCATTCTGTGGTATGATTTGCCAGTACGGTTGTGTACTCACGCTTGTTGTAAAACTTGCGCCCAAACCTCTGTATGGAGGAGTCTTCGCCGCTTTCGAGGAGGAGTTTGTGGAAGAAGGTTGTTCGCTAGGTCATCGATCCCACGGTTGCTGTGGTGTCTTGATTGAGTTTGCGAGTTTATTTCGTTCCACGCAGATTTTCTTTAGTGTTAGCCTGCGTGGCTTAATAAGTTGTAACCCGACCTTAAGGTCAAAACTCTAAGTTGTTACTCAAACTATTCGCTTATGTTATATTTCGCTTGTGTGGATTGATATTCACCTATGTTACCGTGTGCACTAGCGTGATCCCGGACTAGTGCGAGAATACAGAGGGTCCGACTGCATTTTGGGTCCCGACAGAGGTGGTATCGAGCCATCTTGATCGTAGGTCTTGACCTTAGTTAGATTGGCCGTCTTTAGAGTGTCCAAACTATTTTCTAAAGGAAAATTAACTTGTAAAGTTAATCAAATGCTTAACTCTCCTCATATCTCTCTTGCCTCAACTTTTGCTATAATCTTTTCTTTCCCCATTGTTTTAAAATTGCTCTTACCCAGCTAAATCTGTCTTGACAGATGCCTCGCCTGCACTCCTATGGTGAGCGTTGTGGAGGTTACGCCGCCAACTTTGGAAGCTTCGCAGTACTTGGAGGTTTTGATCGTCCGTTGTACCGAGGAAACAACCGGATGGTGGATGGACATAAGCGGGTACGATCGTCGCTGACGATCTACGCCAGATAAACACCAAGGCAAGCCACCACTGAACATCTCCGTCGGGAGGATCACTTGGAGTGAAGGAATACAGAATCGCCGCGCTGGCCATGCTTCGATCTGCCACATCTACATGCGCGAGTTGCAAGGAACCGTCTTCCGCTACCACCCTGCAGCAGCCGCCGTGGAGCTACTCGCACACTATCCATCCACGGAGGGAGAAGAAGATGCCACGCGGTACACCTCGCCCGCGTCGTCGCCAAGAGGAATCCATGAAGATGATGGCGCGATCTAGACGGTGCCTACAAGAGCCCGCACTAAGTCAAGAGAAGATCGCCATCCCGGAAGAGATACCGACGCCCACCACCAAGGCGTACCAAGAAGAGGAAGAAGAACATGAAGAATCGAGGAAGATCCGAGGAAGTGGAGCGAAACCGAGGAGCTCGTCGCGCCATCGACGCTGTTCTGTTGCACCGCCCGGGCACCGGATCGGTTGCAAAGATGCCAGCACAGTTCAAGGTCTACAGCCGGCAGGAGCACAGCCGTGGTTGTGGAGGTTACCTCAGCGACTGAGTTCGCTAAGGCCTAGGTTCGCAGTTGAGGCTTAGTGTGTTAAGCCGCGTCAGTCTAAGCCTAGTTGTGTCGCCCTTTAGGCGTTAGATTGTGTGCTAGGTTCGCTATTTTCTTTGAGTGTGAGTATGAGCTGCAAAGGCCCTAAGGCATCTGTTGCAAGCCATACTAAGTTCTTAAGTAATAAAGTTGCTTTTGGTTCTCTCGATTGTTGTTGGGTTTAACCAATCCCGCTTAGTTCTTAACTCACCCCATGCTTGCTACCTTATCTAACCCTTGAGCTTCGCGGATGGTTACAACTCGCGACAGCTTGCAAGTGGTTCCAGTACTCAAAGATCGGGAGGCAATGAGCAACCACCACAGGAGCAGCTCCGCCACAAGCACCCCAATTGACTTGCAAAACTTTGAGCTTTCATGGCAGCACGCACTCACTGATAAATACCATGATGACTCGGATGCAAGCCATGCACAACCGAACAATAACAACAACAATCACCAAAGACGGGCCCAACCGCTCATGGTCACCATGGACCATCCAAACTTGCAGAATTCATGAGGACTCGTCCACCAACGCATTTTCTGGACATGTCTCACCCGTGGAAGCTGATGATTGGCTTCGGGTGATTGAAAGGAAGCTGCTGATCACTCAATGCAGCGATCATGAAAAAGTTCTCTATGCCTCTCACCAGTTGGAGGGCATCGCAGCAGAATGGTGGAGAACTTCTGCGCGCTCATGAGGCACCACAGAATATCACTTGGGAGGAATTCTCTACAGCATTCCGCCAATACCACGTACTAGAAGGAATTATTGAACTAAAGAAAGATGAATTTCGTGCCCTGAAGCAAGGAAGCTTGTCAGTGTCTGACTATCTCAACAAGTTCTCGCAACTTGCTCGCTATGCCGCGTAAGATGTTGCAATGCACAAGGCTCGCGAGTCGTTTCAAGGGACCAACACTGGACTTCAGGTCAATCTCCTTGCACATACCTTCCCTGACTTCCAAGAACTGATCAATAAAGCTTTAGTCATGGAGGATAAGCGCAAGGAACTGGAAGACAATCGCAAACGCAGATGATCCAAACAGGAGGCCAATTCCAACAGAGCAAGGACGGTGCCACCGCAGTTCAACCGGTTTCTCCACGCACTCCGCCAGACACTGCACCAACCTCAAAGACTCGTCCAGCTTGCTCGAACACTCGCACCCAAAGACCGACCCACGCTAATCCAAAGAAAACAAATCGCAAGAGCCAAGGGTGTGCTACACTTGCCGTCAACGTGCCACTACGCAAATCGGTGTCCACAGAGGGGAACGGTCACTCCGATTCGTTTCAACCTTGGAGCTACACCGAATAAGACACCAAAGACCGGTCACCAACAGGAACTTTCCAAGCCCCAACCAGCCGGGGAGGGACGCGATCCGTGGTCCGAGGCCGTGTCAACCACGCCACCTGGAAGGAGCACGTGAAGCACCGGCGCCGATCGGGTAAGTTCCTGGTTAATTAAGTACCCGCATCAGTTCTGTTTGATTCTGGAGCTTCGCATTCTTTTGTGTCCGAAGTTTTTGCAACTAAGAATAAGTTGGAGGCTATACAACTTAATCATACTCTATTAGTTCAATCGCTCGAGCAGAGCTAAGCTCTAGAGTGGGTTGTTTAGGAGCTAAGTTACTCATAGTCGGAGTTGAGTTTCTAGCCAACCTAATTGTTCTAGACACCTGCACCTAGATGTCATTCTTGGCATGGATTGTCTATCCAAGCACAAAGCTGTGCTGGATTGTGGCCGAAGAGCCGTAACGGTTGTGAGTACTGATGGAAGGAAAGTGGAGTTTCTAGCCACATCAGTTCGTGAAGGACACTTGCTAGTAAACAATCTGAAGACCATTGCATTGGAGAATGTACCAATAGTCAGAGAATACCCAGATGTGTTTCCAGAAGAGTTACCCGGAATGCCACCAGATCGCGATATCGAGTTCGTCATCGATCTAGTGCCAGGGACAGCGCCAATTTCTAAGCGACCTTATCGAATGCCAGCTGACGAGTTAGCAGAAATGAAGAAGCAGATTGAAGAACTTCTCGAGAAAGGTTTCGTAAGACCAAGTTCGTCACCATGGGGAGCACCAGTCTTGTTCGTCAAGAAGAAAGACGGAAGCATGAGGATGTGTATCGACTACCGCTCTCTCAACGAGGTCACTATCAAGAATAAGTATCCATTGCCCAGGATAGATGATCTGTTTGACCAGATGAAGGGAGCCGGAGTGTTCTCAAAGATCGACTTGCGATCGGGCTACCATCAGTTGAAGATCTACCCTAGGGATATACCAAAGATCGCTTTCAACGCGGTATGGACATTATGAGTTCTTGGTCATGTCATTTGGGTGACAAATGCCCCACTTACTTCATGAACATGATGAACAAAGTCTTCATGGAATACCCGACAAGTTTGTAGTGGTGTTCATTGACGATATTCGGTTTATTCCAAATCGGAGGAGGAACACGCAGAACACCGAGGTTAATTTTGGAGAAACTCGGGAGCATCGATTGTATGCCAAGTTCGATAAGTGTGACTTTTGGAAGAAGGAGGTGGATTTCCTTGGCCATGTGATGACCGCCGATGGAGTAGCAGTTGACCCGGGAAAAGTAAAGGCAGTGTTACACTGGGACCAGCCCAAGACTGTAACCCAGATTCGCAGTTTCTTGGGGATGGCAGGTTATTACCGCCGTTTTATCGAAGGATTCTCATCGATTGCTAAGCCTCTTACGCAATTGTTGAAGAAGGAGAAAAAGTTCACTTGGACTCCAGCCTGTGAGGAAAGTTTTCGAGAGTTAAAGAAGCGCTTGACCTCAGCCCCAGTGCTGATTTTGCCAGATATTCGCAAGGATTTCGATATCTATTGTGATGCTTCGCGTCAAGGACTAGGGTGTGTCCTGATGCAAGAAGGGAAAGCAGTTGCGTATGCGTCAAGACAATTGAGACCACATGAAGAGAATTACCCTACTCATGATCTGGAATTAGCTGCCGTAGTGCATGCTTTAAAGATTTGGCGTCATTACCTCATCGGTAATCGCTGTGAAGTCTACACAGATCATAAAAGTCTGAAGTACATCTTTACCCAGTCAGATCTGAATATGAGACAGAGAAGATGGTTGGAATTGATTAAGGATTATAATCTTGGAATCCACTACCATCCCGGAAAAGCCAATGTAGTTGCAGACGCTCTAAGTCGTAAGAGTTACTGTAATGCCTTGGAAGTAAAGGAAAATTTCCCAGAACTTTATGAAGAATTTCAGAAGCTAAAGCTAGAAGTTGTGTCCGAGGGATTTGTGGCCAATTTGGAGGTACAGTCTACCTTGGAGAAACAGATTCGTGAAGCACAACCAAAGGATCCCGTGTTGTCAGACATCAAGATCAAAATGGCGGAGGGGAAATTCAAAGATTTCACCAAGGATGATCAAGACATACTCTGGATTAATGGTCGTATCTGTGTACCAGATATCGATGGTCTAAGACAGTTAATCTTAAAAGAAGCCCATGACTCAAAGTATTCGATTCACCCCGAAGTACCAAGATGTACCAGATGTTAAGAATAAGTTTTGGTGGCCAAATTTGAAGCGAAGTCGCAGAGTTCGTTGCCTTGTGCGACACCGTCGAAAAATAAAGGCGAACACGAGACCAGCGGGTTTGCTGCGCAACCGAAAGATTCGAGAATGGAAGTGGGAAGAAATCGGATGGATTTCATCACCGTTTACCCAAGACCCAATCGATTACGATTCAATCTGGGTAATAGTTGATCGATTGACCAAGGTCGCACATTTCCTGCCAGTCAAAACCACCTACTCAGGAGATCGCCTTGCGGAGTTGTACATGGCCAGAATTGTCAGTTTGCATGGAGTGCCCAAGAAAATAGTGTCAGATCGAGGATCTCAGTTCACCTCTCGCTTTTGGCAAAGTTTGCATGAAGCATTGGGTACCCATCTGAATTTCGATCGCTTATCATCCACGCATGATGGACAGATGAAAGAGTCAATCGATATTGAAGATATCTTTGAGAGCTTGCGCTCTAGCGAATGCTACCCGATGGGATAAAAGTTTGCCGTATGCAGAGTTCTCGTACAACAATAGTTATCAAGCCAGTCTGCAAATGTCGCCATTTGAAGCTTTGTATGGCGTGCCTGCCGAACCCCGTTAAATTGGTCGAGACAGTGAACGTCTGATGTTCGGGCGATATCATCCAAGAGGCGTAAGAACAAGTTGCTATGATCGTGAAAGGCTAAAAATAGCCCATCAAGGCGTAAGAGTTATGCCGATAACCGCCGTCGAGATCTCGATTTGAGCCGAAGATTTTGTCTATCTTGAGTGACCCGCTCGAGAGGTGTCAAAGGTTTCATGCCAAAGGAAGCTTGCCCCTAGGTATGTTGGCCTGTTCAAGATTTTGGAACGTCGTGGGAAGTTGCTTACCAATTGGAGCTACCGATCATTAGCGAGTACATGATGTCTTTCATGTCTCGCATTGAAGAAGTGTTTTCGTGTGCCGAAGAGCAAGCCCGTTGGAATCAATTGTTTTGAAAGAGGATCTTACCTACAAGGAGCAACCGGTCAAGATTTTGGATGTCGCAGAGCGCCTCACGTAAGCAAGACGGTTCGTTTTGCAAAGTCGATGGAGCAACCACTCGTAAGGAGAAGCGACGTGGGAACGTGAAGAAGAGCCGAAGCCGAGTTTCCTAGCCTTTTCTCTAGCTAGCTTTGAATCTCGGGTCGAGATTCCTTTAAGGGGGAGGTTTGTAACATCCCAATTTTAGAGACTTAAAATCTTTTAAATAGTTAGTAGGGAAAATTCACCATTTGGATTTATTTGAATTTAATTCAAAAGCTTAATATTGGACTTTATAATCAAAAACATTTAATGTGAATAATCCCAACATGAACAATAGCCAAAACTATTTTATTTGGGTTCTATGTGCTCAGATATATTTTCTAGATTTTTCTAGAATTTTTCTGAGTTCATTTGCTATTTTCTATTGCCTATTTGAATTTCTGGTATTTTCTAAATTAGAAAAGCTATTTAAAATCTCAGAAATAGTCTCGGGCCGAATTTCCCGCCTTCGGCCCATTTCCCCGCTGCTTCCGGCCCAACATCCCGCAGCCCACCTCCATCTCCCGCCTCCCGCGCAAGTTGTGCCGACCCCACCTGCCAGCCTCTGCGGAGCCTTTCGCTACGCGGGCTTGCCCGAGCCACTCCCGCTGCCTAGTGGGCCCTCTCACCACGTCAGCGTCGTCTTCGCTCGGGACTGCTCCTTCGTGTCCGAGCCGGACTCCGCAGCGCCGCCGCCTTCCTCGCGGACTCTCCTTCCTCCGTGGCTATTTAAGGCCCGCGCCCGCGTCAGAATCTCCGCACCGCCTCCCTCCTACAAAACCCTAAGGCCGCCTCTCGGATCGCGCCGCCATCTGGAAGGATCTAGCCTTGGAAGTCCACCGCCGCGGCTTTGCTCGCCGTCGGAGCCACCGCAGGTGAGCCTTCGCTCGCCATCACCAGCCACGAGATCGCGCGCATGGTCTACATGATCGCACCTCATCATCCTCGATGGAGCCCGAGTCGCCTCGTCGCCGTTCAACCGCGCCGCTCGCCGCAAACCTCGGCGCCGCGCGGTTTTGGTCGCCGCGGAGCATGCAAACAGTGTCACGGTTCGCGAGTGCGAGAGTCGATGCTACCCTCCGTTCTTTGCCGCGTGGTCGAGTCACCGTTGTCGACACGGCCGACAAAACTCGCCGGCGAGCCACCGTGTCCTGCCACCTCCGCTGCCGCGTCAGCCTTTTCGCTCGCGTGTCGCCAAGTCACCCGCCACCTCACCCTTTCCGCTGATGTGTCGCTCGGGTGGCGGGATCGTCAACATCCACGTGTGCGAGCATGCCACCTAACCGCCTCACCCCAGATCCAATCTACATAAACCTGGTCCACGAGCACTGAGTCAGCGGCAGTGGGACCCACTGTCGAGCCTTTTGTCACCCCGTCCGAACATCCTCAGATGACGTCAGCGCTGCGCAATATTCTGATTTTCCTTTAGGAAAATAATTCGGGAAATTCATGAAATACTGATTTTCAGCATTTTATGTATTTTCAATCTTCCAAAGCCCATAACTTTTGCATCCTAACTCCGATTGAGCCCATTCAAATTTCTAAATTTGTCTAAATTCAAGATCTATTTATCTGAGATTTTTATTTAATTTTTGGAGTTTGTTTTGCCTCTCTTATTTATTTGTTTTGGTTGTTTTGCCGTTTGTGCGTGAGCGTCGATACTTGGGGTTTTAGTCGAAGAAGGCTTCAACCAAGCTCAAGACCAGTACATAGACCTATTCCAAGGCAAGTCATACCTTTGATCATATTGAATCCCAGTTTTCCCAAATTATATTGTGTTAAATTATTGCATTTACTTTAATTATGTATTTAAATGCTTTTGGGCTAGTTATTGACCCCCCTTGTTATGTTCACCTTGCCTACCTGTATACCTTCATCTTTTGTCGCCCTAGATTGGTTTATTATTTAGTTGGTATTAACATATTGCCAACATGGTTGGTTAGACCGACTAGAATTGCTTAGCCATGCTACGAGTCATCATCTCATATGAGTGCAATTATGAAACTAACTAAGTGATTATGGAACTGTGTGATAAAGCGTGTGTCTTTGTGTGCTATTACTCGTGATGGCATGTGTTGCACTAAACCAATTGGGTGGTAAAAGATTTAGACCGAGGCAAGTGGTGGATCTTGTGTGAATGGTGGCTTTGTGTTTGAGATTTATCTGTGTGGTTTAGCTAGAAAAGCGGAAGTCTTGCCTTGGTCAATTAAGGACTTAACTTTGTGCGCCATTGAATGAGCTATCTTGTGCGACCACATGTCCGTGACAGCTTAACTTAGTAGGTTACGGAGTTTCAACATTGGGGTTCAGGTGGATAGGTTAAGCTTTGTGATATGGGACTGTGTGAATAAGAACGTCAATGTTGAGACAAAGTTGCCGAACTGTTATGTTACGATTAGTGCTAGCTACACTAGTTGTATCGTGTGGGTAAAGTGTACAAACCTCTGCAGAGTGTTAATCAATCTATTCGAATAGCCGCGTCCTCGGTCATGGACAACGCTCGGGGATTTCACATGAGGGGTAGTGTTCATAAAATGTGGGATTGGGAGCTGTGTGATCTCAATCATATGGTTGTGTGAATTAATCAGTTTAGCTGTGTGTCTTTGTAGAAACAACTGTTAAATTAATATTGTCTATTTGTTTTGAATTATGCTTTCAATCTATTATTTGTATTCAATTGCAAATGTTGCATTTCTGCAAAATAACCACAGAAGCCATTCCTTTGGAATAAGCCTGCATATATATATTGCATTCTGTGGTATTATTTGCGAGTACGGTTGTGTACTCACGCTTGTTGTAAAACTTGCGTCCAAACCTACAGAAGTGGAGGAGTCTTCGCCTGCTTTCGAGGAGGAGTTTGTGGAAGAAGGTTGATCGCTAGGTCATCGATCCCAGTCGGTTGCCTGTGGTGTGCTGATTGGAGTTTGCCAGAGTTTATTTCGTTCATTGCAGATTTCTTTTGTGTTAGCCTGCGTGGCTTAATAAGTTGTAACCCGACCTTAAGGTCAAAACTCTAAGTTGTTACTCAAACTATTCGTTTATGTTATATTTCGCTTGTGTGGATTGATATTCACCTATGTTACATTGTGTGCACTAGCGTGATCTGGACTAGTGCAGAATACACAGAGGGTCCAGAATTGCATTTTTGGGTCCCGACACTGCTCCTCCATTCAAAATGAATACATAACCAGATTGCGAACGATAATCATCTTTGTCGGTTTGGAAGCTTGCATCGGTGTAACCATTTACAACGAGCTCTTCATCACCGCCATAAACTAGGAACGCATCCTTAGTCCTTCTCAAGTACTTAAGAATGTTTTTCACAGCTGTCCAGTGACCTTCACCGGGATCAGCTTGGTATCTACTCGTAATACTTAGAGCATATGATACATCTGGTCGAGTACATATCATGGCGTACATGATGGATCCAATAGCTGAAGCATATGGAATACCATTCATACGGTCTCGCTCATCAGTTGTCGAAGGACACTGACTCTTGCTTAGACTTATGCCATGTGACATAGCCAAGAACCCTTTCTTGGCATCCTGCATGCTGAACCGAATCAACATCTTGTCAATATAAGTACTTTGGCTTAATCCAATTAGCCTTCTTGATCTATCTCTATAGATCTTTATTCCTAAGATATATCTTTGCC
The DNA here is from genome assembly GCA_036346255.1 of Ampelocalamus luodianensis. NCBI lineage: Eukaryota > Viridiplantae > Streptophyta > Magnoliopsida > Poales > Poaceae > Ampelocalamus > Ampelocalamus luodianensis. The sequence goes on along the minus strand of CM070620.1, from coordinate 42,552,780 downwards.
TCTCCTAGGTCTTTCATAGAAAAACTATTTTCAATGATACCTTAATAGATTCCAGCATTGGAATATCATTCCCAATCAATAATATGTCATCTACATATAAGATTAGGATAACAAGTGCGCTCCCACTAACCTTCATGTAAACACAAGGTTCTTTTTTGTTCTTGACGAAACCAAACCTTTTCATCTCCTCATCAAAGCGTATATTCCAACTCCGAGATGCTTGCTTCAACCCATAAATGGACTTTTGAAGTTTGCACACTTTACTAGAATTCTTTGGATCGACAAAACCTTCAGGTTGTGTCATGTACACATCCTCACTTAGGTTTCCATTCAGGAAAGCCGTTTTGACATCCATTTGCCATATCTCATAGTCAAAATATGCAGCAATAGCTAGAATGATCCATATAGATTTAAGCATCGCTACTGGTGAGAAAGTCTCATCGTAGTCAACCCCTTGAACTTGTCGAAACCCTTTGCGACCAATGAGCTTTATGAATGTGAACATTTCCATCCATATCAATCTTTTCTTATAGATCCATTTGCATTCAATGGTTTTAACACCATCAAGAGGATCGACTGGTTCCAAACTGATTGTCACTCATGGAGTCTATCTCGGTTTCATGGCTCCAAGCCATTTCTCGTAGTCCGGTCCATCATCGCTTCCTCATAAGACTTAGGCTCATCATTATTCAACAATAATACATCATGCCCATACCTTACGAGGCAATTGGCGTGGCCTTTTAGATCTACGTGGGGTGATGCCTCATCCACCGGTTCAACAACAATTTGTTCATCTGTAGAGGTTCAAAGGAGTTGAAACAATTTGAGATGTTTCTCGAATTTCTTGAGTTGCACCTTTCTCCCATGACTACTTTTGAAAGAAACTCTTTCTCCAAAAGACACCATTTCGGCAACAAAACTTTGCCCACTTCCCTGTTGTAGAAATAATATCCTTTGGTTTCCCTAGGATATCCTATAAAGAAGCATTTATCAGACTTGGGTGTGAGTTTGTCAGACGTCAAACGTTTAACATAGACTTCACATCCCCAAATCCTTAGAAAAGACAAACTAGGACTCTTCCCACCACATCTCATATGGTGTCTTATCTACGATTTTGATGGTAATTTATTTAAAGTGAAAGCGGCAGTTTCAAGAGCGTAACCCCAAAAATACAATGGCAGATCGGATTGGCTCATCATCGACCGAACCATGTCCAACAAAGTCCGATTACGCCACTCGGACACCCCATTCCATTGTGGAGTGCCTGGTGGTGTAAGCTGTGGAACAATTCCACATTGTCTCAAATGATCACCAAATTCATGGCTCAAAAATTCACCTCCACGATCAGATCGTAAATATTTGATTGTCTTCCCAAGTTGATTCTGTACCTCACTCTGGAACTCCTTGAACTTTTCAAAGGATTCCGACTTCTGCCTCATTAAATAGACATATCCATATCTACTATAGTCATCGGTGAAGGTAATGAAGTCCTCAAAACCACCTCTAGCTGTCGTGCTCATTGGTCCACACACATCAGTATGTACGAGTGCCAACTGGTCGGACGCCCTCTCAACCCGACCGGTGAAAGGGGTCTTGGTCATTTTTCCGAGTAGGCAAGATTCGCACGTTTCAAATGATTCCAAATCAAATGAGTTTAGAATTCCATTATCATGGAGCTTCTTCATACGTTTCTCACTTATGTGACCCAAACGACAATGCCAAATAAAAGTGGAATTCATGTTATTAGGCCTAAGCCTTTTCGCATTAATATTATAGACGGGTGCAACATCAAGATTTAAAATAAACAACCCATTCAAAACAGGTGCATAGCCATAAAACACTTCATTCAAAAATATAGAACAACCATTGTTCTCAATAATGAATTTATAACCCTCTGCCATCAAGCATGAGGCAGAGATAATGTTTCTACTCATGGCTGGAACGTAATAACAATTATTTAATTCCATAATAAATCCTGAAGGCAAAAGTAATGGCAAGGTCCCGACGGCTAATGCAGCAACCCTTGCTTTATTCCCGACGCGAAGATCCATCTCGCCTCTTGCAACTCTCCTAATCCTTGTTAGACTCTGTATCGAATTGCAAATATGAGCAACCGATCCGTATCAAATACCCATGAGTTAACGAAGAATCAGCAAGAAAAACATCTATAACATTAATACAGAAGTGGAAGGTTTAGTCCACCATTCTTTTCAGATCCGCCAGGTATTTCTTGCAGTTCCTCTTCCAATGTCCTAGCTCTTTGCAGTAAAAGCATTCATTCTCTTGAGTCGGGCCAGACTTAGTCTTGGGCTTAGGCTTATTGGTTTGGATCTTATCCGAAGCTTTAGCCTTGTCCTTTCCATTGACCTTAGTCTTAGCCTTTTTCTTGAAGCTCGTACTCTTTTGCACCATCATCACATGACTGTTGCTTTTCTTAATGCTGTCTTCCGTAGTCTTGAGCATCGTTGCCATTTTAGCTAACCCCATCTCTTGTATTGCCTTGTAACTCTCGGTTCTTCTTCGTGCCCTAGAGCGTGCCCTGAAGACCCTCCTTGTGCTAACCTCGTCTTCGTTGAGTATTAACCTAAACCTTGCGCGTCATATCAAGTCTTTAGGTATGATATTCGAAACCCCTCAACCAATTTTGCCAATGTATCACAGGAGTAGTGGCATTTTGAGGTTTTCTCTTTTTGACCGAAGGACCCTAGTCTTCGTCTCCAGCTTCGGCTGGTAAGGCATCCCTCGATTTCGTTCGTTTATACTATCTTTGTACCTCTCTTAAGCATCTCTGATAGCTTTTTGCCTCGTTGTCGGGAGAGCCGACACACACTATAGCACAATCATTAGCTTTTAATCGCTGTCCTAAGCGCGTCTTACTGCATAGATCCAGTAACATCTGAGTTAATGTTTCACTGACATGTGGGCCCTTGAATAGAAATTGAGAGGTTTAAGCGTTGGTTAAAGCTAGAGTCACAACTACAGAAAAGGTCTTCACAGACGGTTCAAAAACGTCATCACATACAGTTTCGTGAGCCGTCTGAATCTATGGGTCAGTGATGATGAGGTCATCACAGACGGTTTTCAAACCGTCTGTGATGTATATTATCACAGATGGTTATTAACTTGGAACCATCTGTGATAGTTAACTATCACAAACGGTTTGTAGATGAAACCGTTTATGATTATGGACATATCACAGACGGTTTCTAGATGAAACTGTCTGAAATAGTTACCTATCATAGATGGTTTGTAGATGAAACCGTCTCTGATGACTTTTCTCTATAAAGTCTCCAAGCGATGGTTTGCTTGTGCCTTTAAAATCGGCATTATATATATATATATATATATATATATATATATATATATATATATATATTGTCCATAGTCCCTCACTCACTTTTAGGGGGTCGTCCACGCAACATGAGGAGGATGAGATAACAGCCATAGACAACTTCATCGAGCCCATGCATGTTTAAGAAACATGGCTGCCAGGAGAGCGTCAGGACATCTAATTAGCTGGATGTCATCGATATATATATGTATAATATATATGATGCCGGTTTTAAAAGCACAAGCAGCCACTGCTTAGAGACTTTATAGAGAAGAGATCAGGAATAAAATGGTAGGACGTACCTGGCAAAGGTGGACTGCACAAGATTAACCCTACTCATGCCCTTTCCTCTATTTTTTATCTTGTTCAAAACTAGTAAGCCTCGCACGCCTTGGCGCACCGAATTCGAATAGTTTTACATTCTGCAGAGGTTGTACAGCTTGACCCACAAGAGATAGATCAACTTATAATGTCCGTTTAACACACTTCCGAGGTGTGCGACTAAGTGATCATCACAAGGTTTTTACAAAGCTCCTCCTTAACCCGATTACGCGCTAAGGTTTCAACACTTGAATGTCTTTCCGACTGCACAGGCCCCCTCTTGCGCCACCGTGAGAATCGTTTCCTGTAACCACGCTTCACACGACAGAACCGAAATTAAGACATTGCTAATTAATCAGCCAGGTCCGTCCCATACCAGACATGTGGTTGTACGGTTAAGGCCCAGTTCAATGGCGCACAAGATTAAGTCCTTGACAAGTTACTCGAAGAGACTACCACAAACCCACAACATGTTCAATCCACATCCCCACTATCCACCAACCACTGCTTGGCGAAAACCATTTTGTATAACCAACACCAATGACATACCGCATGGTACCCAAATTTAACAAGAATGGCTCACCACCACGATTCCATATTTCATTAAGTCAACATTGATCATTATGACACATGTGATGACAAACCCATCGTAACTAGGCTAAACTAAGCATATGTACGATACCCATGTTGGCAATACCAATATGTCCAACTAAAATTTCCCATGCTATGGTGACAAAGGATTCATGGCATTCAATTATTCAATGGAGGCATAATGACAACAGGTAATAACTAATCCCAGAGCAATAAAGATAGCATGCAATTGTATAAAACAATATACTTTTGAAATCATAGGTTCAATATGTTCAAAGGTCCACGACTTACCTTGGAATAAATCCAGTGATTGATCTTGATCTTGGTATGCTACTCCTTCCTCAAAGCTTCCCGAAGTATCGACGTCTACTCGCAAAACAAGCAAATAAACAAAATAAATAAATAACAGAGAATAAACAAACTCCAAAAATTAAATAAAAAACTCAGATAAATAGATCTCGAATTTAGATAAATTTAGGAATTTGAATGGACTCAATCGGAGTTCGGATGCAAAAGATATGAGCTCTGGAAGATTGAAATCACATAAAATATTGAAAATCAGAATTTATGGATTTACTGAATTATTTTTCTGAAGGAAAAGAAGATTATGACGTCAGCTGACGTCAGCAGAGGATGTTCGGACTGGGATGAAAACAACCTGACAGGTGGGTCCTACTTGGCATAGAGATGGCCCATGGTGAACTGGATCCATGGACTTTTGGCTCGGGTGGACTTTTTGATCCGCCACATGGCCGTGACACGCAGGCGCCATATGGGATCAAAGTGGTGATGTGGCGGCTTATTTGGCATGCTGACTCAGCACAGGAGGAAAAACAGGCAAAGGAAGTGGCAGCCATGGCCGGCGGTGGAGGTGGCGACGTCGACGGCGAACCAGGGCAGGGCAGGTCCGGCGAAGTGGAAAAACGGGTGCCCCTGAGCGAGGCAAAGCTACTGGAGGTGGTGGTTTGGCCAAGGCGGCGGCGGTTCATCGGCGGCAGCGACAATGGCGGCGGCGAGCTCCACTGTGAAGACGAAAACGGCAAGGAAGTGGCGCCCGAAGGAGGTGGAGATGAGCGCCACGACGGCGAGAGAGCATGGTCACAGAGAGCCTCTCAGGATGACCGGTGGACGCTCGGAACGGCGGCAAGGACCCGATGGCCGGAGAAGATGGAGAAGCATGGCGGCGACGGCTCGACGGCAGAAAGGACAAAAGGGAGGTGGGGATAGGATGAGATCAATCAGGAGCACGTTATGACGCACTTGAAAGGGCTAGGAGCTCACCGGCGGTGTAGATCGGAGAAGAGAGGCGGCGCGGTTTGATGGCAAAGCAACGCGATGCGACGGTCTTCGAGAGGAGATGAGGGGAGCACCGTGAAGCTTGCGTCGATGCGAATCCAACGGTGGTGACGGCGCAGGCCAAGATGCTCGGACAACGAAGAACCCCTGTGAGGAAGGCTTTGACGGCGGCTCGGTTTGTCGACAAAATCCGACAAAACAAGATCGAAAACGGGGCGGAAAGCTTAGGGCTTCGGTGGAGGATGGCGGTGCGGAGGATATGACGTGAGGGGGAGGCCTTAAATAGGGACCGGAGAGGGGGAGTCCAAGATGGAGCCGGCGACGCTGCTCGCGTGAAGCGCTCGGACTCCAGGAGTCCTGAAGGAAGACGATGATGAGCTGGCAAAGGCGGGGTCCATGGTCAGAGAAACAAAGGGAGAAGCGGCTCGGCTGGGCGGCGTGCTCGCACAAGGAAGGCCAAGGCGGGACCACCGTCAGACGGAGCGGAGCGGGAACAGTGCGGTGGGCTGCGGCGGAAGCAAAGCCAAGTGGGCTGGGCCGGAGGGAGCGAAGGTGATGGGCCAGGACAAGAAGATTAGGCCCGAGAGCAAATCTGAGATTTTAAATTAGTTTTTCTTTTTAGAAAATAGCAGAAAATCCAAATGGCAATTAGAAAATAGCAAATGCACTCGGAAAAATTCTAGAAAAATCTAGAAAATATATCCAAGCACATAGAATCCAAATAAAATAATTTTGATAATAGTTTATGTTGACATTAATCATGTTAAATTGTTTTTGAACTCTGAAAATTCATATTAAGCTTTTTAACTTTACCAGAAAAATTCAAATGGTTATTTTTCTTTTAAACTTTAAAACAGACCAAATTTTTGGGATGTTACAAACCTACCCCCCTTAAAAGGGAATCTCGTCCCCGAGATTCGGGCTGACTAAAGAATAGGTTCTGACGCAGGTCTAACCTGAAGACTTACCAGAGGCGACGTTCTGAACTGCTTGTGCTTCTTCTGCAGTGACATGGTTTAGTCTTCCTCTTGAGGCAGTTGATGGAGTCCTAGTAGCTTGATTTGGAGTCTGAGGCATTCCCCTTCCTGCTCCTGGCAAAGAAGTCCTGGCTGGTGTTGGCCCCAAATTGAAAGGAACTGGTGTCAAACCTCGCTTCTGGGGACACTTGTTAGCATAATGACCGGTCTGGTGGCAATTGAAACAAGTAACTCCCGCGCTAGGATTGGGGTTCCCTTGAGGTTGACTATTGTTGCTGTTGTTAACATTGGGTATCCCTGTGTTTCCTGCATGAGACACTGGTACTGGGGTTCTGAATCCAACAGATGAATTATTGGGACGAAAAGGCTGCTGTGCATTGGTTTTGGCTCTCTGTAGTTGATTTTGATGAACTCCATGTTGTATCATCTTCCTTTTGCGAGATTCATCTAACTCACGACGAGAATCTTCTATGAGTACGGCTTTATCAACCATATGCTGAAAATCCACATAATCATTTCCAACAACTTGCACCTTCAAACTGGGGTTGAGTCCACGCAGATATCGCTTCGTGCATTATCTGTAGCAACATCTTCTGGAGCATAGCGAGAAAGTTGAGTGAACTTGTTGAGATATTCACCCAAAGCCATGTTTCCTTGCTGAAGTTCACGAAATTCATTCTTCTTCATTTCCACTATACCATCAGGGACATGAGCTTGACGAAAAGGTGTTGAAAATTCCTCCCAAGTGATAGCGTGAGAATTTCCATGAGCTGCGGTGTAGTTCTCCCACCATTCTGCGGCTGTACCTTCCAACTGATGTGAAGCATAAAGAACTTTCTCACGATCATTGCATTGAGCAATGGAGAGCTTTTTCTCCACTGAACGAAGCCAATCTTCTACGTCCAAAGGTTCTGACGAATGAGAAAACGTAGGTGGACGAGTCCTCATAAACTCTGATAGCTTGGAATGATGATGAATCGGCGGAACAGTTTCCGCCGCTTGATTATTCGACCATTACATTGTTTTGGTTCAACAAGTTGACTATTGCGAGGCGATCCGACTTTCTTTGTGTCATCATGGCGTTCATGTTCTGCATCATTGCACTCATGAATTGCGTCTGAGCTGGTAGAAGTTGTGCCATGTTTGGCTCTGCGGCTCCAGGGGCTGGTTACTGGTCACTTGTATTGACATTGGCATTGGCATTGGCACTCTCTGACTGAGTACGGCTCGATGTATTGCGAGTATCAACCATCTGCGATAATCCTCCACAGGTTTAATAGGCGAGATAGAAAAGCAATGTAGATGAGAGGGAATAGCACAGTAGATGAGATAGACAAGACAGAGTAGATGGAAACAGCCTAATTAGGGGAACAGATTATACCCAAAGGCAAAGACAAGAAGACATAGCTGAAATGCTATGAAAGCACAAAAACTCTTCAAATTAAAGCCTTAGTGTGACTGCAACATAATGCTTGACAGCAAAACTGCAGCTCCCACTTACACACAACCCAAATAAAGACCTATTGCAACAACAATCTAAAACGCTACTAAAACTCTAATAGGACGGCTTCAAATCTAAACTAGAGAACGAAGATCCTTCGAAACAACTGGAACGAAGCAACGAAGATACTCTTGACAATTGAAGATGATTTGACTTCTTCTTCCGGACTAGAGAAATTAGTGAGGCGAGAAAGTCAATTTAAGATTGTAAAACAACATTCAGCAAAGGCAAGAGACAAGATCTCTGGCACAGGATGAGTAGAATAGAATAGGATAAGAATAGAATAGACTGAGATCAGAATAGAACCAGAAGATATGAGAAAAGAACAACTACTCAAGTCAAATCAAGTTGATTTGATTTAGAAAATAAGTTTTGAAGCTTTTAGCTAAAACGACCATGCTAACTAAGGTTGCGTTCTACAGTTGATATGGCTCTGATACCACCTCTGTCAGGACCCGAAAATACATCTCAGGAACCCTCTGTGTATTGTGAACTAGTCCCAGATCAGTAGCTAGCTCACACAGGATAACAGTGATGAAATACCATCCATTTATTCAATTTAACTAAAAAGATCTCAAAGTATCAAATAATAATAATAACTGGACCTTATGGTCAACGTTTACTTAACTTGCCACGCAGGGCTAAAGAAACAAATAAACTCTTGCAGCGGAACGAAACTCTTCAAATGGCCAATCAACATGCCCACACGCAATCGAGTGGAGAAACGCATCCTAATCCGCAAAACCTTCATGGTCCTCCTGGGCGAAGAACTCTTGAGCAGCTTGATATCATACGTGGAGATTAAGCAACACAGTATAAAGCCATGAGTACTTTGAATGTACTCAACAAGCCGTGGGGAAATGTATGCAAATAGTATTTATGCAAGGCTTGAACAAAGATTAGCTGTATGGCTCTTTTGCATAAAACAGAATTTACGATAAATACAATAAATAGATTGAAATGCGTAATTGAAAACAATAATAAGTAAATAAACACTTTCTTTGAAACAACGGTGAACTTCCCATTCACTTCCCAACCAAACCAAGGATAAGTGAATTCCCATTCACCAATCGACACAACCTACCAAGTGAGCGACCTATTCACCAAGCGAACATTATATTCATCAAGTGAACTTCCCATTCACACTCAGACACATTTTTGAAGAAACACTATCTCCGTGTGAAATCCCGAGCACGTCCATAACATGGACACGGCTATTCGAATAGTTTTACACTCTGCGGAGGTTGTGCGACTTGACCCACAAGAGATAGATCAACTTATAATGTCCGTTTAACACACTTCGAGCCGTGCGACTAAGTGATCATCACAAGGCTTTTACAAAGCTCCTCCTTAACCCGATTACGCGCTAAGGTTTCAACACCGAATGTCTTTCAGGCAGACGGGGCCCCCTCTTGCGCCACCGTGAGAATCGTTTCCGTAACCACGCTTCACACGCAGTAACCGAAATTAAGACATTGCTAATTAATCACCCAGTCTGTCCCATACCGGACATGTGGTTGTGCAGTTAAGGCCAGTTCAATGGCGCACAAGATTAAGTCCTTGACAAGTTACTCAGGCGAGACTACCACAAACCCACAACATGTTCAATCCACATCCCCACTATCCACCAACCACTCGCCCGAGCGAAAACCATTTTGTTTAACCAACACCAATGACATACCTGTCATGGTACCCAAATTTTAACAAGAATGGCTCACCACCACGATTCCATATTTCATTAAGTCAACATTGATCATTATGACACATGTGATGACAAACCCATAATAACTAGGCTAAACTAAGCATATGTACGATACCCATGTTGGCAATACCAATATGTCCAACTAAAATTTCCCATGCTATGGTGACAAAGGATTCATGGCATTCAATTATTCAATGGAGGCATAATGACAATAGGTAATAACTAATCCCAAAGCAATAAAGATAGCATGCAATTGTATAAAACAATATACTTTTGAAATCATAGGTTCAATATGTTCAAAGGTCCACGACTTACCTTGGAATAAATCCAGTGATTGATCTTGATCTTGGTATGCTACTCCTTCCTCAAAGCTTCCCGAAGTATCGACGTCTACTCGCAAAACAAGCAAATAAACCAAATAAATAAATAACAGAGAATAAACAAACTCCAAAAATTAAATAAAAAATTCAGATAAATAGATCTCGAATTTAGATAAATTTAGGAATTTGAATGGACTCAATCGGAGTTCGGATGCAAAAGATATGAGCTCTCGAAGATTGAAATCACATAAAATACTGAAAATCAGAATTTATGGATTTACTGAATTATTTTTCTGAAGGAAAAGAAGATTATGACGTCAGCTCACGTCAGCAGAGGATGTTCGGACTGCGATGAAAACAACCTGACAGGTGGGTCCCACTTGGCATAGAGATGGCCCATGGTGAACTGGATCCATGGACTTTTGGCTCGGGTGGACTTTTTGATCCGCCACATGGCCGTGACACGCAGGCGCCATATGGGATCAAAGTGGTGATGTGGCGGCTTATTTGGCATGCTGACTCAGCACAGGAGGAAAAACAGGCAAAGGAGGTGGCAGCCATGGCTGGCGGTGGAGGTGGCGACGTCGACGGCGAACCGGGATAGGCGGTCGTGAAGTGGAAAACGGGTGCCCACGGCGGCGAGAAGGCTACTGGAGGTGGCGGTTTGGCCAGGGCGGCGGCGGTTCGTCGGCGGCAGCGATAATGGCGGCGGCGAGCTCCACTGTGATGATGAAAACGGCAAGGAAGTGGCGCCCGAAGGAGGTGGAGATGAGCGCCACGACGGCGAGAGAGCAAGGGTCACAGAGAGCCTCTCAGGATGACCGGTGGACGCTCGGAACGGCGGCAAGGACCCGATGGCCGGAGAAGATGGAGAAGCACGGCGGCGACGGCTCGACGGCGGAAAGGACAAAAGGGAGGTGGGGATAGGATGAGATCAATCAGGAGCACGTTATGACGCACTTGAAAGGGCTAGGAGCTCACCGGCGGTCTAGATCGGAGAAGAGAGGCGGCGGCCGGTTTGATGACGAAAACGAAAACGGCGATGCGACGGTCTTCGAGAGGAGATGAGGGGAGCACCGTGAAGCTTGCGTCGATGCGAATCCAACGGTGGTGACGGCGCAGGCCAAGATGCTCGGACGACGAAGAACCCCGGCGAGGAAGGCTTTGACGGCGGCTCGGTTTGTCGACAAAATCCGACAAAACAAGATCGAAAACGGGGCGGAAAGCTTAGGGCTTCGGTGGAGGATGGCGGCGCGGAGGATATGACGCGAGGGGGAGGCCTTAAATAGGGACCGGAGAGGGGGAGTCCAAGATGGAACCGGCGACGCTGCTCGCGTGAAGCGCTCGGACTCCAGGAGTCCTGAAGGAAGACGATGATGAGCTGGCAAAGGCGGGGTCCACGGTCAGAGAAACAAAGGGAGAAGCGGCTCGGCTGGGCGGCGTGCTCGCGCAAGGAAGGCCAAGGCGGGACCACCGTCAGAGGGAGTGGAGCGGGAACGGTGCGGTGGGCTGCGGCGGAAGCAAAGCCAAGCGGGCTGGGCCGGAGGGAGCGAAGGTGATGGGCCGGGACAAGAAGATTAGGCCCGAGAGCAAATCTGAGATTTTAAATTAGTTTTTCTTTTTAGAAAATAGCAGAAAATCCAAATGGCAATTAGAAAATAGCAAATGCACTCGGAAAAATTCTAGAAAAATCTAGAAAATATATCCAAGCACATAGAACCCAAATAAAATAATTTTGATAATAGTTTATGTTGACATTAATCATGTTAAATTGTTTTTGAACTCTGAAAATTCATATTAAGCTTTTTAACTTTACCAGAAAAATTCAAATGGTTATTTTTCTTTTAAACATTAAAACAGACCAAATTTTTGGGATGTTACATGCTACCAATTAAACAATAAATGCATAGCAGTCATAAGTTACAAAAGAGATGTTTCATGGTTGACTAGAACTGGCGTAGGATCAAAAGAGAAGATATGCACCAGCATCACTATCCCGTTTGTCATTTGCCTCTGATGGTCGATAACAAAATAAGCAGGTGAAAGACGAAAAAGAATGGAAGGCATCTCAAAAAGAGCTGCAGCTGAGCTGACCACCAAAACAAACGAAAGAACCTGCAACATCGGTGGGGGACTTTTGGCATGGATATTGTCCACACAGAAAATCTTCGTAATATTACTTTACCAAATTCAGGTTGTGACTGTAAGAAAATTCAGGTTGTCCGCAGGTCCCAATTAGTAAGAACTAAGTGACATATCCAAAAGTTGAAAAGAGATGAGGATCCTCCCATGGTTCGGACCTGGAGGTCGGTGGTGATGAACGAAACCAGGTTCAGCCACGGGTGTCGTCCAGCATCAGCTCGTCGTTGATCTGGTACGTCGCCTCCCTTGGGATCGACCGCTCTGACATCCAGAACCTACAGCCAGAAAACACCCACTGAATCAGCAACACTCGCCCGATCGGGCGAACCGGACGAATTGCGGGCTGGACGGTGGAGCCGCGACCGGTCGATCGTCACGGCAACGCGAAGGTGCAGTGCACGGGGTCGTCCCAGCTCGAGCTCACGTGAGAGACCACCATGGCCGCTGCTACTCCTCTCTGAAACAATCTTTCCCGTCTGGATCTACAACCAGGATCCAGATCCAGAAACAAGAACTCTACAGTAATAGGGGGTAGAAACACCGAAACAAGAAGAAGACGGCACAGACGGTAGGTTGTAGGGAGGCAACGAAGAAGAAGAAAGGCACAAAAGATGGCGGGGCGTGCTCGATTCGGTCGCGGCGAGGTTGAATCGGCGGCCGGGGGAGGCGCCATGCGGGAGCCCAAATCCCGAACCCTAGCGCACGATGGAGTGTAAGGGCACAAACCCTAGCGCGCGAGCTGTTATTAATAAAGGAATATCACAGATGGTTCCACAAAAGAACCGTTCGTGATATGTACATATCACAGACGATTCCATAAAAGAATCGTCTATGATATGTACAATATCACATACGGTTCTTTAAAAGAACCGTCTGTGGTAGCAACGTTAGGACCTGGTGTTTGGGCGGCCCGATCGATATCTAACGGTCCATAATCGTTGTGCATTTCGATGGTCCGAATGTTTACACTTGACCTGGACGGTTGATTTAAAATCGGATGGCTGGGCGCGTGAGTACGTTCGGAGTGCTGAACGCGCGGCCCATGTGGATCGTGCGATCTATATCGGATGGTCCTGAATGCCTCTAGTTGATCTAAGTCTAATTAGGGTTGACTGAGATTTAAAACTTAACTGCCACTTTGACCTAGGTCTTATAAATAGAAATAAATTTTCTAAAATCTTGAAATAATTCATAGGGCTTCCTGGGAAGGTCTAATGTTCATAAAAATTCTTAAACCTTACTTTTCATGATTTAATTGGTACAGTTTATATTCAAACCTAGAATAGGTCATTATATTAAGTTTAAATTTTCTGCAGGTGAAATATAGTTCCAAAAATTTGGTAAAAATTATATTAATTAATGATAATTATGATAGTATTTGAATAAATTAGTTCCAGATGATGATCATAAGTTTTTATTTCTGTTTTCATTTGGGGAGTTGCTTTAGGTTAGGTTTTAATCTTGTGATAAATCATTGATGGTGCAGAACAACATGACGCGTAAAGAGAAGTTTTCTCGTTTGGAAATCTGTGATAAATACATAAATGCAAATTGAAAATTCAGAACATTTGACAGATTCTGATAAAGATAAATGCAAATTCACATATATATAAAACCGCTAATTTTACAGCAAGTAGTCTAACACTTCTGCAAAGAATTTGGCATACTCATGTCTAATCCTGAAGTCATCGCTGCAGAAGACGGCGTAGTCGTCCCACCCTTCTTTGCTGCAGCCGGTGCTCGTGCACCGGTGGCCATCCTCCGATAGTGCCCACACCCGGCCCAGCGGCCCGATCTTGTTCCATGTCGCCGCCTGGACGATGTGTGCGACGAGCGTCTGGCACCGCTTGCACTCCCGATTGGTCCTCTTAGCCGTCTCGCACCCGCCGTTGGCTAGCTCACACTCAGCCTGCCTGATGTAGTGCTTCGCAACGTCGCACATCTCGTCGGCCATGTAGAGGAGGAGGCCAAGCACGTACGCCGCGGCCTTGTGGCCGCCGACGGCCGCCCGTTCTAGGAACACGAGACTGCGCTGGATGTCTTGGGGTGCAAAGACAAGTGCAAGGCCGACAATGAAGCAGGCCTCCGGGTTGCCGGCGCAAGCTAGGTGGTAGACGACGGTGAGGTAGCGCTTGTTGTCCTGCCACTTCATCGCCCCCTCCCGCTCCAGCGCCATGTGCCTCCCCACGGCGTGCTTCTTGGACGCCTTATACATGGCCTTGCAACTAAAATTCAAGATGACTGAATCTTAATACAAGAATTAATTACTCCATAAGAGAAAATTAAAAGGCCAAATTAAGGTCGTTGTCGCTAGTCAATTTGAATCATAGTTCAGAACTGGATATTGGCACAAAATAAAATCACGTACGTGGCTCGTAGGCTGCAGAGGTCAGCCATGGGCTGAGGAGAGCTCGCGTCCACGAGGTGGACGATGTGGACGACGACATCGTAAGGAAGAAGGACGTTGATCGCCAACCTACTCGCCAGCTTGGCAGTCATGCTCTGCGTGCTCACCATGGCGTATTGATCAATACCATGCGTGCTCACCATGGCAAACGATGATCATTCTTATAAAACGTCGAAGAGACGCATCGTACATAACGTCGGCGCGCGAGACGAAGAGACGCATCGCCATTGCCCGTTGGCTCAGGAGACTAAGAGACGCATCGCCGTCACCCATTGGCGCAGGAGACGAAGAAACATTTAATTATCACAGACGGTTGTTTGTTGAAAACCGTCTGTGATAGTTGTAAATATCACAGACGATTATTTTCACGAACCGTCTGTGATACTTCACAAACGGTTTTCATAATAAATCGTCTATGATATTACCTCTTCAAAAACGGTTTTTAGTGTGGAAAGTAACACATACGGTCGCGACACAAAAACCGTATGTGATTGTTTTTAATACAGAGGGTTTGGATGAACCGTCTGTGATATATATATAGTTCAACATATAATATAGTAATTCGATCACCTCCAAACTAGATTTTTTTATTTTTGTAATTTACATATATATGGCCAAACAGCGTGGCCAGTCACTTCTTACAAAGATTAAAAAAAGTAGAAACCTAAATAAACAAAGTTTTTCTAGTGGCGGAGGTAGGATGCTATCTCTGTCTTCAAAACTTCGTAGGCGGCGACGTTGGCATCGGACAGTTCGTGAACATCAGCCCGAAATGCATCCACCCACTGATGCACTCGTTCGAGTGTCTCCTGAAGACCCTCGGACTGTTGAATCAAGAAGAATTGAGCTCATAGTCTCTCCTCCCTTGCTTGTGGGGTCTCGGCATGGTCGACTAGGTCGCTTGACGCCTCGATTAAGTAGTCCAAGTGACGATGAGCCTCCTGGAGGTGTGCAACATCGTTGTGGAGGACCACGTCGATGACGTGGTAAACTCGCCGAAAGTGGGAGATCACTCGGAAGACACGGCGGAGGAGGATGTCAAGACAGCGGAAGGTGGCCGCCACCTGCTCTGGCAAATCCTCGGACAGAGGAGGGAGGACACTGTTGAAACAGTGTCCTTCCGCCGCATCCGCCAACGTACAGCCGGTGAGATGCTCGTACAGTATGGCCAGGTACACCGTCAATGCTGGCGACAAGGAAACAGAGGAGGGAGCCATATATATTTCTTATTTAGAAGTACATACAGTAGAGTTATATGTGGGGATGATGATTATCTTCGATGGTGGATGATATTTTTTATAAAATAAGGAATAAATTCGGCACGTGAGATGAAAAGACGCATCGGGGAGCCGAAACGGCATTGAAGCGACGAAGAAACTCATCGGACGATGAACAACTCACGACTGAAGTGATATTATCACAGACGGTTTTTAATATGAATCGTACAGTAGAGTTATATGTGGGGATGATGATTATCTTCGATGGTGGATGATCTTTTTTATAAAATAAGGAATAAATTCGGCACGTGAGATGAAAAGACGCATCGGGGAGCCGAAACGGCATTGAAGCGACGAAGAAACTCATCGGGCGATGAACAACTCACGACTGAAGTGATATTATCACAGACGGTTTTTAATATGAATCGTCTGTGAAGTCTACAATTATCACAGACGGTTTGTGTTTAGAACCGTCTGTCATACTTCACAAACAATTTTTAATATGAACCGTCTGTGATATTACCTCTTCACATACAGTTTTTAGCACAACTAGTAACATAGACGGTCTCTAAACCAAAACCATCTATGATTGCATGTAATACAGACTGTTTTGGTCAACCATCTATGATGAGACGTCCAGTATTAGCCTTTTTGTAGTAGTGAGTCTTTTACATGTAGGACCCACCTGACAGTTGCTCGAGTCTTGGTGATGTTCGGATCAGTTCAAACGAACCCTATTGTTTGGGCCGTCCGATTTGATCTCAATGGCCTGCGTTGAGCGAAGCCGTTCGGACCGTCTGAACATCACTTATCACCTAGACCGTTCATTTTGAGATCAACGATCTCGATCACTTGGGCTGTTCGGACTATCCGAACGTTCCCATCCCTTTTGAACCATCCGATTTCGATCCAACCGTCTGGATCGTTTGGGCCGTTCGAACCTTCATATCACAACTGTTCAATTTGGATCATCCGTTTAGATCTCAATGGTTTGAACAGTTCTCAGCTCAAGGTTTAAAAGAAAATCCGTAAATCATTTAATTGTGTACTGAAAATTGTTTTAAACTTCAAAATTTCATAAGTAATTCATTTTAACTCCTATTTGGACGATTCAAATTTTGTTGGTTTCCTTATTAAATGTGCTTTAATCTAAAATTGGTTTGAATCATGTTTCTGGTCCAAAAAATGTTGTTAGTAGAATTAATTTCAGTTTAGCATTATTCTTGCACTAAAAATTGAGATTTTAGGCGGGAGAGCTGTGTCAGGCACAAGAGGACACAAAACCTACTGAAAACTGAGATTTTAGGTGGGAGAGCTAAGTCAGGCGTGGGAGGATGCAAAACCTATCGAAAATTAAAGCTCTATCAAATCCGCCCTGCCGCCTCCCCTTCCCCCTCCCCCTCACCCGGCCAGCTCCACCCACCGCCCACCGCCTCCACCTCCACCGGCCTCCTCCCCCTCGCCCAGCTCCACCCACCGCCTCCACCTCCTCCACCGGCTGCCTCCCCCTCGCCCCCTTGCCCAGCTCTACCCGTCGACTCTACCTCCTCCACCCGCCGCCTCCACCTCCTCCACCTGTCGTCCTCCTCAGTCGTCCGGCTGTCCCCGAAGCCGCCGGTGACTTCATGGCGACCCTCAACAGCACCTCCACCTGCAAGTTCTCCATCCGGGGCTCCTACTTGCTCCGCTACCAGCCCTTCATCACTGGCCGCGTCGCCGTCGACCGCCTCAGCAACCTCGAAGTCGTTGCCATCAAGATCCTCTTCTTCTAGCTCTACCATCAAAATCCTGGTGAGTTAAGATTTGATATGCTTTACACAGATTATCTAAGTATTTTCTATTGTCATAAGTTTGACGTTGTTATATGCAATAATATCTATTTACTAGCAGCACAAAAAAATGGACAAGAAATGGATGCATTTACCTAGGCACACAGTCGAGTACCAAAACGGCATTAAGAAATTTATGGAGTTTGCATTTCCCAAGTCAGCAAGAGCCGACACAATCCGTTGCCCCTGCAATAGTTGTGCAAATTTGTATTGGTTAGATAAGAGTACAGTGTATGATCACCTGATCTGCAATGGATTTTTGGTAGGATATAGTGAATGGATGTTTCATGGTGAGGATTCATTTTCTCAGCCTTTTGATAGCTCAAATCCACAAGTGCAAACAGATATGGATGATGAAATATATGTTATGCTTAGGGAAGGACTTGGTTTTTTTAATGATAGTACTACATATGTAAATTGCAGCGATGACGAGAGAGAGCAAGATGTAGACATGGAAACATACTATAGGTTGGCCAATGAAGCTAGCAAATAGTTGTACCCAGGTTGTCAAAGGTTCTCAAAGCTACAATTCATTGTTAGACTTCTGAACATAAAAAATTTATGGGGAGTAACTAATGCCTATTTTGATGAACTTCTTGCACTTCTGAAGGAAGCACTTCCTAAAGGTGAAAGTTTGCCCAAAAGCTATTATGAGGCTCAAAAATTTATCAAAGACATAGGTGTTGGATATGTCAATATTGATGCTTGCATAAATGATTGCATATTATATAGGAAAGAGTATGCCAATGCCTCTTCATGCCCAACTTGTGGCACTTCTACGTATTGATGCTTGCATAAATGATTGCATATTTACCCTTTTTGTTGTATGGTTCGGGATTTATTTTTTGATGTATTAATGTTGGTGATCTCCTGCAACTTTTAGAATAAGGTTGTAGCAAATGGTCAGCAGTTACCTTCATCATCTTCTGACAATGGGCTGCATGTGAATGACAATGAGTTGCATGTGAATGAGGTGACCACAATAAGGATGAGGAAGCTTGGACAAAAACACAACGATGGGGTATAAAACTGTTGCAAATTTTTACTTATATAAACTGAAATATGAGGACGGAGACTATCTTTTACAAATATATATTGGTGTTCATTTTGTAGGATGGTAAGGAAGTTGCTTTGCATTCACTAACTGGCTCCAAGATTGTGGCATACGGAAGACTTAGATGCACCAACAAAAAAGCTAAAGGTGTGGATATCATGGGGATATGCTCATGATCTGTCGGGACCCAAAAATACATCTCAGGAACCCTCTGTGTATTCTGAACTAGTCCCAGATCAGTAGCTAGCTCACACAGGAAAACAGTGATGAAATACGATCCATTTATTCAATTTAACTAAAAAGATCTCAAAGTAACAAAAAATAATAATAATTGGACCTTAAGGTCAACGTTTACTTAGCTTGCCACGCAGGGCTAAAGAAACAAATAAACTCTTGCAGCGGAACGAAACTCTTCAAATGGCCAATCAACATGCCCACAGGCAATCGAGTGGAGAAACGCATCCTAATCATAAAACCTTCATGGTCCTCTGGCGAAGAACTCTTGGGCAACTGATATTCTTCAAGCCGAGCAATACAGGGCAAAAGCCATGAGTACTTTGAATGTACTCAACAAGCCGTGGGGAAATGTATGCAAATAGTATTCATGCAGGGCTTGAACAAAGATTAGCTGTATGGCTCTTTTGCATAAAACAGTATTTACAATAAATACAATAAATAGATTGAAATGCGTAATTGAAAACAATAATAAGTAATTAAACACTTTCTTTGAAACAACCAGTGAACTTCCCATTCACTTCCCAACCAAACCAAGGATAAGTGAATTCCCATTCACCAATCGACACAAACCACCAAGTGGATGACCTATTCACCAAGCGAACATTATATTCATCAAGTGAACTTCCCATCCACACTCCGACACGTTTTGAAGAAACTCTATCTCCGTGTGAAATCCCGAGCACGTCCATAACCGCGGACACGGCTATTCGAATAGTTTTACACTCTGCAGAGGTTGTGCGGCTTGACCCACAAGAGATAGATCAACTTATAATGTCGGGCATTTCACGCTTAGTGGCGTGCGACTAAGTGATCATCACAAGGCTTTTACAAAGCTCCTTCTTAACCCGCCTACGCGCTAAGGATTCAACACCGATTGTCTTTCCGACTGACAGGGCCCCCTCTTGCGCCACCGTGAGAATCGTTTCCGTAACCACGCTTTACACGCAACCGAAATTAAGACATTGCTAATTAATCACCAGTCCGTCCCATACGGACATGTGGTTGTGCGGTTAAGGCCAGTTCAATGGCGCACAAGATTAAGTCCTTGACAAGTTACTCAGGCGAGACTACCACAAACCCACAACATGTTCCATCCACATCCTCCCTATCCACCAACCACTCGCCCAAGTAAAAACTATTTTGTTTAACCAACACCCATGACTAACCCCGTCATGGTACACAAATTTTAGCAAGAATGGCTCACCACCATGATTCCATAAATCATTAAGTCAAAATTGATTATTAGGACACATGTGATGACAAACCCATCGTAACTAAGCAAGGCTAAGCATATGTACGATACCCATGTTGGCAATACAAATATGTCCAACTAAAATTACCCATGCTAAGGTGACAAAAGATTCATGGCATTCAAATATTCAATGGAGGCATAATGACAACAGGTAATATCTATACCCAAAGCAATTTATATAAAGATAGCATGCAATTATATAAAAGAATATACTTTTGAAATCATGGGTTCAATATGATCAAAGGACCACGACTTGCCTTGGAATAAATCCAGTGATTGATCTTGATCTTGGTATGCTACTCCTTGCTCGAAGCTTCCCGAAGTATCGACGTCTACTCGCAAAACAAGCAAATAAACTAAATAAATAAATAAAAGAGAGAAAACAACTTCCAAAAATTAAATAAAAATCTCAGATAAATAGATCTCAAATTTAGACATATTTAGGAATTTGAATGGACTCAATCGGAGTTCGGATGCAAAAGATATGGGCTCTCGAAGATTGAAATCACATAAAATGCTGGAAATCAGAATTTATGGATTTACTGAATTATTTTTCTGAAGAAAAAGGTATTTATGACGTCAGCTGACGTCAGCAGGGATATTTCGGCCGAAAAGAATTAAGGAAATTGATTTTGACAGGTGAGCCCCACATGGAAGTGAGATGGTGCATGGTGGACTTGGTTTAAGGAGGTTGGCTCGGGTGGAATCTTGGGGTGTGCCACACGGCCATGACACGCGGGCGCCAACGAGGATGCCACATCAGCAAAAAGGCCTAGGTGGCTGCTGAGGTAGAAGGGGAGGTGGCTGCCACGTCAGCAGAGAGAGAAACCGAGAGAGATGGAAGCTCTGGCCGGCGAAGAAGTTGACGGCGTCGACGGCGAACGGTGGCGAGGTAGGTCGACAAGGTGCCAAACGGAACCACAGGAAGGCGGCGATGCTCGGGGAGGTGGTGGCGCAGCAACTCCGGCGACGAGACGACGGCGGCGGCGACATTGGCGGCGGGGTGCTCCACTGGTGCGGCGGTCTTGGCGATGAGATGGTGCCCGAAGAAAACGGAGGCGAGCACCGGCTTGGCGAGGTCACGAGGAGCACAGAGAGAGGTTCGGGAGGACCGGAGGTGAACCATGTCGGCGGTGGTGCGTAGTTGACCGGAGAGGGGGAAGAACCAAGGCGGCGGCTCGGCGGCGGAAAAGACCAAAGGGAGGTGGGGATTAGATGAGAAAGACATTGCGCACAAGATGACGCACTCAAAATGACACGGGGCTCACCGGAGATGTAGATCGGAGGAGAGGGCGG
Organism: Ampelocalamus luodianensis; assembly: GCA_036346255.1. Classification (NCBI taxonomy): domain Eukaryota; kingdom Viridiplantae; phylum Streptophyta; class Magnoliopsida; order Poales; family Poaceae; genus Ampelocalamus; species Ampelocalamus luodianensis. The sequence continues at coordinate 42,531,307 of CM070620.1, read as the reverse complement.
CGGCCGGTTTGTTGGACGGGAAGGAAAACGGTGAAGCGATGACTCCCGACCGAAGATGGTGGAAGCACAGTGAAGCTTGCGACGAGGCGATCCCAATGGCGGCGGAATCTCAGGCAAAGGTGCTCCGATGGCGACGAATTCCGGCGGCGAAGGCTTCGGTGGCCGGCTCTGTTCTTCGGTGGATTGCGGCGCCAAGAGAACGAGCTCGGGGACAAGATGTTAGGGTTTTGGCAGAGGAGCTTGGGGCGAAAAGATTGACGCGGTGGCGGCCTTTAAATAGGGACCGGAGAGGGGAGTTCGCGGCGGCGACGTGCGGCGGCGTCTCGGACACGGGCGCGAGGGTCGAGTCCAGAGGGCGGCGACGCCGAGGTGGCAAGGTGGCGGCCCACCGGCGCGAGAGAGCGAAGAAGCGCGGCGGCACGGGAGGAAAGGCCAAGCGGGCTGGGCCGAGGTGGAGAGAGAAATGGGCCGGGGTTTTAAGGATTGGGCCCAAGAGATATTCTGAGATTTTTAATAGGTTTTTCTTTTTAGAAAATAGCTGAAAATCCAAATAGCAAATAGAAAATAGCAAATGCACTCGGAAAAATTCTAGAAAATCCTAGAAAATATATCCAAGCACATAGAACCCAAATAAAATAATTTTTATAATAGTTGATGTTGACATTATTCATATTAAATTGTTTTGAACTCTGAAAATTCATATTAAGCTTTTTAATTTACCAGAAAAATCCAAATGGTTATTTTTCTTTTAAAACTTCAAAACAGACCAATTTTTGGGATGTTACATGATCTTAGGATGATGTGACAATTGGCAATGACGTTGAAGGTTTGCGGAAACACGAGTTTTCGGCAAAGTTCAGATTCTGTCAGGTCTCAAGCGGTCGACCGGCCTTGGTGGCGGTCGGACCGCCTTCTTCGGTGTTTTGTCTTTGGCGATCCGACCGCCGGTCGTGATCCGCAGCAGGTAGTAGCGGTCCGACCGGCCGTCGATGAGCGATCGGACCGGCAAGTTGAGTGGCATTGAGTTTGAGGTGGGCCAAAAATAGAGGTGTAGGCAAGTGAGAGATTCTCGCACTTGGTCCCATAATTTTGGAGCCTCGGTCAAAAGTTCTATTCGTTTTAATTTCGAGAGGTTGCGGATTTGGTGTTGAAATTTTGGCTAAGTCCTTTGGTGGCGGTCGGCCAGCCTTGGTTAGCGATCGGGCCGGCGATGTGATCGATCCGCCAAGGTGGCGGTCGACGATTTTCACTTACGTCGTCGGCCGTGTGGCGGCGATGGTTCTTGATTAGGTCAAGTTCATTGGTTTCATGTCATATGTGTTGCATGATGCATGTTTTGACTAACGAGGTCAAGTTGTGAAGAACTTGTTCCGATTTCGATTTTCTTGTCTATTGTTGTGCAGGTTGCCGTGGTCAACGACGGTCAACGGCGAGATGATCGAGACTAGGCTTGGAGAGCGAGGTTCAAAACGATCGACGATGTCGGGTGAAGTCATTGGACTCAAGTATGGTGCAAGATGGACAAAGGTGACCGAACAGACGATTCGGTGCGGCCGTTGAATCAAGCGGCGCGGGGGTCCGTGCAAGTGCCATGGTGGTTTCGGTGGGAGCCGGATGGGAGAGACTTGTCGACATGATGAGAGCCGTTGGATCAACCTACACGTGGCGAACAGCGAGTGCCGCACAATATGAACACGGCGCTTTAAAATGTGTACGTGTGTCACCCGTTTGTTTTGGACCTTAACGGGAGCCCATTAGGGAGACTCTATTAGAAACCCTAAGCCTCCACTATAAATAGAGGAGGGAGGTGGCTGCACCTTTCCCCCGGCTTTTCGACCCTTTCATTGTTTAGAAACTCTAATTTGCTTAGGGAGAGGAGGAGTGGAGGTTAGGGTTCTAGAGAGTTGGATTGGATTTCGTGCTCATGTATTGAGTCTTTGTCATCCATTGATGGAGTGGCTGTAAACCAATACCATATCAAATCAATCCAAAGAAAGTTTCTTCAAGATGAGGTCAATTGCTTTCTTTCTCTCTTTTTGATGATTTGAGTCTTTCTTTGATCCGCGAGTTTTTGCTTAGTTTCTGGACGTGATCTAGCTTGCTGTGACGTGTGGGAATACATCTAGGATCATCAATATCATCAATCACCCACGAGCAAGTCTCAAGATCATATTTTTATTTTGACTCGGTTTTTGACCTAACTTCGCTAAACTGTAAAAGGTCAGAATCTTGGCAAGAATTATCACGATCGTTGCTTGGAATAGGTTCCGGACATACTTAGGTAGGTGTGTGTCAAATTTCACGAAGTTTGGACGCACGAATCAAAAGTTTGATCAATTTGCGTTTCGGTTTGTCGGGCTGTTTTCTCTGTTCATCGAACCAGCGGTCTGACCGCCCGAGAAATCGGTCTGACCGCTTGGATCGGTCTGACCGCTAGACCGACCGGTCTGACCGCCCCCGTGAGAGGTCAGACCGCCAGTGTCTTCGTGTTTTGCTTTTGTGTTGATTTTACTTCGGGGTTTTGAGTTGATTCAATACAAGTCTTCCGTTGTGCATGATTGATTGATCTTCATAGCTTTCATAGCTATTGGAGTGAGATTCGTATTGAATTGAATTTGGGAGAAAAAGAGATCGTGCTCCTATTCACCCCCCTCTAGTCGCCTTTTCGGTCCAACAAAAGGCTTGGATGGACTACCCTTAGGAGAATACTATGAGGTCTTAGTTGATATTGTGCTTGATAGTAACGTCTTACTACCTCGAGTCCAAGGGCAGGCTACCAAGTTTGATATTGTGCTTGATAGTAACGTCTTACAACCTCGAGTCCAACGACAGGCTACCAAGTTTGATATTGTGCTTGATAGTAACGTCTTACTACCTCGAGTCCAAGGGCAGGCTACCAAGTTTGATATTGTGCTTGATAGTAACGTCTTACAACCTCGAGTCCAACGACAGGCTACCAAGTTTGATATTGTGCTTGATAGTAACGTCTTACTACCTCGAGTCCAAGGGCAGGCTACCAAGTTGGGCGCTGCTATTGGCCATTGCATCACTTGGCCAATTCAGAATGTATGGAATGCTAATGCACAACCAATTATACTACATGTGTATAACTCTTGATTACATATGATCTTGTTTTTATTTGTAGGTTGTTCAAAGAGATGGATCATATCTAAATATGTCCAAGGGTGCAACAGGTAATAATTATTTGATATTGTACCTAATTTAGAGTGATTATAAATTTACAAAAATGTCACTTAGTTTTTCTACTCTTTTCTTTCCTTATCTAGATTTTCGCAAGTGATCAGATGATGGATGCAGTTAGTCTCTTTTGCTGGGAAGGATAGTAGTGGTGCAAGTCTAGATTATTTTGTGATAGATAATATGTGATGGATGGATATTGACTTTATTTTGTGGGCCTGATGATGCCAAATTGATTTAGTAGTAAGCTTTTACTATTAAACACTTGGCTACATATGTTTGGGAAACCAAACTATGGAACTCTAGCAAGAAGGCACAAAGAAATAATTTGTGGTTTTTTGCTACCTAGACTTTTTTTATTTTGGAGGAAATATAAGTATCCATGTGTATGAAAGTAGTGTGACATGTAATATCACTTGGGCATGTCTTATGGACCATCTATGAAGTGTGAATTTACTATGCTTGAGGTGTACATGTCTGTACTCGTTTTACTTCCACTATGTATTATTTGATATTTGAGATGAATGTCATGTATGTAGTGTATAGACAAGGATGAATGCAAGAATGAAAAAATGGCAGCAAAAGTTTTGTATGTACCATATTGTATTGTGCTATCAAATGTGACTGATGGTATGAATATGATGCGTAAGGCTCTCCTAAAATATGTTTATGATAATAGACGATTCAGGGTTTTCACTCAACTAGGTCATTGTCAAAGAACCTTTTCATATTGTCAAAGAACGCCCTAATCGGAGTTGTAGATCAAAAGTTATGCAATGTTCTTTACTGCTGTTCGTTTCGTTTGGGCAGAATCTGTCTTCTGAGTTCAACTGCCTGTTAGCATTTTATTTTGGTCGAATTGGGTTATCTCGTCAACTAGAATGTTGTAGATATGTTCGTTAAGTTTATTTAGGAACTGGGCTCACCCCGTTTCGAGTCCCAGGTCAATAGTTATGGTTATTTTCGTTCTGCTGTCCAGATTAGATTCCGTGGTTGTGTTGCCTATTTTCAGATTAGGGATTATGGCTATTTCTTGGGTGTTCGGGAGGGTATTGTAGAACGTTAAGTGGTGTGTGTACCATGTTGTTCTTATTTCATTTATTTAATTGTTTAGGCAGTGAGACTTTGGGTTTGGGAGCACCATCGTTGCCTGCTAACGCGTCGCAACGCGGGAGGCAAGTACTTTGATAATCTTACCAAGTGTGAATTATGGATGCTTGAATGTCTGTGTTGTGATTTCTTATGTTACATGAGCAGGTTCAATGTTAATAATTCCTTCATTTGTGATATTCTCATACCTAGAGATGATGATATTCTTTATTCAATAATTCATTTCATGCATCCATTATTCATGTTTCATCCACGGGAGTGGATTGTAAGTCCCACCATTCCAATGTAGGCAGATTTGGACATTGTCATGTCCCGTCCACGGGAGTGGATTGAAAGACCCATTAATTCCAGTATGGGCACGTAAGACCCATCAATTCCAGTATGGGTAGATTTGGACACCTGTATGAAACATTCTTCATACGGGACTTGGATCCCCGCACTTTTGTTAAGGTGCGGGCTTAAGTGAACACCGACGGGTGTGTCATGAGCTATGCTGGTATAAGCATGTGTGCAGTCCATCCTTTGATTAATTTCATTCATATCATGCATTCTTAAATATTCATTCGTGGTATGTTCAGAAACTGTGAAGAGGTTGTCTTGTTCATATTGATTGTCTGTTCATTTATTCAATGTACTTGCTGAGTCTTGGACTCACTCTTACTTTGTTTATTTATTTATTAGGTGAACGTTGGTGATGAATCTCTTGGGAGGGAGTAGACATGCACTACCCACTCAGTTCACTTTACACTAGTCTCAATAAAAGAATTGTTACTACCTTTCATTCGTTAATGGTTGGATTGTAATAAATAAACTTAGATTTGGATGATACCTTACTTAACGTTGAGTTTGTTTAAATAACTGTTTATATTCATTGATTACTCGTTGATAGGATTATATTAGTGGATCCATTATTACATTCATGTTTATGTTCCAATTGTTGATGATCTATTTAGCTTAGTTGATGAATTATTATTGAAATTATTCCGCTGTATGGTTATATGTTAGGTTGTTAGGTAGCACTTTGGCTTCCGAATAGCCCAGGTGTTACAGACGATCTTGAGGCTGATCATTTATCCCATAAGACCAAAATGTATACTTTGGTCGAAAAAGTTCTCTACAAGTGAGGTACTCAAGGGGTTCTCATGCGATGCATATAGCCAAAAGAAGGATTAAATCTCCTTCAAGAAATACAATCAGGCATCTGTGGAACACATGCTTCTTACAGAATGTTGGTTGAAAAAGCCTTTCGGTAAGGTTTTTACTAGCCAACAACCCTCCATGATGCTAAAGAGCTTGTTAAGAAATATGCACAATGTTAGTTTCATAACAGGCAAATACACCAACCAGCTTAAGGATTACAAACTATACCTCTTTCTTTGCCTTTTGCAACATGGGGTCTCGATATACTAGGACTGTTCCCAAAAGCACCAAGAGGTTTCGAGTTCCTTTTTGTGGCTATTGATATGTTCAAAAAATGGATTGAAGCTGAACCTATGGCTAGGACATCAAAGGAAGCAGCCAAGAAATTTATGATGAAAAATATGATCACTCGATTTGGGGTTCCAAGTTGAATTATTACAGATAATAGTACACAATTTTTAGCACAAAATTCTAGGAATTTTGCGAAGAGTTGGGTACCAAGCTATGCTATGCGTCTGTCGCCCATCCACAAAGCAATGGGGCAGTCGAAAGGGCGAATGGTCAAATTATGCAGGGAATTATAACTCGAGTTTTTGAGCAGCTTATAAAGCGCTCGGGGGCTTGGGTAAAAGAGTTACCCTCAGTATTATGGGCAATTCGCATGACTGCTAGTCAGACTATAAGCAAAATACCATTTTTCTTAGTTTTTGGTGCTAAAGCCATGCGTGCACCTGAACTAAAGAATCGGTCGACAAGGGTCAAAAATTACATCGACTCCGGCAAAGAACTTCGAGCTGATGACATCAATCCACTCGAAGAAAAGAGGAATCAAGCCTTAATTCATTTGGCAGTCTACCAACAAGCCCTACACAAATACTATATATGATCGTAAGGTCCAGCCTCGTAGCCTTGTTGTAGGTGATTTGGTATTGAAAAAGATTCAATCCTAGTCTAATCGGAACAAACTTTCCTCCAAGTGTGAAGGTCCTTACACAACAGTCAAAGTCATGCGGTCAGGCTCGGTACGACTAGAAATGGAAGATGGCAGAGTTATTTCTAATTCGTGGAACATTGATTAGCTACGTAAGTTCTATGTGTAACCTCTTACATTCTCTATAAAATTTATGCTTTCTCTAATCTTTATTAATGCTTTCTCTAATCTTTATTATCTTAAATTTTTCAATGAGAAATGCTTCGATAATTTTTCAATCACTTTTTAAACACTTGATTTTCTTTACACAGATCGAAGGAGCGTAACATCACCTAGTCAAAGTATTTCCTCTCTCCACGTGGTCCTGCTCACTAGAAGGAACTTCCTAGCGTTGATCTGTTCTTAACTTTTGCTGCCAATACAAAGAAACTAGGTTCAACAAAATGTGGTCAAAATAATTCTAAAGTAAGCTATTTTGAATCATTAACTTAGTTTACTTCTTCATTATATGAAGAATTTTCTAAGCGAGTTAAGCTTTCATAGTTTGTTCGACTATTGTTAATACGCTCAATTTGATTAACCTGGTCGGAGGAAGTAACACCACCTAGTCTAAGTTTTTCCTCTCTGCACATGGTCCTGCCCACTAGAAGGAACTTCCTAGCGTCAGCTATTTCTAACTTTTGCTACCAGTACAAGAAAATCGAGTTCAATAAGAAAGGTCGAACAAATTTTTAAGCACACTCTTTTTTCACTATTTACTTAGTTTATATAATTAAACTAAGCAAATAGTCGGAGGCTAGGGTAAAGTTATAAATATGACTTCAATTCTTAGTCTTCAAATTCAATTCTCATTTCTATATTTTTTTTGGTCTTACGAATTACTGACATTTGGAAAGACAATTTGCAAGAAAATAAAGATTTACATTCAAAAGCAAGAAATTATTTTTACAATATACTTCCTATTACAAATTACTTTGATGAAGGAGATCCAATTTGCATCTCCTCTGAGACCTTCTTGCCAACTGGCTTCTTCGATCAGTCGTGCTGCCTCTGCTTCAGGACAGTCAAACTCAGCTTTGACTAGTTGAAGACTAAGACTATGGTCATGAGCCTTAAGTTTTTCCAGCACAAAACTTATTGTACTTTCGACTGCCTATCTTATTGAGTCAGCTTGATTAGTCCTTAGAGTTGCTATCAACTCCTAGAGAGTTCTGACATGTCCAATAGTGCTTGTATGGCCGATCACGGTGTCTTCAAGAGGAGTTACCTCCTTAGCACTGAGTCCACCGAGCACATTGTTAAGGATAGAAATGTTGTCTTGAAGGTTGATCTTTGTAGACTTTATTTCCTCCTGATTACGAGTTGAAATTTCCTAAAGTCGTTTGATTTCAACTGCTTGCTCTAAAATAAAGCACGACCAGTTAGAAAAATACTTCTTAAAGACTATTAAATAAAACTGATCGTAAGTAAAGAATTCTTACCTACTAAGCTAGAGTCAAGATTCTTCCCATGCCTTTGTGCTCTTATCTTTTTCTTTGGAGATATGGGTTAGCTCGTTGATCACCAAGATCTTCAAATCAACCTCGGTTTGAATCTTACCCATATCAACCACTTTTTCTAAAAAAGAAAAGGAGTTAGAGAAAGAAAAGAAGGTTGTTAAAATGAATAATGCTAAGTGAAATACTTACTATTTATTTCATTTTGCAGCTCGAAAGCTGCATAATTTGCCTCCTAAAGGCTCTTCAGCAGGTCTTCTTTTTAATCCTTTAGCTTTTGCATCTCGGCTTTTACATAATCGAGTGCATTGGCCAAGGCTCTTTCGTTGATTTTAGACCTACAAAGGTTAAAGTAAACAAAAGTACTCAATAAGTAGTCGAAATAAAAAAGACTACTCATAACAGTAACATACCATCCCATTGCCTGTTCGAAAAGTTTAGCCTTCTACTTTCTCAGCAACATCAGTTGCCTATGGTACCCACCAACAGTAACAACTTGTTTGAGAGCTCTCTAAACAAATAAATACACAATGAGAAAAAGAAAAAAAACCAAATATATAAATATTTAGTGTCGAGTACTTACACTAATGGCTGATAGAGCAAAATAAGCATACACCATCTCGGAGTCCTATAGTTCATAGAGCCCATTGATTTTGTCCTACCATACTCTTTGAAGATGCTCGTCATCAAAGATATTTCCCCTATTTGGAATATCCTTAGGATGTGGGACTCGGTCACGGGACCTAAACGAAGAGGACGTGACAGTAGGTGCTCCAAAGAATCTGGGGAAGAGGTCAAAAGAGTCTTCTACATGTCCTTCTTTTTGTTCGTTGTTGACAGAAGAAGCAACTCTGCTTGAGGACCTGGAGGAGCATCCTCCACGACCTCCTTCTCGGCATGGTGGTTGAAGCTCTCTACTCCATCTTGACCAGCTTCTTATGGTGATCGTAGGACCAAGTCTCTTATTTGATTATTGAAATTCTCAATAATGAACTTGATCGCCACAACATCCAGTTCTTCCGCCGTCTTCGTGTAATACCCTGTTTAATTCTACGGAAGAAATCGTTCATAAAGAGAATTAAACATAAGAAAAAGGGGGTTTCTGCAGTTCTTTGCAACCTGGGCCTCGGGCCTTGGCTCAAGAGGCCCATGAGGGGGCCGACCACCACAAAAGGAGGGGGAAACCCTAGCCCGCTACTGTAGCTACAATAGCGCCGCCACTACAGTCTGAGCTACAATAGCCTCCCTCCCCCTTGCCCTCCCTTGCTATTCCCCTTCCTCATGGTGGTGCTCTCCTATCGCTGTCGGCCAAGGAGAAAGGAGAAGGAAGAGAGGAGAAGAAGAGGGGAGGAGCATCTCGTAGGGGAATTCAGCGGACACACGTATCTCAAAGGGTAACGATCACCTCCCCATTGTTTGAATTGTATTAGATGCAAAATTTGTTATGATTTATTGATCGACATCCCGCTGCGATCAGATCAGATTCTGTCCAATTACTTGTGCGTCTGTTTTTGCATTCTTAGATGCCGAATCAGAGGATCCCATCTCCTAGTGTTATGTGGGGTTCGTTCTTAGCTTTCAGTAGACGCAAAGATCACTCAATTCCATGTTACATATTAAAAGTTATGATGAATTCTTTGCTGCTGTCCCGAAAGTCTGACGAGAATTAATAGTTCTGCTAGACAGATTGTATATTAGACTTTCACTTGAATGTTAGCCTAGGTTTTTGGCCGAATTGGAAGTTTCCGCCAACTAGACTAATGTGGAGGTTTTTGATACCTTTTCATAGGATCTGAGATCACTCCGTTTTAAGTCTCAGAGCAAAAGATATGATGTTTTTAGTACCGCTGTCCAATTTAACGTCCTACTAGACTATCGGTTAATTTGGTTAGAGCAATTATATGAACCTTGGGTTTAGGAATATGAGATTAGGCGTTGCGAGTAGCGTCTTTTTCACGTTGTTTCTTATTCAAGCAATTAAATTGTGTAGGAGGAGCAAATTCGAGATTAGAGGCTTCATCCTTACCTCCTAACGCATCGCATCGCAGTTCGAAAGGCAAATACAAATTGAATTGTCTTGATTGTTGTTTGTTTCACCTGATGGGCGAATATACATTGGGTAATTCTGGTAGTTCCTATTTCCTTTCAAAATTGATATACCATGACTCTTCGATTATGAGTTTACGTCCAACATATTCATTCGTTCTTCCATTCAAGCTTCACCCACGGGAGTGGGTAGTGAAGTCCCACCATTCCAATATGGACAAGTACATTGTGTAAGCATTGCTGATGTTAGTTCATAGTATTTGATGTTCATGCCATAACTGAATACTATAGTTTATGAGTAGTTCTCGATGATTTCTGATTTGATCCATATATGTGAATCCATGCTTCTTGAGATTTCGTTTTTCATATTCATGCATTCATTCATTCATTCATTGTTCATGATTCACCCATGGGAGTGGGATGTAAAGACCCATCAATTCCAGTATGGGCATGTAAGACCCACCATTTCAATATTGGTAAATTGGATCCCCATTATGAAACGTTCTTCATACAGGCCTTGAATCCCCGTATTTTGTGAATTGCGGGCCTGAGTGAACACCGACGGTTGTTCACTGGCTATACCGGTATAAGCAGAAGTTGAGATCATGTATTTCATTCATTCATATGATTTCTGCCATTCTACATTCATATTCTATTATATGATGATAAGTCCTTAATCATCCACTCCACATTCAAACTTTGTTCTATGATGCTATGTTCTTATTCAGCCATTCTACATTCATATTATGTTCTGTGTTTGTTATTCTTACTCAGTATTGTTCATATTATTCTGTTGTACTTGCTGAGTCATGGACTCATTCTTGTCGTGTTTATTTGTTTTAGGTAAATATTGAAGACGGCATACATGGGAGGGATTAGTCACATGAATCACTTCTTTCACTTCACATTAGTCACCCTTTTAAACAGTTGAACTCGTTATTATCTTTCATTTGATAAGTTGTATAGTAATAAATGGAGTTCTGATAATTTAGACTTTCATTCATTATGACTTGGTTGAATCAGTGAATGTTTAATGATCTTCGTATAGACCTATAATAGCTTTATCATATTTGATTCAATATGATTGGATGATGGAGTTCGATATGTTGTTAAGTTCTGATTAAATTCTTATACTCATCCTTGTAGATGTTGATCTCTTTATGCTATTAGTTGAAATATTGTCGAAATTATTTCATTTTATTACGTAGTGTTGGACTTCAGGTAATATTTTGGCTTTCGCATAGCCAGGGTGTTACAGTTGGTATCAGAGTGGGCTTTTGGTCCGTGGTAATTAAAACATTAAATTGACACACTATGCACAGTAGGTAGGATTTGGGTAATCCATTGCATCTGCGATTCTGATAGTATGTTTATGTGGATATCATGGGGATATGCTTATGATCTTTGGATGATGTTACAATTGGAAATGTCGTTAACGGTTTGTCGAACACGCGTTCTCGTCATAGTTTGGAATGATGTTAGGTCAAGTTCATGGGTTTCAGTGCATATGTGTTGCATGATGCATGTTTTGACTAACGTGGGTCAAGTTGTGAAGAACTTGTTCCCGGTTTCGATTTGCTTGTCTATTGTTGCGCAGGTTGCTTGGTGATCAACGACGGTCAACGGCGAGGATGATCGGGACTAGACTTGGAGAGCTGAGGTTCAGAACGGTCGACGATGCCGGGTGAAGTAAATGGAGTCAAGCATGGAGCAAAAGGGACAAAGGTGACCGAATGGGCAGTTCGGTGCGACGGGTTGGATCAAGCGGCGCGGGGGTCGGTGCAAGTGCCATGGTGGTTTCGGTGGGAGTCGGATGGGAGAGACTTGCCGACATGATGAGAGCCGTTGGATCAACCTACACATGGCGGAGCATGCGACTGCTTCGCGATGATTGGACTCAGTCTTTGAAGAAGGACCGAGAAGAGGTATTTTGGTAATTTTACCAAATACCGCCTTGGTGACCTTTTGCTAACCCGCGGCGCAAGACGGTGCGTGGAGAAGCGGATTAGGTCAAGAGGAGATGAAGACGACGCTTTAAAATGCGTGCGTGTGTGACCCGTTTGTGTTGGGCCTTAACAGGAGCCCATTAGAAAAACTCTTCTAGAAGGTCTAAGCCTCCACTATAAATAGAGGAGGGAGGTGGATGCACCCCCTCAACCCTTTCGTTGTGTTTGAAACCCTAGTTTGCTTAGGGAGAGGATTAGTGGAGGCTAGGGTTCTAGAGAGTTGGATTTGATTTCGTGCTCATGTATTGAGTCTTTGTCATCCATTGATGGAGTGGCTGTAAACCAATACCATATCAAATCAATTCAAAGAAAGTTCTCTCAAAGATTAGTCTATTTGCTTTCTTTCTCTCTATTTGATGATTTTGAGTCTTTCTTTGATTCGCGAGGTTTTGGTTGGTTTCTTGCCGTGATCTAACTTGCTGCAACATGTGGGAACCCATCTAGGATCATCTTGATCATCAATCACTCACGAGCAAGTCTCTAGATCATATTTCGATTTTTGCTTGGTTTTGAACCCTTCTTCATTCAAACTGAAAAAGATAGGAACTTTGGCATGGATCTCTGCAATCTTTGATTGGAATAGGTTCCTAATATCTTTGAGATGGTGTGGTTCAAATTTCGTGGAGTTTGGCCTTACGGATCAAAAGTTAGACCAATTTTCGTTTTGGAACCCGAGCTGATTTTCCTGTTCATCGTGCCTCAGGTAGTCCGCACCTTTGCTTAAGGTTAGTCCGGCCCCGGGTTAGTCCGCACCTTTGCCTGAGGTCAGTCCGCACTTTTGCCTGAGGTCAGTCCGGCCTAAGGTCGATCCACACTTTGCTGAGGTCGATCCGACCCTCGATTTAGAGTTTTTTGATCTCTAGTTTTGGTCTCTTGTTTGGGGTTTTGATTTGGGTTCAACACAAGTCTTTCGCTGTGCTTGTTGAGTGATCTTCATAGCTTTCATAGCTATTGGAGTAAACATCTCGTTGAATCAAATTTTCGTGAAAAAGAGATCGTGCTCCTATTCACCCCCTCCCTCTAGTCACCTTTTCGGTCCAACAGTTTCACCCTGTTGAATTGTTGTTGAATTGCTTCTGTACTATCATTCTTGTTGTTAATCTATGATCTATTACGATCTTCTATACCTATGAATTATTCTAGGAATGTTATGAGATGACCTTATGTTCATAATTGATTATATCGGTTATGCGTGTTGGTAACGTGTGTTGTGAAGTTGACGTCGTCGTTGTTGCCCTGGGTTTAGCCAGGCTACACCACCGTACGTGGTATGGGAATAGAGAAGTACTTACCCCTGTTCCATAGTTAGGTGTTGAGCATGAGTTCTTTGATGAAGTTGTTGTCTTCCTTGAGCTTGTATTTGGTCTTCTAGTTGCAGTTTCTTGTAGTTGACGAACTTCCTTTAAATGGTGGTTAATGAAGTGGGCAAGTTTCAATTGGTCCCTATTTGTTTTTTCAAAACAATTATTGTCTTTCCGACTGTTGAGCTCTCCTTGTTACCTGTAAACGTTGTTATTGACAAGATTGTTCTCTTTCATGAGAGTCCTATCTTTCTTGTTGATAAAAGTGACCTGGTTATTCGTTCGGTATTTTGGATGATGAAAATTATCTTTTACAAATCTCAATGAAGAAAGTTTTTGAGTTTACTTATTTCTTTTGGAGTAGTTGGAGTGCTGAAGTTTGTAACCTTTTATTTGCGAAAGAACGGGTCAAATCTCTTTTGTAATGTTTCATTATGTTAAGTGAGAAGATGCATGAATACAAGATGATTGATAAAATATGGGATGCCAAGTTGGGTCAGTGGCGTGATGCACAATTAAACTTAACTGATGTTCTTGGTAGCGTAATTGGATAATTTATTGTTGCCTTGCAATGATTGCATAGTATGATCTTGTTAAAGAAAATTTGTTTCTACCTTATGGCTTGTGTAACAGGTTTTCCATAGATTAAGTAGTTGATAAAGTTTTATGGAGATAGTAAGAAAGTAAAATGAACTGGCATATTACGTTTCTTTTGGAAATCTTTAAGATGAGATAATAAGGTTTGATGGTTCTAGGTTCTACTGTATGAGGTTGATGTTATTAAATTCATTAGTAATGCAGAATTGATGCTAATTCTTTTAGCGATAACGTAATTTGATCGCCGATGGTGATATCGCTTAATTGAGAATATTTCAAGCTTTGCTTTTGTGGTCATTTGGAATCCATGATTTATGCGGTAACTGAAACTAGTTTAAAAAATAATGTATTTGATTGTTCTATCGATTCTTAAGTGATTCTTGTGATTTGCGCTTTAAGGCTCCTTAGCTTGGGTTGGCAAAGTGATGCTTCAATCAAAGAAAAAAATTATTTCTTTTGTTAAAGGGAAGAGTGTAGTAGGTGTATTTGAGATTTAAGTCGAGTTTTATAACTTGCAGTCTATTTGAAGTGTGCCTAAACTTTATGCTTTTGCCCATAAGAGTTTCCCGATTTTCAAAGGCAACACTTTCTTCTCATGTGAGGTTTGATAATCTCTTCGGGCGGGACTTGTGGACTTCCCTTATGATTTCCGAGTTCATTGCTTAATTGACTATTTTCCCTTGGTCATATGCTTAATGCGAGTGGAAAATATTTTCTTTATGCTGGGAATCGTTTTCAATTGTCTTTTCTTTTGAGAGATGAATTATGGATTTGTTCTACAAAACCTTATAGAGCGTATAGTGGCACTTGGTTGGTAGTGACCAACTAAGAGACTTGCGAGACTTTGGAAGCCAAGTTGTTTGGGACGCATTGAGTAATAAGTTGATTTCTTGGAGTAACCCTTGGCGAGGGTTTGACTTAAATAGAAAGTTTTGTCCTTAGGACCAAACTAATGGTATTATTGCAATTAAGAGAACCTATAGTGGTTTATGGTTCAAGATCTTTCGTTTATGTTAAGTGGAACAATAGAATTGTTTAAAGTATGGAGATGGTAGGAAATGTAAAGTATGGGAAACCTTGGTCAGTTTTTTAGAGTACCATGATTGGGTACCTTACAAGGTTGTGTGGAAGAATTGGGATGGTGTAATTTAATGATGATATAATTGTGAGGAATCTAATCGTGATGACAACTATGGAGATGGTAGGAAATGTTAAGTTAATGTCAGGTATGACTTAGTTACAATGAGTAACCCTCTTGGAGTAAGAATCTTTCAAAGGATAATTTGGTCAAGAATATATCTATCTTTTGACGCTAATGATTGAGTATGGTTATAATGCGGGGATTTTAGTCATCGAATCTGATGATTTCCATATCATTTTCATCAGACGTTCATTGAGGGAGTCTTGGAGGTTAAAATTGGGCTTCGCATATTTATGCTAGGACTTTGGTCGCCCAATGATTACGTGTAGAGCAAGTAGAATAAGGGTGGATTCTGAACAGTGAGATGATCATTGATAGCACCCTTCTGATGTAGTACATGAGAGTGTGTGTTGTGATTTTTGAGTTGTTATTCTTAAAGGATTGAGGATGTGATTGTGGGTGAGATCTATATTGAAATACTTTGGGAGTCCTCTGTCAAAGTAATTCCGTCGGTACAGGAGTTGGCTAGAGTATGTTTTGTGGAGTCAATAAAGCCTCTCTACAAATGTGTGGATGATGTATTCAGTTTGAGCATGGCATTGAGATTGCCAATTTAATAAAAATAAGTTAGTGTGTTATGTGATGATTGGAATTCCATAAGTTGAGAAAAATTCTATTTCTAAAAGAGAAAATGAGAAAAAAATATTTCCTCGAGTAATGAAACACTCTCTTGCTTATTGGTTGGGTTGTGTGTGTTTATGACAAAGGTCATTCGCAAATTGAGTTTGACTTTATGATTGGCATGTGTGGTTCTTATCGGTTTAGAAAGAATAAAGAAAGTATTTGATTTTGGTATTTGAATATTGAGTAGGATCTTACTTTCGAATCCCTGCCAGTGCATATTCTGGAAGAATCAGAGCGAGTTCTGAGGAACAAATGTTGAAATATGTCAAGGTGCTTTGGTCTCATTATTCTGAGAGAAAGGCCACATGGGAGTTGGAGTCTCGCTTGCGCGGACAATATTCAGATTTGTTTGCAATGGGTACATGTTTATCGTTCTTAAAATTCCAATCGTAGTTTTCTTTCGCTTAGATCGATGTGTAGATTCGGGGTCGAATCCTGTTAAGGGGGGTAGAATGTAATACCCTGTTTAATTCTATGAAAGAAATCGTTCAAAAAGAGAATTAAATATAAGAAAAAGGGGGTTTCTGCAGTTCTTCGGCAACCTGAACCTCAGGCCTTTGCCCAGGAGGCCCATGAGGGGGCCAGCCACCACGAAAAGGAGGGGGAAACCCTAGCCGCTACAGTGCATGCTACAGTAGCCTCCCTCCCCTTGCCCTCCCTTGCTATTCCCCTTCCTCATGGTGGTGCTCTCCTATCGCTGTCGGCTAAGGAGAAAGGAGAAGGAAGAAAGGAGAAGAAGAGGGGAGGAGCGTCTCATGGGGGAATTCAACGGGCATGCGTATCTCATAGGGTAACGATCACCTCCCCATTGTTTGAATCATATTAGATGCGAAATTGGTTATGATTTATTGATCGACATCCCGCTGCGATTAGATCAGATTCTGTCCAATTAATTGTGTGTCTGTTTTCGCATTCTTAGAGGACAAATCAGAGTATCCCATCTCCTAGAGTTATGTGGGGTTTGTTCTTAGATTTTAGTGGACGCAGAGATCCCTCAATTCTGAGTTACGGTTTAAAAGTTATGATGAATTATTTCCTGATGTCCCAAAAGTCTGACGAGAATTAACAGTCACTGTATTTATTAAAATATGACTAGGTTAGAGGCTGATTCGAAAGTGTTGTCTAAAAAGATTTTTGTAGATAATCTCATTATCTTTCTGGATTGATAAAGAAAACTCTATTTGGATTTGTAGAACAAAAGTTATGTACGTTCCAATTTGACTGTCCAGAGTGTATGTCAGTTACTGTCATTAGTTTTGATATGTGTGCCACTTTTTGTTAAAGGCAAAATATGAGTGTCGTACCAACTAAGATTTTGAAGGTGGTGTTCTTAGCTTTCCAGAATGATAATAATGTTCGATTTTGGTTAATACAATCAAAAGTTATGAGTATTTCTTTACTGATGTATAGTTCTACTAGACAGATTGTATATTAGACTTTCACCTGAATGTTAGCCTATGTTTTTGGCTGAATTGGAAGTTTCCACTGTAATACCCCAAAAGTATTTGAAAGGAATTCCGGGCGAGAGTTAATTTTGAGTTAAAGGATTATCTGTTTAGAAGTCGATTTAGGAGGCGGACCTTTTGGGAGTTAATTATTTACGCAACCAACGAGGGGGGATTTCGCAAATGCTAGACAACACAGGGCCGGGCTTCGCCGGGAGGCCCATCGATGGGCTGGCCGGCCAAGGCCTTTGAGGGGGCGGCACAAACCTAGCCCCTCCCTCCTCCAAGCCGCAGCCCCTTCCCCCTTCTCCCCTCTTGCGCCGCCCCTTCTCCTCCCCTCTCCCTTGCGCCGCCTCTCCTCCCCTCTTCCTTGGTTGAGCCACCTCCCCAGCAGCTCCTCCTGCGATCTTCAAGGGTAACAAAGAGGTTTCTTCGCTGTTCTTTTGGTTTTAGATGCGTTTACGGTTTCATTTAGCAGATCGTTTAATTTTGCTGCTAGATTGCTTTTCTGTCCAGTTTAGTGCGCGGCAATTTTTGCATCCTTAGAAGCATAATTTGGGAATCCCGTCTCCTAGAGAAGTGTGGATATTGTTCTTAGATTTTAGTGGCCGCCAAGATCACCAGATTCTGACATTCGAGTTAAAAGTTATGTTATTTTTAGTGTTTACTATCCAGAATCCTGACGAGAATCTGCAGTCATCTTGTTTAATAAATAAGAAATTGTAAGTGCCGAATTAGAACTTGGGATCTCCTAGAGAGTTGTAGGTTATCTCGTTACCTTTCATTGCCGAGAAGAATCACATCATTTGGACCTCTGTATAAAAAGCTATGATTTGTTTTCTTAGGGGGTCTGTGCTTTGGAATGGTGGTTGGTCTGACAGGTTTTAGTGTTTCGACTTAAGCGTGTATTTAGAGGTAAAATCAGAGGGGCTCACCATAATGAAAAATGTAGATAATCCTTCCAGATTTCAGGAAAACTAAAGATCATGAAATTCGGACGAACTTAGAGAAAGTTATGATAATTGCATTGTTGCTGTCCAGAGACTGGACGCGAGAATTGATACTCTGTTGTTTGGTTTGGTCGGGCTAGTAAAGGGCCGAATCAGAGAACCTCACCAACTAGGTTTAGAAGGGGAATTCAATAAACTTTTCAGATCGTCCAAGATCACTCCATTTGGATTTCTGTACATTTAGTTATGATTTTTCGAAGGGGGCTGTTCTCTGGAAAAGAAAACTGACAGCTAGCAATAGAGTTGGGGATCGCGTTTAGTGGACGATGTGCTCATTTTGTGTTTATGGTTTTGTTATTAGACTTACATGGTAGCCTTAGCATGTCTCAATTGTATGTCAGTGTGGGTTTGGCTCAGGAGCAGTACCTTATCCTCGACATCCACCTTCATACGGTTGAGGCAAGTGCAAATTAGTAGATAGATGATGAATGAGTGATGATATTGATTGTGTGATATGAATGTTGCCATTATTGTTGGTTGTGAGTATGGAAATGAGTTATTTATGATCTTGCTAATGAAATACATGTCTATGATGATGATGAGTTGTTTATGTTCTCGTTACTGCATTGCTTGTCTATGTTAAAGTATGACTTATAGATGTTCTCACTTCCTACAATGCATGTTTGATGAATATTAGACATGATTCATATGCATCATGGTTCGATCATTGAGGCTTGGTCACGTGGTGACCAAGCAATGCTTCAGTCCCCGTCATGCTTTGGGCGGGCTTATGGTCCCCACATTCGGAGAATGTGGGCTTGTAATCCCTATGCCAATGGGCATAGGCTCGAGTATCATCGACGGATGCATACTCGCGATTACCGTAAAATGCAATATGATATGTGATGTGCATTTGAACATTTGCATCCATGTGCATATGAAATGTTTGGTTATGAGATTCGAGAATGTGGCCTATGGTTAATGTATAAGATTATGTTTATGTTTGTTGTCATGATTATGCCAATATTCCTCTATGTTGTACTTTGCTGAGTCTTGGGCTCACGCTTGTTTAATTGTTTATTTTTAGGTACTCCAGGCAGAAACATTATGCATGGGTGGAAGTAGTTTCGTTTGGATGCACACACTACCACTCATACTAATGGAAGAACATCATATTGCGAACATTCTTAAACAAACAGACTAGTTGAGAATTATTCTTGATTTGGATTAATGGTTTATTTATCGTTGTAATAGTGGTATTAACATATTTTGATTATGTCTTGTTTCCTTTGCGTATCAAGTTTTGCATGGTTGAATGAAATTAGCTATTGAAATAATGGATATTGTCATATTAGATCTGTTGTTTCCTCAGTATAGTTATCTATACAAAGGAGACTCTGCCGAAAAATTCAGTTGTTAATGTCTAGTTAGTAGCATTCTGGGTCCCTTCTGGACTGGGGTGTTACATCCACCAACTAGACTAATGTGGAGGTTTTTGGTACCTTTTCATAGGATCTGAGATCACTCCGTTTCAAGTCTCAAAACAAAAGATATGATGTTTTTAGTACCGCTATCCAATTTAACATCCTGCTAGACTATCGGTTAATTCGGTTCGAGCAATTATATGATCCTTGGGTTTAGGAATATGAGATTAGGCATTGCGAGTAGCGTCTTATTCACGTTGTTTCTTATTCAAGTAATTAAATTGTGTAGGAGGAGGGAATTCGTGATTAGAGGCTTCATCCTTACCTCCTAACACTACTACAAAACAGGCAATAGCAGACACCTCATCACAGACGGTTCCAAAGGAGCGTGCGTGTTGAATTTCTCTGACGGTTCCCTTTGGAACGTGCGAACTGCTCTCGTGATATGTCCTCATCACGAGCGGTTCTTATTACCAACCGTTTGTGATACTTCACGACGGTTCGTAATATGACCGTGCGTGATGAGGACATATCACGAGCGGTTCATATTACCAACCGTCATGAAGTATCACGCACGGTTGGTAATATAACCGTCTGTGAGAGGACGCCTTATCCGACGGTTTGGAAATAAACACGTCTGTGAAATATCACGACGGTTCAATTGAAGCTATGCGTAATATACTAGTATCACGAGCGGCTCTATTAAATAACCGTCGGTGATATTATTATCACGAGCGGTTCCCATATAGAGCCGTCGTGATATCGCTCCAGCGCGATGTGTCTCTTCACCATCGCTGCAACCGTCTCTTCGTCTCGCGCCGACGATACATGCGTCTCTTCGTCTCACGTGCGATTACTCCTAATTCTTGATATAAGGCGGAATAATCACGAAGATTAAACTCCTCCCATCGCTCTTCGTCTCACGGTTTTGAGTACGTCAATCGCCAAGGTTAGCATGCGAGCGATCGAGCCGGCACCAAGGCGAGGAGGTCGGTGATCGCCGCTCTTTCTCACGATGTCGTCGTCGACATCGTCGGCGCCGTGTGACGCGAGCTCTCCTCAGCCCATGGAGGACCTATGCACCTACGATTAACGTGCGTACATCTTTATGTCTACAATATCGTGCGTACATACTACTATTTATTCTAACATCTTGAATGTATGTACGTATAGTTGTAAGGCCTTGTACAAGGTGTCCAAGGAGCGCAGTGGGGAGGCGCGTGGCGGCGAGCGAGAGGAGGCGATGAAGTGGCGGGACAACGGCGCTACCTCGCCGTCGTCAACCACGGCGCCGCCGCAACCCGGGGCTTGTTTCATCGTCGGCCTCGGGCTTGTCTTGGCGCCCCAAGACATGCGGCGCGGCCTCATGTTCCTTGAGCGGCGGCCATGGCGGCCACAAGGCGCGCCTCGTGCTCGGTCTCCTCCTCTACACACCGACGGCGAGGCGCGCGCGTTGGGAAGCACTACATCAGCCAGTCGAGGGCGAGCCGACCGGCGGCGGTGCGAGGCGGCCAAGACCAGCCGGTGCGGCGGTGCGAGGCTCGCCGCGGACATGGTCGAGCGGCGTGGGGAAGAAGGCGGGCCACTTGGGCGGGTGTGGCGCTTGTCGGAGGATGGCCACCGTGCACGAGCATTGGCTGCGGTGTGGAAGGGTGGGATGACTACGTCGTCTTCTGCGATGGCGACTACGAGTTAGGCATGAGTATACCGTTTCTTTGCAAAGGTGTTAGACTATTTGCCATAAAATTTTAGTTTTTAGGTTTCTAGAAAGGTGGTGCGGTGGACTATTTTCCAAATGAAATGAATTTTTAATGCACCAAAATATACGGTCCACAAGGCGGGAGCGATTACAATTCCACGTTGACATCAAAATATACGTCGACATATTACAAGTTCATAACACATGATGTTATGGAATAAATTAATTACAATGGCGTAATTTCTTAATTAAAATATAGTCCTTCACGATGATCGACGCGCATATAGCTAGCTTCCTCATTGGGTTCTTCCTCGAGTGCGATGCCGTCTCGAAAGGAGGCAACTCGTCAAATTGATTGTATTCTTCCTCGTCCACTACATTCTCAACTCCGACAATCCTTCTTTTCCATGAAGAACTACGTGGCGCTTCTTATTTGCGGTCGGTTACATAGAAGACTTGAACAACTTGGTTGCTTGATGCAGATGGTTCGTCTTTGTATCCGACACGATCGAGGTCCACGGTAGTGACGCCGTGCTTGTCGACCTTCACATGTGGGAGATGGACCCAACGACACCGAAATAGGGGATCTTGAAAAGCACGTAGTCGAGCTCCCATATCTCCTCTATTTGCCCATAATCACGAGCTCCTCGACCCATCGATGCGAATGCATCTATGCGGACACCGCATTACGGGTGTGCTCTTCCTATCTGAGTGCCGTATAAAATGTGTACCCATTTATGTCGTATCCTTGCCATGTGACAATTGTAAATTGTGGCCCTTTTGTCAACCATAGCGGCGTATCATCACTTGATGACCTCCGGTCATGATTCGCACCTTTACCCATTCGTTGAACCGGCGGTTGTGCTCTCGTGATCCAAACCTCCGGCCGGTGCGGATTACGTTGGCGTACCATGTCTTTGTGCTCGTCGATGTGCGGGGGCGGTTGGGTCATGTGTTGCAAGACCGTGAAATGGGCTTGGCGTGCGTATCGGATCGGGAGTGATTGATTTCCTTCCGATGGTCCCGATACCATCGGCCTTCCCTCATGGCGAGATAGAGGCACACCTATCGGTTCCACGAGCCATGTAGTCGACGCGAACTCAATGACCTCTTCGGTTGCATAACCTTCGATGATGCGCCCTCGGTCGAGATCGATTCCGTCGTAGGACTTGAGAATTCCATATACCTCTCGAGCGGGTACATATGGCGTAGGAACACGGGACCGCATATCTTTATCTCTTTCACAAGATGAACAATGAGATGGACCATAATATCGAAAAATGACGGAGGGAAATACATCTCAAGTTGACATAGAGTCGTCACCACCTCGGCTTTGTAGAGCATCTAGTCGCCGGGATCGATGACCTTACGAGCAATTAAGTTGAAGAAATAACACGACCTCAAGATTGCCACTCGGACCTTGTTCGGCAAGATACCCCTAATTGCAACGAGGAAGCATTTGTGTCATCGGCACATGACAATCATGAGACTTCATACCAATTAATTTCAAATCTTGCATAGAAACAAGTTTCTTAATGTTAGCGGAGTAACGAGACGGGACTTTGACACCATGCAAGCTTTGGCACAATTCATTTCTCTCGGCCTTGGACATAGTGTAGCAAGTGGTGGAAGGTATGTTCGTCCTTTATCGGTCTCTTTCGGTGCTAACTTTCGGTCCTTATGTTCATATCAACCAAGTCGCGTCGTGCGTTAACACCATCCTTTGTTTTGCCACTAATGTTCGATGAGAGACCAATCAAGCTTTCACATACATTCTTCTCCACGTGCATGGCGTCGATGCGATGACGAACTTCTAAGTGCTCCCAATAAGGCAAGTCCCAAAAATTGACCGCTTCTTCGGATGTTCTTGACGGGTTTTAATTTACATCCCTTCCCAAGCACAACATGGATATCCTTAACCATATCATAGACCTCTTTCCTCTAAAAGCCCTTGGAGCTGAATCTGTCCTCCTTATTTCCGTCGAATTGTTTTTCATCTTGCGGTATGGGTGACTCTGGAAGGAACCTACGGTGGCGCATATACACAGATTTCTGCGAGTTGTTCACCATACACTCTCGTAGCATCTAGCGGTGCGGACGAGGCTTTGGCTCCTTTCGTCTTGAAGCACGACGAGTTACCAAGGGCGGGAAAATCATTGATAGTGCGAGAACAACATGGCGCGTAAAGAAGTTCTCTCGCTTTATACGCATCCCATACTTGTACCCCTTCGTTCCACGATGTCACAAGATCATCCGATGAATGGTGCTAGGTACACATCAATATCGTTCCCAGTTGCTTGGCCCTTGGATAAGTAGTGACATCAAAATGTACTTCCGCTTCATACACGACCAAGGAGGAAGGTTGTACATACATAGGTTCACGGGCCATGTGCTATGTCGGTGCTCATGTTACCGAAAGGATTCATTCCATCGTACTCAACCTAACCTTATGTTCCTCGGTTCCACACCGAACTCTTTGAAGGTCCGATCGAAGTTTCTCCACTGCGCGAGAATCGGCAGGTGTCTTAGTTTTCCATCTTTCTTACGCTCCTCAGAGTGCCAACGCGGCAATCTTGCCTCCTTTCGGTTCGCAAATAAGCGCTTCAAGCGTGGGATCACGAGCGAGATACCACAACACCTTAGCAGGAGGTCCTTGCTTCACCTTAGTAGTATTCTTACGCTTGTATCGGGATGCTTTGCACACGGGACATACATGCAAGTCTGCATACTCTTTACGATCGAGATACAATCGTTCGGACATGCATGCATTCTTTCTACTTCCATTCCCAATGGACAAAGAACCTTCTTGGCTTGGTAGGTGGTCTTTGGGCAACACGTTTCCCTCCGGAAGAATGTCCGCTAGGAGACCTAACAACGCCGTGAAACTCTTGTCGGACCAACCATTGCTCGCCTTCAATTTCAGCGGTTCAAATGCGGTTGACAATCTTGTGTATTCGGCTTGCGGCGAGGAACAAAGGTTTCCCGAGTCCTCCATTAAGCGCTCGAATTTACAAAACTCTCTCTCATCGTAGTTTCATACGCATCGCGTAGCATCGATCAGTTGTCATCGTCGACCTATCGTCATCAAAAACACGATCCACATCCGGCATATCGTTGAATTCCTCGTCGATGTCATCATTATTAACTTCTGTATAATCGCTCTTCACCGTGTTGGTCCAACATGTATACCCTTTTTGAAACCCCTTGAATCAAGTGCCCTACGATCTGCGCGGGTTGTTAAAAATCTTGATTATCGCAATCAATGCATGGGCGATACATAAATTCTATCCCTTATTCAGCATATCTGCTCGCGCTCTTTTAAAAGCAATCACGCCATTAATGTACTCTTCACTCACACGGTTCGCACCGTACATCGATTCGGTCCATCTACGCTACACATGTAACAATTAGTAGTGTTAAATTATATTAATAAACTGCAAATCGTTACTCCTCCTATTAACGCAAATCGTTACTCCTCCTATTAAGCAAATATAAAGAGTTAAAGATCGTTACCCTCGGAGCTCACGACGAAAATTCCTAATATCCCGCGAGATTCCTCACCGTCCTTCTCCTTGGGCCAATGAGCAGGGCAAGAGAGCCACAATCGAAATACACCGACTTATCCCACTCACAAAAACACTCATTCACAACACCCAAACCGAGAGCTACCACCAAAGCCTCACAAAGCAAGCATGCATGCAAGCCAAATGACCATAAGTTGCTAGGGCAACCCACAACCAAGAACAAGGCAAGCCAAATAAACAAGCCTCCTCACCAACACAGAGCAAAAGCTTCTCAAGCCTCTATTCCAAAGAAGAGATCGGGCGGCGCTAGGCGAGGGGCCTCTGTCTGGTCTTTATATTTATAGGGTGAAATATCACAGGCGGTTCTTATTTCCAACCGTCGTGATACGAGTATATCACGAGCGGTTCTACACAAACCGTGCTGTGTTGAACTTTCATAGACGGCTCCATGTGGAACCGTGCGTGATATACTCAATATCACGAGGGTTATACTTATTAACCGCTGCGTGATATGGAGAGATATCACGACGGTTCCACATGGAGCCGTCGTGATGGTCAACACGAGCGGTTAGTGAGAGGAACCGTCGTGATAATATATTATCACGACGGTTCTTTATTCAACCGTGCGTGATAGCGTCTGGATTTGCCCGAATAATTAGATGATAAAAAGACCATATCATCACGAGCGATAAAAAGACCATATCATCAATGACAAAAGACCATATTTACATCACGAGACGGACAATAGATCGCCTTATCGTTTTACATCACGAGCGATAAAAAAGGATGGCGATCCTATCTTAGTCTTCAAATCTTCGTGCACGCATTCTCGTCGGCCGGTGGGGCGGGATCACCATTGTCTCACCAAACGCCTCCACTGTGACCTTGCACGCTCAATTTCCTCTTGTAGATGTTCGGACTCGTAATCAAGTCCCATATAGCCCGAGGCCATCAACCTGGTCTCCACGGTCTCGGTCGAGCGGACCGCTCTCCTGCAATGTCGATGTCGTCCTCGACTCTCAGGCTGCATCTCGGTGCGGACCAAAGAGTTCCATAGGACAATCTCCACGGCGAGGTTTACTCGCGGATCTTTGGAGAGCCTCGCCTTTGGTCTGTTGGAGGAGGAGCTCCAATCGACCGATGGCGCCGTTATGGTCTCCGTAGATGGGAGGGTCTACAGCGGATTGCATTGCGACGGGCGCCTTGTTCGCGGCTTGGGCGAGTTGCGATCGAGAGGTGCGAGTACACAACCAAAATGTAGGCGATCAGTGGGGGGAGAGAGAAGCCATTTGGAATTTGTGGAGAGAGGGGATGATCAAGGAGCTTCGTGAGAAATCCCTTTGATAAGGGTTGTCTATTTATATAAAAGTGGAGCGAGAGACGAAGAGACACTCGCGCGGGAGATGAAGGAATGAGATCCATAGCACGAGCGGCTCTATAATGGATCCGTCGCGATATATTATCACGACGGCTCTATTAAAGAACCGTCGAGATATCATCAATATCACGACGGCTCTATTTAAGCACCGTGCGTGATAATATCACTGACGGTTTGCTTAAAGAACGTCGAGATATCCTCAATATCACAGACGGTGCCATTCAAGAACCGTCTGTGATATTGAGGATATCTCAGACGGTTCTTTAAGCAAACCGTCTGTGATATTATCACAGACGGTGCTTAAATAGAGCCGTCTGTGATATTGATGATATCTCAGACGGTTCATTAATAGAGCCGTCTGTGATATTATTTTTATCAAAGCGCACCTAGGGTTTTGCTCTTTACTCGTCGCCGTCTCCCACGCCCCTTAGGCTCTCGCGCGCTCTCGGCTCCTCTAGGGTTCGCCGTTCACCTCCCGTCCGTAAGACCCGCGCGCGCCCCTTCATCGGCGACGCTGCCTCGCCTCGGCGCGCCTCCTCCCGTGTCGGCCTCCTCCCTCTGCACGGCCTCCTCCCGTGTCGGCCTCCTCCCTCTGCACCGGCCTCCTCCCGCGCCGTCCTCCTCCCGTGTCGGCCTCCTCCCGCGCCTCTCCCTCCTCCCGCGTCGGCCTCCTCCCGCACCGGCCTCCTCCTTGCACCGTGAGTTGTTGTGCGGCATCCTCTGTGAGTATTCCTAAAGATCGCAAATTGATCGGTGGGCTTTGTTGACATGCTCTGTGATGAACTCATCTTATCTTGAGATTGAATGTGATAGTTAGTTGATTCTTGAGCTCTATTGTACAAATTACTTGCTCTTGTCAATTTCATATCTTGTTAATTTGTTACTTTCGGTTGAATGCTAGTTATCACAGACGGTTGAATGCATCCGTCAATTTGATATCTTGTTAGTTCATTCATGAGCTCTATTGTATTGACGAACCCTCGTGATGTGACTTTGATAGTCTTTGATAATGTGAACTGAAATTGATCGATGGGC
Source organism: Ampelocalamus luodianensis (assembly GCA_036346255.1). Lineage (NCBI taxonomy): Eukaryota > Viridiplantae > Streptophyta > Magnoliopsida > Poales > Poaceae > Ampelocalamus > Ampelocalamus luodianensis. Next base: position 42,504,202 of record CM070620.1, on the reverse strand, counting down.
TTTGTTACGTTAGCTCTGTGATGAACTTTTCTCTTATCTTGAGATTGAATGTTTTAAGAGATCATTTTCGTATGATTGAGATCATTTGTGATTAAGCAAAGTATTGTTTAGAGCTCATAGTTTGAATTTATACTATCATATTCATTTAATGAAGAGTATAGACAATAGGATTGAGATGGCAAAGACTTGTTCTTTTGCAACTCTCCTTCGAGCACAAACTACCATCAATCCTTCTTTATATATTATACGTTTGTGCATCATTTTGGTTAAGTTGAGTAAATCTGCTTGAATCAGTCGATTAGAGCTTACGCATATTGCTTCGTGCATATATAGATAGCAAGTGGCGACATGGCGTCCGCACCATCTTCGCGCCGTCACGGATCTCCGAGGAAAGTGGTGCGTGCGCGAGATGGCGAGGAACATCGAGAATTCCTCCGGGCATAATGACCGTCACGGAGGTCAATGCCAATGGGATCCTGTGAGTCCCCCAAGCGTGGCGAGATTCGAACCTTGTGCGGGATACTTGGAAGGAACAGGTCCCCATCACCACACCGAGCCGGGACAACGTGTCGGATGTTCGGAGAAGCCACCGTGGGGCGAAGTTTTAAAATCGTTCACTTTCCCACCGCGAACTGGCGCGCGTGGAGCGACGAGCGTTGCTCTCGATCGGAAGGCGTGGAGGACCTTCAAGAGCGTTCTTGTCACAAGGTGCGTGAACACGGGTCGAACGCCCTTCACGGCGTATAAATTCTTGTCGCGGGATATATGGGGCGCCTTTGTGCAAATGAAGACGGCGCCGAATTTCGTGAGGAAAGTGCGGCGCACAAGGCTCTCGGACACTTAACACTCACCCCACAAACTCGGCACGGCTGGTGCGCGGGTAAAACCGCGCAATGGGCGGCGGAGGACGCGAGCGAAACAAGGCCATTTGCTGAGATCACGCAGACAGCGCGCTCTCTCACGGTTAAGGCGAGGGCATCGATTCGTCTTGAGTAAATCTCTTTCACAAACCCGTGAGCAGGGATGTGGCCAACCGTGTGGTAAATGTCTTGAACTACCTAGTTGTTAATAAGTCTATAACTTCATAATGTATATAATAACATGATGACCTCTTGCGGCAAGAATTGAGTTCCGCATGTTCAGAAGGCTCCTTCCAGCGAGCGAGGGAGAAGGATATACTAACTACGTACCAGGAAACAAGGAGCACCGGGTCGCACGCGAGGCAAAGGGGTTAACGTATCTTGGAGGATGGATTCCCAAGCGACTCGCACGTATAGGAGCGGGAAGAGATCCAAGGCGAGTGCGACACGGTGTTGGAACATGTGCTTACTTCAAAATTTGAAGGAAGAGAACGGGTGCTTCTTGCAAAATTTGAAGAAAAGATAGCAAGATTGCAAGACCAAGTGAATCAACTACTACTCCTCAACAACGATCGCGAGCGCCCCGTTGTTTTGGTGGCGATCCTCCTCAACATCGGATGGCGTCGCGTCCACGCAAAATTGTGAACACGATGATGTCCAATTACCTATCGGCGACATCAAGGTAATGTACATCTCGGAATGCTCCAAAGATAGACCTATAGGGCGCCTTAGCTAATTGCGTGTCGTTTTGTAGGAGCCGACGACTGCACACTCCAAGTGAGGATGGTTGGGATGTCTATTGAGGTCAAGGCGGGGTGGTGTATCCATGCAATGAAGGGATAGTGCGACCACGGTGCCCGTGTGACGAGGTTACGCCGGTCGGTGGACATGGTACATGATAATTTTAGGGCCGTCCGTTGAGATTCGCGAGCAGACGAAATCATAACACTAGGGGATGCCCATGCAGTTTTATTCGGTGGCCAAAGAAGGACATCGCCATGCGACCTGCGATGCGCCTCAACCTTCGATGACTCCACCCCAACCATCTCCACACGACCATGCCCTCAATTCAACTTTTGAAGGACATCGTCACGGACCTGCGATGCGCCTCAACCTTGATGACTCTACCCCAACCACCTCGACACGACCATGTCTCTCCAACAGACCCTCCATGATCGCACCTCAACCTTCGCTTGAAGCCGCCTCATCGGTTCCGTGGAGAAGACACCGAGCGAACAAAAAAGCGTGCCGCCGTGTCGGTTCGAGTCGTCGGCGGGAGGAAGGCGGCGTGGCGCGCCGTCGTTCGAACAAATCGAAATCGAAGAACATTAAGGCGCTTCGCCTCCTAACCCTAAGAAATACTCTTTCGAAGTCCGTTGGCGGCGAGCACGATTAGCCTCTGTTGGATTAGGTTGTCGAGTTTGCATAGTGGTACTTGAAGAAGACCAAAGAGAAAGGGTGCGCTGATGGAATCACCGTCGGATACACGGAGGACTATTTCCTCCACGAGCCGCCCCCTTCATCGTGGGCTTCGGCGACTTGTTCGACCTATTCAACCTTAAAGCCCTCGATGCCTCACTTCTACGATCTTTGGACAGCGTAAGTGTGTACAATCAAGTTCTACATTCACGTACATTCACGTAATATAACAACTCATTGCTTATGTATAGATACATGATTAAAGCGCGGCGATTGAAAGAACCGGTGGGTTTCCTCGACCCACACGTGGTCTCCGAGCAAACCATCTTGGCGACGCATCCTCGTCGAAATACATAACGCGGGATTGCTTGCTCAAAACTACGTGGACTACATAATGGTGCCCTACAACGAGTAAGTGCTTCACTACTTGCTATACAAATTTCATTTGTACTTTATCATGATATGAACTTAGGTTTAATGACTATAGCGACATACATGAGTAGGCATCCTTTGGATCCTTCTAGTCATTATACCAAAGAGGAATCAGTACTATACCTTGATTCCCTAATGAAAAAAGGCCACGACTTCACCCTTGTGCAAGAAGTAGTCGACAGTGTTCTCATTTCCTCCATACATAACTCTATTGTAGTCTTCCTTCGTTTGAAATGGCGAGGTTAACTTTTTGGAAACATGTAGGTCGTTCATCTCCTATATTGCCGAGGAGGGCTATACAAGGGAACGAGCATACACTTAATCACGGGACGCGATTTCGATGCGTGCTACAACACAATAATCCTATATCATACTTAAGTAATAATGCGTCTCGAGCCGACTATACCTATATATGTAATTCTATTTTTCGGTGCATGACAAAAAGCGAAAGAATGTGCATTCTCGTTTGCCATCATATGCGATTCTCATGAGTGCTAGGTTCTTTGGATCCCGAGGTTGGTCAATCTCGCAATAATTGCTAATTATAAATTTAAATATATATGTGTAACACTTTACTCTTGTTTGTAGGTTTTGAATATAGATTTAGATTCACTCGTTCGAAAAGAGATCTCGGATGTTCGAGGAGGCTCTGCACCTTCATCACGACGGATATCATTGCGGCCAGCGGAGAGTTTCACTCTTGAGCGACCTTGAAACAATTAATATATTTGATATAGTTGAAATTCACTTTGAATAGTTGTGATTCAATGGTAAACTTTGGGTTGTCACTTTGGGTTGTATGACAATATTTTACGAGCGAGTTGATATTACAATGTTTGTTGTATTTGATATATGTTCGTTTGTATGACAATGATCACTTTGGGTTGTCAACGATTGATATCGTGATGTATCTATTTTACGCTGCTTATTTTCAGAGGGCATGGCTAGCAATCCCGAGGCTAGCGAAATTTTTAAAAAATAGTTATCTTGAAATAACTATCACAGACGGTTTATCAATCAAACCGCTGCGTGATATGTATAATCCCGCGGCTCTATTATATAACCGTGCGTGATATACACGTATCCCGAGCGGTTCGTAAATATAACCGTCGAGATATCCTTTTATCACGAGCGGTTCTATTTACGAACCGTGCGGGATATGTGTATTATCACGACGGTTATATAATGATAATCGTGCGGGATATGTGTATATCATAGACGGTTCGTAAATAGAGCCGTGCGTGATATCGTCTATAACGACGGTTCTTGAATAGAGCGTGCGCGATAATTAGATATCACGAGCGGTTTTATAATTAGAACCGCTGCGTGTTGTGACTTATCACGAGCGGATGTTTAACCGTGCGTGATAACCGCGACTTATCACGAGCGTATAAAAACACGACGGTTGAACCGTGCGTGATGACTGACCGAACCGTGCGTGATGAGGCCGTGTAGTAGTGTAACGCATCGCATCGCAGTTTGAAAGGCAAGTACAAATTGAATTGTCTTGATTGTTGTTTGTTTCACTTGATGGGTGAATATGCATTGGGTAATTCTGGTAGTTCCTGTTTCCTTTCAAAATTGATATACCATGACTCTTTGATTATGCATTTACATCCAACATATTCATTCGTTCTTCCATTCAAGTTTCACCCACAGGAGTGGGTAGTGAAGTCCTATCATTCCAATATGGACAAGTACATTGTGTAAGTATTGCTGATGTTAGTTCATAGTGCTTGGTGTTCATACCATGACTGAACACTATGGTTTATGAGTAGTTCTCGATGATTTCTGATTCGATCCATATATGTGAATCCATGCTTCTTGAGATTTCGTCTTCCATATTCATGTATTCATTCATTCATTGTTCATGATTCACCCATGGAAGTGGGATGTAAAGACTCATCAATTACAGCATGGGCATGTAAGACCCATCATTCCAATGTGGGCAAATTGGATCCCCATTATGAAACGTTCTTCATACGGGCCTTGGATCCCCGCATTTTGTGAAATGTGGGCCTGAGTGAACACCGACAGGTGTTCACTGGCTATACCGGTATAAGCAGAAGTGGAGATCATGCATTTCATTTATTCATATGATTTCTGCTATTCTACATTAATATTCAATTCTATGATGATAAGTCCTTAATCATCCACTCCAAATTCGAACTATGTTCTATGATGCTATGTTCTTATTTAGCCGTTCTACATTCGTATTCTGTTATGTGATTGTTATTTTTACTCAATATTATTCATATTGTTTTGTTGTACTTTCTGAGTCGTCGACTCATTCTTGCCGTGTTTATTTATTTTAGGTAAATGTTGAAGGCGGCATGGCATACATGGGAGGGATTAGTCACATGAATCACTTCTTTCGCTTCACATTAGTCACCCTTTTAAACAGTTGAACTCGTTATTATATTTCATTTGATAAATTGGATAGTAATAAATGGAGTTCTCATGATTTAGACTTTCATTCATTATGACTTGGTTGAATCAGTGAATGCTTAATGATCTTCGTATAGACCTATGATAGCTTTATCATATTTGATTCAATATGATTGGATGATGGAGTTCGATATGTTGTTAAGTTCTGATTCAATTCTTATACTCATCATTGTAGATGTTGATCTCTTTATGCCATTAGTTAAAATATTGTTGAAATTATTTCATTTTAGTGCATAGTGTTGAACTTCAGGTAATACCTTGGCTTCCGCATTGCCAGGGTGCTACACTTCGCCTCCTCCTCTATGACCACCTCAGTGGTTGTGGCTAGCTCGGTGGCAGTATCCTACTCCGTAGCCACATCAGGGATAGTGGTCGAATTTTCAACCAGCTCTGCTGCTATCTCTTCGACCGTAACTAATACTTCCACGACTATAAACAGAACAACGGCAGGCCTCTCAGCAAAAACATCCCCGAGGGCTGGAGAAGCATGACTAAAACAACAAGAAAATGGGAAGACATGTCAAACTGTGGAAGTAAAAGATAAATACAATTTCTAAGCTTTTAATTTTACATACCTTGACTTCCTAGATATGATCTTGAATCTAGAAGAAACCTTTCCCAAGGAAGATTTCTTCTTCTTCTTCTTTGGCCGCCTCAATTCTTGTGACACCTTCAGCCTCTAGAAGGCTTTCAGTGTCATGAGTTCGAGAAGTCGGGGCTTCCTCGACCACGTCTAGTAGAATGTCTTGATGAAGAATTGGGGCCTCTACGACCACGTCTGGTCGTAGGTCTTGATCGAGAGCTAGAGCTCCCTGAGCTACCTGCCTCTCTTGATGGTCAGAACTAGCTTCGACCACCTGAGGGATAGTGCTCGCCTCGATCACAAACTCTATTGCAGAGGTAGCCTTCACAAAAGACATAAAACTTTTTCAGTGCTCTTTTTCTATTTACTTGACAAAGCCATAAGAAGTAGAAACTAAAAATATTTTATTGTCATAGTAGAAGAGTACCTTAGTCTTAGGGGCTTTATGCTTAAATTCTTCAACCACACCCCTACTCTCTACAGTGATCACATCTACAAAAAAATATCTGATGGGAGTGGTTGAAGGAAGAGTGGGACTCGAACTTCAATCCTCCTTATTGGCAGCCTTCACAAGGCGACGCCTTTTAGCCAGAGGAACTTTGTGTTCCTCTGACTCATCTTTGACAGCGTTCAATTCGACCTCTTGGTCGTCTTGACGGTTTGCCATGCCTACATTCTGTAAAAGTCATAAAATAAATATTGTCAAGTGGTCTTTTCATGGAATGAAACCCAAATTTGATAATTCATTGGGGCGTAACCCTCTCAGCGACGCGCCATATCAGAACCCGGATGTGGTGATAAATGAGTAAGGGCTGGGACGTCACTCCCTTAGTGACACACTATGTCGTCGCCCAGATGTAGTGGAAAATGTGCAAGGGTCTTCGCACTTTGCTTGACGAGTGCGAGGGGCAAGGAAGCTAGCCGATGAGAGTAGGATCCATCTGGGTAGTTGGAATGTAACGTCCCTAACAGGTAAGTTAAGAGAGTTAGTTGATACGGCGATTAAGAGATGTGTAAATGTCTTGTGCGTTCAAGAGACTAAATGGATGGGTCAGAAGGCGAAGGAGGTGGAGCATACTTGCTATAAGTTGTGGTATACTAGAACAGAACGAAACAGGAATGGAGTGGGTGTAACACCGCAACTCTCAATGAGCCTGGAATGCTACTGGATTTAAACTAATCTAGCACAAATTACAAAATTTCGGTAGAGTCTCCTTTGTTTAATCAGCTCTACCGAGGTTTCAACAATAAATCATGGCATTTATAAATAATAACTTCATAATCAAGTTCAATCAAACTTGCATGATAATCGAATGAATATAACCAAGACTAGCAAATCTCATTATTACAAATAATCAGATACTCAAACCAAAATAAACATCTACTCCAACAGTTTAATTATTTCTGAGATGAAACTAAGTGGCAAACGCCTTAAGATTGTGAGGTAGTGAGTGCATCCAACATCTACTCCCTCCCATGCATGTCGTTCCTGCCATTTGTACCTAAAACAGATTAAAGCAAGAGTGAGCCCAAAGACTCAGCAAGTATCAACAAGGCCATAAACAAGAGCTCAATCATAGCATCGATAATCCACAATAACATTACACTAAACATAACCTTTAAACTTAAGAAATGCAACCAATGCAATGCTCCTTTTGAACTTTATCTCTTTTCGTATTTTACCGGTAATGCGGGGTATTCATCCGTCAATGAATACCCTTGCCTGTGCCCTCTAGCACAGGGACCAAGAGCCTATACACCACATGTATAGGGACATTTGCCCATCATCTTAATGATGGGGACCTCTTTGCTCATAGCCTACATTCCACGAATGTGGGGACGTCAAGCCCGTCATTGCATGACGGGGACCTCAACTATATAAACTTGGTTACCACATAACCAAGACTCAACATGCTCAAAACATGCATATGCACCATGACAACATCTTTCACATGTAAGAATTCAACGTGTTCACATAAAACATGTAAGCATTAACAACATGCAAAAGAATTCTTTAACCATAACAAGAAGTCATCAAGATACATGGTAACTCATCTCATTAACAGGTATGCATGGCTAATACCAACAAGACACATCACAATTTCCATCATGCAAACATAAAGGTGCAATAGCCCGAATACTTGCCTCAACCGGGCGAGAATGGTGGACGCGATGAGGGTGTTGCCCCTGGTTTCACGCTCCCACCTGAACATAAGATAACCCCAATCTAAGACCAACATACTGAACAAAGAACATAAGAACAACACAATTGAACTCGCTAATCTCCCAAGTGTTTCCCAACTTCTAATTTCTAGCGATCGATTTGGTGCCCGCTGTGGAAAGTCAAATTCTAAAATACATAACTTTCTACTCAGGAGTCCAAATAAGATGTTCTTAGACTTTCTGAAAAGGTAATTAAATTACCTAAATAAACTTAGTTGGGGAGCCCTTTTGATTCTGTAAAATATTGCCTCTACCAAGCCAAACTATAGAACATCAATTATCACGTCGGTCTCTCTGGACAGTACACTAAAACCTCCATAACTTTTGCTACGAACGTCCAAATCTTGCGTTCTTTATCTCTATGAAAAGGTATAGAAATTACCCACATTTTTCATTATACTGAGATCCCCTGATTCTCCCTTTAAATAGCAGTTTTATCCAGTTTTCTACAAACTGTCCAAAAACTGACAGATCAACAGGACAACGATACTAGAAAATTCATAACTCCCTGACCGTTAATTGGATTTGGGCGTTCTTGGCGGACATTGAAAGCTAAATACATAACCTACAAAACTCTAGGAGATCAAAACTCCTAATTCGTCCCCTAACCACATGAAAACTGACGTCCAATATACTGGACAGAACGCGATCTAACAATTGACGAAACTCGATCTACCAAAGGAAATCGATTGCAGCTAATACACCTCAACCAGCGAAGAACACGCGATGTTACCCTTGTAGAATCGCAGCAAGATGAAGAACTCTCCCCGCGAAGATGATCTCCTCTCCTTTATTTACTTGATCGGCCGTAGAGAGCACCGACGGCGAGGAAGGAAGGCACCAATGGAGGGGGACAACACCAATGGATGATGGGGCTGCTTGGGGAGGAGAGGGGAGGAGTGGAAGTGCACGGAGGAGGAGATGGGGGCTGCGGCCAGGAGGTGGGGGAGTGGGGCGGCTAGGAGGGGAGGGAGTAGAGGGGGGCGGCTAGGGTTTGGGGAAGGGTGGCGCCTCCCCCCCTGTGGCCGGCCAGCCCACTTGGGCCAAGGCCTAGGCCCATGCTGCCAACTAAACGCGGAAAACCCCCTCTCTTCTCTTGTTTTGATGTTTTTTTCCTGAATTAAACTTTCCCCCGATTAATTAATCTCTACCGACTAAATTAATTTATCCTGATTATTTGTTTCTCACACTTTCGGAATATTACAGTGGGCATCTCAATTGATAAGCGCCTCAAGAGCGGAGTTGTCAATGTGAGGAGACAGGGGGATAGGATTATCCTAGTCAAGCTAATCTTTGGCGACTTGGTTTTGAATGTTGTTAGCACTTATGCTCCACAAGTAGGTCTAGATGAGGCTGCTAAGAGGCAATTTTGGGAAGACCTAGATGATATGGTTAGAAGTGTACCTAATAGTGAGAAGCTTTTCTGAGGAGGCGATTTCAATGGTCATGTCGGTACAACTAGTGGGAGGTTTCAAAGGGTGCATGGGGGCTTTGGTTATGGTGATAGGAACCAAGAGGGAGAAGATATCTTAAACTTTGCCATAGCCTATGATCTCATGATAGCTAACACCTTTTTTAGAAAGAGAGATTCCCATCTAGTTACCTTTAGTAGTGGTCAGCATTCTAGCCAAATTGATTTTGTTCTTGTTAGGAGGGAGGACAAACAAGCCTGCATAGACTGTAAGGTTATACCTGGAGAGTGTGTTGTCGAGCAATATAAGTTGGTAGTCTTCGACTTTCATTTTAGAACACAAGTTCGACAGGCTAAGGTCACCAGAGCCACGAGGACAAAGTGGTGCAAACTCAAAGGGGACGCCTTGTAGAGTTTAAGAAGAGGATGATCGCGGAAGGGAAATAGAACGTGGGAGAAGCGAATAGTATGTGGACGAAAGTGTGAGAACCGACTAAATTAATTTATCCTGATTATTTGTTTCTCACACTCTCGCATTAGGAAGGTGGCTACAGAGGTGCTTGGAGTGATCCGAGTGACAAGATGCGAACCTAAAGACATGTGGTGGTGGAAGAAGGAAGTGCAAAAGGCTATTGAAGAGAAGAAGACATGCTACAAGCATATGCATCATGATAGGAGCGACGACAACATACAGAAATACAAAGCAGCAAAAAAGAAGGCAAAGAAAGCGGTGAGTGAGGCACGAGGTAAGGCCTATGAGAAAATTTACCAAAAGTTAAGTACAAAGGAGGGCGAGAAGGATGTCTACAAGATGGCTAAACTTCGGGAAAGGAAGACGACAGATTTCAACCAAGTTAAATGCATCAAAGACGACACTAATAGACTTTTGGTGAAAGACGATGAGATCAAGGATAGGTGGAGAGATTATTTTGATGAGTTGTTCAATCATGACAATGACGATAGTATGGTTGAACTGGATGATGCTTTTGATGACACCAATAGGTGGTTTGTTCGAAGAATCCAGAAGTCAGAAGTAAGAGATGCCTTAAAAAGGAAGAAAGTGGGTAAGGCGTTAGCGCCTGATAACATTCCAATCGAGGTGTGGAAATTCCTAGGAGAAGCGACGATCATTTGGCTAACTAATTTGTTCAATAGCATTTTTAGGTTGAACAAGATGCCTAACGAGTGACGGAGGAGCACATTAGTACCAATTTTCAAAAATAAGAAAGACATTCAAAGTTATACTAATTATAGAGAAATTAAGCTCATGAGCCACACAATGAAGCTTTGGGAGCGAGTGATGGAGCACCGTTTAAGAAGAGTGACTAGCGTGACGACAAACCAATTTGGTTTTATGCCTGGGAGGTCGACCACGGAAGCGATTTTCTTGACATGGCAGTTGATGGAGAGGTATAGAGAGTAAAAGAATGATCTTCACATGGTATTTATCGACTTGAAGAAAGCCTATGACAAAGTGCCAAGAAGGGTCATGTGGTGGGCGCTTCAAAGGAAAAAAGTCCCAACAAAGTATGTTACCCTAATTAAGGATATGTACCAAGATGTCGTGACTAATGTCAGAACATGTGGTGGTGATACTAGTGATTTTCCTATTAAGATAGGACCACACCAAGGGTGAACGCTGAGCCCATACATTTTTTCCCTAGTGATGGATGAGGTCACGCAGGACATATAAGAAGATATCCCTTGGTGTATGCTTTTCGCTGATGATGTAGTGTTAGTTTATGAGAGTATGATAGGTGTCGATAGGAATATGGAGATGTGGAGGAAGACCCTAGAATCGAAGGGCTTTAGACTTAGTAGGACTAAACCTAAATATATGAAGTGTGATTTCAGTGGTGCCGGGCAGATGATAGAGATGTTAGGCTGGACGAACAAGAAGTGTCTAGGAAGGACACGTTTCGATATTTGGGATCGATGCTACAGCGAGACGAAAAGATTGATGAAGACATGAGCCATAGGATTAGATTAGGGTGGGTGAAATGGCACCAAGCATCGGGTGTCCTGTGTGACAAAAAAGTTCCTCAAAAGTTAAAGGGTAAGTTCTATAGGACGGTAATCAGACCTACGATGCTATATGGAGCAGAATGTTGGGCGACTAAAAGACAACATATACAGAAGATGAGTGTAGCGGAGATGAGGATGTTGCGGTGGATATGTGGTCACACAAGGAGAGATCGAATCCACAATAAGGATATATGTGATAGGGTGGGGGTAGCACCAATTGAAGAGAAGCTTGTCCAACATCGCTTGAGATGGTTTGGACATCTCCAACGTAGGCCTTCTGAGGCACCGGTACGTAGTGGAATTTTAAGACGTGCTAAAAATGTAAGAAGAGGTAGAGGTCGACCAAGACTAACGTGGAAGGAAGCAGTTAAAAGAGATTTGAGGGATTGGAATGTAGCTAAAGAATTAGCTTTGGATAGGAGCGCATAGAAGTTAGCGGTCCATGTACCGAAACCATAAGAAGGTTTAGGGGCTATGTTTTAGGCTCTCGGCTCGGATGGCAGGATGTACAGCTTAGGGTTTTAGCCTTGTAGGTATTATTGTTATTATTATATTATATTATAATTTTTTTATTTGCAAGGCTCTCGTCTCTTTGACTTTGAGGAGGTTTCATTCCTAGACTACCCTAACTTGTTTGGGATCAAAGGTTGTTGTTGTTGGTCAAATGTTATGACTAGTGAACTCTAAACATGAAATCAACTTTTGATTACCTTTAGGCGTTCATTACTTTCCTCTTCGGTTACAACCACCAGGATTCGAGGAGCTCCTGCCGTGGTTGTAGGAGCCTTCTCACAAATAAGCTTGACTCGAACATCAATTTTATTTTATGAGAGATCTACAATTACGAAGATATAATCAACAATCATGCTTAAAATTAATGAAAAGAGCTAATTTGATTATTACTTTACCTCCTTTATAATCTCTAGTCGGGTTAGTAGTCCTTGAGTACTTTCACATGGGGTGTGCTCGATTCTTAAGGGGACTAATGCAATGCGTGATGAAATCCCTCCCCGCGTGCCATCTGGTCATCCCCTCTTCCCTCAAATCCTTGATAGCCAAGACGTAGGGGGTGATCAGGTCGAAGTTGCTTGGAGTCAAGTCCCAAGATGAACTCTTCTCTACGGGCTTTCCCATGAAGAAGAGGCTATTGTCCCTAGACACGGTCCAATAGAACAACCTCTTCTTCCACCCTGGTCACGATGACTACGTGAACATCTGAATATACTCCCTCGGCTTCCCGTTGTGGAGCTTCAAACCACAAGTACCTGCGATTCCGCTATGCTTGCTCATCTCATAGTAGTACAGGAAGAGATCCAAATCTAGAAGAATTCCCAGATATGCTTTGCACAAGTAGATAAATACACTCAGCATTGTGATGGAATTGGAAACTAAGTTCACCAATTCCACCCCAAAATGCTGGAGTACAACCATCAAAAAAGGGTGAACGGATATTTGAAAACCGCATTCACAGTACACCTAGAATACTGGAATGGTGTCCTTCTCACCTAAGGGCCAAAGCTAACCCTCAGCGTTGGTCCACTTCACCAAAACGCGCCTTAGAATCTTCTCTGCTACGACCAAAGCAATCATCTTCTCCACATCTATCTCGGATTTCTCCCACTTGAAAACAGTTCCGACCATTTCTTCTAAGTGAGTTTGATTTGGATTTGGAAGAATTTGGAGAAAGATTGCAAACTTGGTTGGCGGTGGGGAGAACAAGAGCTCAAGAGCAGTTGAAAGAAATGGGGAAAGTAAAAAAACCTAAGTCATGCCTATGGTAGATTTTTGTAGCTGTGGGTCTGACTTAAAGATCGTGAGAACTGAACAGTTGCCACCCCTTCGGGAATCGCTCCCGATGGACAGATCTGTGAGAGTCAGTTTGCATTCTTTAATTTGTCTGTTCAGGAAAAGCAATTCTGTCTTTTCAACTCAAGTAAAATTACCTTGTTAACAAAGTCAATTTATGGTCAAATAAAATACCAGTCAGAAAGACTCTGCTTCTGACTACTATTCCACGACCTCTTTTCCAAGTAAGTTATTTTTACTTAAAGTTGGGGGGGGGCTAGATGACGAGGATCTAATAATCCTCAATTAATTAAATTATTTATATGTAATTGTTATTATAGATAGCAATACCTTCATGTTATTCATAATGATACCCCTTATTGTTAATAAGGGATAAGCTCAGCCGAGTGGTCGTAAACCATTTTACGACCACCCTATATATTCATAAGTACTTCTACGACTACCTAGTGGTCGTAAGCCTTACTACGACCACCTCATGGTTGTAAGCCTTACTATGACCACATAATGGTCATAAGCTCTACTGCGACCATGTCAGCTACGACCACCCACTACTACAAAAAGGCTAATACTGGACGTCTCATCACAGACGGTTGACTAAAATCGTCAGTATTAAATACAATCACAGACGGTTTTGGTTTAGCGATCATCTGCGTTATTGGCTAAGCTAAAAACCGTCTGTGAAGAGGAAATATCACAGACAGTTCATGTTGAAAATTGTCTGTGATACTTCCCGTCCTCATAAAGAAATGTGAGCCAAGAGGGAATAGAAAAATTTAGTACTCGTACCACACTTATTGTCATAAGGTAATATTGGTCACACTTATTGTTTTTTATTTGCGTGCAAAATAAAAACGATACCACGTCATCCGATTGCTCATTTAAACATACCAATGTCGCTACGGCTCCCAATGTATCTCTTCGTCTCCCGCACCAGCTTTAGTACTTTTTTTTATAAATAGACATCCACTTCTGAATTCTGTTCAACCTCCTCTTTCTTCAAACTGCTCTGGTCGAATAAACTCTTTCCCCCTTGATCCTCTTTCTCTACAAACCCCAAATGGCTTCCCCCTCTTCTTCCTCTCCAGTGCCAACGTCTCCTCTCGTGCCAGACGTATTGGCCTACATTGTGCTTGTCTACTCGCACATCTCTGGTCGCAACTTGACCCAAGCTACGGACAAGCCTTCCATTCGTAATGTCATCCATTCTAGGCCCTCCGATCTACCGAAGACCATAGCGGCCATCATCTGTCGACTAGAGCTCCTCCTCTGATGGACCAATGCGAGGATCTCCGACATCCAGTGAGTAAACGTCATCATGGAGATCGTACTCTAGAACTACTTGGTCCACACCGAGGATACAACTCAGAGAGTCGAGGACGACATCCGGATGGCAGGAGAGCAGGTCAACCTCATTGAGATGGAGGAGACCAGGGTTGATGGCCTCTGGGCTATCATGGAGTTGGTTACGGAGTTCGAATGGCTACAAGCGCGAATCGAGCGTGCAAGAAAGCAGGTGGAGGCGTTTGATCAGATAGTCACCGATCCCGTCACCATTAAAGCCGACGAGAAGGCTTACAAAGATTTGAAGGCTAAGATAGGATCGCTGATCCTTTTTTATCTTCTGTGATATAAAAAGGATGGTCTTTTGTAAAGTCCCTTTGTCGTCAATTTTACTATTTATTACCCTAGAATTTATTGAGCAACTCATTTTAGTTAATTGCGCATATAGAGGTAGTACACGGAGAACACCAAAAATGCCACACCACATGCTAGTAAAAAAATAGTTGTTTATTGGAACCATCTATTATGTGTATTTATCATAGACAGTTCTACTTTGGAACCATCTATGATGTCCAACCCTATTTATTTCTATCACAGACGATTATTTATTGGAACCATCTGTTATGTGTATTTATTACAGATGGTTCTACTTTAGAACCATCTGTGATGTTCAACCCTATTTATATTCTGACTCTAGGGTTTTCCCGCGCCCCCCACTCAAATGATTAAGTTTCTCTAACTAGATCTCCCTCCTCCCCCGAGCCCGTCGCTACCGTCCTTGACACCGCCGCCTCCTCGAGCCCGACTCGCCTCCTTCCCCGAGCCCACCGCCTCCTCCCCGAGCATGAGCCGCCGCCTCCCCAAACCCAGTGCCCCTCCTCCCCCGAGCCCGGCACACCTCCTCCCCGAGCCTACCTCCTCCCCCAGCACGCCTCCTCCCCTGAGCCTGTCACCTCCTCCTCGAGCATGAGCCGCCGCCTCCCCGAACCTGGTGCCCCTCCTCTCCCGAGCCCGGTGTGCCTCCTCCCTTGTGATGTTATATATACTGTCAGTAGATCGAGTTTTGTTGGCTAACTGGACTGTTGTTTTGGTGATCATCTCGCTTTGATCTCTTGTTGACCGAAAGTATTATATGTTGTCTTTTTTTTCAAATTCTATTGGCAGATTAGTAAAGCATTATTTTAGAGCTCAAAGTTTGAATTGATATTATCAAATTCAACTACTGAAGAGTATAGGCTAAAGTAGCGAGAATGCCAAGATTAAAACTTGTGCAACTCTATATCTAGGAGCAATATTAAAATGTTAAATCTTAACTTTATGCTTATTTCTTTTGTACATATGATGTATGTGTTGAGCATATTATTTTTTTTATATGAGTGGTTAATTTTAGTTCATTTGAATTAATTGATTTGTGAAATAGATGTGCTTGTTTTTTAAATAAATGTGAATATGATGTATACATGTACTTGTGTTTCTGCTTATTTCAGAGAGCATAGCTAGCATTTCTTGAGGCTAGCCAATAAACCGAAATAGATTTAGAAATACAAAAGAATATCACAGACGGTTCCTTAGGACAAACCGTCTGTGATATATTAGCTATCACAGACGGTTTCATCTACAAACTGTTTGTGATAGTCAACTATCATAGATGGTTCAAAAATCGTCTGTGATGACCTCATGTCATTACTGACCCATAAACTCATATGACTCACAAAACCGTCTGTGATAACATTTTTGAACCGTCTGTAATGACCTTTTCTACAGTAGTGACCTATAGTCAACAAAGCCTACAGACATGTGGGCCCGGTTATAACATCCCAATTTTTTGAGTTTTAAAAATCTTTTCAATAGTTAGTAGGGAGAAAATTCATCATTTGATTTTATTTGAATTTAATTCAAAGGCTTAACTTGGACTTTTAATATCAAAATCATTTAACATGAGTAATCCCAACATGAACAATTGTCAAAACTATTTTATTTGGATTCTATGTGCTCAGATATAATTTCTAGATTTTTCTAGAATTTTTTCTAAGTTCATTTGCTATTTTCTATGGTCATTTGGAATTCCTGCTAATTTTCTAAAATGAAAAACTAATTAAAATCTGAGTTACACTCCTTGGGCCGAAACCCAACCCTACCCTAATCCTAGCCCAACATTGTGTAGCCCAGTTCTCCCACGCACGCGCCCCCTCCAACTGACAGGTGGCCCCACTGTGGGGCTCTCACTTTCCTCTCTTTTCGCTCATGCATCCAGCCCGAGCCGTCCGATCGTCTTTGAACGGTCCGATGGAGTTGATCATTCGGCCGGTCCAAGCGTCACAAGTGATGTGGGTCGTTCAATATGTTTTAAATGGTCGGATGGAGTTTGGCTGTTTGAACAGTCGGAACATTCAAATCATTTTGGATCGTCCGATCATTATTGAACAATCAGATCAAGTTGGAGCCCACACGCATTCGCGCTCGCGTTCCGCTAACGCGTGGGCCCATGTGTTGTGTTGCTGCCGGGTGGACCTACGTGCACATTGTTGTCTCCGACTCGATCTCTTCTTCACGAGTCCGCAGCCGAGTCCGCCATGGACGTCCTCAGAAGCTCCATCCGACAATGCATTATCCCAACCAAAATCCTTCTAGAAATCATGCCAAACTCTATCTCCTATCCTCCCGCATCCAAATCCCACAAAATCAGAACCCGTATCTTATCTAATCTCTGGATTCGTTCGTGACCGAAATGAACTCAATTTGGGGATTTCTTATCCCGGACGCCCAAGCCCCTATAAATGGCACCCACAGGATCGCCCTTCCCTCCGTATCTCGAAACCCTAGACCATTGTGCCTGAGAGCTTGAGCACTACCGCAATTCGAGTTTTAGGGTTTTCGGCCGAAGCTTTACTTCTTCGAAATTCTCCGCCACCGGTGACACCCTGTCTCCGTGGAGTGCACCATCGCCTTCCCGGTCATGTGAGCAACCTCCTGAGCCTCTTCACGTCACCGGAGCATCGCCCGAGCTACCGTCCGACAAAACCGAAACTACTCCGCCGCTTCGAGCTCGCCGCTAGCTGATTTCGGTCACCTCAAGCATTGTGAGTACACTGTTGTGTCCACTTTAGCATCCCCTACCTGTCTATACCACTCACCGCTGGAGCCACGCCGCCGTTCGCCAGTGTCGGACGAACCCGAGGGTTCACCGTCAATGTCGACGTGGCAGCCCAGGTTAGTAGCCACCTCAGTTTGTCGTGCGTGCGTTCCTCCTACGTGGCACACGCGTGGCATCTACATCAGCACAAGTCACCGCCCACGTGGCACGGTGTAACATCCCAAAAATTTGGTCTGTTTTAAAGTTTTAAAAGAAAAATAACCATTTGGATTTTTCTGGTAAATTAAAAAGCTTAATATGAATTTTCAGAGTTCAAAAACAATTTAACATGATTAATGTCAACATCAACTATTACCAAAATTATTTTATTTGGGTTCTATGTGCTTGGATATATTTTCTAGATTTTTCTAGAATTTTTCCGAGTGCATTTGCTATTTTCTATTTGCTATTTGGATTTTCTGCTATTTTCTAAAAAGAAAAACTATTAAAAATCTCAGAATTCGTTTCGGGCCTAATCTCCAAAGCCCCGGCCCATCTTCTCTTCCTCCGGCCCAGCCCGCCTTGGCCTTTCCTCCCGTTTTCCTTCGCTCGCGCGTGAAGCCCACCAAAGCCACCAGTAGGCGGCAACTCTTCCCTTTTCCTTCTCTCGGCCTCACGTGGGACCGCCCGATCGTCGTCTTCAACCGGACTCCGTGAGTCCGTGTCTCACACTGGCTTCAGCGCCGCCGTGTCCTGTTGGAATCCTCCTCTCGGTCCCTATATAGGCCTCCCACCGTGTCATATCCTCCGCGCCGCCATCCTCTCTCAAAGCCCTAAAATTCTAGCCCCGAAGTTGTTCTCGTTTTGCCGGATTTCTTCGCCAAGCCGAGCTCCACCGAAGTCTCTTCACCGACGGAATTCTTCGTCCACAAAGCTTCTTCGGCCGTGATTCTTCCGCCGCCGGGTCCGCAATAGCGTGCGCTACGTGGTGCTCCCTCCATCTTCGGCTGAGAGTCATCGTCTCGCCATTGTCGTCTTCGTCCGAAAACCGAACGCCGGCCACCTTCTCCAATCTACACCTCCGGTGAGCCTCCTTGCTATCCTAGCGTGTCAAAACGTGTGTCTTGTCACCCGCATCCAATCCCCTGCCTCCTCTTGGTTCCTTTGTCACCGGTGCCCGTCGCCGTGCTTCTTCTTCAACTCCGGTCACCACCGTCGCGCAGCCGCCCCGGTCCTCCTCCGCTCTCCTAGAGGTGCTCCCTATGATCCACGAGCCATCCCAAACCTAGTGCTCACCTCCAATTTTCTCGGGCGCCACTCCTTTGCCAAAGTCACCGTATCCGTGAGCTCCTCCGCCGCCGAAGTTGCCGCCGCCGACGAACCGTCGCCATCCTGGCCAAGACATCGTCGCCCAGTGCATCCTTGCGACGTGGGGTTTCCGTTTTTGGCCTCCGTTGCTCCTACTTCGCCGTGGCTCGCCGTCGACGCCGTCATCTCCACCGTCGGCCATGGCTGCCACCTCCTGTGCTTGTTTTCCTCTGGTGCTGAGTCAGCATGCCAAATAAGCCGCCACATCACCCCTTTGGTCCACACGGCGCCTGCGTGTCTCGGCCATGTGGCACATCTACTTCCCACCCGAGCCCAAGGTCCATGAACCAAGTCCATGGTACACCAAGTCTATGCCAAGTGGGACCCAGTCGTCAGATGGTTTTCATCCAGTCCGATCGTCTCTGCTGACGTCATGCTGGCATCATAATCTCCTTTTCCTTTAGGAAAATAATTCCAGTAAATCCATAAATTCTGATTTTCAACATTTTATGTGATTTCAATCTTCCAGAGCTCATATCTTTTGCATCCGAACTCCGATTGAGTCCATTCAAATTCCTAAATTTATCTAAATTCAGGATCTATTTATCTGAGATTTTATTTAATTTTTGGAAGTTGTTTTCTCTCTGTTATTTATTTATTTGGTTTATTTGCTTGTTTTGCGAATAGACGTCGATACTTCGGGAAGCTTCGAGCAAGGAGTAGCATACCAAGATCAAGATCAATCACTGGATTTATTCCAAGGCAAGTCGTGGTCCTTTGATCATATTGAACCCATGATTTCAAAAGTATATTGTTTTATACAATTGCATGCTATCTTTATATAAATTATTCTGGGATTAGTTATTGCCTATTGTCATTATGCCTCCATTGATAATTTGAATGCCATGAATCCTTTGTCACCTTAGCGTGGGTAATTTTAGTTGGACATATTTGTATTGCCAACATGGGTATCGTACATATGCTTAGTCTTGCTTAGTTACGATGGGTTTTATCATCACATGTGTCTTAATAATTAATTTTGACTTAATGAAATATGGAATCGTGGTGGTGAGCCACTCTTGTTAAAATTTGTGTACCATGACAGGGTATGTCATTGGTCTTGGTTAAACAAAATGGTTTTCGCTCGGGCGAGTGGTTGGTGGATAGGGAGGATGTGGATTGAACATGTTGTGGGTTTGTGGTAGTCTCGCCTGAGTAATTTGTCAAGGACTTAATCTTGTGCGCCATTGAACTGGGCCTTAACCGTACAACCACATGTCTGGTATGGGACGGACCTGGCTGATTAATTAGCAATGTCTTAATTTCGGTTCTGTCGTGTAAAGCGTGGTTACGGGAAACGTATTCTCACGGTGGCGCAAGAGGGGGCCCCGTGCTGTCGGAAAGACATTCGTGTTGAATCCTTAGCGGGTAATCGGGTTAAGAAGGAGCTTTGTAAAAGCCTTGTGATGATCACTTAGTCGCACGCCTACGGAAGCGTGAAATGCCTGACATTATAAGTTGATCTATCTCTTGTGGGTCAAGCTGTACAACCTCTGCAGAGTGTAAAACTATTCGAGTAGCCGTGTCCGCGGTTATGGACGTGCCTGGGGATTTCACACGGGAGATAGAGTTTCTTTAAAAATGTGTCGGAGTGTGGATGGGAAGTTCACTGGATGTTTCAAAACAATTGTTTAATTACTTGTTATGGTTTTCAATTACGCATTTCAATCTATTTATTGTATTTATCGTAAATGTTGTTTTATGCAAAAGAGCCATCTGACTAATCTTTGTTCAAGCCCTGCATGAATACTATTTGCATACATTTCCCCATGGCTTCTTGAGTACATTCAAAGTACTCATGGCTTTGCGCCCTCTGTTTGATCAGTGATGAGGAAGAATACCAAGCGCCAAAGAGTTCTTCGCCAGAAGACCATGAAGGTTTTGCGGATTAGGATGCGTTTCTCCACTCGATTGCTGTGGGCATGTTGATTGGCCTTTTGAAGAGTTTCGTTCACTGCAAGAGTTCATTTGTTTCTTTAGCCTGCGTGTAAGTTAAGTAAACGTTGACCATAAGGTCCAGATTATTATTATTATTTGTTACTCGAGATCTTTTAGTTAAATCGAATAAATGGATGGTATTTCATCATTTGTTTTCTGTGTGAGCTAGCTACGATCCGGGACTAGTTCGAATACACGAGGGTTCTGAGATGCATTTTCGGTCCCGACAGAGGTGGTATCGAGCCATATCGATCAGAGAACGCAACCTTAGTTAGCATGGTCGTTTTAGCTAAAAGCTTCAAAACTTATTTTCTAAATCAAATCAACTTAATTTGACTTGAGTAGTTGTTCTTTCCTCATCTACTCTATTCTATTCTCATCTCAGTCTATTCTATTCTTATCCTATTCTACTCTACTCATCTTGTGCCGAGATCTTGTCTCTTGCCTTTCTTTGAATGTTGCTTTATAATCTTAAATTGACTTTCTCACCTCATGAATTTCTCTCGTCGGAAGAAAAGCTTTTGTCAAGAGTATCTTCGTGGCCGTTCGATTGCTCTTGAAGAAGTCTTCGTTGTCCAAGTTCATTAGAAGCCGTCCTATTAAAGTCTAGTAGCGCTTTTAGATCGTTGTTGCATAGGTCTTTATTTGGGTTGTGTGTAAGTGGGAGCTGCAGCTTTCTTTGTCAAGCATTATGTTGCATCACACTAGGGCTTTAGTTTGAAAGTTATTTGTGCTTTCATAGCGTTTGACTATGTCTTCTTGTCTTTGCCTTTGGGTATAATCTGTTTCCCTAATTAGGTTGTTTCCATCTACCCTATCTTGTCTATCTCATCTATTGTGCTATTCCTCTCATCTACATTGCTTTTCTATCTTACCTATTAAACTTGTGGAGGATTATCGCAGATGGTTGATACTGCAATACTTGAGCCGTACTCGGTCGAGGATGCCAATGCCAATGCTAATGCCAATGCCAATGCAAGTGACCATCCACCCACAGAGCCGCAGAGCCCAACATGGCACAACTTCTAGCAGCTCGGACACAATTCATGAGTGCAATGATGCGAACATGAACGCCATGATGACACAAAGAAAGTCGGACCGCCACGCAATAGTCAACTTGTTGAACCAAAACGATCGAAATGGTCGAATAATCAAGCAACAAATGTTCGCGCGGTTCATCATCATTCCAAGCTATCGAGTTTATGAGGACTCGTCCACCTACGTTTTCTCATTCGTCGTAACCTTTGGGCGCTTGAAGATTGGCTTTGTTCAAGAGAAAAAGCTCGCCATTGCTCAATGCAATGATCGTGAGAAAGTTCTTTATGCTTCACATCAATTGGAAGGTACAAAAGAGAATGGTGGGAGAACTACACCGTAGCTCATGGGAATTCTCACGCTATCACTTGGGAGGAATTTTCAACCGCTTTCGTCAAGCTCATGTCACGATGGTATAGTGGAAATGAAGAAGAATGAATTTCGCGAACTACAACAAGGAAACATGTCTTTGGGTGAATATCTCAACAAGTTCACTCAACTTTCGCTATGCTCGGAAGATGTTGCTACAGATAATACACGTCAGAAGCGATTCAAGCGTGGACTCAACCCCAGTTTGAAAGTGCAAGTGGTTGGAAATGATTATGTGGATTTTCAGCATATGGTTGACAAAGCCGTACTCATAGAAGATTCTCGTCGTGAGCTGGACGAATCTCGTAAAAGGAAGATGATGCAACATGGAACTCATCAGAATCAACTCCAGAGAGCCAGAACCAATGCTCAGCAACCTTTTCGTCCCAATAATTCATCTGTTGGATTCAGAACCCCAGTACCAGTGTCTCATGCAGGAAACATAGGGATTCCCAATGCCAACAACAGCAACAATAGTCAATCTCAGGGGAACCCCAATTATGTTGCAGGAGTTCAATGTTTCAATTGCCACCAGACAGGTCACTATGCTAACAAGTGTCCCCAGAAGCGAGGGCTGACACCAATTCCTTTCAATTTGGGACCAACACCAGCCAGGACTTCTTTGCCAGGAGCAGGAAGAGGAATGCCTCAGACTCCAAATCAAGCTACCAGGACTCCATCCACTGCCTCAAGAGGAAGACTGAACCATGTCATTGCGTAAGAGCACAAGCGCCTGAATGTCGCCTGTAAGTCTTCGAGTTAGACTGCGTCGAACCTATTCTTTAGTCGGCCGAATCTCGGGGCGAGATTCCCTTTTAAGGGGTAGGTTTGTAACATCCCAAAAATTTGGTCTGCTTTAAAGTTTTAAAGAAAAATAACCATTTGGATTTTTCTGTAAATTAAAAAGCTTAATATGAATTTTGAGTTCAAAAACAATTTAACATGATTAATGTCAACATCAACTATTACCAAAATTATTTTATTTGGGTTCTATGTGCTTGGATATATTTTCTAGATTTTTCTAGAATTTTTCCGAGTGCATTTGCTATTTTCTATTTGCTATTTGGATTTTCTGCTATTTTCTAAAAAGAAAAACTATTAAAAATCTCAGAATTCGTTTCGGGCCTAATCTCCAAAGCCCCGGCCCATCTTCTCTTCCTCCGGCCCAGCCCGCCTTGGCCTTTCCTCCCGTTTTCCTTCGCTCGCGCGTGAAGCCCAGCCGAAAGCCAGCCCAGCCGAGCGGCAACTCTTCCCTTTTCCCTTCTCTCGCTGCTACGTGGGACCGCCCGCAGTCGTCGTCTTCAACCGGGACTCCCGTGAGTCCGTGTCTCACACGAAGCTCAGCGCCGCCGTGTCCCTGTTGGAATCCTCCTCTCCGGTCCCTATATAAGGCCTCCCCACCGTGTCATATCCTCCGCGCCGCCATCCTCTCTCAAAGCCCTAAAATTCTAGCCCCGAAGTTGTTCTCGTTTTGCCGGATTTCTTCGCCAAGCCGAGCTCCACCGAAGTCTCTTCACCGACGGAATTCTTCGTCCACAAAGCTTCTTCGGCCGTGATTCTTCCGCCGCCGGGTCCGCAATAGCGTGCGCTACGTGGTGCTCCCTCCATCTTCGGCTGAGAGTCATCGTCTCGCCATTGTCGTCTTCGTCCGAAAACCGAACGCCGGCCACCTTCTCCAATCTACACCTCCGGTGAGCCTCCTTGCTATCCTAGCGTGTCAAAACGTGTGTCTTGTCACCCGCATCCAATCCCCTGCCTCCTCTTGGTTCCTTTGTCACCGAAGTGCCCCGTCGCCGTGCTTCTTCTTCAACTCCGGTCACCACCGTCGCGCAGCCGCCCCGGTCCTCCTCCGCTCTCCTAGAGGTGCTCCCTATGATCCCCGAGCCATCCCAAACCTAGTGCTCACCTCCAATTTTCTCGGGCGCCACTCCTTTGCCAAAGTCACCGTAGCCGTGAGCTCCTCCGCTGCCGAAGTTGCCGCCGCCGACGAACCGTCGCCATCCTGGCCAAGCCATCGTCGCCCAGTGCATCCTTGCGACGTGGGGTTTCCGTTTTTGGCCTCCGTTGCTCCTACTTCGCCGTGGCTCGCCGTCGACGCCGTCATCTCCACCGTCGGCCATGGCTGCCACCTCCTGTGCTTGTTTTCCTCTGGTGCTGAGTCAGCATGCCAAATAAGCCGCCACATCACCCCTTTGGTCCACACGGCGCCTGCGTGTCTCGGCCATGTGGCACATCTACTTCCCACCCGAGCCCAAGGTCCATGAACCAAGTCCATGGTACACCAAGTCTATGCCAAGTGGGACCCAGTCGTCAGATGGTTTTCATCCAGTCCGATCGTCTCTGCTGACGTCATGCTGGCATCATAATCTCCTTTTCCTTTAGGAAAATAATTCCAGTAAATCCATAAATTCTGATTTTCAACATTTTATGTGATTTCAATCTTCCAGAGCTCATATCTTTTGCATCCGAACTCCGATTGAGTCCATTCAAATTCCTAAATTTATCTAAATTCAGGATCTATTTATCTGAGATTTTTATTTAATTTTTGGAAGTTGTTTTCTCTCTGTTATTTATTTATTTGGTTTATTTGCTTGTTTTGCGAATAGACGTCGATACTTCGGGAAGCTTCGAGCAAGGAGTAGCATACCAAGATCAAGATCAATCACTGGATTTATTCCAAGGCAAGTCGTGGTCCTTTGATCATATTGAACCCATGATTTCAAAAGTATATTGTTTTATACAATTGCATGCTATCTTTATATAAATTATTCTGGGATTAGTTATTGCCTATTGTCATTATGCCTCCATTGATAATTTGAATGCCATGAATCCTTTGTCACCTTAGCGTGGGTAATTTTAGTTGGACATATTTGTATTGCCAACATGGGTATCGTACATATGCTTAGTCTTGCTTAGTTACGATGGGTTTTATCATCACATGTGTCTTAATAATTAATTTTGACTTAATGAAATATGGAATCGTGGTGGTGAGCCACTCTTGTTAAAATTTGTGTACCATGACAGGGTATGTCATTGGTCTTGGTTAAACAAAATGGTTTTCGCTCAGCGAGTGGTTGGTGGATAGGAGGATGTGGATTGAACATGTTGTGGGTTTGTGGTAGTCTCACTTTGAGTAATTTGTCAAGGACTTAATCTTGTGCGCCATTGAACTGGGCCTTAACCGCACAACCACATGTGCGGTATGGGACGGACTGGTGATTAATTAGCAATGTCTTAATTTCGGTTCGCTGTAAAGCGTGGTTACGGGAAACGATTCTCACGGTGGCGCAAGAGGGGCCCTGTCTGTCGGAAAGACATTCGGTGTTGAATCCTTAGCGCGTAATCGGGTTAAGAAGGAGCTTTGTAAAGCCTTGTGATGATCACTTAGTCGCACGCCACTACGGGCGTGAAATGCCTGACATTATAAGTTGATCTATCTCTTGTGGGTCAAGCTGTACAACCTCTGCAGAGTGTAAAACTATTCGAGTAGCCGTGTCCGCGGTTATGGACGTGCCTGGGGATTTCACACGGGAGATAGAGTTTCTTTAAAAATGTGTCGGAGTGTGGATGGGAAGTTCACTGGATGTTTCAAAACAATTGTTTAATTACTTGTTATGGTTTTCAATTACGCATTTCAATCTATTTATTGTATTTATCGTAAATGTTGTTTTATGCAAAAGAGCCATACAGCTAATCTTTGTTCAAGCCCGCATGAATACTATTTGCATACATTTCCCCATGGCTTCTCGAGTACATTCAAAGTACTCATGGCTTTGCGCCCTCTGTTTGATCGTGATGAGGAAGAATACCAAGTCGCCAAAGAGTTCTTCGCCGGGAAGACCATGAAGGTTTTGCGGATTAGGATGCTTTCTCCACTCGATTGCCTGTGGGCATGTTGATTGGCCTTTTGAAGAGTTTCGTTCCTCTGCAAGAGTTCATTTGTTTCTTTAGCCCTGCGTGGCAAGTTAAGTAAACGTTGACCATAAGGTCCAGTTATTATTATTATTTGTTACTCTGAGATCTTTTAGTTAAATCGAATAAATGGATGGTATTTCATCATTTGTTTTCTGTGTGAGCTAGCTCGATCGATCCGGGACTAGTTCGAATACACGAGGGTTCTGAGATGCATTTTCGGTCCCGACAGAGGTGGTATCAGAGCCATATCGACTGTAGAACGCAACCTTAGTTAGCATGGTCGTTTTAGCTAAAAGCTTCAAAACTTATTTTCTAAATCAAATCAACTTAATTTGACTTGAGTAGTTGTTCTTTCCTCATCTACTCTATTCTATTCTCATCTCAGTCTATTCTATTCTTATCCTATTCTACTCTACTCATCTTGTGCCAGAGATCTTGTCTCTTGCCTTTGCTGAATGTTGCTTTATAATCTTAAATTGACTTTCTCACCTCATGAATTTCTCTCGTCCAGAAGAAAAGCTTTTGTCAAGAGTATCTTCGTGGCTTCGTTCCAGTTGCTCTTGAAGAAGTCTTCGTTGTCCAAGTTCAGATTAGAAGCCGTCCTATTAAAGTCTAGTAGCGCTTTTAGATCGTTGTTGCATAGGTCTTTATTTGGGTTGTGTGTAAGTGGGAGCTGCAGTTTTGCTGTCAAGCATTATGTTGCAGTCACACTAGGGCTTTAGTTTGAAAGTTATTTGTGCTTTCATAGCGTTTCAGCTATGTCTTCTTGTCTTTGCCTTTGGGTATAATCTGTTTCCCCTAATTAGGTTGTTTCCATCTACCCTATCTTGTCTATCTCATCTATTGTGCTATTCCCTCTCATCTACATTGCTTTTCTATCTTACCTATTAAACCTGTGGAGGATTATCGCAGATGGTTGATACTCATAATACTTGAGCCGTACTCGATCGAGAGGATGCCAATGCCAATGCTAATGCCAATGCCAATGCAAGTGACCAGTCACCAGCCCCTGGAGCCGCAGAGCCCAACATGGCACAACTTCTAGCAGCTCAGACACAATTCATGAGTGCAATGATGCAGAACATGAACGCCATGATGACACAGCAAAGTCAGACCGCCGCTGCAATAGTCAACTTGTTGAACCAAAACAGTCAGAATGGTCAGAATAATCAAGCAACAGCTGTTCCGCCGCCGGTTCATCATCATTCCAAGCTATCAGAGTTTATGAGGACTCGTCCACCTACGTTTTCTCATTCGTCAGAACCTTTGGACGCAGAAGATTGGCTTTGTTCAGTAGAGAAAAAGCTCGCCATTGCTCAATGCAATGATCGTGAGAAAGTTCTTTATGCTTCACATCAATTGGAAGGTACAGCCGCAGAATGGTGGGAGAACTACACCGTAGCTCATGGGAATTCTCACGCTATCACTTGGGAGGAATTTTCAACTGCTTTTCGTCAAGCTCATGTCCCTGATGGTATAGTGGAAATGAAGAAGAATGAATTTCGCGAACTACAACAAGGAAACATGTCTTTGGGTGAATATCTCAACAAGTTCACTCAACTTTCTCGCTATGCTCCAGAAGATGTTGCTACAGATAATACACGTCAGAAGCGATTCAAGCGTGGACTCAACCCCAGTTTGAAAGTGCAAGTGGTTGGAAATGATTATGTGGATTTTCAGCATATGGTTGACAAAGCCGTACTCATAGAAGATTCTCGTCGTGAGCTGGACGAATCTCGTAAAAGGAAGATGATGCAACATGGAACTCATCAGAATCAACTCCAGAGAGCCAGAACCAATGCTCAGCAACCTTTTCGTCCCAATAATTCATCTGTTGGATTCGTAACCCGATGCAGTGTCTCATGCAGGAAACATAGGGATTCCCAATGCCAACAACAGCAACAATAGTCAATCTCAGGGGAACCCCAATTATGTTGCAGGAGTTCAATGTTTCAATTGCCACCAGACAGGTCACTATGCTAACAAGTGTCCCCAGAAGCGAGGGCTGACACCAATTCCTTTCAATTTGGGACCAACACCAGCCAGGACTTCTTTGCCAGGAGCAGGAAGAGGAATGCCTCAGACT
The DNA here is from genome assembly GCA_036346255.1 of Ampelocalamus luodianensis. Classification (NCBI taxonomy): domain Eukaryota; kingdom Viridiplantae; phylum Streptophyta; class Magnoliopsida; order Poales; family Poaceae; genus Ampelocalamus; species Ampelocalamus luodianensis. The sequence goes on along the minus strand of CM070620.1, from coordinate 42,475,930 downwards.
CCAAATCAAGCTACCAGGACTCCATCCACTGCCTCAAGAGGAAGACTGAACCATGTCATTGCGTATGAGCACAAGCGCCTGTAATGTCGCCTCAGTAAGTCTTCGAGTTAGACTGCGTCGAACCTATTCTTTAGTCACCAATCTCGGGACGAGATTCCCTTTTAAGGGGGTAGGTTTGTAACATCCCAAAAATTTGGTCATTTTAAAGTTTTAAAAGAAAAATAACCATTTGGATTTTTCTGGTAAATTAAAAAGCTTAATATGAATTTTCAGAGTTCAAAAACAATTTAACATGATTAATGTCAACATCAACTATTACCAAAATTATTTTATTTGGGTTCTATGTGCTTGGATATATTTTCTAGATTTTTCTAGAATTTTTCCGAGTGCATTTGCTATTTTCTATTTGCTATTTGGATTTTCTGCTATTTTCTAAAAAGAAAAACTATTAAAAATCTCAGAATTCGTTTCGGGCCTAATCTCCAAAGCCCCGGCCCATCTTCTCTTCCTCCGGCCCAGCCCGCCTTGGCCTTTCCTCCCGTTTTCCTTCGCTCGCGCGTGAAGCCCAGCCGAAAGCCAGCCCAGCCGAGCGGCAACTCTTCCCTTTTCCCTTCTCTCGCTGCTACGTGGGACCGCCCGCAGTCGTCGTCTTCAACCGGGACTCCCGTGAGTCCGTGTCTCACACGAAGCTCAGCGCCGCCGTGTCCCTGTTGGAATCCTCCTCTCCGGTCCCTATATAAGGCCTCCCCACCGTGTCATATCCTCCGCGCCGCCATCCTCTCTCAAAGCCCTAAAATTCTAGCCCCGAAGTTGTTCTCGTTTTGCCGGATTTCTTCGCCAAGCCGAGCTCCACCGAAGTCTCTTCACCGACGGAATTCTTCGTCCACAAAGCTTCTTCGGCCGTGATTCTTCCGCCGCCGGGTCCGCAATAGCGTGCGCTACGTGGTGCTCCCTCCATCTTCGGCTGAGAGTCATCGTCTCGCCATTGTCGTCTTCGTCCGAAAACCGAACGCCGGCCACCTTCTCCAATCTACACCTAGCTGTTGGCACCTTTAGGTTCTCCTCCCTATTTGGGACTCATCCGTGTTCTTGGTTCCCGCCGACGAGGTCCACGTCGCGCGTGTCGTGAACACGCCGGTTTTGTCGGCCAAAACCTCCGTTTCGTCATGTTCCTCGGACAACAATGCTCAAATCATTGCTTATCATTTGGTGCGTTAATGTTGTCTTAATCTGTGTCGTGGAGTCACTGACGTGTGGGCCATGGGTTTAGAATTAAAGTTTGGAAATCATTAAGTGTCCCTTTTAGTTTCATTTATTGTCAATCATCCGGAGCATTTAATTTGTCTTAACCGCGCTTTTGTCGTTGTCCGGAGGTCTGCGCCATTAAAACCACTCCAGACCTCCCACAAATCTGGCCGTTAAGACCTCCGTAGGTTAAATCCCACCGCTAGGATCACCCTCCTCCTTGGGGTCCTTTTTGCAAAAGACCTCCTTGAGGTCCTCTGCGAAAAAGGTCACCCCGGTCGCTTTTGTCAAACCGCCTCTCGGACCTCCTTGGGGTCCTCTTTGCAAAAGTCCTTCCTTAGTCGTTTTGAAAAACCACCCCCGAGCCACCCCACCAAGGTCCTCTTGTGCAAAGACCACCTGGTCATTTGTAAAGAGAACCTTCAAAACTACGTTTAGGTCCTCTTTCCAAAAGACCACCTCGGCCCTTTGTGAAGAAGTCGTAGGACCTCCTCCGCTCGAGATCCGGACCGTTCATGACCTCCCCACGGAGATCCGAACCGTCCGCACCTCTCTCTGTTGAACACTGTCGCGTAGGACCTCCCGCGAAGATCATGGCCATCCATGACCTCCTCGGTGAAATCCTAGCCGCCCCGACCTCCTCGCTTCATCTTAGCCGTTCGGGACCTCCCACCGAGATCGTGACCGTCTAGGACCTCCTGCCCGACTACGGACCGTTAGATTTAGATCTAACGGGCTAGACCTCTCTGTAGATCTCAACCGTCCAGACCTCCTATGGGAGATCTCGAGCCGTTAAGATCTCGTCTGATCAATCGTTGACCTTTAGACCTCCCCTAGTGCTCGGGACCGCCAGATCTTGATCTGACGGTCACGACCTCTGATAGCGCGAGGACCTCCTTTGCGTCTTGCGTCGCGTGCACTGGTCGTAGCCATTGGATTCAAGATCTACGGCTAAGACCTCCCCTTGGCGCGATGAGGTCTTTGCGCCGGGTGCTCGTCCGGGTTTTGGCATCTGAGCTCGTGAGCCGTGCGATCTTGGATCAACGCCCACGACCTCCCGCTTTTGTTGGTTTTCAGTTTAGTCCCAGAGCTTTTAATTGCACATATTAATTGGTTTAAACTTCAAAATTTCATATCTTTTCTCTCTGTAGCTCCAAATTTAACAAACTAAAGTTCTATAAATGCATCTCATAAAGTACTTTAGCTTAATATAGGTTTTGCAAGAGTCTTTAATACTGAAATTAATCATGTCTTAGATTTAAAACTTAGAAAAATCATAACTAAATCATTTTAACTCCAAATGACCTGAAATTTTATATGGGTTACCACTATACCAGTAGGTAGCTACCATAAAAGTTTCAGCTTCAAAATCTTTCTAGAAAATATTTTTGCTACAGTGCTAATTATGGCCGAAATTAGGTTTTTAGAGAATATCTTTTGCACCACAAATCCAAATTAAGTTTTTCCAGTTTCTATGTCTAGGTATGGTCGTATTTTACCTTGTGTATAAATTTCGTCACGTTTGGATAAGTTTTGCTTGCTCTTTTGTTTAAGTGTTGCTCGTCTTATTGGTTGTTCTCGCTTCTTTTGCTTTTAGCTTAGGATTCGACATTTGCGGTAACCACGAGAACGACCCTCCGCAACAAATTGAGCAACAGAAGCGAACAAGCAGTTTGACCATTTCCCATTAATCCCATTACTTTTAAAGTCTAATATTTTGTTTAACTTCTATGTATGCATTGCTATTTTGTTGTTAAATTGATTAGTTAGACCTCTAGTTGCATAATCTGTAGGTAAATAATTATCCTCTACTACCGAGCCTAGGTTATTTCTTTGTGATTAGAGTTCGTTGGATGAGCTCTTGTCACTTAGTAGATTCGAATAAATATTGCTTAGCCATGCCTAGCATCGGTAGTATTGGGCGATCATCGACTTAGTCGGTGATCTTGATCACACAAATACTTATATTATTCCATTATGTCCAACCCTTGTGTTTTACCATTTTGCAAATCAAAAACTGAAAACAAAAATTATATCTTGGCTTGGGCACAATGGTATGTTGGGTGATCTGTTGGGTGTGATCGAATGGTGCACGAGTCCCTAAGGACCGAGTTACTTGTGCCATTGATCCAAGCAATTATTGCGTGCTAACCACACGAGGGGGATATGGAACCTCTCTTGACTAAGTACTTTGGGAGGTGTTAATTATGAGCTGGTCGGTGGGTGTGTTTCTCTGTGTGTGTGTTTGTGGTGTTGGAGGAGAGCATTAGCAGACCGGTTAGGCTGTTCAATGTGTCTTTCTCCCGTGGGTTGCGGCTCTTAATTAGCATCGTCCATTGGAAAGCGTCTTGTTAGACTTAGCCATGCCTGCATACCAAAGGAAGTGTGCTAACCGTGGCTGGTGGAAAGGCGGTCTATCGTGTGGGTACATTGGTACACCCTGCGCAGGTTAAAACTATTCGAATAGCCTCGTCCTAGGTTATGGACACGCTTGGTTATTTCCCGCAAGAACTAGACTACAACCTTTTAAAAACTTAAACTTGACATGGGTGGTATGAAGGGGTACTTCATGCTATTGTTGTGGTGACTATGGGTTAGTCACTTCTAGGTTGGTGTTGTTCTCTATCTATGTTATTATTGTCTCTCTTTTATTTGAACACTAAAAGTTAATTGCAAACTTGCTTTCAATCTATTACCTTATTGCAAATGAAAACTTGCTTCATGCTGAAAATAAGTCCAAAGCCTCATCCACTTAAATAAAGCTTGCATGTAGTTAATTATAGTTCTGTTATCTCACACGTCGGTCTTGCAGTACAAAAACAAGTTTTGTACTCATCCGCTTGCTTAATATTAATTGTTGCAGAGGAAGAAGGTGAGCCCCAAGGGCCTCACTTTTGTGAGTCAGTGTTATTGCGCTGCTTGGGACGATTAGCTTGGCGGTCCGGTTGGTTGCCTTGTGGGTAAGGCACACCGATTGGCTTTTGTTTCTTGCCATCTTATGGCCATTTTGCTTCATTGTGTATTTACTTATCTTTATGAATTTTGGCCTCGGCCTCTCTTTTATAATAACTCTCTTTATATTATCTATGTCTTTCGCTTGTTGCTTTTGCTTGGCTCTATGTGTATGAATGGAATTGATGCATGATTTTGTAGCGGGTGTGTATCTGCATTTAGGAAGTATACATATCTCGAGGCTTGGTTTATTTGATTTGTCTTGTTAGGACCAAGTGGATGGTTAAACAGTACAAGCCGAATAAACCGGGGTCCTCACAAAGTTGGTATCAGAGCCATTCCGACCGTAGTAACCCAAGCTTGATCCTCCCTAGGATATTTTGAAAACTTTATTTTCAAAGTATCAAATGATTTATGAAAGCTTAAGTAAGTTCTCGGGTTTTACTCCTTACCTATCTTAGCTTTCTATCTCATCTTGATCTAATTTGAGTTTTAAAAGTGTTTTCCCCTTTCCTTCTCTCAAAAGATAGTCATTATCGATTAATTGGGTGTTGGGACCAATGAGCTTGGCAAATTGAAATGTTAGCCGCCCTCTACAAGGTTTTGAAGCTTCCGGTTGAAGATTTCAATTAGGAGGCTTGGATGCGAAATCGGACAGCGATCATTCAATTTCCTGACAGCAGCTCAAAGGTTCTAACCAGGTAGGAAATAAGAAATTAACCAAGTAAAACTTGTGGGAATAAAAGGGTAAGATGTGATACTAGTTAGCTAAGTATCTAACGTTATTTTTATCGCCTTAACCTTGTTCTTGAGTAGTGTTAGGCTGGTTGTAGTGTGCTGAAATTTTTATCTTCTCACACTATTACTCGTTCATTCAATACGGGTTAATGGCATTGAGAAGTTGAGCTTGGTTTGGAGTTTCCTTGCTGTTTTGGAGTTTCTTTGGAAACATTTAAAGTTGTTACTTGCTGTTTTTGGCTTTCGGTTAGGGTGATGTCTCATTCCCCTAATCGTTAGCTTTTCGCTTTCATCAACTTCTAGTCTTAGTGTTTTGGTTGCTAACCTAAATTTCTTGAACCAGGATGGCTGGAGGTACTCGTAGTGGTCGGGTCGCACTGTCCGATGAGGAGTTCCGCCTCCTCCGACCATGGTGAGGTCCTTCTTCGATCGAGCGCAACTGCTCGGAGAGGACAGGAGGGTCCTGCTGGATGTTATTGCGCGCAACACCTCCGCCCTTGCCGGTGCCTCAGGATCTGGGCAAGGGGGTGGACCTCAGTCTCGTGGGGGCCTTGCTGAGTTTCTTCGCACCCAGCCCCCCACGTTTTCCAGATCTGAGGACCCTTTGGACGCAGATGACTGGCTGCGTCAGGTTGAGCGTAAGCTCGACGTTGCTCAGTGCCTGGACCAGGACAGGGCACTCTTTGCCTCCCATCAGCTTCAGGGGGCAGCACTCTCCTGGTGGGAGAACTTCTTGGCCATGCAGCCCGCCGGCCACACTGTCTCTTGGGATGAGTTCCGGACGGCGTTCGTCGAGCTCACATCCTGCCGCTTGATGAAGTCAAGAAGAAGGAGTTTCGCGCTCAAGCAAGGGCGTAAGTCGGTGATGGAGTACTGCACGAGTTCAACCACTTGGCTCGTTATGCTCCATCTGAGGTGGCCACTGATGAGGCCAAGCAGGAGAAGTTCATGGAGGGTTTGTCTGAGGAGCTGCAAGACAGGCTCTCCATTGTGGACTTTGCTGACTTCCAGGCCTTGGTAGACAAGGCCATTGTTGCTGAGCACAAGGCCAAGGCGTGGCGAGTCCCGCAGCGCAAGTGGGAGGCCCAATGTCCGCACAGCCGGCCTCTCTCGCCCTCGTGTCGCCTACCCGGGGCCCGTTCGTGGCTTCCTACCACCGAGGCCGCCACGGTTCCTCGCCCTCCGCAGCCGTGCCCGATCCACGTGCGCTGCGAACCAGCCAGGTGGCCCCGCAATCCGGCCGCGGGGTCACTTGCTTTTCGTGCAACCGTAAGGGCATTATGCCAATAGTTGCCCTAGCAGATCGAGCGCCCCTCGCCCTAATGGAGGACGCGGCGGGAGGTGGTTCTTCTCGAGATCGAAAGGTTGTCCCCGCTACCCAAGGCGTGGGTAGTGGCGCGTCAACCTCATCTCCGCGGAGGAGGCACAGGAGGCACCCGACGTCGTGTTGGGTACCCTTCGGTTAACTCTTTCCTCGCTCTGCTTTTGTTTGATTCAGCGCATCTCATTCTTTTGTTTCGAGTCTTTTCTTTGCTGTGGAGGTCTTCTTTTACTCCATTGTTGGTCCCGCTGCTCATTCGCTCTCCGGTTCGGAGTTGAGAGTCGAATCTGAGTGTAGGGATGTCCTGTTGAGATAGAAGGGTAGGATTCTTGGCAAACCTTATCCTCCTTCGATCGGCGAGCTTAGATGTAATCCTAGGCATGGATTGGTTGTCTCAAAGACATGGGACAAATTGATTGCGCTAGGAGGCTCATCTACCTCACGAGTCCTTCGGCGGCGAGTTAGCTTCGCCACCGGCCGCAGGATCCGCATCTCTTCGCGCTCGGCGGCCGACTCTAGATATTAGTGAAGTCCCGTGGTATGTGACTTTGTTGATGTCTTCCCGACGACCTTCCGGGGATGCCACCATTCGAGACCTCGAGTTTGTCATTGAGTTGGTTCCGTGCACGCCCGATTTCAAAGAGGCCTTACGGATGGACCCAATTGAGTTGGTGGAGTTGAAGAAGCACCGGGTGAGCTTCAAGAGAAGGGTTTCATCCGCCTAGCTCGTCTCCTTGGGGATGCTCGGCAATCTTTGTCCCGAAAGGACAAGACGCTGCGCATGTGCGTTGATTACCGTCCACTTAATGAAGTAACGGTAAGAACAAGTACCCTTTGCCCGTATCGACGATCTCTTCGATCAATTAACTGGAGCTCGAGTTTTCTCAAGATTGATCGAGTGGGATATCATCAAGTTCGGATTCGACTGAGGATATTCCAAAGACGCCTTTTCTACTCGTTATGGCTTGTACGAGTATACCGTCATGTCATTCGCTTAACCAATGCTCCGCCTTGTTCATGAACCTCATGAATTCGGTGTTCATGGAGTATTTGGATAGGTTCGTTGTGGTCTTCATCGATGATATCCTTATCTACTCCAAGAGCGACGAGGAACACACCGAGCATTTGAGGCTTGTGTTGGGCAAGCCGCGAGCACAAGTCGTATCGCGGTTCAGCAAGTGCGCGTTACGTTGAAGGAAGTAGCCTTCTTAGGCCATATTCTTTCGGCGGAGGCGAGTGTGGATCCTAGCAAGATCGGCGACGTGCTTTCTCGAGTCGACCTACTTGGTCACCGGTTCGAGTTTTCTTGGTTTAGCGGGATATTATCGTCGCTTTATCGAGAACTTCTCCAAGATAGCGAAGCCGATGACGGAGTTGCTCAAGAAGGACAAGAAGTTCTCGTGGTCCGCTGATTGCGAGGAAAGTTTCCAAGCGCTTAAGAAGCGATTGACCACCGCTCCCGTTCTTTTCTCCCGATGTCCGTGAAGCTTCGATATCTTTTGTGACGCTTCGCGTCGAGGCCTCGGTTGTGTCCTTATGCAAGAAGGCAAGGTAGTGGCCTATGCATCAAGGCAATTGAGACCTCATGAACTCAACTATCCTACCCATGACTTGGAGTTGGCCGTGATCCATGCACTTAAGATTTGGCGACATTACCTAATCGGTAATCGTTGTGAAGTGTATTCGGATCACAAAAGCTTAAAGTATTTGTTCACCCAACCAGATCTGAACCTCAGGCAAAGGAGATGGTTGGAGTTGATCAAGGACTATGACATGGGTATTCACTACCATCCGGGCAAGGCTAATGTCGCTGCGAATGCGCTTAGTCGCAGCGCATTGCAATGCATTGTTGCTTCAGAGCATCAGCCCTCTTCTAGAGGAGTTTCAGCGTCTCAACACAGGTTTGGTTGAGCATGGTTCCTCGCCGCCTTGGTTGTACACCAACCTTGGTGGATCGGATCAGTCCGCTCGTGATCGGATGTTGGGGTAAACCGCATCAAGGAAAATGTCAAGAACGGAACAGCCAAGTGCTTCTCCGTAGATGAGCTTGGTGTCTTGAGGTTCGGCAACGCCGTGGTTCCAAAGGACATAGAGTTGCGAATTTGATCCTCCGCGAAGCCCACGATTCCCGTTATCCATTCATCCCGGCCACGAAGATGTACCGTGATCTTCGCCAGAGATTTTGGTGGACCGAATGAAGAGGAGATCGCGAGGTTCGTTGTCGAGCGCGGCGTGTGTCGTCGTGTCAAGGCCGAGCATCGCCCACCGATTGCTTCACCCTTGCCCATTCGGAGTGGAAGTGGGATTCGGTCGGGATGGATTTTATCACCGCCTACCAGTCACCGAGGGGCAATGATGCCATTTGGGTCATCATTGACCGGTTGACAAAGTGGCACACTTTCTTCCAGTCAAGACCAAGATTCGCACGGTCACCTTGCGGGCTCTATATCGCCAGATCGTGAGCTTGCATGGGGTACCAAGACGATCGCTTCGATCGTGGTTCCATCTTCACTTCGCTTCGCATAGCTTGCAAGAAGCTATGGAACTCGTCTTTCTTTCAAAGACAACGTATCACCCCCAAACAGATGGTCGACCGAGAGGGTCAACCAAGTTTTGGAGGACATGTCGCGAGCTTGTGTTCTTTCCTATGGGAAGCACCGGGAGAAGTGCTTGCCATTCGCCGAGTTTTCTTACAACAACGGTTTCCAAGCCGTCTTGGCATGGCACCATTCGAGGCCTTATACGGAGAAAGTGTAGAACCTCGTTGAACTGGTGCGAGACCGGTGAAAGACCTTTCTTTGGCCCGACTCAATTAATGAGGCCGAGGTCAAGTCCAGCTCATTCGTGATCGCTTGCGCACGGCTCAATCCAGCGTAAGAGCTATGCGGATCGCCGCCGTCGTGAGTTGAGCTTTGAGCCCAATGACTTCGTTTACCTCAAGGTTTCTCCTCCAAAGGTCACCAGCGTTTTGGTGTCAAGGAAAGTTAGCTCCTCGATATGTCGGCCCCACCGTATTATCGAGAAGAAGGAGCTGTTGCCTACAAGTTGGAGTTGCTCGCTGCACTTGCGGGAGTACATGATGTGTTCCATGTGTCCCACTAAAGAAGTGCCTCCGTGTTCCAACAGAGGAAGCTCCGTTGGAAACTCTTGATGTCGTGAAGATTTGACCTACATGAGTCCCTGCTCGCATACTCGAGGAAGTCGAACGAAGAACGAGGAATAAGACCATCAAGTTCCTTAAGGTTCGTGGTCAAACCATTCCGAGGATGAAGCTACTTGGGAGCGAGAAGATCGTCTCGTCAAGACTACCCTCTTTCTTTTCCGAGTAAGACAAATCTCGGACGAGATTTTTGTAAGGGGGAGGTTTGTAACATCCCAAATTCTGTACTTGTGTTTCAAATGTAAGAAAATGAGTAGAAATTAAAACTTTTCTTACATCATGTATTTCTGTGTGCACTAAACAATTATTGTACAAGAGTATGGAAATACAAAGTCACAAGTCTGTTGATCATCTCTGAAATCTTTTCCTAAGTTCTTGGGTTGATATGTGACCCTCTGAAAAATTTCACAATTTTCAGAAATTGATTGGATAGTTTTATGGGTCACCAAACTTGCTTGACTCATAGTCAAATCCTAGCTCAAAACATTGTATAATTTCTGGAGAAAATGCTCAGCACAAAAACCTCTAGAAATTTTACACCATGTCCACTAAAGGTTAGCAAGCTCTCACAAAATTTCATCAAATTTGGAGTTAGATTGCTACCTCAAATAAATCCCCAAGTCTCGACTTTTAATTTCAAAGTCAAGTTTGGATTCCTGTTCCTCGGGTCGCGCCAGTCCTGCTCGTGCCAACCGGCTCGGTCAAACCAACTAACGGCACCAGCCCGAGCCGTGCAACCTCGCCCATTTCGCCGCCCTTGGATCTCAATCCAACCTCAAAGACCTCCTCGGGTCTTTGTAAAGGACCTCCCACCCGCACGACCTCCTCATTCTTTTACAAAGACAACCTCGAGGGCCTCCCCAGACCTCCTTTGCACCTTTGCAAAGACCACCTCGGCGACCTCCTCGGACCTCCACGACCACCCCTAGCGCTGGGTGATCTTGAGCCGTCCATCTTGAGATCTCGTGGCTCAGACCTCCCTAAGTGTTAGGACCTCTAATACTTAGCCCAAAATCGGGCCCTTGATTTCAATCCAACACTCACGACCTCCTGGTGGAGCTCACCACGATTTAGCCGTTGAGTTCATTTGACCAGTCTTCCCTATTTCTCTCACCGTCGGGTGGGCCTGGCATTATCAATTTTTGTGCATGGCGAGAGAGAGCGAGTGCCTTGTCAATTCTAAGGTCGACAACGGCTATGTGCTGCCAACATTAAATGTCTGGCAGCACCTTTTGCTCAAAAGTCTCCCTGACAACCTACTCCCATCATGTCATGTGTACTTTGGCTCAGTGCACCGGCTGTCTTTGCCATTTTTCCCACCAGCTATATTTGAAGCCCAAGCTTGCTATCTAAGTTTCTTTAGACACTCCTTTTCAACCCTAGCTCCTTTCTCTGCTCTTGTGCTCAAAACACCCGAAAGCCTCTGCCACCATTGCTGAACTTTGGAGCTCTCCGGCGACCTCCGAGCTCCAGTGGTTCAATATTGCAGTTGTTGGCTGTCTTTTGTTCTCTTGGTCACCTCCAAATCTCCCTAATTTGCTTTGTTTAAACCTTCACAGAGGTTGACAAAGTAGGAGCCTGTTGTTCGTGGCCGGGAGCTTCGTCTTCTTCACCTCCGGCGACCTCCACCGTCACCGGAGCTCCTGCGACCATTCTTGGGCCTCCTTCGTTCCCTGGTAAGTACCTTAGTGTTGAAGCCCGGTCGTTTTGAACCTCAGTAGCTTTTCGTCTTGCTGTATTTAGCCTCCTTCGGTCATCTCCGGCTAGCCGCCGGTAGGGTGCGCTTTAGCCCTAGCTGTTGGCACCTTTAGGTTCTCCTCCCTATTTGGGACTCATCCGTGTTCTTGGTTCCCGCCGACGAGGTCCACGTCGCCGGCGGCAAGCTGTGGAACACGCTCGGGTTTTGTCAGCCAAAACCTCCCGTTTTCGTCATGTTCCTCGGACAACTTTAATGCTCAAATCATTGCTTATCATTTGGTGCGTTAATGGTGTCTTAATCTGTGTCGTGGAGTCACTGACGTGTGGGCCATGGGTTTAGAATTAAAGTTTGGAAATCATTAAGTGTCCCTTTTAGTTTCATTTATTGTCAATCATCTGGAGCATTTAATTTGTCTTAACCGCCGCCTTTTGTCGTTGTCCGGAGGTCCTGCGCCATTAAAACCACTCCAGGACCTCCCCGCCGAAATCCTGGCCGTTAAGACCTCCGTAGGTTAAATCCCAGCCGCTAGGATCACCCTCCTCCTTGGGGTCCTTTTTGCAAAAGACCTCCTTGAGGTCCTCTGTGCGAAAAGGTCACCCCGGCGTTTTGTCAAACCGCCTCTCGGACCTCCTTGGGGTCCTCTTTGCAAAAGTCCTTCCTTAGTCGTTTTGAAAACCACCCCGAGCCACCCCACCAAGGTCCTCTTGTGCAAAGACCACCTGGTCATTTGTAAAGAGAACCTTCAAAACTACGCTTAGGTCCTCTTTCCAAAAGACCACCTCGGCCCTTTGTGAAGAAGTCGTAGGACCTCCCTCGCTCGGATCCGGACCGCTCATGACCTCCCCACGGAGATCCGAACCGTCCGCACCTCTCTCTGTTGAACACTGTCGCGTAGGACCTCCCGCGAAGATCATGGCCATCCATGACCTCCTCGGTGAAATCCTAGCCGTCCCGACCTCCTCGCTTCATCTTAGCCGCTCGGGACCTCCCACCGGAGATCGTGACCGTCTAGGACCTCCTGCGCCTCTGGGACCGTTAGATTTAGATCTAACGGGCTGACCTCCTCGTAGATCTCAACCGCCCAGACCTCCTATGGGAGATCTCGAGCCGTTAAGATCTCGCTCGATCAATCGTTGACCTTTAGACCTCCCCTAGTGCTCGGGACCGCGAGATCTTGATCTGACGGTCACGACCTCTGTTAGGCGCGAGGACCTCCTTTGCGTGCGCTGTGCGTGCACTGGTCGTAGCCATTGGATTCAAGATCTACGGCTAACACCTCCCCTTGGCGCGATGAGGTCTTTGCGCCGGGTGCTCGTGCGGGTTTTGGCATCTGAGCTCGTGAGCCGTGCGATCTTGGATCAACGGCCCACGACCTCCCCAGTTTTTGTTGGTTTTCCAGATTTAGTCCCGAGAGCTTTTAATTGCACATATTAATTGGTTTAAACTTCAAAATTTCATATCTTTTTCTCTGTAGCTCCAAATTTAACAAACTAAAGTTCTATAAATGCATCTGTTAAAGTACTTTAGCTTAATATAGGTTTTGCAGTAGTCTTTAATACTGAAATTAATCATGTCTTAGATTTAAAACTTAGAAAAATCATAACTAAATCATTTTAACTCCAAATGACCTGAAATTTTATATGGGTTACCACTATACCAGTAGGTAGCTACCATAAAAGTTTCAGCTTCAAAATCTTTCTAGAAAATATTTTTGCTCTGAGTGCTAATTATGGCGAAATTAGGTTTTTAGAGAATATCTTTTGCACCACAAATCCAAATTAAGTTTTTCCAGTTTCTATGTCTAGGTATGGTCGTATTTTACCTTGTGTATAAATTTCGTCACGTTTGGATAAGTTTTGCTTGCTCTTTTGTTTAAGTGTTGCTCGTCTTATTGGTTGTTCTCGCTTCTTTTTGCTTTTCGCTTAGGATTCGACATTTGCGGTAACCCTGAGAACGACCCTCCGCAACAAATTGAGCAACAGCAAGCAGGCAAGCAGTTTGACCATTTCCCATTAATCCCATTACTTTTAAAGTCTAATATTTTGTTTAACTTCTATGTATGCATTGCTATTTTGTTGTTAAATTGATTAGTTAGACCTCTAGTTGCATAATCTGTAGGTAAATAATTATCCTCTACTACCTGAGCCTAGGTTATTTGCTGTGATTAGAGTTCGTTGGATGAGCTCTTGTCACTTAGTAGATTCGAATAAATATTGCTTAGCCATGCCTAGCATCGGTAGTATTGGGCGATCATCGACTTAGTCGGTGATCTTGATCACACAAATACTTATATTATTCCATTATGTCCAACCCTTGTGTTTTACCATTTTGCAAATCAAAAACTGAAAACAAAAATTATATCTTGGCTTGGGCACAATGGTATGTTGGGTGATCTGTTGGGTGTGGCTGAATGGTGCCTCGAGTCCCTAAGGACCGAGTTACTTGTGCCATTGATCCAAGCAATTATTGCGTGCTAACCACACGAGGGGGATATGGAACCTCTCTTGACTAAGTACTTTGGGAGGTGTTAATTATGAGCTGGTCGGTGGGTGTGTTTCTCTGTGTGTGTGTTTGTGGTGTTGGAGGAGAGCATTAGCACACCGGTTAGGCTGTTCAATGTGTCTTTCTCCGTGGGTTGCGCTCTTAATTAGCATCGCCCATTGGAAAGCGTCTTGTTAGACTTAGCCATGCCTGCATACCAAAGGAAGTGTGCTAACCGTGGCTGGTGGAAAGGCGGTCTATCGTGTGGGTACATTGGTACACCTGCGCAGGTTAAAACTATTCGAATAGCCTCGCCCTAGGTTATGGACACGCTTGGTTATTTCCATAAGAACTAGACTACAACCTTTTAAAAACTTAAACTTGACATGGGTGGTATGAAGGGGTACTTCATGCTATTGTTGTGGTGACTATGGGTTAGTCACTTCTAGGTTGGTGTTGTTCTCTATCTATGTTATTATTGTCTCTCTTTATTTGAACACTAAAAGTTAATTGCAAACTTGCTTTGAATCTATTACATTATTGCAAATGAAAACTTGCTTCATCTTTGAAAATAAGTCCAAAGCCTCATCCACTTAAATAAAGCTTGCATGTAGTTAATTATAGTTCATTTATCTCACACGTCAGTCTTGCAGTACAAAAACAAGTTTTGTACTCATCCGCTTGCTTAATATTAATTGTTGCAGAGGAAGAAGGTGAGCCCCAAGGGCCTCACTTTTGTGAGTGTGTTATTGCGCTGTTTGGGACGATTAGCTTGGCGGTCCGGTTGGTTGCCTTGTGGGTAAAGGCACACCGATTGGCTTTTGTTTCGCCATCTTATGGCCATTTTGCTTCATTGTGTATTTACTTATCTTTATGAATTTTGGCCACGGCCTCTCTTTTGTAATAACTCTCTTTATATTATCTATGTCTTTCATTGTTGCTTTTGCTTGGCTCTATGTGTATGAATGGAATTGATGCATGATTTTGTAGCGGTGTGTATATCTGCATTTAAGAAGTATACATATCTCGAGGCTTGGTTTATTTGATTTGTCTTGTTAGGACCAAGTGGATGGTTAAACAGTACAAGCCGAATAAACCGGGGTCCTCACAGTATAATCTGTTTCCCCTAATTAGGTTGTTTCCATCTACCCTATCTTGTCTATCTCATCTATTGTGCTATTCCCTCTCATCTACATTGCTTTTCTATCTTACCTATTAAACCCGTGGAGGATTATCGCAGATGGTTGATACTGCAATACTTGAGCCAGACTCGGTCGAGAGGATGCCAATGCCAATGCTAATGCCAATGCCAATGCAAGTGACCAGTCACCAGCCCCTGGAGCCGCAGAGCCCAACATGGCACAACTTCTAGCAGCTCAGACACAATTCATGAGTGCAATGATGCAGAACATGAACGCCATGATGACACAGCAAAGTCAGACCGCCGCTGCAATAGTCAACTTGTTGAACCAAAACAGTCAGAATGGTCAGAATAATCAAGCAACAGCTGTTCCGCCGCCGGTTCATCATCATTCCAAGCTATCAGAGTTTATGAGGACTCGTCCACCTACGTTTTCTCATTCGTCAGAACCTTTGGACGCAGAAGATTGGCTTCGTTCAGTAGAGAAAAAGCTCGCCATTGCTCAATGCAATGATCGTGAGAAAGTTCTTTATGCTTCACATCAATTGGAAGGTACAGCCGCAGAATGGTGGGAGAACTACACCGCAACTCATGGGAATTCTCACGCTATCACTTGGGAGGAATTTTCAACCGCTTTTCGTCAAGCTCATGTCCCTGATGGTATAGTGGAAATGAAGAAGAATGAATTTCGCGAACTACAACAAGGAAACATGTCTTTGGGTGAATATCTCAACAAGTTCACTCAACTTTCTCGCTATGCTCCATAAGATGTTGCTACGATAATACACGTCGAGAGCGATTCAAGCGTGGACTCAACCCGCTTTGAAAGTGCAAGTGGTTGGAAATGATTATGTGGATTTTCAGCATATGGTTGACAAAGCGTACTCATAGAAGATTCTCGTGTGAGTGGGCGAATCTCGTAAAGGAAGATGATGCAACATGGAACTCATCGAAATCAACTCGAGAGCGGAACCAATGCTCGGAACCTTTTCGTCCCAATAATTCATCTCGTTGGATTCGAACCCGATGCAGTGTCTCATGCAGAAACATAGGGATTCCCAATGCCAACAACAAAGAACAATAGTCAATCTCGGGGAACCCCAATTATGTTGCAGGAGTTCAATGTTTCAATTGCCACCGCAGACGTGTCACTATGCTAACAAGTGTCCCCAGAAGCGAGGGCTGACACCAATTCCTTTCAATTTGGGACCAACACCAGCCAGGACTTCTTTGCCAGGAGCAGGAAGAGGAATGCCTCAGACTCCAAATCAAGCTACCAGGACTCCATCCACTGCCTCAAGAGGAAGACTGAACCATGTCATTGCGTATGAGCACAAGCGCTTCGTAATGTCGCCTCTGTAAGTCTTCGAGTTAGACTGCGTCGAAACCTATTCTTTAGTCAGCCCGAATCTCGGGGACGAGATTCCCTTTTAAGGGGGGTAGGTTTGTAACATCCCAAAAATTTGGTCTGTTTTAAAGTTTTAAAAGAAAAATAACCATTTGGATTTTTCTGGTAAATTAAAAAGCTTAATATGAATTTTCAGAGTTCAAAAACAATTTAACATGATTAATGTCAACATCAACTATTACCAAAATTATTTTATTTGGGTTCTATGTGCTTGGATATATTTTCTAGATTTTTCTAGAATTTTTCCGAGTGCATTTGCTATTTTCTATTTGCTATTTGGATTTTCTGCTATTTTCTAAAAAGAAAAACTATTAAAAATCTCAGAATTCGTTTCGGGCCTAATCTCCAAAGCCCCGGCCCATCTTCTCTTCCTCCGGCCCAGCCCGCCTTGGCCTTTCCTCCCGTTTTCCTTCGCTCGCGCGTGAAGCCCAGCCGAAAGCCAGCCCAGCCGAGCGGCAACTCTTCCCTTTTCCCTTCTCTCGCTGCTACGTGGGACCGCCCGCAGTCGTCGTCTTCAACCGGGACTCCCGTGAGTCCGTGTCTCACACGAAGCTCAGCGCCGCCGTGTCCCTGTTGGAATCCTCCTCTCCGGTCCCTATATAAGGCCTCCCCACCGTGTCATATCCTCCGCGCCGCCATCCTCTCTCAAAGCCCTAAAATTCTAGCCCGGTTGTTCTCGTTTTGCGGATTTCTTCGCCAAGCCGAGCTCCACCGAAGTCTCTTCACCGACGGAATTCTTCGCCCACAAAGCTTCTTCGCCGTGATTCTTCCGCCGGGTCCGCAATAGCGTGCGCTACGTGGTGCTCCTCCA
Source organism: Ampelocalamus luodianensis (assembly GCA_036346255.1). Lineage (NCBI taxonomy): Eukaryota > Viridiplantae > Streptophyta > Magnoliopsida > Poales > Poaceae > Ampelocalamus > Ampelocalamus luodianensis. The sequence goes on along the minus strand of CM070620.1, from coordinate 42,458,974 downwards.
TCTTGGTGAGTCATCGTCTCGCCATTGTCGTCTTCGTCCGAAAACCGAACGCCGGCCACCTTCTCCAATCTACACCTCCGGTGAGCCTCCTTGCTATCCTAGCGTGTCAAAACGTGTGTCTTGTCACCCGCATCCAATCCCCTGCCTCCTCTTGGTTCCTTTGTCACCGAAGTGCCCCGTCGCCATGCTTCTTCTTCAACTCCGGTCACCACCGTCGCGCAGCCGCCCCGGTCCTCCTCCGCTCTCCTAGAGGTGCTCCCTATGATCCCCGAGCCATCCCAAACCTAGTGCTCACCTCCAATTTTCTCGGGCGCCACTCCTTTGCCAAAGTCACCGTAGCCGTGAGCTCCTCCGCCGCCGAAGTTGCCGCCGCCGACGAACCGTCGCCATCCTGGCGAAGCCATCGTCGCCCAGTGCATCCTTGCGACGTGGGGTTTCCGTTTTTGGCCTCCGTTGCTCCTACTTCGCCGTGGCTCGCCGTCGACGCCGTCATCTCCACCGTCGGCCATGGCTGCCACCTCCTGTGCTTGTTTTCCTCTGGTGCTGAGTCAGCATGCCAAATAAGCCGCCACATCACCCCTTTGGTCCACACGGCGCCTGCGTGTCTCGGCCATGTGGCACATCTACTTCCCACCCGAGCCCAAGGTCCATGAACCAAGTCCATGGTACACCAAGTCTATGCCAAGTGGGACCCAGTCGTCAGATGGTTTTCATCCAGTCCGATCGTCTCTGACGCGTCATGCGGCATCATAATCTCCTTTTCCTTTAGGAAAATAATTCCGATAAATCCATAAATTCTGATTTTCAACATTTTATGTGATTTCAATCTTCCAGAGCTCATATCTTTTGCATCCGAACTCCGATTGAGTCCATTCAAATTCCTAAATTTATCTAAATTCAGGATCTATTTATCTGAGATTTTTATTTAATTTTTGGAAGTTGTTTTATCTCTGTTATTTATTTATTTGGTTTATTTGCTTGTTTTGCGGATAGACGTCGATACTTCGGGAAGCTTCGAGCAAGGAGTAGCATACCAAGATCAAGATCAATCACTGGATTTATTCCAAGGCAAGTCGTGGTCCTTTGATCATATTGAACCCATGATTTCAAAAGTATATTGTTTTATACAATTGCATGCTATCTTTATATAAATTATTCTGGGATTAGTTATTGCCTATTGTCATTATGCCTCCATTGATAATTTGAATGCCATGAATCCTTTGTCACCTTAGCGTGGGTAATTTTAGTTGGACATATTTGTATTGCCAACATGGGTATCGTACATATGCTTAGTCTTGCTTAGTTACGATGGGTTTTATCATCACATGTGTCTTAATAATTAATTTTGACTTAATGAAATATGGAATCGTGGTGGTGAGTCACTCTTGTTAAAATTTGTGTACCATGACAGGGTATGTCATTGGTCTTGGTTAAACAAAATGGTTTTCGCTCGGGTGAGTGGTTGGTGGATAGGGAGGATGTGGATTGAACATGTTGTGGGTTTGTGGTAGTCTCGCCTTGAGTAATTTGTCAAGGACTTAATCTTGTGCGCCATTGAACTGGGCCTTAACCGCATAACCACATGTCTGGTATGGGACGGACTGGCTGATTAATTAGCAATGTCTTAATTTCGGTTACGTGCGTGTAAAGCGTGGTTACGGAAACGATTCTCACGGTGGCGCAAGAGGGGGCCCGTGCAGTCGGAAAGACATTCGATGTTGAATCCTTAGCGGCGTAATCGGGTTAAGAAGGAGCTTTGTAAAAGCCTTGTGATGATCACTTAGTCGCACGCCTACTAAGCGTGAAATGCCCGACATTATAAGTTGATCTATCTCTTGTGGGTCAAGTGTACAACCTCTGCAGAGTGTAAAACTATTCGAGTAGCCGTGTCCGCGGTTATGGACGTGCCTGGGGATTTCACACGGGAGATAGAGTTTCTTTAAAAATGTGTCGGAGTGTGGATGGGAAGTTCACTGGATGTTTCAAAACAATTGTTTAATTACTTGTTATGGTTTTCAATTACGCATTTCAATCTATTTATTGTATTTATCGTAAATGTTGTTTTATGCAAAAGAGCCATACAGCTAATCTTTGTTCAAGCCCTGCATGAATACTATTTGCATACATTTCCCCATGGCTTGCTGAGTACATTCAAAGTACTCATGGCTTTGCGCCCTCTGTTTGATCAGCAGTAGAGGAAGAATACCAAGCTGCCAAAGAGTTCTTCGCCCAGGAAGACCATGAAGGTTTTGCGGATTAGGATGCGTTTCTCCACTCGATTGCCTGTGGGCATGTTGATTGGCCTTTTGAAGAGTTTCGTTCCGCTGCAAGAGTTCATTTGTTTCTTTAGCCCTGCGTGGCAAGTTAAGTAAACGTTGACCATAAGGTCCAGCTTATTATTATTATTTGTTACTCGAGATCTTTTAGTTAAATCGAATAAATGGATGGTATTTCATCACTGTTTTCCTGTGTGAGCTAGCTACTGATCTGGGACTAGTTCAGAATACACAGAGGGTTCCTGAGATGCATTTTCGGGTCCCGACACACGGTTCACCCAAAATCCAGATCCAATCCGGCGTGGACTCAGTCCACGTGAGCCATCTCGCTGATGTGTGGGTCCCACATGTCAGTATCTTCTTGTATTTCTTTTATTCCCAAAAAACCTTCGCTGACGTCATCGTTGCACAATAATCCGATATTTCTGTTAAGGAATAATTCGAAAATTCTAGTAATTCAGTTTTTAGGATTTTTCTTGTAGATTCAAACTTCCAGAGCCCATATCGTTTGCATCCGAACTCCGTTTGAGCTCATTCAAATTTCTAAATCCATCTAAATTCGAGATCTATTTATTTGAGATTTTTATTTAATTTTTTGATTTTTTTTGCCTCCATTATTTATTTGTTTTGTTTATTTACTTCATTTGCGAGTAGACGTCGATACTACGAGAAGCTTTGAAGAAGAAGGAGTTCACCAAGACAAAGACCAATACCTGGATTTATTCCAAGGCAAGTCATACCTTTGATCATGTTGAATCCCAGTTTTCAAAACTATATTGATTCAAATTATTGCATTCTACTTTAAGTATTTATTTACATACTTTTGGGTGTAGTTATCAATCCAATTTGTTATATCCACCTTAACTATTGTTATGCCATGATCTTTTGTCACCCTAGATTGGTTCATTACTAGTTGGTAATACTATAGCACCAACGTGGGTTGGTTAGACGCGAGTAGATTACTTAGCCATGCTACGAGTCATCATCTTATGTGAGTTGCAATTATAAATTTGACTAAGTGATTATGGAACTATATGATAAAACTTTGTGTGTACTATATGCTATTACTCGTTGATGGCATATGTTGCACTTAACCAACAGGGTGGGAAAAGATTTCGACTGGGGCAAGTGGCACTGTGTTTTGTTATGGTGGATCTGTGTTGGATGGGAATGATAATCTTCGTGGCATAGTTAGAAATTAGAAGTCTTACCTTGGTCAATTAAGGACTTAACTTTGTGCACAATTGAACTAAGCCTTTCGTATAACCACATGTCTGATAGGACGGGCCTACCTTAGTAGGTTATGGATTCTTGACATTGATAACTCAGGTTGTAGGTTAGGAACTCAGTGATGGGTGGAGGTGTGTACCGCTATGGTAGGGTCACATCGCGGGGCGGTTCACCGTTTCCCTGTCCAACGTTGTGCGTCGTGCCAAAGCGCTGTGGTAGGGTTGGTACGACGGTAAAACACATCGGTAGTATCAATGCCTAAGATGAAGTTTCTGAAAGGTTTTATTGTGATCAGCTCTGATCCAGTTGATTGCATCTTGTGGGTAAAGTGTACAACCTCTGCAGAGTGTTAAACAATCTATTCGAATAGTCGCATACGCGGTCATAGACATGTTCGGGGATTTCACACGAGGGGTAGATTTTCATAAAACTTTGGAAAGGGACAGCTATGTGATCTAAGTCATATGGTTGTGTGAATTAATAACCTGATTACCTTTGTGAAAACAACTGTTAAATTATTATTGACTATTTGTTTTTGAACTGCATTTCAATCTATTATTGTATTCGGTTGTAAATGTTGCATTTCTACAAAATAACCATAGAAGTCCCACTACAACAAAAACATACGTATAGCAACGTAAATCTCGCAACGAAAAGTATAAGCGTTGCCAATGAAAAATCTGCCCACATATAAACTTCTTATCCTGACTGTTGAGTCCCGAGAACGCGGAACGCTCACCATCCCCACATCTTTCCTTCCTCTTCCTGTAAAATAGATCCCTTTGCCAAACTGCCACACACGCTGGCCACGCCAAACCGCCGCCCCTCCCATCGCTGCCCGCTTCCACGCACGCCCGTCGCCCGTTGGCCGTCGCCGCCCTTCCCTCCCCTCACTAACCTTCCTTCTGCTACGTGTTTCCCCCGGCGGGATCCTATGCGAGCCCCGCGCGCCCTCAGGATCGCGCCGCCTCCGCGTGCGCTGCCGCCCCGCGTGCGCCAAGCACCATCCGGATTCTACCGCTGTGTGTGCAGCTACCTCCACGTCGCCGAGCGCCTTCGGGCCCTTAGTGCCTCCGCATGCGCTGAGCGCCCTTCCGGATTCCGCCGCCTCCTGTTGCGGCCGAGCGCCCTTCGGCTCCCACCGGTCGAAGCAAGCCGCCGCCGCCTTATTTCCCAAAGGTTAGTAAGATTCCACAATCCCCAATTTCTTTAAATCCTCAATCCCTAATCTCATAGTTTCACCGATTCCCTAACTTCTGTCTAATTGATTTTGAAGGGAAGTAATGGATCTCGAATGGTTTCTCCCCTTGATCTCAATTCCTTTCAACAAAAATGCAGATTTAGGGCAAATAATCACAATTGGCAACCAGCCTCCCCTATCTGATGAGGTAGCAACCCTAGTCCCATTATTGACTTCAGAGTCTGGATAGCACAATTGTGGTGAATTCTTATGTTTCATTGTTATCTAATTTTTGTTGTCGCACAATTGTAGTTTATACAGTACGATGCTCGATGTTTTGAATTGTTTACTCTCAATCAAATTTCAAATATGATGATATGGATTAGTGGTACAGGTCGAGCAAGCTCAGATATTCAGATTGTGGCCTCTCTAGATGCATGTCACCCTTTGTCTGACCATACCGTCCAGACATGTGCTTAAGGTGTTCACTGAAATGCCAAAGTGGCTCCACTCCGATAACTGGGTATGAAAAATATGAATGTGCTTATTCATTAGTACTTGAGTTGCATGAAAAAATTTGGGTTCTGCCCTGCAGTTAACTTAAGCCTATTTTGGGGCCTAATTTCCTAACTGGAACCTTCATATGAACCATAGTGTGGTAAATTAATTTGATCTGAAGGTAGCAAAAATTATGTATTGGTAGACAATACTTTGTTACAGTACTGACGCAAGTTTTTCCCGTTACTAAGACACACTAGTTACTAAAGACACAAGGGGTTGAAACTTGAAATAAATATGTATTCAGATATTTAGTAGAGCTGGGAGAATAAAGAGTGCACTGGTGGGCTTTGTCTTCTCTCTCATATTTTTTCATGATATGTGCATGGAACTCTTTACAAGATTTTCACGAATCTGAGGTTGGTGGGCCTAATGTGGTTGAACTACCAACAAAATCAAAAGTGAAGTATGTACCTCCGAGTCTGTGTACCACTTCCAATTCAGAATCAAAAGAGATCTCTCAGATGCACCGGAGAGTGAGAGGTGTGACTTTGAATTCCATCTTTATTTGCTTGTATGTAACATGTTTCTTTATCCATTTTGTTTGGGAGCGTATTATCATATATGACCTAATGTTTGGTTTGCATCAGGACTTCTGAACATGCTCTCAGAGTCAAATGTGGACTCTATTACTCAGGAAATTGCTGCACTTTTTCGCGTATAGTCATATATCACTCTTTCATTCTTCTAATATCTTCTTTCAGATGTTTTCTTGTAGCTTGATTAATCACAAGGCACTGTCATATGTTTTGTTAATATTTATCTATTCACAGTCAGTTCCACGAAGTGTTGGCTGTCAGATAACTGGTGATGAAGTTTTGGCAAGTTGTTCCCGACGACCTCGTGGCAACGAATAGTTAAGGATCTTCCCCATTAATCACATATATCCAAAGTGTCTGTAGACCTTTTTTTATGGTACTCTACTTTCAGGTAGGAAGTAATGGATGATTATTACTACCAAACTAATGAAATTGCTTCTTTCATTTGTGTAGGTATGCCGCTGTATTTGCAGCCTTTGTTGCAGGTATGGCATGCTTGGTTGGTATGGACTTCAGTGCTAAGATCCTTGCTTCTCTTGCAAAGTTGTTTGAGGTATGACTATTCTGGTTCCTCTCCAACGCCCTCGCAGGCGAGATCCACTACGTCGCCAAATGCAGTTTGAGTGTGTTCCATGGATCTGGTTTTGGGGGAAAATTGGCAGAGGGAACTTTTAGATCCCTTTGAATGCTTATATGACAAAACTGGGTTTAGATGATTTGATGTGATTTAGTAAGTACTAAAAATAGGGTTAGAAGTTTGGCTATTGTCAAATTACAAGCCTTTTTGTTTCTTAGATACTTCAAGAACTCAAGATGCAGTCTTAGTTTAGTTGTAATGTTGTAGGATGTGATAAGTATCTCTGGAATACCTGTTATATGCACATTGTTATTAAGATCTGAGTATCCAGCATTTTTAGTTAAGGCTAGCCTCTTTAGCAAACTAATCTCTATATTCCGATTGGCTATTCTTTATCCATACAAAAATGACTATCATTTATACTGGGATACTAGTATGTCAAAGTTTCACTGTTGCAAAGATATCAACCTTGAAGGTGGTCCAGAGCACATGGGCACAATACACATTGGGTCTGAAAGGTAGTTAACTAATGTTAGCGAACATTTCCTACTTCAAGAATAAACAATCCCATCTGCTGATATGTATATCACTCTCTTTTGAGGTTCCATTGCAACGCACGGACACCTTTTAGTTTTGTTACTTTAATATTGTGATTTTGTTTCTTCCTAATGATACATTAATAGACTCTAATTTTTCATTGTAGGTTGATAAGATAAATGGATGACGCCATGGATGATATGCTGAATATGCAAGGTGGAGAATGGTGACACAGGCAGATGATTTTCATTACGTTTAGATTCCATTCTGTTAGGAAATAATGTCAAGTAAAATATTTATATCATGTCTTATATGGATGGTTCTCTATGTAATGTAACAATTTGTTTTTAATATATGAGTGTTCTTTTTAACTATGCTATTAGTGATAATGATTTTTTTACTTTGATTTCTACACACTTATAATCGTTGCAGTAATCTAATTATATCCGTTGCCAAAATAGCAAAAGTCGTCTGTATGGTAAATACCAACGCTTCTATGCGTTGTGACAATATAATTATATCCATTGTCAAAATAATAAAAGTCAACTATGCATGGTAAGTACCAACACATACAAGTGTAGTTACAACCTGACTATATCCATTGCTACTTTGCAACGCCTTTTCATATCTATTACCAACGCTTGTTTATCTGTTGTAGTAGACTCTCGCAACGGCCTCAATGGCAACACATACTAAATGCATTTGTATAGACCCTAACAACATGTATTTGGATTTCTACCAACACATATATGCGTTGCTAAAGGGGTGTTTATGTTGTAGATCACTCTTTTGGAATAAGCCTGCATCTATACATTGCATTCTATGGTATGTCTTGCGAGTACGGTTATGTACTCATGTTTGCTCTGCAAACAAATCTACAAAAGAGGAGGAGTCATCGCCTGCTTTCAAGGAAGAGTTCGTTGAAGGAGCTGATCGTTAGATCATCGATCCCAGTCGGTTGCCTGTAGCGAATTGATGGGATTCCGCTAAAGTTTATTTTGTTCCGCTACTGATTTCTTTATTGTTAACCCTGTGTGGCTTAATAAATATAAACTCAACCATAAGGTCAAAACTATTAATTGTTATTCAAATTATTCGTTTATGTTATTAATCGCTTGTGTGGATCGATATTCATCTATGTTGACACTGTGTGCACTAGCATGACCCTGGACTAGTGCAGAATACACAGAGGGTCCAGAATTGTATTTTTGGGTCCTGACACCGGTCGACTAGGAATACTTATGCGTTGTGTTTGATATACATAATAGTTAATACGTGTTGTTATTCTTCCGGGATAACTGCATGTATTAAGCCTCTATCTGTGGCATAACTGCAAAGCGACGTGGAAGGGTTAGTCTTTGACAATAACTACACTTAAACATGCGTATTACATCAAACGACAAGGTGCCTCTTGGCGTGAATAACTACCGCCTCTTCATGCGCTATATAAGGGGTAAAGTCGGTTGACAGAGGAGAGAAGAAAAAAATCGATCAGAGACACAATCAACAAACGGGAATCATTAAGTCTTAGTTTTAGTGATTTTTTTCCCCTGTTGTAAAGCATAGTCAATACAGCAGTACAAGAGTAAGGTTATTATTTTCTCAGAAGAAGACCCGAACCTGTATAAATTCTCTGTGTCTTTTTCTGTGTAGATCTAATTCAAGAAAAGTCCCAAATATTCATTCGGAATATCGATACTAAACCATCGACAGTAGTCTTATTGCTTTTTTTTTTTTTTTGCCCCGAAACGTTTTCCCCCCTCCCTTGTCGATTGCCTAAGATGATCCAAGCCCATTGTGTTCTCTTGGCTGTGTTTGGACCATGGTTTTAGAAACCGGAATCGCTCTGAAAACCGGAATCAAGTGGTTCGGGTTTTTCTCCGGTTTTCAACCAGTTCAACAATTTCTTCAAGAATTTATTGAAGTTTGGAACATACCTTATAAGCAAGCCATTTGTAAGAAAGAAGCAATCGAAGGGGGTTGAGTGGAGGTTTGCATCGGCCAGGGTTACCAAACCTAGAACCCAACCAGTTCTGGTTTCTTGTCCGGTTTTTGAAACGCTAGTATAGAGTACCTCTTGGATGGCTTTCCGAGAAAATTTCATAAAAACCCAGTGTTCTCTGCAAACAAATCTTTACAGAAAGAAAATGTGATTTACTCTTAGCTTTCGACACGAATACTCTTCCTTTTAATCTAATCTTTTTTTATTGCCGCGATGAGACTTGAGTACACAATTCTCCCCTAAAAAAAGGAACATGAGTACATGCACATCTCCTTTCCTCTCTCTGAAACACCCTCAGACTACAGTAGACGTCAAGAAAACATACTCCCTTGAATGCCACTTATTCTAATTACACCCCCGACCTTTGCCTTAATCTTATAATTAGATCAACCATAATGAACACGGTGATGGATCATTCGTCGCTAATATTCAGCTCCCGCATTAATTCCTCTCGAACATCTCGCAGAACCTCTTGAAGGACTCGAGCTTCTGCAGCTTCATCTGGTCGTGGAACCTCCGTATGAACACGTCGGCGACGTGGTTGATCTCGTCCTCCAGCCTGAACTCCGCTCCGCCGTGCTCCGCAGCGCTGCGCACCAGCTCGATCACCGACCCAGACGGCGGGGGCGCGTTCGCGAGCTGCCACTTCCCGTCCTCGTTGCTCCCCTCCTCCTCGCCGCCGACCAACGGAGAGCGTGCCGGGACGTCGTACTGCTGCTCGCCGTAGTCGCCCCCGCCGTCCCGGTCCATGGTGAAGCTCGGCAGGCTGTTGAGCAGCACGACGGCCCTCTTCTCCTGCTCCACGACGAAGCTCGGCAGGCTCTGCAGCACGGCGGCCTTCCTGCCACCACCGCCCGCAAGAAGGTGGTGGCCATTGACGTGCTCGCCGGCGCCACGGCCTTCCCCTTCGGCGCTTCCGTGGTTACTGGTGAGCTTGCCGCCGCCCATGATGGCGTGGATCTTGCTGTTGATGGCGCTCATCAGGAGCTTCTTGTTGCGGAGGATGCCGAAGATGATGAGGCGCGTCCGCACGGCGCTCGTCTTGGTGCGCATCGACGTCGACCCCGCCTTCACCGCCTCGACGATGGCGGAGAAGAGCTGCTTCAAGAACTTGGACGCCTTCTTCATCTTGTCCAAACGAATGACAAGAAATGCAACTCAACTGACGCAATGGGATTGAGATGAAGCTATTGCCTATAATATATTAATGGAGTTGCTTGTGATTGTTGCTAGCTAGTAGCTATGTAGTTAGCTAGTTGTGTGCATGCATGGACTTGTGTGTTTTGGCGTGGAATTTGTTTTGTAGGGTTCCATGAGTATATATAGGGGTGGTGAGATGAGATGGTTCATCGATCTTCATCACCATCTTCTTCTTGTTCTTCTTCCATGAAGCTTCAGCATGCACATGGATGAAAAGTTACATGGTAGCTAGGAATTATGGGCACTGAGAAAAGGAGAGGAGAGAGGGGCATGCATGCAGGGCTGGGGAAAAGTAACTAACTACTAACATGCAAAGGCTGGTGATTAAAGCAAAATTAAAGTGGTAACAAAAGAAAAGTGGCAGAAACACCAATGGTACATCATCTCTAAAACTTGATGGTGTTTTGTGTCACTCATCATGGTCCCAATTATAGGTTGCGTGACACATAGCTAGCTACTCATGCGCAACAGTTGTATCGCCATCCATGAGTTGCTTTGCCTCTTTTCGAGGCTCTGGTGAAACAAATATCCTGTGCTTATGGAGTTGCAACTTGCAGCTGTGCAAGGTTGAGGTTGCCCCCTTGAGTACATTCTTGGCTTGTCATCGTCGATCCAATTAATACTTTCTGCTATTCAAAGACTCTCATCCGTTTCCCCCCTCCCCTGTGGCATCGAAATTGAAGTGCATGGGTTTCATGAACTTATTTTGCAATAGGAATCGAATGCCCTCATGACCAGTCTTCAGAATTTCGGCTGAAAATCGGAAATTTCGGCCATACCAGTGGGGAAAATCTATTTGCTTGAATTTTCCTCGAATTTGTTTTTTAATTTAAAATCTGAAAATTTCAAATTTTGATTTTAAGATTTAGGCCGAAATTTTCCACTCCACGTTAAAAAAATATTTCGGATATCCAAAACCCTGCTCATGACCATCGTTTTGTATGTGCTATGTATGGTTCATCCATTGCTGTTGAATTACAGCCTAAGCTTTCAGTAAGGGGAAAAGACAGGCACCCGAATTTTTATCATTTCCGTTGAAATAAATATGTTTTTTTATAGATCAGACAGAGATCAAACTTTGTTGATTGTGAGTATTCAAATCACCCTGGAATACATACCAAGCAAGGAAATCAGGTGTCTTACATCTAGCGCCACAAACACTTGGCATCGCTCTTTCGCGGTCTGCTCGCCGAAGCATGATTACATTTCTTCGTGCAAAATCAACGAGCATTAAGTCACTGCTATAGAAAAGGTCTTCACAGACGGTTTAAAAACATCATCACAGACGGTTTCGTGAGCCGTCTGAGTTTATGGGTCAGTGATGACATGAGTCATCACAGACGGTTTGAAGCACACTGTCACATAGGTAACTATCACAGACGGTTTGTAGATAAAATTATCTGTGATAGGGAACTATCACAGACAGTTTGTAGCTGAAACCGTCTGTGATGACTTTTCTCTATAGACGGTTTGTAGCTGAAACCGTCTGTGGTGACTTTTCTCTATAGACGGTTTATAGCTGAAACCGTATGTGATGACTTTTCTCTATAAAGTCTCCAAGCAGTGGCTGCTTGTGCCTTTAAAATCGGCATCATATATATATATATATATATATTATCCGTAGTCCCTCAGCCACTTTCGGGGGGTCATCCACGCAGCATGAGAAGGATGAGACAGCAACAACGGACAACTTCATCGAGCCCCTGCAAGTTCAAGAAGCATGGCTGCCGAGACAGTGTCAGGACATCCAATTACCTGGATGTCGTCAACAGGTAATTGGACATCGCTGTATTAAGAAAGTAACGTGGCTGATACCAGTCGGAGTAGTTGTGCGTCCACGTCACTTTCTGAACACAGCGACATCCAATTACCTGTCGACGACATCCAGGTAATTAGATGTCCTGACGCTCTCTCGGCAGCTATGCTTCTTGAACTTGCAGGGGCTCGATGAAGTTGTCCGTGGCTGCTGTCTCATCCTCCTCATGCTGCGTGGATGACCCCCCCGAAAGTGGCTGAGGGACTACGAACAATATATACATAATATGTATATGATGCCGATTTTAAAGGCATAAGCAGACACTGCTTAGAGACTTTATAGAGAAGAGATCAGAATCCAAGAGCACAATCTATACATAATACATAACAGCAGGTAATCTAACAGCTCAAGACACAATTAATCTATACACAATATCACATTCAATTGTATTTGTGACATCAATTCATCATAGAAGTATCATCCAAAGGCACAATCTATACATAATACATAACAGCAGGTAATCTAAAAGCTCAAGACACAATTAATCTATACACAATATCACATCCAATTGTATTTGTGACATCAATTCATCATAGAAGTATCATCCAATGGCACAATCTATACACAATAAATAACAACAGGTAATCTAACAGCTCAAGGCACAATTAATCTATACACAATATCACATCCAATTGCATTTATTTGTGACATCAATTTATCATAGAAGTATCATCCAAGGGCACAATCTATACACAATACATAACAGCAGGTAATCTAACAGCTCAAGACACAATTAATCTATACACAATATCACATCCAATTGTATTTGTGACTTCAATTCATCATAGAAGTACCATCCAAGAGTACAATCTATACACAATACATAACAGCAGGTAATCTAACAGTTCAAGACACAATTAATCTATACACAATATCACATCCAATTGCATTTGTGACAACAATTCATCGTAGAAGTATCATCCAAGAGCACAATCTATGCACAATACATAACAGTAGGTAATCTAACAGCTCAAGACACAATTAATCTATACACAATATCACATCCAATTGCATTTGTGACATCAATTCATGCTGATGAAGCAGTTCGCGCAGGCAGGATGTCTGTGGCTGCTGTCTCATCCTCCTCATGCTGCTTGGTATATTTATTAAATGTCCATGGTAATTAAAGAAATCATGATCCAATACAGACACGACGTGGCAACGGCGGCAAACACCAGCCACCACCAACACAACCCACATCTAGGGGAGAGAAGCAGATCTGACCGAGGTGAGGTAGCCAAGGGAGCAGAGGGGAGCGGTGTACCTCGATTCGGCGGCGTAGATGGCGGAGCGAGCTCGATTCGGCTTGGGAGATGGCAGGGCGAGCTCGATTCGGCGGCGTAGATGGCCGGCGAGCTCGATTTGGCGAGGGAGATGGTGGCGAGGTCGAATCGACGGCCATAGAATGTTGATCTAACAGTGAGAAAATGTGATCTAAAACTATGCTAAAACCGCTAATTTTATGGCAAGTAGTCCAACACCTTTGCAAAGAAATTGGCATACTCATGCCTAATTCTACAGTCATCGCTGCAGAAGACGGCGTAGTCGTCCCACCCTTACACACCGCAACCGGTGCTCGTGCACCGGTGGCTGTCCTCCCACAACGCCCTCACCCCCCAGCAGCCCGGCCATCTTCCCCCATGTCGCCGCCCGGATCATGTCCACGGTGAGCCTCTGGCACCGCGTGCACTCCCTGTTGGTCCTCTTGGCCGTCTCGCACCCGCCGCCGGCCGACTCGCCCTCGACCTGCCTGATGTAGTGCTTCCCAACATCGCGTGTCTCGCTGGCCGTGTAGAGGAGGAGGCCGAGCACGTAGGCCGCGGCCTTGTGGCCGGCGACGGCGTCGGCCGCCCGTTCAAGGAATACGAGGCCGCGCTGCATGTCTTGGGGCGCGAAGACAAGCGCGAGGCCGACAATGAAGCAGAACTCTGGGTTGCCGGCGCCGGCCAGGTGGTTGACGACGGTGAGGTAGCGCTCGTTGTCCTGCCACTTCATCGCCTCCTCCCGCTCCAGCACCACGCGCGTCCCCACGGTGCGCGCCTTGTACATGGCCTTGCAACTAAAATTGAAGACGATGGAATCCTAATACAAGAATTAATTACTGGATATTGGACACAAAACGAAATCATCACGAGATTTTATTTTTTGCGTCGTATCAACTGATACGACTTTTCGGTTTTGTACGCTACAGTCATCTTCACAAACTGACTATAACTAGACCTACCAAAAACAAAAGAATAGAATACGTACGTGGCTCGTAGGCTGTAAAGATCAGCCATGGGCTGAGGAGAGCTTGCGGCCACGAGGCCGACGATGTGGACGACAACCTCGTCAAGAAGATCAAGGACAGCAATCGCCGACCTCCTCGCCTGCTTGGTCCTCGCCGTCATGCTCCGCATGCTCACCATGGTGTCCTATTCAATGCCAAGCGTGCTCACCATGGCGCGCGATAATATTACTCTTATAAAACGTTGAAGAGACACATCGTAACGTCGGCACGCGAGACGAAGAGACGCATCGGCGCCCGTCGGCACGCGAGACGAAGAGACGCATGCATAACGCGCGGGAGCTGAAACATTTAATTATCACAGACGGTTCTGATAAAAAACCGTCTGTGAAGTATACAATTATCACAGACGGTTAGTTAAAAGAACCGTCTTGGAAGTTTCACAGACGGTTGTTTGTTACAAACCGTCCGTGATAATGGTATACTTCACAAACGGTTATTTTTACGAACCGTCTGTGATATCTCACAGACGGTTTTAAACACGAACCGTCTGTGATATTTCCTCTTCACAGACGGTTTTTAGCGCATCCATTTACACAGACGGTCTCTAAACCAAAACCGTCTGTGATTGCATGTAATACAGACGGTTTTGGTTAACCGTCTGTGATGAGACGTTCAGTATTAGCCTTTTTGTAGTAGTGAGCTCTGTTAAGTTTGAACAAAGATATTGAGTCTCCCGGATCAATGAACGATTTCCTTAACGCTGTCCTCTTAAGTGGATGGCGCCATGTTTGAGCCGAAATTATTTCCCTCTCTGTTAGCTTTTATATCTTTCAAAACCTTCTTAAAGAATAGAAAAGGCTAAATTTAACCGATAGAATTATGCAAATAAACTAAATGCCCACTCTTAAATCAACAAATGTACCTGATTTTCTTATTATAATTTCTGAAATAGATCCAATGTATCATTATTGCTCCATTAATCCATTATAGCTAAGGCCTAAGGGAATCTCCGGAGCTAATTGCTTACACTTCTCGGAAGCCTTCGCCGCTAAGGTTCGCTCGGCCGCATCTATTAGTGCAGTGACCAACGCCTGCCTTTTATCCTGCCCCTACGGTGAGTGGCATTTTCATTTTTGCAGGCAATGTCATCCTTTCCGACCTAGGGTAGCACATAGTACACTGCAACTGTTCTTCATGGACCAACCTTTCCCAAAGGCCAAAGCCGAAATGTAGGCGAATCTTTCATCTCCTACTGCAACTGTTCTTCATGGACCAACCTTTCCCAAAGGCCAAAGCCGAAATGTAGGCCAAATCTTTCATCTCCTCTCTTTTTCCCTTCGGTCTTTACCCTGTAAAAATATTGCCATTTGCCATATCCGACGGATATACTGCATCGATCTCTATGACCGAATAATTTGAGACCCCATACATAAACAAAAGCAAGTGTTAGCCAGTGAGGTACTAGGTAGGTCAGAGGTTATTATTCAATCTAGCTAGCAAATTGCCAGTTGCCATGCCGTTCATGGTATTCTTTTTGTTGTTCGCCGTACGAGCCGTGCTTTGCTGAGACGGACGGCCGGCTGGCCGGCCGGCCGGCCTTGTTTTGGTGTGGATCAGCTGACGAATGCCTTCTTCTGATACATTAATTTTCTTTGGAGGCTTCTTCCTATGCATTTCATGCAGAGCAAGAATGATGCTGTGTCATAATGTTTAAGTTGTGTGTCTCGATATGTCCTGTGATTAGTAGTCTTTGATTTATTTATTTATAGATACTCCATATGTTAGCCAGCAAGATGGTAGTCCAACTGGTCAGTCACTCGATCGATTCTTTTGGTACAAATGAATGTTTCACATCCCCTATAGGTGATTTATGGATTTTATGAGATTGATTTTTTTTTCCCGGTGAACTCCGGAGATTAAGCTGACCACGATAGAATTTGATTGTAAACTTTCAGTTGCTATTTCTTAATTTTAGATAAGCGTTCTCGCTAACTGCAATTTTTCAGACACTAGTACGTGTACGAGCACATGGGGAACTTTTAATTCGAGTAAATTAATTGCATGGGCCATTCATGGAAGGTACCATGCATCTGTACCTTGCATGGTGCCTGTACAGGCCAACGAATCATCCTTCCTAGCAAGTCTTGTCTGCCTCTCATCTCTTCACAAAGCATACCACAACTGACTCCAGCTGATTAATTAAGCACAAACCTTTCTCTCTCTCTCTCTCATCAGTCTAATTAAGCACAAACTTGACAAAGCCTCTCTAACTTGATATATATAAAAAAAGGAGGTTTGAACTAAAGTGCGGAAAATTTGTAGCAATGTAAGTATATGATTTGAACTTACAATCTCTTGCATGCTTATTTTACGTGCAATTGTTGTATAGAGTTGTGTGAGTCCAGAATACTGCGGATGTAGAATCTTGACCATGTGAGTGACCCCCAAAGGCCATCCGTGGCTAACTTTTTTGCGGAGATCACAAGAGTGATGCTATTTAGCGCAGTTCGGTAAGTTTAGACTGGGTGTGTAAAACAAATTCGGATAGTCTGTTTTATCTGGTATCCATATCTAGATAGTTGTAAATATGGTAAAGAAAATAACATTTGTATTTTAAAATAAATACGAATACGAATCCAGATAGTATCCGGATTTTTTTGCCAGATGTGAATACCATGTGACATGAAAAAAATAGGTCTGGATCCAACAGTTTTATTTCCCTTATCAGCTAGTTCACTAATATTTTTGTGTGGGTTGTTTTACCATGTTGCTTGTGGGAATTTGATATATAATTCCATATATTGGATCTTTATTTGTAGATGTTTATAATTTGAACTTCTTGTGTGAAACTTCATCATATTTTAGGATATTCAAATTCGACCGAATTGAACAAGTATTTGATTCACATTTGTATTCGTTACAACATTCATTTCGTATTCGAGCATATTCGTATTCACATCCATATTCGTTTAAAAAATACGAACATGAATATAGTACGGCCATTATTCCATTCGTATTCGATCCGTTTTCACCCCTAGTTTAGACCAATCTAATTGGCGTATCGGACTAATAAATTGGCAAAATTGCTTAAAGCCTACAAGACATCATTGTTTTGAGGTATTTGCTCTAAGACATTGAAAATTTTGGCTTTGCTGAAACACATTGCAAAAACATGGCTCTGCTATAGGACACCGCACCCATTAAAAAAAAATTGGCTGAGTTGGAGAGAAAATTTTGTAAATGATGGCTGGTGCCCCTGAACCTTACAAACTAGGCCCCGAGACCACCTTCCTCTATCTGTATTCCATGTGGGCCACCTCTTTGATCTCTCTCGTGTCTCTATTGTAGTCCGATCCGAAGGGCAATATGGATATTTCACCAACCTTCTCTCCCCGTTCAGCCAAAAATGATATTTTAATGGCCTCAATTTCCTACGACAATGAACCATGATTTAGTGGTGTGTTTCAGCGAAAGCAAAAAATTTCAGTATCCTAGAACAAATGTCACAAAATAATAGTGTCTTCTAGCCAATCCTGCCCAATAAATTAGAGCCCACTTCTCGTGCACACAGTGGGTGACATTTTACTAATTCTGGAGTGCCAGTCAACTAAAAATTCCATTCGCTCAAAGCTGATCTGATATATGGACTTAACGTGGGGCATGGGGTTCAGTTGAAACCCTAAAATTCTTGTGAAAGTAAGTTGCACCCGCACCTTGGACACCATGTCCTATGGGGCCAACTCAGACGGATCTTGCGCTCTAAAGAAGGACCTAATCGAACCATGAATCGACGGATTAGATTTTAGATTAGCAGTAAATGCAACTAACTGAACGGAGAGAAAGAATGATTTGGATTTGATTGCTCACTGCCACGGCACCCAAAGAAAGAATCCCCTGGAACAAAAAAACGATCTCTTAGAACAATCCATTCAATCAAATACTAACAAAAGAAGAAATCAATCCACACCAGTCCGGTGCCAGCAGGCCCTGGCTTGTTGTATTCCGTCGACGTCGGCACAAAAAGTTCGTTGATTTTTATGGCCGTTAGATGTGCCTCAGTTATCTAACCGTTGATATTATAGATTAGCAGCAAATGCAACTAACTGAACGGAGATCTAGCCGTGCATGTGCATGTATAGGATGGTCAGGACACATGATCCGGTTTCGAGAGCAACTAGTGCCTTTCATAAACTCTGTGATTGTTGTACTTGTATAGATCTCTTGCTTCTGTACATCTCGTTGGCTCGTTGCATGCATCGTCTTGCTACTTCTAGTCAGCCTTTATAAACGGTCCTATCACATGCTCGGATGAAATCTGGTTACTGCTTGACGGCCAAAAAAGAAATGTGGTTACAGCTGTACATATCACGATGCCTCACTGACAAAATACCATTCCAAATACAAGTCGTTTTAGAATCTTTACCAGTCAACTATTTTTTGATTTGGCCATTAATATGTACAAAATTAGCAAGATCGACAATATGAAATTGGTATCACTATATTCATCACGAAATATACTTTCATAATATATAATTATTTTTATTTGAAATAACATATTTTTATAAAAATTGATGGTCAAAGTGTCATTTTAAAGGCCGTATCAATGTCCAAAACGACTTATATTTGGAGGTATTTTTTTTTAATGTTTGCAGTTTATAAGTAGTGGTTGGTTACAAATGTAGCCATTAATTCACTTTAGATAATGAGTATACTTTTCATTTAGTTTGTGAGAGTTTTCCATGAATTTATGGTCTAGCCAAATATTTTTTATTGTATTCAAAATATTGGTTGGTTTGTGGAGAGGTGAGAATACAACTCCAACGAAAAGGGTTCAAATCTCCGCACTACTACAAAACAGGCTATAGAAGACACCCCATCACAGACGGGTTAATTTGAATCCGTCTGTGTTGGGTCTGTTGGGCGCGGCATTTGCTTTGCCGGCCTATCACAGACGGTTCTTACTAGTAACCGTCTGTGATATATGCTTATCACAGACGGTTTATATACAGAACCGTCTGTGAAATATCACAGACGGTTTATTAATAGAGCCGTTTGTGATAATCCCCCATATCACAGACGGTTTATTAATAGAGTCGTCTGTGATATGTCACAGACGGTTTTGTACATAAACCGTCTGTGATAATCCTCCGTATCACAGACGGTTGATAAAGAGCACCGTCTGTGAAATATCACAGACGGTTTTATTTATAAACCGTCTGTGATATATATCTATCACTGCATAGCTTCATATTTTGAACCGTCGTGATATCCTCGCTATAAATACCTTGAGTACCCCCTGCCCATTCCCATTTGAGCCGCCACCCAGATAAAAACCCACTGCGCCGCCGACAGAGAGAGAGGGGAGAAGGAGAGGAGAAACGGAGGGAGAAGGAGAGGAGAAAGGGAAGGAGAAGAGAAAGAGAGGAGAAAGGGAGGAGAAGGAGAAGAGAAAGGGAGGAGAGACAAATCGAATAGATCGATTTGGTATTTTCGTCGTGAGCTCCGAGGGTAACATTCTTTATAACCCAATTGAGATATGGTAGAATATGCTAAGCATCGCGTGTATAAGAGTCGAAGTGGGAGTGGGTCCTTCCATAGCATCGGGTAACCATACGTGAAGAGGGAATTGTGCGGATTTCGCAACTGCACCAAGGAATAATAAAAAAGCACACAAAGTAGTAAGGAATTAATCCCATTATTAGGAATGCAGTTATTAGCTATTTTGAACAAATCCCGAAACTCTACCCTTTAGAGCATCTGCAATTTACGTGCTTAATTAGCCGGTTCGAATGGCTAGATTTGATGCTAGGAACCGATTTCACAAGTGAAAGCTGCCTATTCCGAAACAAAACTCTAGGAACCGATGCAAACTTTTGTATCCGGATGTAAGGAATAGAATAATATTTTTCATTTGGTAGTTGGAATAATATTAAAGTTCGTGAGGGGAAGGAAATGGAGAGAGAGAGCGGTTGAGAGAGATTTTATTAATCTAATTTGACACTATATATTTTGTTACATGTGTAGCGTAGATGGACCAAAACTGGATGTATGGTGTGAACCGTGTGAGTCAAGAGTACATTAATGGCGTGGTTGCTTTTAGAAGAGCCGCCGAGCAGGATATGTTGAAAAAGGGGATAAAATATATGTACTGTCCATGCATTGATTGCGATAATCTGAAGATGTTTACCAACCCGGCGCAGATAGAAGCACACTTGATTCGAAGGGGTTTCAAAAAAGGGTATACATGTTGGACCAGTCACGGTGAAGAGCGACAGGAAGTTAGTAATAACGACATCGCCGAGGAAGTCAACGATATGCCGGATGTCAACGATATGCCGGATGTAGACTGTGCTTTTGATGAGGATAGGTCACACGATGACAATCTGGATCAGATGCTACGCGATGCAGAAGAGAACTACAGTGAGAGAGAGTTTTGTAAATTCGAGCGCTTAATGGAGGACTCGGTGAGACCTTTGTTCCCTGGCTGCAAGCCGGAATATACAAGGTTGTCAACCGTGATTAAACTGCTTAAATTAAAAGCAAGCAATGGTTGGTCCGGTAAGAGTTTCACGGCGTTGTTAGGTCTCCTAGCGGACATTCTTCCAGAGGGAAACGTGTTGCCCAACACCACCTACCAAGCAAAGAAGGTTCTTTGTCCATTGGGAATGGAAGTAGAAAGAATACATGCATGTCCGAACGATTGTATCCTCTATCGTAAAGAGTATGCAGACATGCATGTATGTCCCGTGTGCAAAGCATCCCGATACAAGCGTCAGAATACTGCTAGGTTGAAGCAAGGACCTCCTGCTAAGATGTTGTGGTATCTGCCTGTGATCCCACGTTTGAAGCGTTTATTTGCGAATTCAAAAGAGGCAAGATTGGTGCGTTGGCACTCAGAGGACCGTAAGAAAGATGGAAAGCTAAGACACCCTGCTGATTCTGCTCAGTGGAGAAACTTCGATCGGAGCTTCGAAGAGTTCGGTGCAGAACCAAGGAACATAAGGTTAGGGTTGAGTACAGATGGAATGAATCCTTTCGGTAACATGAGCAGTCGACATAGCACTGCCCGTGAATCTATGCATGTACAACCTTCCTCCTTGGTCGTATGAAGCGGAAGTACATTTTGATGTCACTACTTATCCAAGGGCGAAACAACTGGGAATGATATTGATGTGTACCTAGCACCATTCTTTGGAAGATCTTGTGACACTTGTGGAACGAAGGGTGCAGGTATGGGATGCGTACAAACGAGAAACTTCACTTTACACGCCATGTTGTTCTCGCACCATCAATGATTTTCCTGCCTGGTAACTGTCGGGCTTCGGTACAAAAGGAGCCAAAGCTTGTCCGCACCGCTTAGATGCTACGAGGGTATATGGCTAAACAACTCACGCAAAATCTGTGTATCACGCGTCACCGTAGGTTCCTTCCGTGAGTCACCCATACCGGAAGATGAAGAAACAATTCGACGGAAATAAGGAGGACGGTTCAGCTCCAAGGGCTTTTAGAGGGAAAGATATCTATGATATGGTTAAGGATATCGATGTTGTGCTTGGGAAGGGACGTCAATTAAGAACCCGTCAGAAGAACATCTGGAAGAAGCGGTCAATTTTTTGGGACTTGCCTTATTGGGAGCACTTAGAAGTTCGCCATCGCATCGACGTCATGCATGTGGAGAAGAATGTATGTGATAGCTTGATTGGTCTCTTACTGAACATTAGTGGCAAAACAAAGGATGGTGTTAACGCACGGAGAGACTTGGTCGATATGAACATAAGGACCGAGTTAGCACCGCAAGAGACTGATACAGGACGAACGTACCTCCCCCCAGCTTGCTACACTCTGTCTAAGGCCGAGAGATATGAACTGTTCCAGAGCTTGCATGGTGTGAAAGTCCCGTCTGGTTACTCTGCTAACATTAAGAAACTTGTTTCTATGCAAGATTTGAAATTAATTGGTATGAAGTCGCATGATTGTCATGTGCTGATGACACAAATGCTTCCTGTTGCAATTAGGAGTATCTTGCCGAACAAGGTCCGAGTAGCAATCTTGAGGCTGTGTTATTTCTTCAACTCAATTGCTCAGAAGGTCATCGATCCCCAAGGACTAGATGCTCTACAGGCCGAGGTGGTGACGACTCTATGTCATCTTGAGATGTATTTCCCTCCGTCATTTTTCGATATCATGGTCCATCTCATTGTTCACCTTGTGAAAGAGATAAAGATATGCGGCCCTGTGTTCCTACGTTATATGTACCCATTCGAGAGGTACATGGGAATTCTCAAGTCCTACGTACGGAATCAATCTCGACCGGAGGGCAGCATCATCGAAGGTTATGCAACGGAAGAGGTCATTGAGTTCTGCGTCGACTATATGGCTCAGGTGGATCCGATAGGTGTGCCTCTATCTCGTCATGAGGGGAGACTTGATGGTATCGGGACCATCGGAAGGAAATCAATCACTCCCGATCTGGATACATACGCTCAAGCCCATTTCATGGTCTTGCAACACATGACCGTGTCCCCGTACATCGACGAGCACAAAGACATGGTACGCCAACAGAATCCAAACCGGTCGGAGGTTTAGATCATGAGAGAGCACAACCGTCGGTTCAACGGATGGTTAAAGGTGCGAATCACTGGGAGGTCATCAAGTGATGATACATTGCTATGGTTGGCACAAGGGCCACAATTTACAATTGTCACATGGCAAGGATATGACATAAATGGGTACACATTTTATACGGCTACGGGATAGGAAGAGCACACCTCGAGCAGCGGTGTCCGCATAGATGCATTCAGTACCGATGGGCTGAGGAGCTCGTACTATGGGCAAATAGAGGAGATATGGGAGCTCGACTACGTGCTTTTCAAGATCCCCTTATTTCGGTGCCGTTGGGTCCATCTCCCACAGGTGAAGGTTGACAAGTACGGCTTCACTACCATGGACCTTGAACGTGTCGGATACAAAGACGAACCATTCGTACTGGCTAATCAAGTTGTTCAAGTATTCTATGTAACCGACCCGGCAAATAAGAAACGCCACGTAATTCTTCATGTAAAAAGAAGGATTGTCGGAGTTGAGAATGTAGTGGACGAGGAAGAATACAATCAATTTGACGAGTTGCCTCCTTTCGGAGATGGCATCAGGCTCGACGAAGAACCCAGTGAGGAAGCTAGCTATATGCGCGCCGATCATCATGAAGGGCTATATTTTAATTAAGAATTTAATCCATTGTAATTAATTTATTCTATAACATCATGTGTTATGGACTTGTAATCTCTCATATATTTTGATATTGATGTCAATGTGGACGTTCATCAGAACGACAATTGGTTTTGAAGTAAAATGTGTTATGAGCTTGTCTTCATATATACTTGTCACGTGTTTTGTCATCTCTCATATATTTTGATATTGATGTGAATGTGGATGTTCATTGTAATTCATATATACTTGTCACCAGGTTCATTGTAATTGATAATTGTCTGGATCTATCACAGACGGTTCTATAATATAACCGTCTGTGATAATGAATGACAGACAGTTCTAATATAGAACCGTCTGTGATATGAGATTATCTCAGACGGTTCTATTTGATAACCGTATGTGATATCCCGACAAAACCAATAGGTAATCTGTGATAAAAGCTAATCACAGACGGTTTAATACACAAACCGTCTGTGATATGGAACGTATCACAGACGGTTATTAGATAGAACCGTCTATGATTACTTATCAAAGACGGTTTTAGTAAATAACCGTCTGTGATAGCCTCTTATAAGGTGGGAACCGCTAGGGTTTTCCTCACTCGTCCCTTCCTCTCCCGCACCACTGAGTTTATCGCGCGCTCCTTTGCCTCCTCTAGGGCTTCCGTTCACCGCCGCCTTCGACCTCGACACTGCCGCCCCGACCTCGGCGCCGCTCCCGACCGCACCACTGCTCCCGACCTCGGCGCTCCCGACCTCGGCACCCCCGACCTCGACACTGCCGCCCCGACCTCGGCGCCGCTCCCGACCGCGCCGCTGCTCCCGACCTCGGCGCTCCCGACCTCGGCACCCCCGACCTCGACACTGCCGCCCCGACCTCGGTGGTTTTGAGTGCCATCGCCGTTGTGAGTATTGCGACTTAACGTGCTCTATCTCTTTGCATATATATACACTTTGTGCTAGTTGTTTTTGATCTGTGATTGAGATTGATATTTGAGACTAGCTCTGGAAGATATTGCAAAGAAATGAGTGATTCGGGTTTTGCTCTGTGATGTTCATAGCCATATTCTGATAATTGTTTCAATAATTAATTCAGTCTTTTGAGCTCTATAATTGAGGTAGCTACCTGCTGTCTATGTGTGTTTCTATGATTACTTTCGGTAGTAGTCAAGAGCTTTGGATCATTTTGTTCAGAGAGGATTGATTAGCTTCTAATCTGTTATACTTGTCTGATTTTGTATCGGCAAAAGGCCTCAAAAGCTGAACACTGAACCTGTGCTGCTTTTGTTCTATAAGCACTTCTTTGTTTTGTTTGCTGATACTAGTATTGATTCTGTGATCTTGCACTCTACTTAGCTTCTGCTAGCCGAAAGATAGTGTAGTTTAAATACATTCTGTAAAGAATTTCTATTGTCATACAGTTTAGTTAGCTATAATAAGAGCTCATAGTCTGAATTTTAGTTAATTGATTCAGTTTGTGAAGTATATTAGGCTTAAGGGCTGTCATGGCAAGGTTTTTGAACTTTGCATCTAGCCTTCTGAGAGCACCTTTTAACATCAAGAATTTGAGCTTTATGCTGATTTATGGTGTTTTACTGATATTTATGATAAGCATATTGCTGTGTTTAGATGACATGGTAGAATTTCATGATTTCATGTTATTTTGGTCATTTAAACTCTGGTTGAATTATGCTGGGATGTCATTAATTATTGCTGGAATTAATTTGGTATATATTCGGATGCTAGAACACATAATTAAACATTTGTAGCCTCCTTTTGCATTTCACTGGCTGCCCTTGATGTAATATGTACCATGTTTGATGGTGTTTTAGTGTTGCATGTAATATGTACATCTGTGCACTACTAATTAGTTTATGTTACTTTTTTTTGCCTCCTTTGTATATGTAAACATCCAAGCTCACTCTTAAGCTATATTGAGTACTATAAGGACTTGCAATATATAGATATTGATGGCACCACCGCTGCCGACACTTCTCAACCACCTGCAAACAATTGACTCAATTGTAATCCAATTTATTTTGTAACAATACTTGAACAAATGTGATCTTTTGTAATTTATTTTGAGTAATGATCAGATTCAGTTTGTCGACAATTGATTATCTGTGATGTATCTGTTTTTTTGCATGCTTGTTTTCAGAGGGCATGGCTAGCAATTCCTGAGGCTAGCCAAAAATCAGAAAAAATGTAGTTCGTTTAATGAACTATCACGAGCGGTTTTTATAAAAGCGATGCAGGAAGACAGAGTATCACGAGCGGTTCTAAGTAAAAACGTCGTGAAGTCGAGTATCACGACGGTTTTACAAAGAACCGCTCGTGATACTCGACTTCACTGACGTTCGTGTAAAGAACCGTCAGGAAGACGAGTATCACGCGGTTTTTACATAGAACCGTGCGCGATACTCGACTTCACGACGTTTGTTTCGTAACCGCGCGATACTCTGTCTTCCTGACGGTTGTTGATAAAACCGTCGCGATATTCATATCACAGATAGTTTACTGACCGTCTGTGATATCCACCTGTTATCAGAGACCCATTTTTCCAGACGGTTCGAAAACCGTCTGTGATGACGGTTCCGAACCGTCTGTGATGGCTTTTTCTGTAGTAGTGTCGTTTCCCGCCTCGGTACATGTGGGTGCATTTTCAGTAGGGACTGTCTAGTTATAAGTTGCTTAAAATTTTGTTATTTATCAGTCACTTTTTCTAACCTTTAGATTTCCATCCAATGATAAGAAAAAATCTGGTGCAAGTGCATGACAAAAACAGATCTGGGCTACGGTTGTCTCTGTTAACGGGTCCGAATTTCAGGATTAGTACGCATTTTTCAGTCTGTTACTTTGTGGGCTGTTTTTTTTTGTGTGGGCTATTTTTTGTGTAGGTTGTTTCCTAGAAATTTGGTATACTCTGTCAGCTTTTTCGTCTTTATACTGTTGTTGTGGGCACCACGCACAAGGCCTATGGGCTAAAGTTTGACATCTCTGTACTGTTTACTAAAAAGAAACAAACCCCACTTGTCAAATTTCTCCAGACAAAGAAAAAGACTCCACATGTCAGGCTTCTTCCCCATCTCCACTGCCCAATCTGCAAAGAAAGAAGAGGAAGAAAACAAGACGATCAAATGCCCAAAATAGCAAATCAGAAGCACGATCAGGAGGAGAAAACCAATGGAGGATGAGAATGAGGGACACGGAGGGAACGAGAAGGCAACGGAAGCAAAGAAGGCAATCAACCAGAACACAAACTCAAAGGTACTAACCTTTTAAATCTAAGCAACCAATCTGGATTGTTCTCCATCCCCATCTGCCGGATTGTTTCTGCAGTAAGCATATCATAACGTCATTGTTTTAACCCTTCTTTCATCACTTGGGGTGAGCCCCCATTGCATTGAGGGTCTGCATGTATACTACATAAAAAAAAAACCTATCACAAAAGAAAACTGGGGGCTCAAATATATACTACATAAAAAACCATATCAATTGTTTATAAAACCATATCAATTTAGGTCAAACACTTGATTACAAAATACTAAACTACTGAAATGTAAATATAGTACATTGAAAACCTGAAGCATACATATCAATTGCACAATATTTCAACTGAAGTTGCATCATAAGAAACAATAACCTAAAAAATAGTATAAACCAAATACTTCATATTTTTTCTGATGGAATGCAAGGAAAAATTGCAGTATACGAAATGACTAAAAATTTATTGAAAATTTGCAGCATACATTTAAGTTGCACACCAAATGTACTAAAGTTGCAGAACTAATAATCATGAAGCTTTAATAAAAAATGAAATACAAGTTTATATATCTGACGTGTTTTTGTGGAAAACTTGATTACAAATACTAAACCACTGAACTGTAAATAAGGTACATTGAAAGCCTACAGCATACATATCAATTGCACATTATTTCAACTGAAGTTGCATCATAAGAAACAATAATCTAAAAATAGTCTAAACCAAATACTTCATATTATTTCTAATGGAATGCAAGGAAAACTTGCAGCATATGAAAATGACTAAAAATTTATTGAAAAACTGCAACATACATTTAAGTTGCACACCAAATGTACTAAAGTTGCAGAACTAGTAATCATGAAACTTTCATAAAAATGAAGTGCATGTTTATATATCTGACGTGTTTTTATAGAAAAAACATAAAACTTATTTCGAACATAAATTTTCCTCGTTTACATGTCCTCTTTAGCAGGGGGGCAAGTTTGAAGATGACATTGTCATGTATGCAAAAATGCTAGATGCTGCATTTGAACCTTGGCTACAAAAACAACAGCTACAAGAGGTACAAAGAAATTTTCCATAAAACCATCAATGTTGCACAAGTTGAAAACCAAAAATTCCTTATAATGTCATATTGCAACCAGTAGATAATTAGAAAATATAATTTATTCAATTGCAGGGGACAAGTCTACAAAAGGCAGGAGAGGAGCTCGAATGATAGTTGGAGGAGAAGATAACATGAATGTGAGTATATCGATTGTACTGTGATCTAAATTCAACAAGTAATCACCAAAAATAAGTATGACTGTCCTATGCAAAAACAGGTTACTTTATACCAGGAAGGCAGCAACTCATACACTAGCCTTATGCAACAGATGAACATCTTTGAACATATTTCAGGACAAAACAACCAGGTAAGCTACAATTTTTAATAAACTTTGCAAAAAAAACATGCATTTGAATTAAAAAAACACATACACACAAGCTTAACAACTGACCATTTTTTTTTAAAAAAAAACATAACTGTCCATAGCTTGAAACCGAAAACTTCAACTACCTGCTGGAAGCACCTGTATCATTTGAGGTGAGGAAAAACAATATGAATTACCATTACATCCAACCAATACATGACAAATTGAAGAAAACAAAAATATTTACTAATAATTTTTTGCTCTACTTGCCTTTCCAATAGAATAACATGTTCATGACCACCAGCAGGATTGATTACTCACAAAGATCAACTGAAGATCTGCAAGAAACACATTCAGGTATTCAGCAAGAAGATCAAAAATAATCCCAAGTAACTGCAAACATCAGGGAAGATGAGGCAAAATTTGGTAATGAAGCTGATGAGCAAATAACATTACAGGATGAAAACATGATGGAAGAAGACAACGACAGCGACAACGACAACTATACATAGCAAGAAGAAAATCAATCAGGGCCATTAACAGAGGAGGATATAGAGATTTATCTAGAGAATGAAAGTATTAAGGCTATCCATACGGCATGCCAAGAGGTTGAAAGCAAACATCTGCCATATATTGACATGACATTCACAACTAACGAAGAGGCACATACGTTCTACAACGATTATACCTTCATAGTTGGCTTCTCAGTCAGCAAAGTTGGGCACTACCATTCTAGGAGCAAGAAAAACCTAAACAAAGTTACAAGAGTAACATTTAAGTGCAATAAGACCGAGAAATCAAAGGATGAACAAAAAAATACAAATTAGCTAGCAGAGGGAAGCACCAGCAACAAGGTCAACACCCAGAAAAAAAACAAGATCACCAAAGCCAACAGCAAGAAAAAGGAAGAGCAACACAATTAAGAGGACTGCCTGCCCTGCACAGACGGTGGTCACATTAATAGCAGGCCTTTGGCACATCACAAGGCTAAATCTTGACCACAACCATGAGCTCACCCCGCAAGAAGAGACTAAGTTTATGCGATCACACAAACACATGACAACTCAAGAAAAAGTGCTCATAAGGACTTTCAATCACGTGAAGGTACCTGTGGGGACCCCGGAGTTATCTCCATAAGACCGAGACTAATCCAGGTCTTAGGGACACAACTCTAGATCTCCGGTAAATGAATTCCAACTTAACTCCATCTAAATGAAAGGCTTAACTCAGATTAGAGCTCCGACGATCATGCGCGCTGCTCCTCTGCGAGCACTACATGATTGTCGGTTCCCCGACAAGTAAAGCGCTACACTCAGTGAGTTAAATAGGAATTCATGAACAGTGAGTATGACTTATATTGGCTCCCAAGATCAGCGACCAATATGACCATACTCTCATCCAACATTGATCACATCCATACAACATCCATACATAAATAGTTCAAAAGACATACAACATAGTTCCAAGTTTACATCTAATACAAGTGGCCGACCGGCCAAATTTAAAAGAGAGTATTAAGTAGCAGCGGAAACACATAAATAGACCAAAAGACCAGCAGTGGTATGCCCCATAACCCATCGACAACCAACTGGGAGTTAGATGATAGCAAACTACTTGTCGGTGTCACCTAAATCGACACCGATAAGTTCATCGGTCTCTAAATCCTCCTCACCTGAAAAAAACCAGCAAACACCTGGCTGAGTACAAAGAGTACTCGCAAGTCTTACACAAATAAAAATAGTTATGCATAAGGTCATTCAAAGGACGGGCTCATATTGGTTTAAATTTTTGCGAAAACGACGCAATACTGAACAACCTACACATACTAGTTTTTCACGTGCCTTTTCAAAATCAGATTTGAAGTAGAAGTAAAGCATGTGAATAAGTAATGAATTCAATAACAAATGAATCATACCAACAACAAAGTGGCGGTCCACTTTGATACAACAATAAGCATGAACATTCCATTCATGACGATACCAAGTTATAACCACAATTTAATCCCAAGTCTAACAATAAGCAGCCACAAATTTCAAGCGGTTGTCCGTAACCGTGGACACGGCTATTCGAATAGATTATACCCTGCAGGGGTGTACTACTTTACCCACACGACTTGATTAGCCCGTAAGCCTCCAGATGCCTCCGAATATAGCATACTTCCTAAGGTATGCGGTAGGTAAATCAAGATACGGTCGTTTTTAGCAAGAAGATCCCATTGAGCTAAGTCCCTCAACCCATGGCTCCTAGGAAACACGAGACGTTAACGCCTCCATCCTATATATCCTAGGAAACACAAGACGTTAACGCCCCCATCCTATCGGCCCAAAAGGAACACGGGATTTCACGGTCCCATGCCCTTACAATTTCACCACTGTGGGACTCAACACAATAAAACCTTCCCCTACTTAACCATACGGCACCCATATACGTGCGTGATAGCACGAGTTTTGCTTGAATCGCAACAACCCAAAGTTCGGTCCTTAATCGTCGGACAAGCCAAACCACATACCCAAATCTCGTGCACGAAGGCACCATCACTAACCAACACTTGTCCAGACCAAAAGCTCATTTGAAAATGACAAAATTTCACTTATAAAACAGATACGAAGATCTGAAACAAAAGCATATAATGAGAGTTGTGTTTAACCCATAATTGGCGGGTATTCCCGACAATCGAGCTACCGGTTCTAGACTTGCATGGCTAAGCAACTCGAACAACAGTATTTCAAACATCCTACCATAATTAATTCAATACTGGGGTAATTCATGGATATCCACAATGACAAGATAATAGGATGTGTCTAACTAATCATCACAAAAATAGCGACATTATCAACATAGCATGCAAGCAATTATCATTGCATCTATCCTAACAAATCTGGGATCAAATATGATGCAAAAAGAAAGTTCAAAGGATGTTTGCCTTGCTGGAAAAGTAATTGCTCACTCTCGGTCGCGTAGGAGTCGATATCAATAGGCTCGGAATCTATATAAATGCAATCTCGAATAAACATCGAAATACCTCAAAATTCAAAATGCTCAAAATGCATGATTTTTCTACAGTAGCTAAGTCATGATTTAAGGTGGTTTTTTGTGAAAGAATTATTTCATTTTGATTTAGTATGTGAAAGTTATGGTGATTCGATTTTCATATTTCAATACGCCTTTATTCGGGTAATTTAATTATGAGGCGAAAATTTGTAGAGCAGTGGTGAGTAAATGGATTACATGGATAAATAGGCAATATTATTACAAGTTCAAAACAGTTGAGTTTGCTCCAATTGAAGTTTTCATGATTTAGTTATTGATTTCTAAAGTTACCAAAGATTAATAATGTAAAAATAATGACTTTTAGGATCATTTTCCTCAAACTATAGTTTCTGTGATAGAGGTGAGTTTGAAACTATTTTTATAATTAAGGTTATTTGAAATAGAAATTATCAAAACTGATTTCACTGTTTTTGGAGTTTCCAAGACTTACTTATGAATTTTTGAAGTTATCAGCCTTTTTCTATTGCACAAATAATAGTGCTAAAGGCTCATTTTCCAAAATAATGCTCTCTGTTACAGAGACATGGTTGAAACCAATTTTAATATAAAGTTCATTAAATAATTAATTTATCAGAAGTGGTTTCACTCATTTTGGAGTTAAAATGAATTAGTTATGCATTTTCAAAGTTATACATATTTTTCAGCTTGCAAATAAATGGATTTCAGATTTTATATGTCGTCTAAACTTTTTCTCACCGAGCGCAGCGCGAGCCAAAGTCACTGACCAGCGGGCCTGGTGAATAGTGCATTTTTCATTTAACTCAGATTTAATTGCGTTCGACGGTGGGTCCCATCGTCGCGACATGGTCCACGAGACTTGGTCCACGGCACATGCGCACGCGCCGCGGGAGTTAAGGCCTAGGGCCCACATGTCAGCCTCTGTGGCTTTAACCAAAATGTTCCCGTTTTCTGTGCGTGGGGCCCGCGTGTAAGTGAAACATTAGACCGGCTAAGACATCATTTAATGACTAACTCATCATTAGCTAATTAAAGATCGAATCACGGTCCTAATGACCCTACTACAGGGTGCCGGACGACCCGACACGCTCCCGTTCGCTTGCCCGGCGGCTCGCCGGCGATTTCGGCCACGGCGGCGCCAGCCAAGGGCTGTGATAGCTGTGCAATAACGCTACGCATCTTTGAGGGGTGGTGGCGACCTCAGAGGTAGCCCGCACCGGCGGCTAGCCGGAGCTAAGCGGCGGCGGTTCTACGACAAACACGAAAACGGCAATGCGTAGCTCCGCAGCGACATACAAGCGAGTGCCCGAGTACTAGGGACTAACCAGAAGCTACCTGAGCGGAGGAAGGTGCTGGGGGAAGCCTGGGGTTAGCTGGAGCTTGGTCGGTGCCGGAGAAGAAAATGGCGACGACACGGCTCGACGAAGAGATGAAGATCTGAGTAAAATGAAGCAAAGTGAATGCTTGGGTTAGCTCAAGGATCTTAAGAGCAAGCCATAGGAGCAAGGAATTGGACAATGGCTTACCGGATCAAGGTGGGAGGTGAAAAGTTGCTTCACGGTCGGAAATGGTGCAAACTTCGATTCAACAAGATCCTGCCGTGCATTACCAAAATTAGTTTAGGGGTTTCTCTCAGTGGCCTATAGCATGTGAGGTGACGCGCAAAGTTGAGGATAATACCTCCGGGACATGAAGATGGCACAAAAGTGTCCTCGGGTGCGTGCTCTGGATGAGAGCTAGAGCACGAGGATGAATCAGATGCTACAAGCGAAGATAAGAACCGAGCTCAGCAAAAATGGAGAAGGCACTGAAAGTATAAGAGAGGGGAAACACCCGGTGGAAGCTTACCCCAACGAGGAACACCAGAGATCCTCCCTCTTCTCAATCAACAGAGAAGAAGTGAGGGAGAAAGAGGGGGTTGCGAGGGGTATTATGCCCGGGCGATGACGGCATTGGAGGCGGCGTTACGCGGGGAACGCTCCGGAGTGGCCAACGGCGGCGGTGGATTGACGGCGTCGGAATCCCTCAACGGCACAGAGCAGACTGCCTCGGCCGCGTGGAGCTCAGCTCCTGCGCGAGCGTCAGCGAGAGGAGGAAGGCGAATCCGACAGGTGGGTCCGGCGTGACAGCGACTCAAAGCGAGGGCGCGACTGTGAGTTAAGTGGATCAACGCACGCCGTTGGATCTCGGCTGGACGGCTGAGATTAGTGGGGACTTCCGACAGGTCGGAGGGATGCACGATCTGGGCCGTTGATCTCCGATCCGAAGGCCTGCATGTCGCGGTGCGCTTAGTTGACTCGACCGAGTCAAGGGGCTGGGTCGGACTCGAGTCAAGGTGCGGTTCAGGCCCGAGAAACAGTGCTAGGGTTTGACTGATTGAATTTCTTTAGATTCTAGTTTGACTGAGGCCTTAAAAATATAAATAAAATTCCTAAAATCATGAAATAATTTATGGGGGTTCCTGGGATAGCCTAGTGTCCAAAAAAATTATTGAAACCTACTGTTCATAATATATTTTGTAATATATAAATTCAAACTTAGATAAGGTCTTTTAATGGTGTTTGAATTTTTATAGGGTTAAGATCAGTGCCAAAAATTTGGGGAAAATTACATTAATTCGTGATAATTAATATAGTATTTGAATAAATTATTTCCAGTGATACTTTAGTAGCATTTATTTCTGTTTTGAGTTTGGAGTTCAATTTAAAGTGTAGGTTTCATTTATATTTTGAGATTTTCCAAGTACAATAGGTACACAAAAAGTTTAAAAATAAGATGCATGCTCATGAGATGCATAATTAACCACTTTATTAAATTGGGGATGTGACAGTACCAAACAGAATAATAATGGCGATTCTTTCGTATCTAAGAGGAGGTCTGTCCCCTGTACCGTACACAAAAAAAAAATGTGAGCAACTTCAGAACATCTATAAGAAAAGAAGCTTCAATTAATGACATGATGTAGGTCATGGAATACTTCTCCAAGAAACAAGCAAATGACCCATTGTTCTTCTACAGTTTTGAGACGGATGAAGAAAATAGAGTTAGAAATATATTTTGGGCAGATGGACGGTGCAGGAGTTACTATGAGCTGTATTGTGACTGCATGAGCTTTGACACAACATACAAAACAAACAAGTATAATCTCCCCTTTGTGCCTTTTGTTGGAATTACTGGTCATGGGCACAATTGTTTGTTTGGTTGTGCATTCCTAAAAGATGAGACTATTGCAACATTTGAGTGGCTGTTCAGGACACTTTTGACATGCATGGGAGGTAAAGCTCCCACAACAGTTATCACAGATCAAGATGGTGCTATGAAGGCTGCAATCGCCTTAGTGTTCCCTAATACTAACCACAGAAACGTCTGTTCCAAATAATGAAAAAGGCACAAGAAAAGACTGAGAGATGCCTTAACTCAAAACCTGGACTACATGATGAGTTTCACGACATTGTGAACAACTCTCTAACAGAAACAGAGTTTGAAACTTTGTGGCAAGAAATGAGACAGAAATATGGAATACAAAGCATCAAATACTTCCAAGTTATGTGGCAAACAAGGAAGAGATTTGTGCATGTGTATTTTAAACAACAATTCTACCCTTTCATCCAGACAACGGCAAGAAGTGAGGGGACTAACTTAGTGTTCAAAAGAAACATCGGCCCAACATACAGTATAATAAGCTTCCTTGCAGCATATGAGAGAATAGCAGACACAATTGCTGAAAAGCTAAAAGAACAAGATATGCAAACAAGGGACACAAACCCAATATACTGGTCTGAATATTACTTTGAGAGGCAAGCAGGACAACTATACAATAGGAGCATTTTCTACAGGTTTCCTCAAGGGCACAACCAGACTAAATGTAAAAGAGATAGACAAAGATGAATATTATGAAGTATACAAATCAAATAATCATGCCATGAGGGAATTCAGACCTAGGAAATATATTGTGCTAGTTAATTTACCTCAAGAGGAATTCAGTTGTATCTGTGCCATGTTCCAGAAGGACGGAATCCTTTGTGCACACATTCTTACGGTAGTGATCCACCTGAATATGACACGATTGCCTGAGAAGTATTTCATTGATAGATAGAGACCAAAAGAACGAAAGGACATCAGAAATAAGGAAAACATGCTACCTGTAGCACTAATTGGGAATGACAGTAAACTAAGGGCCTGTTTGGTAGAGCTCCGGATTCTCGTTTTTCATATTCTGCTCCTGATTATCTGAGAATCCAATTCTCTGAGAACCTAGAGTTGTCTGTTGAAAGCGTTTGGCTGGTAGATTGACTCCAAAAACCATATAAGGGAGGATTAGAGGCAAATAGACCATGTTACCCCTATTGTAATGCTTCAATTGTATTTGTGTCTTATTCCTATGTATTTGTATACAAATTATAGAATTCCCTCCTCCCACCAAATTTGTTAAGACCATATGAATATATATACGTTGTATTTGTAAACAATGCCATGTAGCATTGCATTTACACTTCATGATGGATTACAACTATTGACAAATAACGAATTGACGTGTAACATCCCAATTTTGGGCTTGTGTTTCAAATGTAAGAAAATGAGTAGAAATTAAAACTTTTTCTTACATCATGTATTTCCTATTTGTACTGAACAGTTCCTGTACAAGACTTATGGAAATACAAAGTCACAAGTTTGTTTATTCAAATCTTGATCCTTCAAAAATATTCTTGTCAAATATTTTGATCATCTCCGGGAAATATTTTTCCTAAGTTCTAGGGTTGGTATGTGACCCCTCTGAAAAATTTCACAAATTTTTAGAAATTGTTTGAATATTTTGGGGGTCAGACAAACCCAATTAAATTTTGGTCAAACTGGGGACCAGCACCTTGTGGAATTTTTGGAGGAAAAAGTGTAGCACAAAAACCTCTGCAAAATTTACACAAGGTCAATGACTCAGCTAGCAAGCTCCTGTAAAAATTTCATAATTTTTGGAGTAAGTTTGCTACCTCTAATAAATCCCCAAACTTCAGGTTAGTTTAAAACTCAAATTCCGGTCTGAGTCTGACTCGGACTCGAGTCAGACCCAGCCATTGGACTCGGTCGGGCCAGCCGCCTAGACCTCCTCGGGCTCGATCTCGTGTGCGCATGTGCTGGGACGTTGGATCTCCATCCAGTGCCCCAGACCTCCCCTCTGATCTTAGCACCTCGGGGTGGTCCAGTGTAACAGCCCGAAGTTAGGGTTTGTATTTCAAATGTAAAATTATGAAGAGAAATAAAAACTTTTGATGCCTCATGAAAACATTTGGAAGTTTTCCAAATTTTCCCTAAACAATTTCCAATTCTAAGATTTAATTCTTGTGAATGGAAATGGTTGTCATCAAAATTCTTGACCTTAAACTTGTGATCATCCTCTGCAAGTTTTTTTCCTGTCATCTTGACCATCTCAGCTACCTCCCTGAAAATTTTCTCTATTTTTTAGATTTTGTTTGCTATTTCAAATGGCCAAGTCAAACCAGATTAGAAATCTGGTCAAACCTCTGGACAGCAGCTTGTGAATTTTATTGGGAGAAATCTATTGCATGAAAATTCCTGGAAAAATTACACGAGGTGGACCTCTGTCCCAGTAAGCTCCCATAAAAATTTCAGAATTTTTGGAGCTCGGGAGCTATCTCTACAAATTCCCCAAACCTGCTCAGCCTTTTGAATTCAAAATCTGGAATCACTGTTCCTCGGGCTCGGACTCAACCCTGGCTCGAGTCCGACCCCGCCACTCGGCTCGATCGCACCAACTAGA
Organism: Ampelocalamus luodianensis; assembly: GCA_036346255.1. Lineage (NCBI taxonomy): Eukaryota > Viridiplantae > Streptophyta > Magnoliopsida > Poales > Poaceae > Ampelocalamus > Ampelocalamus luodianensis. Next base: position 42,422,167 of record CM070620.1, on the reverse strand, counting down.
CTGTACCGGCCGAATCCAATCGTTCGTGACCATCCGATGTGCATCGCACGGCCCACGTTCGCGCATGCAAACGACCTGTCCGAATGCATACACAAATCTCAGCCATCCATTTTCGATCGAACGGTCGGCATAGTCTTGGTCGAGTCAAACCACCTAATCGCACCGCGCGGACTCGGCTCGCGCGCTTGGCTGCTATCAGCGGCGAGTGGGCCCTCCTTGTCGATGTCGTCCTCGTCTTCTCCGCGGCTCATTTGGAGTTCATCGCAAATCGCATGCGTGCCACGCACTCGCCGCCACGTCGTGGGCGCGTGTCCTTCTCCGGTGTCGCGGACCTTCATTACCTCACCGCGATCACTCACATCTCGTTTTCCCCGCTCTGTTGCTCTCTCCGCCCACTTCTCAGTTTCGGCCGGAGAAGAAGGAGAGGACAGCGCCACCACCTCGTTGCCGCTTGTGCTCCCGCAACCCTCTCGCCGCCTTCCTTGTTCCTCGCCGCATCCATTTTTCCCATCCCGAGATCGTGGCATCCAGTGAATCGTCCGGAGCCACTTCTTCGTCTCCAACTCCGGTTGCTGCGGCCCCAAGAGCTCGTTTGTGCTCCAGTGAGTCTCTTACCTCAACGTCTGATCCTTTAGGATCGCCCTGATCCACTGAGTCTAACGGTGGCTTCATTTTCATCTTTGGTGCATCGTTGCGGGCGTGCGACCGATTCTTCTCCAAGCTCGGTGATTCGCCGCCGCGGCGATTCCGGCCGCCTCGGACCTCCTTCGTCGTCATCATCTTATGCTTTTTGCTCCTGGGATCAAGGCGGAGCTGAGGCGCACTTTCCGGAGTCTTCTAGAAGCCTGTAGCGTCCTCGCCGTGGGAGCCGCATCTTCTTCTCCGCCTCCGTTCGCCGCCAGCTCGCCGCCGGCATCCTCGAGGGTCCGCGTCGCCGTCATCGAGTTCGCGAGGTCGTGGTGAACCTGAAGGTATAACTCACTCGCCCTGAGACCTTCTGGTTCGCGAGATCAATTGTGCGCCCGCGCCGCCGTCCTCGTGAACGCCGGTGAGCCGCCGGTGTCGTTAGTTTAGCGCTAATCCTGTTTTAGTTGTGTCGCTGCCCGGTGGACCCCTCTCGGGTTAATCGCGCTTAGGAAACTTTAATCCAGCCGTTAAGTTTTTGCTCTGAGTCGCTGCCATGTGGGTCCATCTTTGTCGATTCTCGTTGTGTAACTCGGTGGTACGTTTTCTCGTCGGAAACGTATTTCTCTGCGTATTTGTTAGGATTACATTTTGATAAGCGAAGACGTATTCTTAGAATACGCCGACGCCGCCGCCGGCGCGGTGGGTCAAGTTGACACAGTCGCCGTTTCTGTGCGCCCACATGTTCGTGGTCGTGGCTAGTCGCTTGCGCCGTAGGAAAAGGATTAAATGTTTTAGTTTATCTGAAATAGATTTCTGGTGCACTGTTAATTCATTTAAACTTAGAAAATTCATAACTAATTCAATTTTTCTCCAAATCGCATGAATCCAGTCTTTGTTGTTTTTCATTTTAAATGTATTAGTTACTAAAATTGTTTTCACCCATGTCTCTGTTAGCTAAAATGCGGTTATTGCTTAAATGGTGTATTATGTATTTTCCAAATTAGAAAATTCATATCTATCTCAATATTTGACCAAATCCAAGAAATCCAATTTTGTAAATTTTCATTTTAGTATACTAATTAGCAGGATAGGTTTTAGATATGTTTCGTTCTTAATTTTTGTTAAAGAATTAATTAATGCTTTATGTGTTTTGTTAGCTTAGAAAATTCCTAGAAAATTCATAACAAATTAAAATGAGTTGTTCTCTGTTTCTAAAATTTGTGTTAAGCCATGCTCTAGCTCTTTGTATGAATGTGGTGCTCATTAATTGGTTTTGAATGTTTGAGTTTTGTCGGTGTTATTTGTTCTTATTCGTTACTTTTGCTCGATCGTTAGATTGCGGCGGTTCAGTTCTATCGAGTGATCCTCTGCAACAAAGTTGAGCCTATTGAGCAGCGGCAGAAGAACAAGCGGTTTGATCATGTCTATCCCAGATTTTAAAGTCTAATATTTTGTTTCATTTGTATGTATGCATTGCCTAATTTGTGTTAAATTGATTAGTTAAATCCGTAGCTGCATATCCTATATGTGAAATATTGATCTCTACTACCTGAGCCTAGGTTACTTGCTGTGATTAGAGTTCGTTGGATGAACTCTTATCACTTAGTAGATTACGAGTTCAGTTGCTTAGCCATGCTTAGTTTCCGATAGAATTGGGCGATCATCGACTTAGTCGATGGTCTTGATCACATAAAATTATTATTGTTCCTTATGTTTTCAGCTTATGCTATGTTTAATTGCAAAACTAAAACTGAAAACAAAAATGATTTAGACTTGGGCACAACGGTATGATTGGTGTGATCTGTTGGGTGTGACTGGAATGGTGCCCGAGTCAGTTAAGGACCGAGTTACTTGCGCCACCGTACTGAGCATTTTGCGTGCTAACCACACTAGAGTATATGGGACCTCTCTTGACCTAATACTTTGGCGTGAATTGGCTCCGGGTCGCAGGAGGTCGCAGGAGGGATGGTGTTGGGAGCATGGTAGTTGTCCGAAAAGCATTACCCCGCAAAGGTAGTTGTCTTTTCGGCTTTACCATGTAAGCGTATGGATTTCTATCCATACGAGCTGCTCGTAGTTAATACACAATATTGGAAAAGTCTCGTAGGACTTAGTCGTGGTCGGCATACCTTCGGAGTGTGCTTGGCTTAAAGGCGATCCAAGTGTGGGTACATTGGTACACCCTGCAGGTTAAAACTATTCGAATAGCCTCGTCCTAGGTTATGGACACGCTCGGATACGCCCCCCAAGAACTAGACTACAACATTTAAATTAAAACTTGATGGGTGGTACGAATCTGGGATTCGTGCTAATGTTGGGGTGACTATTGGGATAGTCACTTCTAGGTTGTTTATCTTTCTCTTTTGTTATTATTACCTTCTTGTTATTTCAATTAAAAATGAATTGCAAACTTGCCTTCTAAGCGTATTACATTATTGCAAATAAAGTTGGCTTTATGCAAATGAGACATATGGCCTCCACGGATAAGCTCGCATGTAGCATATGAATAGGACTGCTAGTTCACACGTCAGTCTTGCGAGTACAAAGACAATCTTTGTACTCATTGGCTTTGCTTAATGTTTTTGTTGCAGAGGAAGAAGGTGAGCCCTAAGGGCCTCACTTCTGTGAGTTCTCACCGCCGTGTTCGACGACTAGGCTTGGCGGTCCGGTCGGATGCCTTGTGGGTTGAAGGCACACCGATTGGCTTTGTTTATAGCCATCTTATGGCACTTTGCTTCCATTGTCGTTCTTACATTATTTGTGTATCTTTTGGCGGTCGGCCATTGTCATAATAACTCTCTTGTTGTTACTTTCTGCTTAGTAGTGTAATGTTTGGACTCTATGTTTGGAATGGAGTTGATGCATAATTTTTGTGGTGAGGTATGTATACTGCTTTCTGGGAAGTATACATATCTCGACGCTCGATTTATTTGATTTGGGATGCTAGGGCCAGGTGGTTGGCTAAGCATTACAAGTCAAATAAATTGGGGTCCTCACATCCAGGCCACTGGATCTCCATCCTGCGGTCAAGACCTCCCAAGGACCTCCTCGTGCGCTCGGACCTCGTCTGCCTCGGGTGATCTGGGACATCCAGGACCACCCCGAGTGCATCAGGGACGTCCAGGACCTCCCTCGGCCCTGTTTTTCTTCCTCACGACCTCCCTGAGTCAGGTCATCATGGTTTTTCCCGCACCTGTGCATGTGTCAGTGTCAGAGCAGTTGGGAGCAGTGATAGGTAACCTTTTGTCCTTCCCAACGCCTCTTTCTTCCATGCATTAATTGTGTCAGAGCCTAGCCCTAAAAGAAGTCATCCCCTACTTACCTGCCTTGTCAAATCTAGCATGTCCATTGGTTGGACTTTGGCGGTGTACCCGTGGGTTGCCGTTGCTCGGGGCCTTGCTCCTTGGCTGCAAAAGACCCCTGAGCTCCTCACTCTATCTTTTAGACTCCCTCTCCCTCATCCAGGCCTCATTGTAGTCACTTGAGCTCATTTCTCAAAAACTTCGAGACCTCCATTGCTAGGCATTGGAGCTCCTTGAAGACCTCCGAGCTCCAGTGGTTCAATATTGCATTTTGGCTGTCACTTTGCCCTCTTGGTCAACTCAAGTCTCCCTAACTTGTTTTGTTTAACCTTCACAGAGGTGTACAATTCGGGGAGCTTATTTCGGAGCCGAGTTGGTCGTCTTCCCCAACTCCGGCGAGCACCACCGTCACCGAAGCTCCTGCGACCATTCTTGGACCTCCTTCATTCCCAGGTTAGTACTTTAGTGTTGGAAACCCGGTCGTCTTGAACCTCGTTAGCGTTTCGTTTTGCCGTATTTGGTCTCCTTCGGTCATCTCCGGCTAGCCGCCGGTAGGGTGCGTTCTAGCCCTAGTTTTCGGTACCTTTAGGTTCCCCTCACTATTTAGAACTCAACCGTGCCTTTGGTTCTCACTGGCGTGGTCCCTATCGCCGGCGGCAAGCCGTTGAACGCCCTCGGGATTTTGCCGGTGCAATATCCCGTTTTCGTCATTTTCTTATGACAGCATTAATGCCCGATTATTGCTAATCATTGTGCGCATTAATCGTGTCTTAAGCTGTGCCGTGTCTCACCGACGTGTGGGCCTTAGGCTTAGAATTAAAATCCAGAAGTCATTAGTGTCCCTTTTAGATTCTTTTATTGCCAATCATCAGCCGCATTAATGTTGTCTTAGCCGCCACCTTTTAGTCGCTGTCCTGAGGACCCGCACCTTTGAAGCACCGTGGACCTCCTCGGGATAATCTTAGCCGTCCAGGACCTCTTGAGATTAGATCTGAGCCGTAGAGCTGTTTCCGACAAAAATCCTTAGTCTCAGGACCTCTTAGACTCGATCCTAGCCGTAAAAGACCTCCATGGGTTAGTTTTTAGCCGTTGGATCTAGCTCTGTGAAAAAGCTTAAGCGCTAGGACCTCCTCTGGTTAGATCCTAGCCGTTCAAGACCTCTTTAAATCCAATCTTAGCCGCTAGGACCACTCCTACGCAAAAAGACCTCTCCATGGTCATTTTGCAAAGACCACCCCTAGACCACCCTCGGGGTCCTCTTTGTAAAAAGCCACCCCTGGTCTTTTACAAAGAAAACCCCGCTCAGGACCTCTTAGGCGCAATCCTAGCCGTTCACGACCTCCCCGGATTTAGATCTGAGCGTTAGATCTCCTTTGTAAAATCTTTAGTCCCAGGACCTCCCTCCGCGTCGATCTGGACCATTCAAGACCTCCCTAGGTCTAATCTGAGCCGTCCAGATCTTCTTCCGTTGAAACCCTATCGTATAGGACCTCCTCGCTTTGATCTTGGCCATCCATGACCTCCCTTGCGATATCTTAGCCGGTCAGGACCTCCCCTTGGAGATCTTGACCGTCTAGGACCTCATCCTTTAGATCCGTAGCTTTAGGATCTCCTCCTCAGGTCTAAACCGTTAGATTTAGATCTAACGGGCTAGACCTCCCTCCGTAGATTTAGCCGTAGGACCTCCCTCTGGAGATCTAGACCGTTGGGACATCCCCCGAGAGATCCTGACCGCCCCGACCTCCTTCCTTGGATTTAAAACCTTAGGACCTCCCTTAGAGCTTTTGTAACACCCCAGCCCAGGTGAGCCTGGAATGCTACTAAACTAACATTAAAAACTTCAAAACCAAGTTCAAACTACCAAATTTCGACATAACCTCCTTTAACATGTTAACAACATGGAGGTTCCAACATTTAGGTAAATCATAAACAATTAATCCAACATCTAGAATCATCAATACGCGTTCAAAACATACTAACCAACTAGCATATCCAAAGGAGTCTTAATTACACTACTCATCATTATTACACTTAATCCATTGCATGAGGCATAATCATAATCATAATCAACTCCTAAGTAGTTTGCTAAATTATTGAGGTACGACTAAAACTTAATCAACTTTAAAGATGAGTGGCAGTGAGTAAATCCAAATCAAGTCTACTTTCTCCCATGCATGCCGTTCTTGAATTGGGTACCTAAAACAATAATAAAAGCAAGAGTGAGCCCACAGACTCAGCAAGTACAAAATAAAGGCATACCACAAAGGTTATAACATTAGCATCCATAATCAGAAACGCATCATTAAAACATCTCATATGCATATGCAATGCTCAAGGAACCTTTCTCTTTATCTTTCTGTGCATTACACCGTGTGCAGTATGCAACCGCCGCCGCATACCCATGCTGTGCGCGCACGCACAGGGACCAATTGCCCATTACTCCACAAGTAATGGGGACCTCAAGCCCACACTCCACGAGTGTGGGGATCTCCGGCCCGTCACATTCATGACGGGGATCTCAAAGGGAAACATGCTTGGTCACCGCGTGACCAAGCCTCAACATGTTCTCAATATGCATATGCTTATCTCTTATTCATCATCAATCTTACCAAAAGACAACAACATTGTACCACAATAAAGCATAAGCATAATTTGAGCAATCACCATACTTAAACAATCATCAAGTAAGCCATCTTGCTATGCAATCATATATCAAAAGCACACAAACATAGCCAATCAATCACACCCATATAACAAACAATGCACTTGCCTTAACCGTGTGAGAATGGAGGCGTGACGGTGCTGCCTCGGTACCAATCCCCACCTAATACATTAAGATCATAAGCTAAGACCACAGTAATGAACCACAAAAATTACAAAAGCAAACACAAACTAGCCTTAGCTTACAACGCGATCCCGACTCCAATTTCCTAAATGCTGATTTGTGCCTTCTGTAATCAGTCAAGTTCTAAAATTCATATCTTTTGTATAGGGTCTAAATTGGGTGTTCTTAGACTTCATTGAAAGGTTATCAAATTCCCCAACTAAACCTAGTTGGTGAGACTCCCTGATTCGGCCATCTAAAATCCTTTTTAACCTATTTAACAAAACATCGATTTCACGTCATGCCCTCTGGACAGAACACTAAAACAATCATAACTTTCAGCTCGTTTATCCAAATTTTGCGTTCTTGTGCTTCCCTGAAAGCTACGACAATTATCTACAATTTTCGTTATACTGAGATCCTCTAATTCCCTCTGTAACTTATGGTTTTAACCAGATTTCTACAGACTGTCCAAACGCTGACAGATTTGCAGGACAGTCGCACTAATAAATTCATAACTTTTGCTACAGGGGTCCAAAAAATACGATCTAGCACTTCATTGAAAGCTATTGACGTCCTCTACAATTCTCTAGGAGAAGCCCAAGACTGAATCCAAACTTAACTACATCAAAACGTTTGTCTAACACGATCTGTCCTGAGAAGACAGAAATACCGACATTGATTAACTATCCAAAAACGCATCGGATCAAAGGGGAATTGAGGTTACCCTTGAAGAATCGCAGGGAGATGACAAACCACCCCTACGAAGAAGATCCTCTCCCTCTTCCCCTTCCCCTTCTTCTTCTTCTTCTTCTTCTTCTTCTTCTTCTTCTTCTTCTTCTTTTTCTTGGTCGGCAGCACCCGAAGGAGACAACGCAAGGAGGCGGGGGTGGTACTGTTCACGGGGGTACTGTAGCAGTGGCGGCTACTGTAGCATGCCGTGCTACAGTACCACCCTAGGGTTTCCCCCTTCTTTTTGTTGGTGGCCGGCCCCTCCTGGGCCTCCTGGGCCAAAGCCTGAGGCCCAGGTTGTCGAATAATTGCAGAAACCCCCTCTAATCCTCTGTTAACTCTATTTTTTCTAGTTGGTTCTTCTCTCTAATTCTTCCTTTTCACTTAAATAGACTTGGGGTATTACATTCTACCCCCCTTAAACAGAATTCGACCCCGAATTCTTCTCACTGATCCACTTGAATAAGCACCGAAACTGAACTTAACAAGCGTTAACACATACACGGCGTGAACGACTCTGCATAAGGCTCGCGCATGCGAGACCTCTAGCTTCCAAGTCATTTTCCTCTCGGACATATGGGACCACCGCACTTTGATGCAACTGACGTATTACGCCTCATTACACTTACTGACCTGACCAGAACCACTTAACGGATAGGACTTGAAGATGCGACATTACTCGTTGGTTAATGATCTTATGAAACCTCACACTCCAAATACCTCAAGACTCCTCTGAACGCCAGGTCATACAAAACGTTATATTCCCGCTCCAGACTCGAGATAGTTCTAGCAATTTGCCATCTTCCAATATGCCCACATCTTCCAGAACAACCAAATATACTTTAGGCTATTTATCTCTTCGGATCCAAACCACAAAAAATTGCACGTAAACATATGAAACTCTTGTTCCATCGCCCAGTCGACCTCTTCATCATAACAAGTAGATCCTCCATTAAGCAGGGACACGCAACAAAACTTATTTTAGTCAAGTTTTAATAATTAGATTCAACTGAAAACAGAGGTTTCATAATGTAATTCCAACTTTCCTCCAAAACACTCAAATCCAAAATCAGAGATTCTTCACAAAAACCTTCAATCCTTCCAACTCGGCAGTTTGCAATTGAGCACCACATAAGCCAAAAGAGAATTCACTCAAATGCCCAAATCAATCACTATATTTTTTTTTCCTGAACCGAAAAGAACCACCTTGCCAACAAAGAGGCAACTCAAATTGTACATGTTCTCCGTCATAAAACCCAACTCAACCAAGAACCACTAGAGCACTTCTCTACTCGAGAGAACAATCTTTTCTCAGATGTTCTTTAAGAAACAAACCCTTTTCCGAATCATGGGTGTCCAGAACTATCACACTAACTCCTTCCTCTTAACCGGCAATCCCAAAATGATCCTCAAACCAAAAAAGACAACCATACTTATTTAGAGGGACTCTATTAATCCACAAAAGGATTCTCTAGTCCACTTCTATTCCAATGGAATTTTCTTGACAAAAGGTTGCAAACACCTCAATAAAGATTTTTCACCCACAACCCCATCATCTCATTCTTAAAGATAATCAACTTCAAATTCTCACCACACACACACTCTTTTACTTTACCCAAAGTATTCTATCAAAGATCAACACATTATTCAAAATTTGCTCCTGTTCATCTACCTCTACACATAATATTGAGTCTCCAAGATCCTAGCATAAAATACAAAGCCCAAAATCAACCTTCAAGTCTCCTACCATGAATCTCTGGTGTAATCGACAGAAAATCCTCAAATTCGTTTACTAAAATTTCACACCGCTTAATTATAACCTCACCATTAATATCAAGATTCCTCACTAATCAAATAACGCCCCAAGGCGATTTATTTCACCAATCTTAGACGTTCTCTAATCCACACCAATCCAATTCAATCGCACAACCACAATATACTCGTTACAAAACCTTAACTAATTGACCAGGATTCAAACATACTCAATCACCAACGTTAATAAATGAATATATTCTTTGACCAAGATATCCTTAGAATTAATTTAACTCCCATAGGGTTACTCATTGAGGCCGGGTCATACTTGACATTAGCTCAACAGTTCCTGCTATCCCATTAATTAGCACGACGCTTAGGTTTCTTCACACCGCTACTTTCATTAAACTTCACCACCACAACTTTTCTGCACAATCATACTAAGTATCCAATTGCGATACTCTAACATGTTTATCAAGAGTCCATAATTCCGATAATCTCAATATTCCAAAGATGAACAAAGGTTACTTTGGATCATAATTCGCCATAGGTTCCACTAGTTGTAACACTAATCACTTTTATCTCATCGACAAACTTTCCATTTAAATAGAATTATCTCCAGGTGTTGTAAATCGAAACCAATTCACTTTATACTGCTCTTCAAATAGCTTGGCCCCCGTATTTCAGACTGCGATCATTTACTTGACCACCAACCAATCGCCACATTACACTCTAAAAGACCTTGCAACCTAGGTCGATTAATCTTTTCCCAATAGGAAAGTGCAAACAAATACAAGTTTTAACATACGAGAAAACACTACTCCTCATAGTGAGCACGAGACAAAGAGAAATAGTCAAATAGCATTGATCTCAAAAAACAAAGGACGAGACCACAGTTGAGGGCACATGCTCCACAAGAAGGGAGTTTCAAACATTAATAAATCACAATAAAATATTACTTTTGAAACTCAAGAAACACTTAAGCGGCAATGACAGAAAAGTTGCAGATTACAATTCTTATCTCCAACCTCAAATACTTATGGTACTCATTTTCACAACAAATAAAGCAATCTCTTTGATTACAACATTACTTGCCAAACCAAACAAGAGATGCCTTTGATACCAAATCACATTCATCACTTCGGAACCAAACGGAACCTTTTCATATGTCACGTTTCTCAACTAATTTTATCTACTACATAAATCATGAGCCCCCCAAAAGATCACGAATACAAAACTCCAAACATTTCATTTAACCGTTATTAAAACAATCAACTTACTTTCTCTCTAGAAGAATCATCACCATTCCAACGCGTCACAATCCCTTGTAGACCTTATTACTAACATCAAGAATAATTCACTCTTAATAAGGTTCATTATCATCAACTCTTCCTTTATAAAGTCCCCAAAAGATGACCAAACTGTTACATTTTACTTTATCCTCTCATCCTCAAATGAGAGTACACCAAATTCTTACACCCTCACTATAACAACCACCATATTTTTGAAGGAACCTACTACACAATTTACAAGGTTACACCAAAACCTTTTCATCAAAGACATACTATTATCCGACAATTTCACCATCAAGCAAACACATGTCATCTATTAAATCCCATTGTAAACCTTTCCAAAAGAAACACAAAGATATTATTTCATAACATTTTTGTTATCTCAAAAGATTGCAATGATCAACCTGTTCTAGAGTATATCTAATACCCCAATCGCACTATCGGGGCAAGACCTCTTATAACAAGGACATGCAGCCACAATACATCCTCGTGAAACACTCGTGAATAAATTACTTTCAAATTTCAACCCTTCACCTATTCGGAAGGCTCACACTTATTTAGTACACACTAATTCCAATCTAGAGGTTATCATAAACTTTTGATGATTATTCAATCATGGACGAATTGATGGTCCTGTATCTATTTGTACTCCCACGAGCATAAATAAGATCATCAAATATCCAATTAAAGAAAGTTTCTATATTAATATCTACCAAGACGACAGTCGAACACATCTTATATTTCTCTTCCCGCACAATTAGATTAAACCATTGAGATCAAATAATCTAACAAGTTTAGCAAACTAAACAGCTCTAGGGGTCAACCACTCCGTTAATGTTCCATAGTTGTTAATAACTCTATTGATTCCAATTAGGTGTAGCCATACACTTAATCACGCTTCAACAAGAACTAATACATGACATCATCAAATTAATCAACTTTCCTTCCAAGGATCTTAGTTAGGATCGATTATACACTACACTACGGACCCAACTTGATCACTCATATCATATTCACTAATTTCTCTAATTATAACCTCTCACTTGACCACGAGTCGACATCGCTACTGAGGTTTGGCGCTTTCTTTCATAAAAGAACTTTTCAACTTCTACACTCAAGATACCCAAAAGAGATAAATTGAATCAAAACTTCCAAGTACTACAAGACTTGCAAAAGGAAACTTTCATTAGCCAAAACATCAAGTGAAATAAATGGATCATGCTTTCCAATGAGAGGCAAAACTCCAATATAAAGGTCAACCTTGACAATCAACCGAGTCCACCAGCCGCAAGAATAACTCATCGGTTGGAAAAACAATGATTGCTTAACGGGACAAATTAAGCCAATAAAACACATCAATCATTCTCAAAGAAACCCACCAACCGCAATGAACTACTAACCCAAAGAAATTCATCGACCACAACCAACAAGAGTTGACCAAATTCAAATTCAAAGAAGGGAACAACTTCTCTAAAATACTCACTATCACGTCGGTACTAAAATATCTGAGGTAACCTCTTTCCTTCTCTCTTACCACGAACAATGGTGTAACCTGGTAAAGCCCAGGGCCACAACCATGACCTCAATCCTCTCAACAAGGGCTACCCTCACTCATAATAATCATATAATCATATTATAGGTATGTAAGATCATCTTATAACAGGAATCATCAATACAGCATAACAGAAGCGTAAATGCAATGCTTGACCCACCCCATCCTACTGTGCACCAGTGTGTCAGGTTTTCAGTTAATTAACAATTAACAATTTTTTAACAAGCTAAGTTACCTAAGTCGTTAATCTGTTCACCACGGACCTACAGCCCGCTCTGATACCAACTGTAACACCCCAGCCCAGCGTGAGCCTGGAATGCTACTAAACTAACATTAAAAACTTCAAAACCAAGTTCAAACTACCAAATTTCGACATAACCTCCTTTAACATGTTAACAACATGGAGGTTCCAACATTTAGGTAAATCATAAACAATTAATCCAACATCTAGAATCATCAATACGCGTTCAAAACATACTAACCAACTAGCATATCCAAAGGAGTCTTAATTACACTACTCATCATTATTACACTTAATCCATTGCATGAGGCATAATCATAATCATAATCAACTCCTAAGTAGTTTGCTAAATTATTGAGGTACGACTAAAACTTAATCAACTTTAAAGATGAGTGGCGTGAGTAAATCCAAATCAAGTCTACTTTCTCCCATGCATGCCGTTCTTGAATTGGGTACCTAAAACAATAATAAAAGCAAGAGTGAGCCCACAGACTCAGCAAGTACAAAATAAAGGCATACCACAAAGGTTATAACATTAGCATCCATAATCAGAAACGCATCATTAAAACATCTCATATGCATATGCAATGCTCAAGGAACCTTTCTCTTTATCTTTCTCGTGCATTACACCGTAATGCAGAGTATGCAACCGCCGCCATAGATACCCATGCTGCTGCGGCGCGCACGCACAGGACCAATTGCCCATTACTCCACAAGTAATGGGGACTCAAGCCCACACTCCACGAGTGTGGGGATCTCCGCCCGTCACATTCATGACGGGATCTCAAGAAACATGCTTGGTCACCGCGTGACCAAGCCTCAACATGTTCTCAATATGCATATGCTTATCTCTTATTCATCATCAATCTTACCAAAAGACAACAACATTGTACCACAATAAAGCATAAGCATAATTTGAGCAATCACCATACTTAAACAATCATCAAGTAAGCCATCTTGCTATGCAATCATATATCAAAAGCACACAAACATAGCCAATCAATCACACCCATATAACAAACAATGCACTTGCCTTAACCGTGTGAGAATGGAGGGCGTGACGGTGCTGCCTCGGTACCAATCCCCACCTAATACATTAAGATCATAAGCTAAGACCACAGTAATGAACCACAAAAATTACAAAAGCAAACACAAACTAGCCTTAGCTTACAACGCGATCCCGACTCCAATTTCCTAAATGCTGATTTGTGCCTTCTGTAATCAGTCAAGTTCTAAAATTCATATCTTTTGTATAGGGGTCTAAATTGGGTGTTCTTAGACTTCATTGAAAGGTTATCAAATTCCCAACTAAACCTAGTTGGTGAGACTCCTGATTCGGCCATCTAAAATCCTTTTAACCTATTTAACAAAACATCGATTTCACGTCATGCCCTCTGGACAGAACACTAAAACAATCATAACTTTCAGCTCGTTTATCCAAATTTTGCGTTCTTGTGCTTCCCTGAAAGCTACGACAATTATCTACAATTTTCGTTATACTGAGATCCTCTAATTCCCTCTGTAACTTATGGTTTTAACCAGATTTCTACAGACTGTCCAAACGCTGACAGATTTGCAGGACAGTCGCACTAATAAATTCATAACTTTTGCTACAGGGGTCCAAAAAATACGATCTAGCACTTCATTGAAAGCTATTGACGTCCTCTACAATTCTCTAGGAGAAGCCCAAGACTGAATCCAAACTTAACTACATCAAAACGTTTGTCTAACACGATCTGTCCTGAGAAGACAGAAATACCGACATTGATTAACTATCCAAAAACGCATCGGATCAAAGGGGAATTGAGGTTACCCTTGAAGAATCGCAGGGAGATGACAAACCACCCCTACGAAGAAGATCCTCTCCCTCTTCCCTTCCCTTCTTCTTCTTCTTCTTCTTCTTCTTCTTCTTCTTCTTCTTCTTTTTCTTGGTCGGCAAAGACCAAGGAGACAACGCAAGGAGGCGGGGGTGGTACTGTTCACGGGGGTACTGTAGCAGTGGCGGCTACTGTAGCATGCCGTGCTACAGTACCACCCTAGGGTTTCCCCCTTCTTTTTGTTGGTGGCCGGCCCCTCCTGGGCCTCCTGGGCCAAAGCCTGAGGCCCAGGTTGTCGAATAATTGCAGAAACCCCCTCTAATCCTCTGTTAACTCTATTTTTTTCTAGTTGGTTCTTCTCTCTAATTCTTCCTTTTCACTTAAATAGACTTGGGGTATTACAGCTTTTGACCGTCAGATCTTGATCTAATGGTCACGACCTCCGTTAGGCGCGAGGAGTTCTCAGCGCGTGCGCTGTGCATGCACTGCTCGTGGCCGTTGGATCTAATCTCAATGGCCCAGACCTCCCTAGAGCGGGAGGAGGTCTTTTGTGCACTGTGCTTCGAGGTCCGTGGCCTTGCGATGCAAGATCAACGGCCCACGACGTCCCCATTTCCTTCAGTTCATTTGGACCTCCCGAGAGCTCAAATTTTTTAAGTCTTTTAATGTTTCAAATTTCAAAAGTGCATAACTTTGTCATTTTAGCTCCTTTTTGAATGATTCCAGTTGCTTTAGCTCTGTTATAGAATGAACTTTAATCTGAGAATGAATTTAGGCACTGTTATGTAGCAGAAAATGATATAAGCTGCATGAACTTGTTTAATATGAAATGGTTGTTTAGAAATTATCTCAAATTTGTAAAATACATAACTTTTTCCCTGTAAATCCAAACTGAGCAAACTCAACTTGGTAAAACTTACCTGTAGACATGCTTTAATATGAACTAGGCCTTGTCTTTATTCATGTTCCTGAAAAGTGATATATGCTAGTTTTAGAACTTAGAAAAATCATAACTAATTCATTATAACTCCAAATGTTATGAACTCAACTTTGCTGTTCTTAGGATGACCTTAGCTACCTACCATAAAAATTTCAGATTCCATATCATTCTAGAAATTTTTACCATGAACAGTAACCGAAATTAATTTAATTAGGATTTTTCAGGCTGAGAGAAATTGTTTAGGGCATAACTTTTTCATGCTAAGTCCAAATGAAGTGATTCTTGTTTGTAAAATTGTCTAAAATCAACCTCTAGCTGCTGTATAAATTTCATAGGATTTGGATGTTCTTTGCTATTGAGTTCCTTTTGGTGTTCTTCGTTCTTATTGGTTTTATCGCCTTTTCGCGTTAGGTTCCGAAGAGTTTATTGAACCTGAGCACTCCCCTCTGCAGCAAGACTAATCCCAGCAAGGCAAGCAGTTTGATCATGTTAATCCCTGTATTTTCAAGTATTTATGTTGTTTACAAATTCTATGTATGCATTGCTAGTTTGTGTTTAACTATTGTCGTTAGTTGACCTAGTAGATGCATTTCTTTAGGCAAATGATTATCCTTTACTACCATGATCCTAGGTTATTGCTGTGATTTAGAGCTCGTGGATGAGTTCTTGTCACTTAGTAGTTTGCGAATTAATTGCGTAGTCATGCTTAGCTTCCGGTAGAAATGGGCGGTTATCGACTTGTCGATAACCTTGATCACATAAAACTTATTATGATCTATGATTTCAGCCTTGTGCCATGTCTACTTATGAAAACTAAAACTGAAAATAAAATAATTTAGACTTGGGCACAATGCTAAGATGGTGTGATTTTGGGTGTGACTGGAATGGTGCCCGAGTCAACAAGGACCGAACATCTTGTTACACTAAACCAAGCATTTTAGCGTGCTAACCACACTAGAGGGTATGCGACCTCTCTTGACTTAGTACTTTGGCATGTATTAGCTTCGGGTCGCAGGGAGTCGTAGGAGGGATGGTGTTGGGAGCATTGTAGTGTCCAAAAGACTTCACCCGTGATGGGATTGTTGTCTTTCGGCTTGCAATGTAAGCGTATGGGTTTCTATCCATACGAGCGGCTCGTAGTTAATGCACAATATTGGAAAACGTCTCGTAGGACTTAGCCGTGCCGGCATACCTTCGGAAGTGTGCTTTGTGGCTTAAAGGCGGTCTGAAGTGTGGGTACATTGGTACACCCCTGCAGGGTTAAAACTATTCGAATAGCCTCGTCCTAGGTTATGGACACGCTTGGCAAGGTCTTTCAAGAGTTAGACTACAACCTTTTAATTAAAACTTGATGGGTGGTACGAATCGGGGATTCGTGCTATGTTGTGGTGGCTATTGGGATAGTCACTTCCAGGTGGTTACTTGTATTTATTATTAATCTGCTGTTACATTCAACATCAAAACAGATTTGCAAACTTGCCTTTAAACGTATTACATTATTGCAAATAAAGTTGGCTTTGTGCAAATGAGACATATAACCTCCACTTAAATGAGCCTGCATGTAGCATATGAATAGGTCTGCTATTCCACACGTCAGTCTTGCGAGTACCTTAGTGTACTCAGTTGTCTTGCTTAAATGTATTTGTTGCAGAGGAAGAGGGTGAGCTTGAAGGGCCTCACTTTTGTGAGCTTTGTTGTGGTAGCTTGTGGGGCGACTAGCTTGGCGGCTCGGTCGGTTGCCTTGCGGGTTGTGTGGCTAACGAGGACTTTTGTTCTAGCCATCTTATGGCACCTTTTGCTTCCACTGTCATTCTTGTATATTGTGTTATTTGGCGGTCGGCTCTTTTGTAATAACTTTACTTTATGTATGTCGTTGTTGAACTTAGTATTAATTGTTGTATGGAAATGATGTATGATTTTGTGATGATGAGCGTGTCTGCAGTGCAGGAAGCACATGTCCATCGAGGCTTTGGATATTTGATTAGTAATGCTAGAACCATATGGAGGTTAAGTATTACTAGTTAAATACCCGGGTCCTCACATGACGCACAACCATTGATTGTATACAAATAATGCAATGTTTAAGCGAATACTTTCGTAATGCAATGCAGTCACAAGCATGTCCCCTCGTCGGAGCTGTGCTGTTCAAGCAAATAATTACGGTTCAATTTTTGCACTGAGAGTATAAGTAAATTTTGTACTGTTCATGCTGCGACAGGAGCAGTTCCGATTCCAATAATTGTAGAATGCAAATAGTAAATCTGCTGACATGCCAGTAGTTGCAAGAGTAAATTTCGCACTTCACAATGAAAGGCAGGAGACACAAAAACACAAACCAAACTTGATAATGAACTTATCAAATGACATTTATAGGATCATAGATCCACATCTTGATTTAGACCCTAAAGGTACACACATTAACAACGGGCCATATCACAAGTAGAGTTTACACGTGCTAATGAGATATCTTCTCCTTGTAACCTCTTCTTTCTAAGCCTCTAAAGCTCCTTCACCATCTGCCAGTGCTCCATGGAAAGAGTACTGACAAAGACAAAACTGTTAACAAAACAAGACGACTATATTAATCTCAACTCACTCAAAAGGTTACCACAAATTACTAACAAAAGGACCCGACAGAAGGACTCACTCAGAAGCCTGAAAAACGACTGTATTAATCCAATCCCATATACCTGCTCTATCGGCATAGCAAAAATGTTCGAGTATAGCCTAAATTTTATTCTTCCTCCTGGAGATTAACTATGTTTTTCATTTGAACAACCTGATATTGCAGCACCTAGATCTGACATTTTGGCAGCAGTGAAAAATTCATATAAGATCATGTCTGGAACGTCAATGGCGTGTCCCCATGTGTCCGGTGTAGCATCATTGCTGAAAGCACTCCATCCAGACTGGTGTCCTGCCATTATCAAGTCAGCATTAGTAACTACAGGTACTACACATTTCCAAACACCAAACAAGTTCCAATTTCATAGTACACCTTACTGATATTTGAGTCTTTCAACATGGATCAGCTTCGACTAACAGCTATGGTTTACCAATACTGGCTGATGGGAAGCCTTCAGATTTTAATGAATCACTAGGCACAAACACACATAGGAGAAGCTCGAGACATCACAACACAAAAGACGTACAATTTTTAATGACAACCACTTGTACACTGCATAAACTAGAATTTGATAAACAAGTAGATAAATCATATTTCTTGAAGGCACTAAGATCAACACATCAGTTGGCGACTTTAAAAGAAAGGAGCCTTAACATGAGCTGTTACACATTAGTGTGGTGATGACGATAGGATTTGCTGCAAAGATCATGTTCACAGAATCTAGGAGTACATCTTTTATTCTTTGAATTATATATCTGCAGCAGCATCATCAATCACAAAAGCTTGAAAAAAAACACAAATTAATCCATACAAATCATCAATCACAGAATCATAATTTGGCATCCTTCAATCACAAATTCATCCAAACAAATTATCAATCACAGAAGCATAATTTAGCATCCTTCAATCACAAATTCACATAAGTATGAAAAAAAATCATCAATCACTTACATCATAGAATCACCTGGAAGGAGTGGAAGGAGAGGAGGGATCCGCGCGGGGCACCGGGCTGGCAGCAGCTAGGAGGGGACACGCGCGCCGAGGGAGGGGCTCTAGGTGGGGCTTCGGGCCGGCGGCGAGGTGCTCCAGGCGGCGGTAAAGAGGCACTCCAGGCCGGCGGCGACGCGCTCCAAGTGGGGCTCCGGGGCAAAAAGATGGGGACGTGCGCGCCGAGGGAGGGGCTCCAGGCAGGGCTCCGGCCCGGCGACGAGGAGCTCCGGAGAGGGAGGGACTCAAGGTGGGGCACCGGGCCGGAGGCGAGGAGAGACGGAGGCGGCGAGGGTTCATGCGAGAGAGCGCCGAGAGGAGACGACGGCACGGGGAAAGGTGAAGCGGTATGGGAGCGGAGTCGTGCGTGGAGATTTCCAGGGGTAGTTGGATGGCAATTGCGGGTTAATATTTCAAACTTTAAGGGGTATTTCTGTTTATGCAAGTTGGATTCTCACGAGAATCTGCGGGAAGGAAGCTCCTCGTTGCTAGTTCATTTTCGAGACAGCTCCTCGCGAGAATCAGGATCTGATCGTTTTGAGAATCGGGGTGTTTGGTATGGCTCCACGAGAATCAATTCAGAAGCTGGGAGTAGAAGCTGTACCAAACAGGGCCTAAGATTCAACATATTGTCAAGACGTTTGGTGGACCTGGCATTTGAAACTTCAAAATCAATAGACAAGTATACGTACCTCCTGAATGAAATAGTAAGAATTGAAGACCACCTGAGCAACATGGCAACCTCTACACTGAGGGCTGTTACAACAAATGAAATAAATGGATCAGATAACATAGGGGCAGATAAAGAAGACAACTCAATGATACAAATCTACGACCCCAAAAATGCCCAAACTAAAGGAAGACCTCTCACAGTAGGCAGGTAGAAGACATTAGTAGAGCAGTTGCGTAGTAAACGACAAATTACCTGCAGTCTTTGTGGCAGCCACACACACAATATTCAAAAGTGCCCGAAGAGACACCTCGACATTGCACCTGCAAAAAAAAAAGAGAACTATAGCTAAGAAAATAGGTAACAATATCTTGGTAATTAATGAACCACACACAAGTGAGAAAAAAAAACCCACAAAAAAAATATGACTATCATGTAGTTGCGCATATTTTAAAATACCCACAACATTTTTGCAAACTATTTTTTGAGCCTGCTCATGGTCATGTAGTAGTTTTCCTCTTTGTTTTATTTCAGGTTGTTTTTGGTCTTTTTTTTTCTGCATTTAGGTTGTTGGAGTGTTTTTTGTGCTTTTCAAGAAATTTATGCATGTAGATAACTTGTATTAACTATCTGATTAAAACTAGATTTTAAAAATGTTGCAGGTAATGATGACAGGGGCCAATAGAGGAACAGTCAATCTACAACATTGAAAGATCAAAAAAGATACAAACACTACAAGATACAACAAGGCATTAAGGAGGGCTAAAAAATATTCAATTCATAATGTAATTTATTTATGGATGATGTAACAGCTAATGACGACCTGTTAATTTATTACATGTTACTCTTACTGTATTGAATGAAGTTTTAATATGCACACTACTTAAAAAATAGTTTACGTTACTAGTTGCTATTGGCCGATGGTGGAGCAAACATCATGATTCCAGAACAAACATAATATAGAAAAGAAAAAAATTCTATCCTAGAAAAAAAGTTCTATACTTGGTGAACCCTACAGAATAACAAACATAATATAGAAAAGAAAAAAAATCTATCCTAGAAAAAAGCTCTATACTTGGTGAACCCTACAGAATACAGAAAAAAGAGTACAAAATACATGTATTGAAACATGCTTGGGATTCTGTCCAGGGAGAAAGCCATTAAAATAACTTTGCAACACAGACCAACATAAAATCAACCCAACGAGTGTTTGGTTGATTTTAACAAAAGCATGCATCAAAATGTGTTTTTATAATGGAAATAAAAATTTTGTACTAACTATCCTCTATCAGGATGTCCAACTGAGATCACTGGAATGAGAATACAACTACCAGCACATAGTAAACTCATAATGCAGTGCAAACATAACATAAATACACAAGGTCCATTTCCTTATATTTACACAAACTCATAATGAATATGGCTCTCATTACATCTCACCACATTAGAATTTGCAGTCAGTTTGTACTAAAATTGCATAAACTAGGGATTGCAAATTTAGTTAAAAAAGTATGCAACTTCTAAAGAAATGTCTATATGTTATTTCACATTTTGTGGTATCCATAATATTTAAAGAAAGATATACAAACATCATAACAAAAAAAAAATGTCTAACCTGATATATTCCCTATACTTTGTGCAGTGCATGCTCTAGCCATGTCTAACATGGTATATTCCTGAGTATAGTCGACCTAAATAAGTTCATCTTGCAACTCGTATCATTTGCCTGTGATTAAAGAAAACGATCTTACAGAAAATATCATTTACGGTTGTTACTACGTACAAGTATCAAGGGAACAGACTGGACAAAGAAGTCTTACTCAGCAAACAACATCAGATTTAAGAAACATTTTAAAAAAAATCCTAAAGAACAAATGCATTTGCAATGAACTAGCAGCAAGGTTCAATAAAAACTATGTTAATAATGCATCAAAAATGTGGTTTTATCAAAAGATGGAGCTTATGACAGCTAAAGAACAATGCTATCACAAACATTTGAGTACCTACTAGAATCAAATGAATCAACTGTACTAATAAGCCGTCAACACTCTGACTCAACGTCTCCATTTGAACGAATTGTCACTACTACAAAAAACGTTATCACAGACGGTTCGGAACCGTCATCACAGACGGTTCGAAACTGTCTGTGTTTTTGTATGTCTGTGATAACTGGCGGTTATCACAGACGGTACACAGACAGTTCTCATTAACAACCGTCTGTGATATCCACATATCACAGACGGTTCTAGTTATCAACCGTCTGTGATATATGGATATCACACACGGTTCATAATTAGCA
This sequence comes from Ampelocalamus luodianensis, assembly GCA_036346255.1. Taxonomy (NCBI): domain Eukaryota; kingdom Viridiplantae; phylum Streptophyta; class Magnoliopsida; order Poales; family Poaceae; genus Ampelocalamus; species Ampelocalamus luodianensis. The sequence goes on along the minus strand of CM070620.1, from coordinate 42,400,506 downwards.
CAGACGGTTCATAATTAGCACCGTCTGTGATATATGGATATCACAGACGGTTCATAATTAGTACCGTCTGTGATATATGGATATCACAGATGGTTCATAATTAGCACAGATGATGTATGTCACTTGAGTCATTAAACCTAAGTTCGTGCTGTGTATAAAGTACAAATGAAATTAGTATAGCAAGTAGTGAAGCACTTACTTCTGGTTATAGGGCACCATTATGTAGTCCTTGTCGTTTTGAGTAAGCAATCCTGTCATTATGTATTTCTCGACGTAGGATGCGTCTGCCAAGATGGTTTGCTCAGAGATCACGTGTGGGTCGAGGAAACTCACCTGTTCTTTCAATCGCCAGGCATTTTTAATCATGTATCTATACATAAGAAATGAGTTGTTATATTCGGTATTACGTGAATGTAGAACTTGATTGTACACACTTACAGTGTCCAGCATCGTAGAAGTGAGGCATCGAGGGCTTTGAGGTTGAATAGGTCGAATAAGTCGTCGAAGCCCACGACAAAGGGGGCCAGCTCGTGGAGGAAATACTCCTCCGTGTATCTGACGGTGATTCCATCAGTGCACCCTTTCTCTTTGGTCTTGTGCAAGTACCAGGTATGCAAACTCTGACAACCTAATCCAGCATAGGTTAATACTGTTGTGGTCGCCAATGGACTTCCGAAAGAGTATTTCTTAGGGTTAGGAGGCGGAAGCGCCTTAATGTTCTTCGATTTCGATTTGTCCTGAATGACTTGCCCGCTACGCGTCTTCCTGTGAGACGACTCGGGAACCGATACGATGGCACGCTTTTTTTGTTCGTTCGGTGTCTTCTCCACGGGAACCGATGAGGCGGGCTTATGAAGAGAAGGTTGAGGTGTAGTCATGGAGGGTCCTGTTGGAGAGGCATGGTCGTGTCGAGATGGTTGGGGTGGAGTCATCAAAGGTTGAGGCGCGCTGCGCAGGTCGAGCGATGTCCTTCTTGGGTCTTGTTGGAGAGGCATGGTCGTGTCGAGATGGTTGGGGTGGAGTCATCAAAGGTTGAGGCGCATGCAGGTCGAGCGATGTCCTTCTTGGGCCACTGGATAAAATTGTACACGGCATCCCCTAGTGTTCTGATGTCGTCGTTCGGGCGAATCTCCAGTGGGACGGCCCTAAAATTGTCATGTACCATATCCACCTGGACCCTGGCGTAACCCTGCGCCACTTGGGCACCGTGCTGCACTATCCCTTCCTTGCATGGATACGCCACCCCCCGCCCAGCCTCAATAGACATCCCAACCATCCTCACTTGGAGCGTGCAGTGCGTCGGCTCCTACAAAACGATACGCAATTAGCTAAGGCGTCCTATAGGTCTATCTCTGGAGCATTCCAAAGATGTACATTACCTTGATGTCGTCGATAGGTAATTGGACGTCATCATGTTCATAATTTTGCGTGGACGCGACGCTACTCCGATGTTGAGGAGAACTGGCTCCCAAAACAACGGGGGCGGCTTGCGACTGGTTGAGGAGTAGGATTTGATTCACTTGGTCCTGCAATCTTTCTATCTTTTCTTCAAATTTTGCAGTAAGCACCCGTTCTCTTCCTTCAAATTTTGTAGTAAGCACATGTTCCAACTCTGTGTCGTACTCGGCCTTGGATCTCTTCCTGCTCCTATACGTGCAGTAGTCGTCTAGGAATCCATCCCTCCAAGATACGTTAACCCCTTTGCCTCGCGTGCGACCCGGGTGCTCCTTGTTTCCCAGAGCCGTAGATAGTATATTCTTCTCCCTGTCTGCTTGGAAGGAGCCTTCGGAACATGCGGAACTCAATTCTTGCTGCAAGAGGTCATCATGTTATTATAGACATTATGAAGTTATGGACTTATTAACAACTAGGTAGTTCGAAGACATATTTACCACACGGTTGGCCACATCCCGGTCTGCCGGGTTTGTGAAAGAGATTTCGCCCGAAGAAGTGACTGATGCCCTCGCTCTTAACTAGGAAAGAGCGCGTCTGTCTGTGATCTCAGCAAATGGCCTTGTTTCGTTCTCGTCCTCTGCCGCCCATTACGCGGTTTTACCCGCGTACCCAGCGGTGCCGAGTTTGTGGGGGTGAGTGTTCAGTGTTTGGAGAGCCTTGTGCGTCGCACTTTCCTCAAGAAATTCGGCTGTCGTCTTCATTTGCACAAAGGTGTCCCATATATCCCGCGACAAGAATTTATACGCCGTGAAGGGCGTTCGACCCGTGTTCACGTACTTCGTGACAAGCATGCTCTTGAAGGTCCTCCACGCCTTTCCGATCGAGAGCAATGCCTTCCGTTCCACGCGCGCCAGGTCTGCGGCTGGGAAAGTGAACGATTTTAAAACTTCGTCCCACAGCTCGCGTCTCTAATCAGCCGACACAGTGTCCCAGCTCAGTGTGGTGATGGGGACCTGTTCCCTTCCAAGTATCCCGCAGATGGTCCGGAATATCACCGCTGCTTTGGGGGGACTCACAGGGATCCCATTGGCATTGACCTCCGTGACGGTCATTAGGCCCGGAGGAATTTTCGATATTCCTCTGCCATCTCGCGTACGTACCACTTTCCTCAGAGATCCAGACGCATTCGGCGACGTCGATGATGGCGGCGAAGACGGTGCGGACGCCATGTCGCTTACTTGCTATCTATATATGCACGAAGCAATATGCTTAAGCTCTAATCGGCCGATTCAAGCGGTTTACTCAACTTAACGAAAATGATGCACAAGCGTAATATATAAAGAAGGATTGATAATAGTTTGTGCTCTCGAAGGAGAGTTGCAAAGAACAAGTCTTTGCCATCTCAATCCTATTATCTATACTGTTCATTAAATGAATATGATAGTATAAATTCAAACTATGAGCTCTAAACAATACTTTGCTTAACTGTCAAATGATCTCAACTGTTACCAAAAATGATCTTAACTATCACATTCAATCTCAGTATAAGACAAAGTTCATCACAGAGCGAATCAGAAGAATCAGAATAACTAGCATTCAACCGAAAGTAACAAATTAACAGTATATCAAATTGACAGTAGCAAGTAATACAATAGAGCTCAAGAATGAACTAACTATCACATTCAATCTCAGTATAAGACAAAGTTCATCACAGAGCATGCCAACAAAGCCCACTGATCAATTTGCAATATCTTTAGTACTAGATTCAGTTCACATATTATCAAAGACTATCAAAGTCAATATATCCACCGGGACAAATCGTAATATAGGAATACTCACAGAGAGGATGCCGCACAACAACTCACGGTGCAAGGAGGAGGCCGGTGCAGGGGAGGAGGCCGACGCGGGGAGGAGGGAGGCGCGGAGAGGAGGGAGGCGCGGGGAGGAGGCCGATGCAGGGGAGGAGGCCGACACGGGAAGGAGGACGACGCGGAGAGGAGGCCGGTGCAGGAGAGGAGGACGGCGCGGGGAAGAGGCCTGTGCAGAGGGCGGAGGCCGACACGGGGAGGAGGCCACGCGTCGAGCCGGAGGTAGCGTCGTCGATGTCGGGGGCGGCGGCAGCGGGGCTTACGGCCAAGGAGGTGAACGGGCGAACCCTAGAGGAGGTGACAGAGCACGCGAGAGCCTAAGGGACGCTGGAGAGGAAATGACGAGTAAAGAGCAAAACCCTATCGGTGCGCCTCTTTATAAAAAGGATATCACAGACGGTTCTATTAAACAACCGTCTGTGATAAGATATTACAGACGGTTATATTAAAGAACCGTCTGTGATATTACCATATCACAGACGGTTCTATTTACAAACCGTCTGTGATATTACCATATCACAGACGGTTCCTTAATAGAGCCGTCTTTGATATTATTATCACAGACGGTTCCATGATAGAACCGTTTGTGATATGCCTTTCAATCCCTTCGTCTCCCGCGCGAGTGTCTCTTCATCTCTTTCTCCAGCTTTACTAGTTCTTTTATATAAATAGACAACCCTTATCAAAGGGATTTCTCACGAACCTCCTTGATCATCCCCTCTCTCTCCACAAATTCCAAATGGCTTCCTCTCTCGTCTCGGCTGTAGTGGCCTACATTTTGGTTGTGTACTCGCACCTCTCAGGTCACAACCTGGCCCAAGCTGCGGACAAGGCGTTCGTTCGCAATGCAATCCGTTGTAGGCCCTCCCATCTACCGGAGACCATAACGGCGATCATCTGTCGATTGGAGCTCCTCCTCCAACAGACCAGTGCGAGGCTCTCCAGCATCCGTCGAGTAAACCTCGTCATGGAGATTGTCCTATGGAACTATTTGGTCCGCACCGAGGATGCAACTCAGAGAGTCGAGGACGACCTCGACATTGCAGGCGAGTGGGTCCGCCTAGCCGAGACTGTGGAGACCAGGGTTGATGGCCTCTGGGCTATATGAGACTTGATTACGGAGTCCGAACATCTACAAGAGGAAATTGAGCGTGCAAGGTCACGGTGGAGACGTTTGGTGAGGCGATGCGATCTCGCCCCACCAGCCGACGAGAAGGCGTACGAAGATTTGAAGACTAAGATAGGATCGCTCATCCTTTTTTTATCGTCTGTGATGTAAAAACGATATGGCCAACCTATTGTCTATGATGTAAAAATAATATGGTCTTTTTTATCGTCTGTGATGATATGGTCTTTTTTATCATCTATTTATTACTGGGCAATTCATTTTAGTAATGGAGCCGTCTGTATAAGTTAAACACAGTCGGTTGGTTATAGGAACCGTCTGTGATATATTCACATCACAGATGGTTAGTAATAAGAACCGTCTATGATATGCCACCCCTATAAATATCAAGACCCGACAGACCCCCTGCCCTAGTGCCTATGATCTATTCTTTGGAATAGAGGGGCTTGAGAAGCTTTGCTCTGTGTTGGCTGTAGGAGGCTTGTTTATTTTGCTTGCCTTGTTCTTGGTTGTGGGTTGCCCTAGCAACTTATGGCTATTTGGCTTGCATGCTTGCTTTGTGAGGCTTGGCTTTGGTGGTAGCTCTCGATTTGGGTGTTGTGAATGAGTGTTTTTGTTTCGGCAGTGGTTGTTTTGTGAGAGGGATAAGCTTATGGGGGAGGTGTATTTCGACTGTGGCTCTTCTCTTGCCCTGTCCACTTAAGTCTCACATTGCACTGTGGCCTGAAGGAGAAGGCCAGTGAGGAATCTCGTGGGATATTTGGAATTTTCGTCGTGAGCTCCGAGGGTAATGATCTTTAACTCTTTATATTTGCTCTAGGTTTATCTTTAATCAATTTTAGTGTATTTGGTTAATAGGAGGAGTAACGTATTTGCAGTTTATTAATATAATTTAACACTACTAATTGTTACATGCGTAACGTAGATGGACCGAAACTGGATGTACGGTGCGAACCGTGTGAGTGAAGAGTACATTAATGGCGTGATTGCTTTTAAAAGAGCCGCGGAGCAGGATATGTTGAATAAGGGAATAGAATTTATGTATTGTCCATGCATTTATTGCGTGTCGAAGATTTTTAACAACCCAGTAGCAGATCGTAGGGCACTTGATTGAAGGATTTCAAAAAGGGTATACATGTTGGACCGATCCACGGTGAAGAGCAGATTATACAGGAAGTTAATAATGAAGACATCGCCGAGGAAGTTAATAATGATGACATCGCCGAGGAAGTCAACGATATGCCGGATGTGGACTGTGCTTTTGATGAGGATAGGTCGTACGATGAAAATATGGATCAGATGCTACGCGATGCAGAAGGAAACTACAGTGAGAGAGAGAGTTTTGTAAATTCGAGCGCTTAATGGAGGACTCGGGGAAACCTTTGTTCCCTGGCTGCAAGCCGGAATACACAAGGTTGTCAACCGTACTTGAACTGCTGAAATTTAAGGCGAGCAATGGTTGGTCCGACAAGAGTTTCACGGCGTTGTTAGGTCTCCTAGCGGACATTCTTCGAGGGAAGCGTGTTGCCCAAAGACCACCTACCAAGCCAAGAAGGTTTTTGTCCATTGGGAATGGAAGTAGAAAGAATACATGCATGTCCGAACGATTGTATCCTGTATCGTAAAGAGTATGCAGACTTGCATGTATGTCCCGTGTGCAAAGCATCCCGATACAAGCTTAAGAATACTGCTAAGGTGAAGTAAGTACCTCCTGCTAAGGTGTTGTGGTATCTGCCTGTGATCCCACGTTTGAAGCGTTTATTTGCGAACCGAAAGGAGGCAAGATTGCTGCGTTGGCACTCGGAGGAGCGTAAGAAAGATGGAAAGCTAAGACACCCTGCTGATTCTGCCTAGTGGAGAAACTTCGATCGGACCTTCAAAGAGTTCGGTGCGGAACCGAGGAACATAAGGTTAGGGTTGAGTACAGATGGAATGAATCCTTTCGGTAACATGAGCAGCCGACATAGCACCTGGCCCATGAATCTATGTATGTACAACCTTCCTCCTTGGCTGTGTATGAAGCGGAAGTACATTTTGATGTCACTACTTATCCATGGGCTGAAGCAACCTGGGAACGATATTGATGTGTACCTAGCACCATTATTGGATGATCTGTGACACCGTGGAACGAAGGGTACAAGTATGCGATGCGTACAAGCGAGAGAACTTCTCTTTCGCGCGTGTTGTTCTCACTATCAATGATTTTCCTGCCCTTGGTAACTGTCGGCTTGATGCGAAAGGAGCCAAAGCTCATCGCCTTTGCTTAGATGCTACGGAGAGTGTATGGTTGAACAACTCGCGCAAAACTGTGTATATGCGTCACCGTAGGTTCCTTCCCAGGAGTCACCCATACCGTAAGATGAAGAAACAATTCGACGGAAATAAGGAGGACGGTTCAGCTCCAAGGGCTTTTAGAGGGAAAGAGGTCTATGATATGGTTAAGGATATCGATGTTGTGCTTGGGAAGGGAAGTAAATTAAAAACCCGTCAGAAGAACATCTGGAAGAAGCGGTCAATTTTTTGGGACTTGCCTTATTGGGAGCACTTAGAAGTTCGTCACTACATCGACGTCATGCACGTGGAGAAGAATGTATGTGAAAGCTTGATTGGTCTCTTACTGAACATTAGTGGCAAAACAAAGGATGGTGTTAACGCACGACGTGGCTTGGTTGATATGAACATAAGGACCGAGTTAGCATCGAAAGAGACCGATAAAGGACGAACATACCTTCCACCAGCTTGCTACACTATGTCTAAGGCCGAGAGAAATGAATTGTGCCAAAGCTTGCATGGTGTCAAAGTCCCGTCTAGTTACTCCGCTAACATTAAGAAACTTGTTTCTATGCAAGATTTGAAATTAATTGGTATGAAGTCTCATGATTGTCATGTGCTGATGACACAAATGCTTCCTGTTGCAATTAGGGGTATCTTGCCGAACAAGGTCCGAGTGGCAATCTTCAGGCTGTGTTATTTCTTCAACTCAATTGCTCAGAAGGTCATCGATCCCCAAGAACTAGATGCTCTACAGGCCGAGGTGGTGACGACTCTATGTCATCTTGAGATGTATTTTCCTCCGTCATTTTTCGATATCATGGTCCATCTCATTGTTCATCTTGTGAAAGAGATAAAGATATGCGATCCTGTGTTCCTACGTCATATGTACCCGTTCGAGAGGTATATGGGAATTCTCAAGTCCTATGTACGGAATCGATCTCGACCGGAGGGCAGCATCATCGAAGGTTATGCAACCGAAGAGGTCATTAAGTTCTGCGTCGACTACATGGCTCAGGTGGAACCGATAGGTGTGCCTCTATCTCGTCATGAGGGAAGGCTGGATGGTATCGGGACCATCGGAAGGAAATCAATCACTCCCGATCTGGATACGTATGCTCAAGCCCATTTCACGGTCTTGCAACACATGACCCAAGTGTCCCCGTACATCGACGAGCACAAAGACATGGTACGCCAACAGAATCCAGACCAGTCGGAGGTTTGGATCACGAGAGAGCACAACCGTCGGTTCAACGAATGGTTAAAGGTGCGAATCATGACTCGGAGGTCATCAAGTGATGATACGCTGCTATGGTTGGAAAAAGGGCCACAATTTACAATTGTTACATGGCAAGAATACGACATAAATGGCTACATATTGTAGTACCCCAAAAGTATTCGAGAATATTCGAAAGAGTATTCGGGAGAGATTATGTGAATTCGTAGAAGGACCAAATATAAAATAGATTTAGCAGCAATTAGATAAAGGGTTTTCTGCAATTTTTTGGCAACCTGGGCCTCAGGCCTTGGCCCAGGAGGCCCATGAGGGGCTGGCCACCAATAAAAAGAGGGGGGAAACCCTAGTTGCTACAGTACTATGCCCCTATTACTGTAGCACCGCACTGTAGCACCCCCCTTCTATGCAAAGCGGAGAAAAGAAGGAGAGAAAGGAAGAAGAAGAAAGGAAGAAGAGAAGGAAGAGGGATCACCATCCGTGGTTCGTGACCTTCAGCGGCATCAAGGGTAACACGTTGTTGTTGTTGGGTAATTAGTCATAGAAGAGTAATTGGGTTGTTTTTGGCTAGGTTGCAATCTGCCTGCTGTTCGTGCAGATTCGTCCAGAAGCTTACGGGATTAATTTCATGTGGTTAGATTCCGAATCAAAGGTTTTGTTCTGCTAGAGAATTGTAGGTTATGTTCTTAGATTTCGTTGGCCGCCAAGATCGCCCCAATCCGATTAACGGTCTGGGAGTTATGAATTTTCTAATATTGTTGTCCTGTTGTTCTGTCAGATTCTGGACAATCTGTAGAAAACTGGTTAGAACTGCTAATTAAAGGAAGAATCAGGAGACCTCAATATAACGAAAAATATGGGTAATTTCTGTACCTTTTCATAGAGATAAAGAACGCAAGATTTGCATTCTCGTAGCAAAAGTTATATAGGTTTTAGTGTACTATCCAGAGAACCCAACGTGATTTCTGATGTCTGATAGATTGGTTTGCTAGGGGAAGTAGATGGTAGAATCAAAAGGGATCCCCAACTAAGTTTATTTAGATAATTTAATTAACTTTTCAGAAAGTCCAAGAACATCTTATTTGGACACCTGAGCAGAAAGTTATGTATTTTAGAAGTTGACAGTCCACAGTGTGCGTCAATCCGATCGCTAGAAATTGGGAGTTGGGAAACACTTGGGAGTTTAGCAAGTTCATTTGTGTTGTTCTTTTTGCTCTTGGTTCAGAATGTTGGTCTTAGATTGGGGTATCTTTATATTCAGGTGGGAGCGTAGTTCTAGGGGCAGCACCCTCGTCGCGTCCACCGTTCTCGCGCGGTTAAGGCAAGTGCATTGTTTGATTCGTGGTTGTGATTGATTGGTCATGTTTGTGTGCTTTTTTGATATGTGATAGCATAGTGAGATTGTTGGCATGATGTTGGTTTAAGATTGGTGGATGCTCCAAATATGTCTATGCTCTATTGTCGTATGATGTTATCGTCTTGTGGTAATTTGATGATGATTAAATGATGAGCATGTGCATATTGAGATCATGTTGAGGCTTGGTAACGTGGTGACCAAGTATGTTTTCCTTTGAGATCCCCGTCATGAATGTGACGGGCCCGAGATCCCCACACTCGTGGAGTGTGGGCTTGAGGTCCCCATTACTTGCGGAGTAATGGGCAATTGGTCCCTGTGCTTGCGAGCACAGGCATGGGTATGCGGTGAAGGTTGCATACTTTGCATTACCTGTAAAATGCGAAAAGAGATAAAGAGAAAGGATCCTTGAGCATTGCATTTTCATGTGAGATGTTCTATTGTTGTATTTCTAGCTTTGGATGCTGATGTTATAATTGTTAATATGTACTTGCTGAGTCTGTGGGCTCACTCTTGCTTTTATTGTTGTTTTAGGTACTCGATCCAAGAACGACATGCATGGGGGAAGTAGATTGATAGTCACACACTCACATCATGAACCAAATAAAGATGAATAAACTTCAGACTGTGTTTCCTATTACTGGGCGAGTTGCTCAAAGATTTATTATGTTTTGTCTCATGCAGTGGGTTAAGTGTAATAATGACGAGTAATGGAACTTTATACTTCTCTAGTTATGTTAGACACTTAGCATTATTTGATTATCTATTGAGGATTAGAGTTGATGGCTTGATTATTTGTGATTTACTTGTCTGTTGGAATCCCCCGTGTAATTGATTTTACAGGGGAGGTTCTGCCGAAATTTATTAAAATTGCCTTGGTTAGGGTTATTTAAGGTTAGTTCAGTAGCATTCCAGGCTCATGTCAGGCTGGGGTGTTACAGTTGGTATCAGAGCGGGCTTTAGGTCCATGGTTAATAGAAAAATATTAAATTGACATACTGTGCACAGTAGGTGGGGTTGGGAATTACATTGCTTCCGCATTATCTGTTGTTATGTTTTATTTGTTGAGCAATTGTTGAATTACCTCTGTGCTATCTTTCTTGCCTATGCTATGATATGTTATGACATTCTATATCTATGAATCTATTCTATGATTGTCATGAGATGATCATGTATGATCATATGTGATTATATTGTTTATGCGTGTCGATAATGGTTGTTAAGAAGTGGACGCTGTGGTTGTGGCCTTGGACTTTGTCAGGCTATACCACCGTTCGTGGTAGACGCATAAAGTAGTTACCACAGATACCTTAGTTGCAGGAGTTGAGCGTGAGCTGTTTTAGAAAGTTGATTTCTTTCTTGACCTCAATCTTGGCAAATTCTTGTTCTATGGTGGATGATGAAATTCTCTTGGGTTCGTGGTTCATGTTAATTGTTGTGTTTCAATGGTCTCTAACGGTTCTCTGAAACAAGTATTGTTTTCCGACTGTTGAGCTGTTTTTACTACTTGTGATCATCCTCAATTGGCATTACTGTTAATTCCATTGTTGTTTCTTCTTTCTCATTGGAAAAGAATGACTCATGTATTCGTTTGAAAGTTTGGGTAATGAGAGCTTCTGTTGCAAGTTTGTTAACATGAGAAAGCTTTGGCTCTATGTATTTCTTTTGGATTATTCCGAGTGTTGAAGTTTAATGCATCTCTTTTCTGGTGGAATTGTTAAGATCCTTTTGTGATACCTTGTTATGGTTAAATTAGAGATTGTAATCAACTAACTTGATATGGTATGGGTATCAAGTTGAGCCATTGGTGTGGTGCATAATTAATATTAATTAGTAACCCTGGAAGTGAAAGTCATTAAGTTGATGTTGTCTTCTACTAGTTCTTGATGAACTGTATATATGAGTAGTGACTGAGAGTATGATCATACCTATTTGGAGTCAAAAGAGATATTAATAAGTATGGAACATAGATGAATTAGTCTGGTCACTAAAATCATTTAGGTTGCTAAACTTGTTGGGTTCTTTGGTTCCCATGGATTAATTTAAATATATGGAAAGGGAAACTAGAGAAAATGCTAGATTTACATATTCCCTAGTATGATTAGTTATTAGAATTGTGTACAACCGGTTGAATGGATTGAATATCGGTGGATCTAGAATTTATGGGAGGAGTTCTATGTAGTTCTTCTATGTAGGATGACGCGATGAATTTGATTGTAGTGTTGTTGAGACTCTTGATCGATAGAAGATTTCGATTTTTGAAGTTTTAGTGTATTTTTGCCGAAATCCAATGTGAGGAGGAACAGCTGAATATGTGCTTGTTAATAGCCATGTGATTTGGGAAGGAAAGTATGTAGCAACTAGATTTCATAATGAAGCCAGTTGATAACAACAATGATTGTAGTATAACTGTTGTGTATTGAAGTTTGATGATGAGCATCGCTAAAAGTTGAACTGATATGATATAAGAGGTGGCTTATGCCCACATGATTGTGAAATAATTGGATGATAATGTGTCCTTGATGAAAGGGTTTTGGTAGGAGCTTTTGATTGTGTAGTAGACCCTTCTAACTTAAGAGGTCGATGTAGTGAGGTTGTATGGTTTTGGGTATACTCTCATTTTGAAGATGGGATGAAAAGGTAGTATGGAACAATTTGGTGAAACTTTGGGGGCTTTCTAATGGAATAGTTGATGATAAATATTCGTATTCAGAGTAAATTATTCTTGATATTAGTAAGATTATCTGCGAGAGATTGTGACTTGTGTGTGTGAAGATGATTCTTTTAGAAATAAAGTAATTTGATCGTCTTTCGTAATTTGGATTTAGTAAAAGTGTTTCGAGATTGCGTTGGTGATCATTTGGACCTCTTGAGTTATGTGGTGATTGAGTTGCTTTGAGCAAAGTGACATGTTGAAAGATTTTATCGGTTATTAAGTGGTACCTATGATTTGGTCTTAAGAGCTTATCTTGTTTAAGCTGGCAAAGTGATGTAGTAATCACAGAAAATAACTTTCATGGTTAAAGGAAGGAGTGAAGTAAAAGTATTTGACATTTAAGTCGCGTTTCGCAACTTGCAGTTTATTTGAGTGTACTTGAACCTTATGTATTTGTTCCATAAGAATTTACCAATTTTCAAAGGGGAATACCTTCTTCCCATTTGTGGTTCGGTATTCGCTTTTAGCAAGACTTGAGCCCTCAGCTGTTGACTTCCTCTATGTTTTCTGAGTTCTTTGCCTAAGTGACTATTTCCCTTGATCCTGTGTTTATTTCAAGCAGTAAATGTCTTCATTTGCTTTTTCTTTTGAGGAAGGATCCACCGATTCGTTTCACAGTGGTTTTCGAAGTGGTTATTCAATGTGGTCGTGAGACCTTGGGCTGTAAGTTAATTGAGGAGCATTGAAGGTGTAACACCCCAGCCGCACACGAGCCTGGAATGCTACTAAACTAACACTATAACATTTTAACATTGATACAATTCTCTAAAAACAGACAGAACCTCCTTTGTTTAGTTACTAAACCGAAGGTCCCAACATTTAAATATAATATAGTTAAATAATCCAACATCCAGCATAATCAAGAGATAACCAAAACTATGCTAATCATCACTATATCATCCATAGCATGCTAAACAACTAAAGCATAAACAAAAGGACATCCATAATCCTCTAATCAACTCTGTTACAAACCATTCCAAGCATAGGGAGTAATCATAAGGAATTCTTTAAGAAAATTACTCAACTACTAAATTATCATTCTATCAGTCCAAATGTGAGTAGTTCGTGCTATTGTGCAACCGCTTTTAATCCCTCCCATGCATGTCGTTCTTGGAAAGGGGTACCTAAAAACACAACAACAGCAAGAGTGAGTCCAAAGACTCAGTAAGTACAATAAATGGCAACAATAACATAAACAACTGTAATCATCAACCTCCATATACAATCTCAATTTATAAACATCTCATATGCTCATGCTATGCAAGATGCTCAAGTGCACTTTCTCTTTCTCTTTAACTTTTGCATTTTACCGGTAATGCAAAGTATGCAACCGTCATTGCATACCCATGCTGTGCTCGCAAGCGAGGACCAATTGCCCAATACTCCGCAAGTAAAGGGGACCTCAAGCCCACACTCCACAAGTGTGGGGACCTCAAGCCCGTCATATACACGACGGGGACCTCAACAAATACTTGGTCACCACGTGACCAAGTCCTCCATATATCAGCATGATGCATATGAACAAATCTTAATTCATCATAATCATGCATTCTCAACAACACCACTTATGAATAATCTTATTCATTCTTCTATCATTTAAGTTCATCGACATTCATAATAGTCAAGCATTCATGAATAACACTTATTTCCACAACACTAATACTTATGATCACTGACAACCATAACACTCTAGCATACAAAATATCGCATATACTCACAATACTAGCAAACCAGATCATACACCATAATCATTTTATCAAACAAGTACTTGCAAGTATTGGGTACTTCAAAGTTGTGCATACTTGGTCCTAACAAGACCAAGCCTCAATATGCTATCAATATGCACATGCCCCAACACTATTCATCATCAAAGTACCAAAAGCAATAACAACATTCATGAATAAGGCATAGCCATACTTTGAACATTCACCATTCTTACTATGCACACTTGTTCATAGCCATACGACACTAACATGCATCAACACGCATTCATGTCCAAGCAAATCACAACCAAGGTACAAACGATGCACTTGCCTCAACCGTGCGGGAACGAAGGACGCGAAGAGGGTGCCGCCTCCGGAACCAGTCCCCCACCTAAATTTCATTTGGAGAATGCTAAGACAACAGTAATGGACCAACCAAACCATAAGAGTAAACACGAACTCGCAATAGTTCCTTTAGCGCGAACCCAACCCCAATTTCTAAATGTTGCTCTGTCCCCTCTGTGGACAGTCATGTTCTAAAATTCGTATCTTTTAGCACAGGAGTCCAAATGAGGTGTTCTTAGACTTCATTGAAAGGTTATCAAATTCCCCAACTAAACCTAGTTGGTGAGCCCTCCTTATTCGGCCATCTATTACCCCTAACATGCCAAATAACATAATATCGTTTTCACGTCAGGTTCTCTGGACAGCAACTTCAAACCATCATAACTTTCAGAATACTGATCCAAATTTCGCGTTCTTTAGTTTCCCTGAAAGCTACAACAATTATCTACACTTTTCATTATAGAGAGACCTCCCAAAAACTCATCTAGATATCAGTTTAGGTCCGATTACTAAAATCTATCAGAATCACAGCAGATTTGCAGAACAGCAGCGCTATGAAATTCATAACTTTTGATCCGCTCATCCAAACGATATGATCTTGTACTCTACGAAAAGGTATCGACATTGTCTACAACTTTCTAGGAGGCGTCCAGGACATATTCTTCTTTTAACCTCATCAAAACCGTCGACCAATCATATCTGCCCTAAACAGATCTAATACCGACATTGCCTAATTATCCAATTGCACAACTAATCGGAGGAGAATTGGGATTACCCTTGAAGAACCTGCTGTTAAACGCGATGAGCACCACCCCAGACCACAATCTCTCACTTCCCCTTTCCTCTTCTTCTTCTCCCTCTTCTTATTGGCGATCTATCTCGGGTGATCCTCCTGCTTCCTCCTCGACACCGGCAGCGAGGAACACCTTCTCGCCCAGCAGCAAAGGGCTTCAATGGAGGAAGAGGTGCTGCTGGACATGGGGAGGCGCAGGGGAAAGAGGTGGGGGTGGGGCGGCCAAGGGAGAGGGAGGTGCGGCCAAGAGGGGGAGAGGAGGGGCGGCTAGGGTTTTGGGGGTGGGGCGCCTTCCCCCCCTCAATTGGCCGGCCACTACATGGCCTAATGGGCCAAGGCCCAGGCCCAAGTTGCCCTAATAATGCTGCAAACCCCTCCGTTACCTATTTAATTAAGTATTTTCTATTTGATCCTTCTCCTGGATCAATATCTAAATAGTCTTTTTCTTCGAATATTTGGCTTTCTCTCAAATTCTACTCTGGAGTATTACATTCTACCCCCCTTAAACAATTCGACCAAATTCTAACCACGCTTAATGTCAAAGAATAATCGCAGCTGAAACTTGCTAACGTTACCACCCACCTGCTGTGAACAATTCCGTACCCTGTGTGAGGACCCCGGTTTATTCGGTTTGTACTGTTTAACCATCCCCTTGGTCCCAACAGTACAAATCAAATAAACCAAGCCTCGAGATATGTATACTTCCCAGAATTGCAGTATACACACCCCGTTACAAAATCATGCATCAATTCCATTCATACACATAGAGCCGAAGCAAAGCAACAACTGAAAGACATAGATAATATAAAGAGAGTTATTACAAAAGAGAGGCCGACCGGCCAAATAACACATAAGTGACTAATTTAAGCAATGAAGCAAAATGGCCATAAGATGGCGATAAACAAAAGCCAATCGGTGTGCCTTTACCCACAAGGCAACCAACCGGACCGCCAAGCTAATCGTCCCAAACAGCGCAAACACACTCACAAAAGTGAGGCCCTTGGGGCTCACCTTCTTCCTCTGCAACAATTAATATTAAGCAAAGCGGATGAGTACAAAACTTGTTTTTGTACTGCAAGACCGACGTGTGAGATAACAGAACTATAATTAACTACATGCAAGCTTTATTTAAGTGGACGAGGCTCGGACTTGTTTTGACATAAAGCAAGTTTTCATTTGCAATAAGGTAATAGATTCAAAGCAAGTTTGCAATTAACTTTTATTGTTCAAATAAAGAGAGACAATTATAACAATAGATAGATGACAACACCAACCTAGAAGTGACTAACCCATAGTCACCACAATAATAGCATGAAGTACCCTTCATACCACCCATGTCAAGTTTAAGTTTTAAAAGGTTGTAGTCTAGTTCTTGTGGGAAATAACCAAGCGTGTCCATAACCTAGGGCGAGGCTATTCGAATAGTTTTAACCTGCGGGGTGTACCAATGTACCCACACGATAGACCGCCTTTCCACCACCACGGTTAGCACACTTCCTTTGGTATGCGGGCATGGCTAAGTCTAACAAGGCGCTTTCCAATGGGCGATGCTAATTAAGAGCCGCAACCCACGGAGAAAGACACATTAGACGGCCTAACAGGTGCGCTAATGCTCCCCTCCAACACCACAACACACACACACAGGAACACACCCACCGACCAGCTCATAATTAACACCTTCCAAAGTACTTAGTCAAGAGAGGTTCCATATCCCCCTCGTGTGGTTAGCACGCAATAATTGCTTGGATCAATGACACAAGTAACTCGGTCCTTAGGGACTTAGGCACCATTCCAATCACACCCAACAGATCACCCAACATACCATTGTGCCCAAGCCAAGATATAATTTTTGTTTTCAGTTTTTGATTTGCAAAATGATAAAACACAAGGGTTGGATATAATGGAATAATAATAGCATTTGTGTGATCAAGATCACCGACTAAGTCGATGATCGCCCAATACTACCGATACTAGACATGGCTAAGCAATATTTATTCGAAATCTACTAAGTGACAAGAGCTCATCCAACGAACTCTAATCACAGCAAATAACCTAGGCTCAGGTAGTAGAGGATAAACATTTACCTACAGATTATGCAACTAGAGGATTAACTAATCAATTTAACAACAAAATAGCAATGCATACATAGAAGTTAAACAAAATATTAGACTTTAAAAGTAATGGGATCAAATGGAAAATGATCAAATTGCTTGCCTGCTTGTTGTTGCTCAAACTGTTGCAGAGGATCGCTCTCAGGCTCAACCCACTCTTCGTCACCTAATCGCATAAGCAAATAACACGACGAAAAGCAAATAAGGCAATAAACCCTAATCACAAATATTGAGCAAAAAGCATCCAAATGACACAATATTTATATACAAGGTAAAATAGGAATAAACCTAGACATAGAAACTGGAAAAACCTAATTTGGATTTGTGGTGCAAAAGATATTCCCTAAAAACCTATTTTCGGCCATAATTAGGTACTGTAGCAAAAATATTTTCTAGAAAGATTTTGAAGCTGAAACTTTTATGGTAGCTACCTACTGGTATAGTGATAAGCCATATACAATTTCAGGTCATTTGGAGTTATATTGAAAGAGTTATGATTTGTCTAAATTGTTTAGGGTATTAAACTAAAATATGATCCTTATGATTTTTAAAAACAGTAAAATTTGTGAAACCAATTTTCCTAGCAAATGCACTAGAAGTGGAAGCTAATCCACTCGGATTCATACAAAAAGGATCTATAGATTAAAAGTTATGCATTTTACAAGTTTGCTAAAAGTTCTGAAAAACAGTATTAAGTTCACTTAGTTACTATTTTTGAAACTGGTTTTCCAGGTTTGATCATAGTCTCTAATTATTTTTCCATTTAAGCTCCCATTATAATGAAGCTAACAAAATTGGAATCATCTAATTTGGACTTACAATGAAAAAGATATGAAAAAGAGAAAACACCTACTCACTTCAGTTTTGAGACTTAACCATTTACAAAACTCGTTGGTTTTACGAAAATTTCAGATTCTAGTATTGGTTTTCAAATTGATGGTTATTGAAACCTAAGTGTTCAAATGGGGGGGGGGGGGTTTGAAGGCACAATTTTGCTAACCATTATATTAACCATGACAATGATCTATTTGCCAAAGCTAAACCTCTATTTTCAGATTTTGCCAAGCCATGAACCAAAGATTAATTGCATTCTTGATGTGGGTTAGCACAAAGGTTTTACTGACAATTCAATTTGTCTCCCAATCAACTTCTCTGTTTGTTTTTCTGAACCTACAAAGCCATGTTGATTTCCAGATTTTAGTGCTGCTAAGAGCTACATGCCAACTGATTAATGGAATTAATACAATTCCTAATTGGTTAAGCTTTTAGTTTACTGACAAAACCATTTTGCATCTAACAGCTCCTCTGACAAAAACATCTTTCAACAGGAACTAGCTGGAGATGAAATGTTGTGAACTCAATTCCTTGCAAGATCAAAGTTCAATTTTTGGCACATGCACTAAGTGATTCAACAAGCAGTAGGAAGTTCTGTTAGCAAAAGTATTAAGGCTCCTACAGTGCTTTAACAGAAAAACACACAGAGGGGGGGGGGCTCGGGCTGGTTCATCGCCGGTGAGGGGAGTGGCATGGAGGCGACAACAACGGCCAAAATGGGTTGCTAGGGTGCTACTGGCTAGGGGTGGCATTGGCGCGCCGGAGGCACTTGTGGCGGCGGCGAGGTCATCGCGGCCGGCCGTGGGGTGAAAGGAGGCGGCAGCGCACGGGTGAGTTGGGGAGGAATTAAGGTGCGCATGAGCACCGGGTGATCTGAGAACTCACCCGAGTAGTCGGCGCAGTGGCGGGTGGCCGGAGTGGTCCGGCGACGACGAACCCGCGGCGGCGCAAGGTGATCACCGCGGAGAGGACCCTGTGGAGCAAGAGAGAGCGGGTGGGTGATGGGGTTAGGTAGAGGGAGGTCCAAGAGTGCTCCCAGGCAAAAGAATTGAAGAACAAGTCATCGGAGAAGAAGGGGCGGTGGGATTGGCGGTGGCGGCCGTGGTCGGGGAAGAAGGGCGGCGCGAGGTGCTCTGGTGGCGATTCTTCAAATTGACAGAGGGCTTCGACTCCCTGCGAGTTATGACGCGACGTGACACGGTTAGGGAGGACTGGGGGTCACTGGAGCGGCCGGAGTGCTCGGAGGCGCACGGCGACAACTCACGGGGAAGAAGAGAAAGGGCGAGGCGCTGGTGGGGAGGCAAAAAGGGTGGTCCAAGGTGTAACACCCCAACTCAGAACGAGCCTGGAGTGCTACCAAAACTAAATACAACTAGAGCGAATTTACAAATTTTCGACAGAGTTTCTCTTGTAATCTAGGAAAAATAATTTTCTAACAAGTGAACATAACATTTAACAGTAATTTCATAAACCAATACACTCATGCATAAGGGATAATCATATGAAGGTAATTAAATAACACCATTCTCACATCCATAACTTATTTCGTCATTCATAATCATAAAATAACTATGGGTATTTCTCGTGATCTATTTATTCTTATGTGATGCTAAAATAACAATTGCATTATTGTTGTGAAGTGGTGCGTGCTTTCCAATCATCTACTCCCGCCCATGCATGACGTCTTTGCCAGAAGTACCTAAATCAAAACAAAGCAAGGATGAGCCATAGGACTCAGCAAGTATCAACAAGATTACAGGATCATAAAGACATAACCGTTTGAACAACTTTAATCAACATTACTCATGGCATTTCCAATATTAAAAATATGCTGACAATGCTATGCACTCTTTGTTCTTTAACTCTTTACGCATTTTACCGGTAATGCGGGGTATTCATCCGTCAATGGATACCCATGCCTGTGCCATCTGGCACAGGGACCAAGAGCCTATACAACAACTTGTATAGGGACCTTTGCCCGTCATCAAAATGTCGGGGACCTCTGTACATATTGCCCACATTTCATAAATGTGGGGACCTCAAGCTTGTCATTGGTAGACGGGGACCTCAAGCGAATCACTTGGTCACCTCATGACCAAGTTTCAAGATCTTTCGAATATGCATGAATATAACATCTATTTCTTCTCATTCAATAGAATTCAACATATACCTTAGTCATGAAAACAGAAGCATTATGAATAACTGCAGTCATAACATGCAAGCATCAACACCACTAGGGCCATCTCAACATCACTTTCACATGACAACAATGAACATTACACAACTCAATCATGACATGCAACAAGAATTTCCATTTTAACCCGAATACTTGCCTCAACCGTGTGAGAGCGGCGGACGCTGAAGTAGGTGCTGCCCTTGGGACCTCGCTGCCACTGGACAAGAATAAAACCCCAAACTAAGACTTGCTTACTGGACCAAAACCATACATAACATCACATTCGAAATCGCTAATTTTTAACATTTTCAACTTTTCTAATTTCTAGCGATAGGTCACTGCAAACAGCATACTTCAAAAATTCATAACTTTCTGCTCAAGGGTCCAAATGAGATGATCTTAGACTTTCTGAAAAGATAATTAAGTTGCCTAAATAAACCTAGTTGGGGTGACCCTCTGATTCGGCCATCTTCTACCCCTACCAATCCCTTTAGTCAGAGCAGCTCAACAGCATTCAGTTTCTGGACAGAAATAAAGAAAATAGCATAACTTTCTCTACGTTCATCCAAATTCAGTGATCTTTAGTTTTCCTGAAAGCTAAGAGGATTAGCTTCATTTTTCGTTATGGTGAGACCCTCTGGAAACTCCTCTAACAGCGAGTTTAAATCAGGTTAAACCGACACTGTCAAATCTGTTACCCACAGAAACATCATAGCACTAAAAAAATCATAACTTTGGCTATCGAAGTCCGAATGACCTGATTCTTGTCGGCAATGAAAGATAACTACGATACCCACAACTTTCTAGGAGATGCCCAGACCCAAATCTGCCTTTACCTTAACCAAAAACGACAATATATGCTACTGCAGAACACCGATCTACTGTCATCCGAAAATTGGACAACAAGAAAACGACCCAAAACAAAGAACCACGGGTTACCCTTGCGAAACGACGAAGGTGCGCAGCGCAGATGAAGATCACCACGAGTTCCGGTTGCGGATCCTTCTTCCCTTCTCCCTTTCTTCTCTTCCTTCTCCCTTTCTCTCCTTTTCTTCCCTTCTTTTCTCTTCCTCTTGGCCGGCCACCCAAGGCTTTTCTTTCTTGCTCTTGGCCAGCAACAATGGGGAATCAAGGAGGGGTGCAAGGAGGTGGGGAGGTGGGGCTGCAAGGAGGGGAAGGGAAGGGTTGGCCGCAAGGTAGGAGAGGAGGGGCTGCTAGGGAGGAGAGGGGCGGTGCTAGGGAGGAGAGGGGGGTTTGGTCGGCTAGGGTTTGGGGGAGAGCCCCCCCCTTGGCCGGCCACCCTACTGGGCCTTGGCCCAGGCCCAAGTTGCCAGAAAGTTTCGTTTTTCCCCCTCAAAAACCTGGTTTTAGCAAAAACTACAGTCACTATCACAATTAACAACTTTGCTCTCAACAAAGCCGACAAAAACTTTCCGGGATATTACGGTCTCCCCTAAAGCAGTCGACCCGAATTCTAAACATCTGAGCACAAGAGAAACCGAGGTGAACACTTAACATACAATGGATACACACAAGTGAATAATTAGGATAAATCTCGCATGCGAGATTCCAATTCCCACGTAGCTTCCCGCTCGATCTGCTGTGACCAAAGTACCTTAACATACTTCAAGGTCTTGTTCCTTAGTGCCTTCTCGACTTTTCCAATATTCTTCGGCTTGGACTCGAAGGGCGGATCTTGTTCAATGGTTAAAGGTTCCAATGAAATATGATGTTCGGATCTCGCAAGTACTTCCTCAACATGGATACATGAAACACGTTGTGCACACCCTCATGGACTCCGGAGGTCAGGCGGTATGCCAACTTCCCAATCCGGGCGAGGATCGCGAATGGGCCAATGTACCTCGGGCTAAGCTTCCCTTTGGTACCAAATCTCACTACTCCTTTTGTGGGAGACACCTCAAGAGTACTGGTCACCCACTTCAAATTCTAAGTCTCTTCTCCTTACATCTGCATAGCTCTTACATGCCTTTGAGTGCCAATAAATTCTGCCTCACTAAGGCTACTCGTTCCACCGTCTTTTGTACCCAATCCGGGCCCAAGCGCCTTCTCACCTGACTTCCCAAAGAAAGGGTGATCTACACTTTCGTCCATACAAAACCTCAAGCGGAGCGGCCTTTATCTTTGGAGTGATAAGCTGTTATTATCATAAATTCTACCAAAGGCAATGATCTTCCAGCTACCCTTCCAAGATAGGACACGGGTTCTCAACATATCCTCCAAGGTGCGAATAGTGCGCTCTGTTTGTCCATCATGCGAGGATGAAAAGCGGTACTCAAGCGGAGTTGTGTACCCAAAGCATTCTGCAAACTCTCCCAAAACATGGATACAAACTTAGCATCCACGCGAAATGATGGTTTTGGCACTCCATGCAATCTCACAATCTCACGCACATAGATAGGGCCAAATCACTAGCTGAGTTAGTCGAGCAGACAGAATAAAATGTGCGACTTGCTGAACCGGTCCACTATAACCCAAAGCTGCATCCTTGCCTCGCGGTGAGCGAGGCAGCGCAACAACAAAATCCATAGAAATATCATCCCATGGCCATTGGGGTACTTCCAAAGGCTGCAATAACCCCAGGGCGTTTATGTTCAGCCTTCACTGTGACAAACACCACAAGAAGCTACATAATTGGCAATATCCACCTTCATTCTTTTCCACGAAAGTGCGCTTCAAATCACGGTACATCTTCGTCTCTCTGGATGAGCGATATCACAGTGCGATGTGCCTCCTTTAAAATGTCATCCTTAACTCCTGCTTTACATGGCACACATAATCGTCCTTTGAATCGCAATGCTCCAAACCCATCAAACTGAAATTCCCTTCTTTTCCCGGTCCAACGCTTCGACCCTCGGCAAAAATGGGTCATTTTTTGCGCTTCTTGTACTCATTGTGGAATGGTGACCCAAAATCAGTGTGTCTCGACATGGCGGTCCCTACATAGCAATCGATATCTCCATACGGTCAAAATCCGCAATAAGACAATCCAAAGTAGCCGGTGTCGCCTTGCGACTAAGAGCATCTGCCACCACGTTAGCTTTGCGGGATGATCTTGAATCGTGAGATCATAATCTTTTATCGGCTCTAACCATCTTCGTGTCTTAGATTCAAATCCCTCGTGTAAAAATGTACTTAAGACTCTTGTGATCGGTAAAGATATCACAAGATTCGCCATAAAGATAATGCCTCCAAAGCTTCAAAGCGAACACTCTGCACCCAATTCTAAATCATGAGTTGGATAGTGCTGCTCATGCTTCTTGGTTGTCTAGATGCATAAGCGAACCTTCCGTCTGCATGAGCACACAACCCAAACCAACTCGAGATGCATCAGTACACTGTGAATCGCTTCGGGCTCGGAATAGTAAGAACCGAGCAGTCACCAACTTTTCCTTCAAAGTCCAGGCTGCGCTCACAATCATCGTCCCACAAAACTTCACATCTTTACGAGTGAGCACGGACAACGGCTTTGCAATAATGGAGAAATCTTGCACAAAACGCGGTAATAGCCTGCCATACCGAAAACTTCTCACTTCCTTGGCGTTGGTCGGTCTTGCCCATTCAACCATCGTGGAAATTTTCACTGGATCGACCGATATTCCTTTATCATTTATAATATGCCCGAGGAACCCCACTTGGACATCCGAATTCACACTTTTGAACTTGGCATAGAACCTATTTTCTCTTAGTGTTTCCAACACCAACCTCGGATAGCGCTCATGCTCATCTTGGTCTTTGAATAGATCAAAATATCATCAATAAAAACTACGACAAAATCATCCAGATACTCATGCAATATCCTGTTCATAGTTTCCATAAAAACAGCAGGGGCATTCGTTAGTCCAAATGACATAACTTTGAATTCAAAGTGCCCGTACCTTGTAGAGAACACCGTTTTCTCAATATCTTCCTTTCGGACAGGGATCTGGTTATAGCCCGACTGAAGGTCTATCTTTGAAAACACCTTTGCCCCTCTCAACTGATCAAATAAATCTTCAATGCGAGGCAAAGGATATTTATTCTTGATGGTCAGCTGGTTGAGTGCACGGTAATCAATACACATGCGCCAACTACCATCTTTCTTCTTGGTAAACAACACCGGAGCTCCCCATGGTGACACACTAGGTCGAATAAGATTGTGAGGACCCCAGTTTATTTGGCTTGTAATGCTTAACCAACCACATGGTCCTAGCATCACAAATCAAATAAGCGATCTGAAGATATGTATACTTCCCGAGCGATATCGCACCTCGTTACAAAATTAGACATCAACTCCATTCAACATAGAGTCCAAACATTACACTACAAACGGAAGATAAACAAATAGCAAAGATATTACAGACAATGGCGGTAGCCACAAGATACACAAATAACAACAAAAAGGCAGCGGAAGCAAAAGTGCCATAAGATGGCTATAAACAAAGCCAATCGGTGTGCCTTCAACCCACAAGGCATCGGCCGGACCGCCAAGCCTAGTCGTCACCCACGAGCGGCAAAGCCTGACTCACGTAGTGAGGCCCACGAGGCTCACCTTCTTCCTCTGCAACAAAACATTAAGCAAAGCACACAGTACAAAGATTGTCTTTGTACCATGAAGACTAACGTGTGAACTAGCGGACTGTTCATATGCTACATGCAGAGCTTGTTTAGTGGAGGCCATATGTTTTATTTGCATAAAGCCAATTTTCATTTGCAATAATATAATACCGTTTAAAGGCAAGTTTGCAATTCATTTTTAAGATTGAAATAGCGATAAGGATAATAATAGCAACAGAGCAAAGATAAAACAACCTAGAAGTGACTATCCCAATAGTCACCACAACAATATACGAATCCCAGTTAGTACCACCCATCAAGTTTTAATTTAAATGTTGTAGTCTAACTCTTGAAAAGCTTACCCAAGCGTGTCCATCACCTAGGGCGAGGCTATTCGAATAGTTTTTAACCTGCAGGGTGTACCACTGTACCCACACCTCGGACATCGCCTTTAAGCCAAAGCACACTTCGAAGGTATCTGCCTGACTAAGTCCTCTGAGACTGTTTCCAATATTGTGTATCAACCCGAGCGCTCGTATGGGTAGAAACACCATGCGCTTACATGGTAAAGCCGAAAAGACAACTACCCACTCGGGATAAAGCTTTTGGACAACTACCATGCTCCCACCTCCATCCCTCCTGCGACCTCCTGCGACCGGAGCCAATACACGCCAAAGTACTAGGTCAAGAGGGTCCCATATACTCTAGTGTGGTTATGCGCAAAATGCTGGATAAAAATTCACTCACAAGATGTTCGGTCCTTAATTGACGGGCACCTTTCGATCACACCCAAAAGATCACACCATTCTTACCATTGTGCCGCGTCCAAATCATTTTTGTTTTGGTTTTAGTTTTGCAAGTAAGCATAGCAAAATCTTTGAAACATAAAGTTGTAGTAAATTTTGTGTGATCAAGGTTACCGACTAAAGTCGATAACCGCTTGATTCTCGATACTAAGCATGTCTAAGCGGTGAAATCGTATCTACTAAGTGACAAGAAATCATCCAAGATCTCTAATCACGACAAATAACCTAGGCTCGGTAGTAGAGATCAATATTTTGTCTGCAGGATATGCACTACGGATTTAACTAATCAATTTAACACAAATTAAGCGATGCATACATACAATTTGAAACAAAATATTAGACTTTAAAATCTGGGATAAATATGATCAAGCGCTTGCACGGCTGCTTGTTGCTCAATATGGTGCGGAGGATCGTCCTCGGGGTTGCATAAATATCGAAGCCTAACGATCGAACATAACAACAAATAGAGCGAATAACACCGACAAAACTCAAACATTCAACAACATCAAAACAAGCCAAAACTCACACAGCAGCCAAAGCATGAAATAACAAAATTTTAAAAACAGGGAACAAATCATTTTAAGTTATTAATAATTTTCTATGAATTTTCTAAGCTAAAAACACAACATGGCACTAGTTAATTATCCAACAAATTTTCATGAACAAACATAGTATCTAAAACCTATCCTAAGAATTAGTATATTAAAAATGAAATTTTACAGAATTGGATTTGCTGGATTTGGACAATTATTGAGAAAGATATGAATTTTCTAATTTTGGAAAATGCATAAAGCATCAATTAATCATTTAACAGATTTTTGATACAGAGAAGAGGTTGAAACTAATTTTAATAAATAGAACATTTAAAATGAAAATTAACAGCACTGGTTTTATGCAATTTGGATAAAAATTGAATTAGTTATGCATTTTACAAGTTTAATCGATTTAACAGTGCAACAGAAAAGCATTTCAGAAATACTAAAGCTCTTAATACTTCTTCTACCGACGCGCTAGCCCGACCAGCGACGAGGCGGGCCCACGCGAAAATCTTGACGGGCGGGCGCGCATAAGGTGGCGTCGGCGTATTCAAAGAATCGTCTTGACTAACAACGTAATCCTAACACATATGCCCGGCAAAAATACGCTTCATGAAAGAAAGCGCATTAACAAAACTACACAATCCTAAGCGACATTACGGGCCCACATAGAGACTCGAGAGAATTAAAGCGATTAGATTTGAATCCTAAAGCGGACTTAACACGAGAG
The DNA here is from genome assembly GCA_036346255.1 of Ampelocalamus luodianensis. Lineage (NCBI taxonomy): Eukaryota > Viridiplantae > Streptophyta > Magnoliopsida > Poales > Poaceae > Ampelocalamus > Ampelocalamus luodianensis. Next base: position 42,373,954 of record CM070620.1, on the reverse strand, counting down.
GGCCCACAAGTCGGTGACCTAACAGAACGAGTTTAGCGATAACTAAGCCGCGGCGGCTGCGTCGCGCACGCGAGGGCGGTGGCGCGGCGCGCGTGATCTAGCAAACGGTGAGTTTCAAGGCGAGTGAGTGGTACCTTAAGGTTCGCAAAGACCTCACGAACCGGTGTGTGTGACGGAACCCAATGGTCGCGGAGATGGGCTCACGGCGGCGGAGGCGGAGAAAGCTACGGCTCGCGAGAAGATGCTCTGAACCGAGAGCCGGGAAGGTGCGCCACGGAATCGCCTCGACTCGGGGCAATAAGCACAAGATAACGTCGAAGAAGAAGGTCAGGCGGCGAATTACCGGCGGCGGAACACGTGCGCGAGGAAGAAAGGGTCGCGCGACCTCAGCGATGCACCAAAGACAAAAATGAAGCCATCATTAACCCGATTGCATCAATGCGATCCGAAGGGACCAAGTGTCGGCCGAAACTCACGAGCACTAGCAAGCTTGCGGAGCCGAGACCAGCGGAGTTGGGGGCGAAGAAGTGGCTCGGACGATTCAGCTGGATGCCACGAGCTCGGGATGGGAAAAATGGATGCGACGCAGGAGTGTGGTTCACGATGGTGAGGTTGCGGGCTCAAGGGCTTCTCCAGCGCGCGGTGCTACCTTGATTCCTTCTCGGCGAAACAAGAAATCGGCGGAGATAACACGAAGCATAAGGAGAAGAAGTGGATGAGCTCGGGGCTTTTATGAAGTCGCGGCGATGCCTCCCGGTAGGACACGAGGGCATAAAGGTGGCGGCGGCGCAGTGCGTGGCAAACATGCACGCCGCGACGCGAGCTCGGTGAGGTGCGGAGAAGGCGAGGTTGATCTTGGCAGTGGGACCCACATGTCGGCGACAAACGAAGCGGTGCGAACCGGTGGTTTGATTTGATCGACAACACCGGCCGTTGGATCTAAAGCGGACCGGTGGGATTGGTGTATGCATTGACAGTCGGTTGCGCGCGCATAACGTGGATCGTTCGATTTGCATCGGACGGTCGCGATCAATTGGACTCGCAGCGGTGCGATTAGTTAGCGACGACCGAACCAAGTGTGCGAGTCGGACTCGAGCTGAGTTGGGTTGGGCGAGAGACGATGCTTTAGAATTTGATTTAAAAGACAGAGAAGGTTTTGGAATTTTAGAGGTAGCTCCTGAGCTCTAAAAATTTCAGAAATTTATATGGTAGCTACTAGAGACAGAGGACAACCTTGTATAATTTTCCAGAACTTTTATATACTGCATTGTTCTAGAAAAATTCACAAGCTCTTTGTCTGAGGAGTTTGACCAGATTTCAAACGAGTTGACTTGGCCATTTGAAATAGCAAACAAAATCTAAAAATTGTGAAATAATTCAGGAGGTAGATAGGATGATCAAGATGCTAGGAAAAATAGTTTCAGAGGATGATCACAAGTTTGAAGGCTAGAATCTGATAATCAACAATTTCCAATCACAAGAATTAAATTCTACAAATTGGAAATTGCTAGGAAAATTGTAGAAACTTTCAAATGATTTGAAGAGACAACAAAAGTTTTATTTCTCCTCAAAATTTTACATTTGAAATACAAACCCTAAGTTAGAACTGTTACAAATCTCCCCCTTACAGAATCTGCTTGAGATTACGATCATGGGAGAAGAAGGATGGGTAATCTGCTCGGAGGCGATCTTCCCGCTCCCAAGTGGCTTCATCCTCGGAGTGGTTTGACCACTGAACTTTAAGGAACTTGATCACGGTTCCTTGTTCTGCGTTCGACTTCGAGGATACGAAAGGATGCTCATGATAAGACAGATCTTCACGCACATCGATATTTTCCAATGGCGTTTCCTCCCGAGAACACGAAGGCACTTCTTCAATTGCGACACATGGAAAACATCATGCACCCCCTCAAGTGTAGCGGCAACTCTAACTTGTATGCAACAGCTCCACTCTCTTGATGATGCGTCGGCCCGACATATCGAGGAGCGGTTGCCCTTGACACCGAAGCAGCGATGTCCCTTGGAGGTGAGACTTTGAGATACACCAAGTCATTGGTGGAAACTCGGCTCACGGCGGCGCCGTCTGCATAACTCTTACGCACGGGTGAGCTACGGCGCGAAGTGCTCACGAATCAAGCGCACTTGGCTTTCGGCCTCATTGATGGAATCTGGACCAAAGAAGCGCCTTTCACGGTCTCGACCGGTTCAGCGGTGTTACTGCGGCGCCTCCCATACAAAGCCTCAAGCGGTGCCATGCAGAGACTAGCTGGAAGGCTGTTGTTGTAGGAGAACTACGGCAAGTGGTAGGCACTTCTCCCAATTCTTTCCATAGGAAAGGACACAAGCCGCGAGCATATCTTCAAGAACTTGGTTGACAGCTCGTCGACCATCGATCCCGAGGATGATAAGGTGGTGAAAGAAAGACGGGTCCCCATGGCTTCACAGTAAAGCGTGCCATAGCGAGAAGTGAAAAGAGAGCCACGATCGACACAATCGTTCGTGGCACACCATGCAAACTCACAATCACGGGATATGTAGAGGTGCGCCAATTTCTTGTGGCGAGGCGGTATACCTTGGCGAAAATCGCTACAACCGTCAATCGATCGATAACAACGGATAGCATCCTTCCACTGAAGAAATGCAGGGCAAACCGGTGATGAAGTCCATACCAGCGGAATCCCACTTCCACTCGGTATGGGCAAGGGGTGAAGAAGACTTCTGGAGCGATGCTCGGCCTTCACGCGACAACATCGTCGCATCGGCAACGAACACAGCAATCTCGCTTCATGCGAGTCCACGAGAATCTCTGGCGCAGATCTTGGTACATTTTAGTGGCCGGGATGGATGGACAAAGGCGAATCATGGGCCTCTGAAGAATCAAATCCCGCAACTCCGGGACCTTTGGGACCACAAGGCGCTGCCCAAACCATACAACACCGTGCTCATCTTACATGAAACACTTGGTGATCCACCCTTGATATTACGCGATTTTACCCACACCATCATCGATTCTTTGTCTTGCCTTGATTTGATCCACCAAGGTTGGTTGCACAACCAAGGCGGCAAAGGAACCATGTTCAATCAAACCCAAGTTGAGGCGCTGAAGTGCATAGCGGTGCGGTTCTTTGCTCTTGGATCATCAGTATTGCAATACACTTTTGGCTAAGTGCATCGGCAACCACATTGGCTTTGCGAGGATGATCTGAATACCCATGTCATAATCTTTGATCAATTCTAGCCATCTCCTCTGCACGAGGTTGGATCTGGTGAGTGAATAAGTATTTCAAACTCTTGTGATCGGAATACACCTCACGGTTTCGATCAAATAATGCCGCCAAATCTTGAGTGCATGAACTCTGCGGCAAGCTCTAAATCATGGGTGGGATAATTGAGCTCATGAGGCCTCAGTGCCTAGATGCATAGGCAGCTGCTTTGCCTTCTGCATAAGAACACATCAGAGTCCCGGCGAGAGGCATCATAATAAATATCGAAGCTCTTGTGGATATCGGGAAGAGTAAGGCTGGGTGAAGTCAATCGTTGCTTGAGCTCACAGCTCTCATCACAAGCGAGAGGACCATACAAACTTCTTGTCCTTCTTGAGCAATTCGGTCATCGGCTTTGCGATCTTGGAGAAGTTCTCGATAAAGCGGCGATAGTAGCCCGCTAAACCAAGAAAACTCCGCACATCGATGGCCCGACTTGGTGGCCCCAAGATAGAACATCGTGACTTTCTTTGGGATCCTGACTATGCCTCGGTGAAAGAACATGGCCCAAGAATGCCACTTCCTTCAACGAGAACTCACATTTCTTGAACTTTGCATACGGTGATGCTCCCGCAATTTGCCCAAAACAATCTTGGATGCTCGGCATGCTCTGCTTGATCTTGGAATAGATAAGAATGTCATCAATGAAGACCACCACAAATTTGTCCAAAAACTCCATGAATCTTGAATTCATCAAGTTCATGAACAAAGTGGAGCATTGGTTAATCCGAAAGACATGGCGGTGTACTCTGTGCGAGCCATAACGAGTAGTGAAAGCCGTCTTGGAATATCCTCGTACGATCCGGACTTGATGATAGCGATCTCGGATCAATCTTGGAGAACACGAGCTCGGACAAGCGGTCAAAAGATCATCAATGCGGGCGGAGGATATTTGTTCTTCACCGTCACTTCATTGAGAGGGCGGTAGTCAACACACATACGCAAAGTCTTGTCCTTCTTCTTCACAAAGATCGGACAACCCCAAGGAGATGGCGGGGCGGATGAAACCCTTTGCTTGGAGCTCACCAAGCTGCTTCTTCAATTCTTCTAGCTCATTGGGAGGCATCCGTCTGGCGCCTTGAAATCGGGCGTACGAGCAACAACTCGATGACAAACTCGGATCTCGAACGGAGGCATCGAGCAAATCTTGGGAAAGACATCCACAAAGTCAAATACTATGGGAACATCTTGAATTTGCAAGTGGCTTTGCTTCTAATGCACATAGACACGGGCCTGAAGGCGTGGCGAAAACCCGACTTGCTCACGAAGGCTTGGTAAGATAGACAATCTTCTGGCACAATCGATTTGCCCCAAGTGTTGGGACAACCAATCCATGCCAAGAATCACATCGGACTCATTGGCCGAGCGAGAATGAGATTTGCCAAAAATCCCACTCCTTCGACTATGATAGGAACATCCAGACACTGGCTCGGCTCTCATTTCCGATCCCGAGAGCGGATGAGCAACGGAACTCCCAAAGGAACACGGCGAAGACCACTAACAGCAGCAAATGATCTTGAAATAAAAGAATCGATGCTCGAGAATCAAATATCTGCTGGCGGGGCGAGAATTAACAAGAAGTGTACCAATCACGACATCGGCGCCTCCACAGAGCCTCCTCGGTGAAAGGTGGTTGACTCGACCACTTTGCTCGCACTCAGGTCTTACGAATAATCTTACGTCGAGCGGGTGACGCTCCTGCCGCGTCCTCCATTAGGGCGAGGCTTGCTGCTAACACTACGAGGCGAGCATTCGCATAATGGCCCTTGTTGTGGCGGCGAAAACAAATCACCTCGGCCGCCGGATTGCGGAGACCGCTCTGCTTTGGATCGCGGCGCCGCGTGGCTGGCTCACGGCTGCGGTGGGCGAGGCTGAGTGCGAATGGTCTCGGTGCGGTGGAGCAAAGAAGCGGGCCAGTTGCTGGCGCCGGCCGAGGACGAACGAGGTGGTGTGAAGCGATCGATCGCCTCCCACTTGCGCTTGGGGACTCGCCAGCGCCTTTGCCTTATCTTTCGGCAACAATGGCCTTATCTACCAAGGCACGAAAGTCGAGAAGTCCACAATGGATAGCTTGTCCTGCGGCTCCTCGGACAAACCATCCATAAACTTCTCGCTTAGCCTCATCAAGGCCACCTCCCCGAGCATAGCGAGCGGATGATTGAACTCGTGCAGGTACTCGTCACTGGACTTGCGCCCTTGTTTGGCGCGAAACTCCTTTTCTTGACTTCATCGGGCCGTCGAGGGATGTGGGCCCGACAAGCGACTGAACTCCTCCCGCGACCACATGGCCGCGGGCTGCATGGCGAATAGTTCTCCCACCATGAGAGTGCGCGCCTCAAGGTGGTGGGGCGCGAAGCGCCTTATCACGTGCACGCAGCGAGCTATGTTGAGCTTCCGCTCAACCATGCGCAGCCAATCATCCGCATCGAGAGGATCCTCGAGGCGGGAGAAAGTCGGTGGCTGCGTGCGGAGGAACTCTGCAAGTCCCCGCGAGTGCGGTGGCGCCACCACCGGCGGAGTGGAGGTATTCCTAGCAATAACCTCCAAGATGCGTTATACGGTCCATGCGGTTTCGCTCGATCGGCGAGCACCTCGGCCATGGTCGGAGGAGGAAGCTCCTCATCATGACCCGACTGCTGGCTGCCACGCGTTCTCGGCCATCTGGTTCACTAAGACAAGTTAACAATAGCGGAAAACACGAAGTCAATACCCACCAATTAACTTACTAATAGCACAAAACAAGCACAAGACTTTTAAGTTACAAAACCAATGACAAGATCGGACACTTAGCAAACTCATATATATCTTACCCTTATGCCCCACAAATTTTTAATTAAACTAATTCTCTATGGTTCTCCCAAAGTGATTCTACCGGTATTAACTACCTTTTGATAGGAAGAGAGAAACCAAGTTTCAAAACTTAAATTAGAGTAAGATGAGAGTAGAAAGCTAAGATAGGTAAGGAATAAAATCGAGAATGCCTCGGTTTTCATAAACCCTTTTATGATTTGAAAATAAGACTTTCAAAATATCCTAAGGACGACTATGCTTGGGTTACTACGGTCGAATGGCTCGATACCAACTTTGTGAGGACCCAGTTTATTTGGCTTGTAATGTAACCAACCACGGTCCTAGCATCACAAATCAAATAAAGCGATCCTCGAGATATGTATACTTCAGAAAAGCGATATCGCACCTCGTTACAAAATTAGACATCAACTCCATTCAACATAGAGTCCAAACATTACACTACAAGCGGAAGATAAACAAATAGCAAAGATATTACAGGACAATGGCGGTAGCCACAAGATACACAAATAACAACAAAAAGCAGCGGAAGCAAAAAGTGCCATAAGATGGCTATAAACAAAGCCAATCGGTGTGCCTTCAACCCACAAGGCATCGGCCCAGGACCGCCAAGCCTAGTCGTCACCCACGACGGCAGACCTGACTCACGAAGTGAGGCCACGAGGCTCACCTTCTTCCTCTGCAACAAAAACATTAAGCAAAGCACACGAGTACAAAGATTGTCTTTGTACCGCAAGGCAGACGTGTGAACTAGCGACACTGTTCATATGCTACATGCGAGCTTGTTTAGTGGAGGCCATATGTTTTATTTGCATAAAGCCAATTTTCATTTGCAATAATATAATACCGTTTAAAGGCAAGTTTGCAATTCATTTTTAAGATTGAAATAGCGATTAAAGGATAATAATATATGAGCAAAGATAAAACAACCTAGAAGTGACTATCCCAATAGTCACCACAACAATATACGAATCCCAGATTAGTACCACCCATCAAGTTTTAATTTAAATGTTGTAGTATAACTCTTGAAAAGCTTACCCAAGCGTGTCCATCACCTAGGGCGAGGCTATTTGAATAGTTTTTAACCTGCGGTGTACCACTATACCCACACCTCAGACCGCCTTTAAGCCAAAGCACACTTCCAAGGTATCTTGCCTGACTAAGTCCTCTGAGACTGTTTCCAATATTGTGTATCAACCCCAGCGCTCGTATGGGTAGAAACACCATGCGCTTACATGGTAAAGCCGAAAGACAACTACCCACTCGGGATAAAGCTTTTGGACAACTACCATGCTCCCACCTCCATCCCTCCTGCGACCTCCTGCGACCGGAGCCAATACACGCCAAAGTACTAGGTCAAGAGAGGTCCCATATACTCTAGTGTGGTTACGCGAAATGCTGGATAAAAATTCACTCACAAGATGTTCGGTCCTTAATTGACCGGGCACCTTTCGATCCACACCAAAAGATCACACCATTCTTACCATTGTGCCGCGTCCAAATCATTTTGTTTTTGGTTTTAGTTTTGCAAGTAAGCATAGCAAAATCTGAAACATAAAGTTGTAGTAAATTTTGTGTGATCAAGGTTCTGCCGACTAAAGTCGATAACGCTTGATTCTCTGAAATACTAAGCATGTCTAAGCGTTGAAATCGTATCTACTAAGTGACAAGAAATCATCCAACATCTCTAATCACAGCAAATAACCTAGGCTCGGTAGTAGAGATCAATATTTTGTCTACAGGATATGCATTTCAGATTTAACTAATCAATTTAACACAAATTAAGCGATGCATACATACAATTTGAAACAAAATATTAGACTTTAAAATCTGGGATAAATATGATCAAGCTGCTTGCTTTTTCTTTGTTGCTCAATATGGTGCGGAGGATCGTCCTCGGGGTTGCATAAAATATCGAAGCCTAACGATCGAACATAACAACAAATAAGAGCGAATAACACCGACAAAACTCAAACATTCAACAACATCAAAACAAGCCAAAACTCACACAGCAGCCTAAGCATGAAATAACAAAATTTTAAAAACAGGGAACAAATCATTTTAAGTTATTAATAATTTTCTATGAATTTTCTAAGCTAAAAACACAACATGGCACTAGTTAATTATCAACAAATTTTCATGAACAAACATAGTATCTAAAACCTATCCTAAGAATTAGTATATTAAAAATGAAATTTTACAGAATTGGATTTGCTGGATTTGGACAATTATTGAGAAAGATATGAATTTTCTAATTTTGGAAAATGCATAAAGCATCAATTAATCATTTAACAGATTTTTGATACAGAGAAGAGGTTGAAACTAATTTTAATAAATAGAACATTTAAAATGAAAATTAACAAAGCTTGGTTTTATGCAATTTGGATAAAAATTGAATTAGTTATGCATTTACAAGTTTAATCGATTTAACGATTACAACGTGAAAAGCATTTGAAATACTAAAGCTCTTAATACTTCTTCTACCGGCGCGCGCTAGCCCCACCAGCGGCAAAGCGGGCCGCGAATCTTGACGAGCGGGCTGCGCGCCAAGGTGGCGTCGGCGTATTCAAAGAATCGTCTTGACTTAACGAACGTAATCCTAACACATATGCCCGGCAAAAATCGCTTCATGAAGAAGAAAACGTTAACAAAACTACACAATCCCTAAGCGACATTACAGGCCCATAACGAGACTCGAGAGAATTAAAGCGATTAGATTTGAATCCTAAAACGGACTTAACACGAGAGGGCCACAAGTCGGTGACCCTAACGAACGAGTTTAGCGATAACTAAGCCGCGGCTGCTCGCGGCGCATAGCGAGGGCGGTGGCGGCGGCGCGCGGTGATCTAACAAACGGTGAGTTTCAAGGCGAGTGAGTGGTACCTTAAGGTTCGCAAAGACCTCACGAACCGGTGGCGGTGGCGCTGAGACCAATGGTCGCCGGAGATGGGCTCACGGCGGCGGAGGCGGAGAAAAGCTACGGCTCTCGCGGAGAGATGCTCTGAACCGAGAAGCCGGGAAGGTGCGCCACGGAATCGCCTCGACTCCGAGCAATAAGCACAAGATAACGTCGAAGAAGAAGGTCCGGCGGCGGAATTACCACGGCGGCGGAACACGTGCGCGAGGAAGAAAGGGTCGCGCAGCCTCAACGATGCACCAAAGACAAAAATGAAGCCATCATTAACCCGATTGCATCAATGCGATCGAAGGACCAAGTGTCGGCCGGAAACTCACGAGCACTAGCAAGCTTGCGGAGCGAGACCAGCGGAGTTGGGGGCGAAGAAGTGGCTCGGACGATTCCTTTGGATGCCACGAGCTCGGGATGGGAAAAATGGATGCGGCACCGAGTGTGGTTCACGATGGTGAGGTTGCGAGCTCAAGGGCTTCTCCAGCGGCGGTGCTACCGCCGATTCCTTCTCGGCGAAACAAGAAATCGGGCGGAGATAACACGAACGCAAAGGAGAAGAAGTGGATGAGCTCGGGGCTTTTATGAAGTCACGGCGATGCCTCGGCCGGACACGAGGGCATAAAGGTGGCAGCGGCGAGTGCGTGGCAAACATGCACGCCGCGACGCGAGCTCGGTGAGTGCGGAGAAGGCGAGGTTGATCTTTGACGGTGGGACCCACATGTCGTCGACAAACAGCGGTGCGAACCGGTGGTTTGATTTGATCGACAACACTGCCGGCCGTTGGATCTAAAGCGGACGGTGGGATTGGTGTATGCATTCGGACGAGTCGGTTGCGCCGCATAGCGTGGATCGTTCGATTTGCATCGGACGGTCGCGATCAATTGGACTCGCGGCGGTGCGATTAGTTGGCGCGACCGAACCAAGTGTGCGAGTCGGACTCGAGCACGAGTTGGGTTGGGCGAGAACGATGCTTTAGAATTTGATTTAAAAACAGAGAAGGTTTTGGGAATTTTAGAGGTAGCTCACGAGCTCTAAAAATTTCAGAATTTATATGGTAGCTACTAGAGACAGAGGACAACATAGGAAAATCATTTCTAGAGGATGAGCACAAGATTTGGCAAGAAGGTTTTGAAGGGTAAGGTTTTGGTCAAAAGGACTTGTAACTTTGTATTTCCATAATTCTTGTACATAAATTGTTTAGAACATACAAGAAATACATGACGTAAGAAAAGTTTTAATTTTCCTCATTTTCTTACATTAGAAACACAGGTTGAAAATTGGGATGTTACAACTCTCCCTCATACAGAAATCTCGTCCGAGATTTGGCTGCTCTGGAAGAAGAGGGGTAGTCCAGATGCACGATTGTCCCGATCCCAAGTAGCTTCATCCTGGAATGATGTAACCACTGATCTTTTAGGATCTTGAGGACACGATTTCTTGATTTTCGCCGCTTTTTAAGGATGCAAACCCTCTTTATGATTCTATATCCATTTACAATATTTTTGTTGTACTTGGATCTATTGTTTTATTGTATTGTTTCTTGTTAGGTTATGATTCACTACCTTCTTACACATCAAGAGTTTCCCACGGAGCTTCCTCGGTTAGAACGAAGGTACTTCCTAATTGGGACACAGGGAACGATCATGTACCCCACCAGTGCAGCAGACAATTCCAACTTATAAGCAACGGCCCATTCCTTTTTGATGATGCAAGGATTCACACATCGAGGAGCTAACCTACCCTTAATAAACGTTGATGGCCCTTTTGGCCCGACCATCGTCGAGGATGGTGTGAACGGAAGAAAGACGAGTTCCCATAGCCTCTTGTAGACTATGCCAAAATCGGAAGGGAACAGAAATGATCCAACACGATCATCTTGGTACATTTTGCTAGCTTACGATCCTTGAGACATAAAGCTCGACCAAGTGACCGATCACGAATCTTGGTTTTGACCGCGAAAATGTGCCACTTTAGTCGACACGGGAAAGCTTACAGTCTAGATATAATCGTGATTGACGGACTAAGAACTCGTTTTGATTCCACGGGTGGCACGGCCGTTGTTAGTTGGGAACGATTTGTCTTGTTAATTCCGAACAATTTGTTGGATTAATTCGGAGCGATATGTCGTTAATTCCACTAACAACGGAATCTCGACCGCTAACCAGACTATACGAGTCATCCTCCAGACTAGGTTCTTAGGAAACCAAGGCCATTCTCTGGTGGAGCAATTTGTCAGTTACTCCACTAACGAACGACTAGCGGTAACTAGCTACGGAGTCATCCTCCGTAGCTAGTTGAGTAGAGGGCTGCGCCGCTTAGGCCAGCGGTAAAGCTCATTCGCGATGGCACGATCGTATAGCTCTTTTGTCCGGTTGTGCCATGCAATCGATCTCGACTTAAGCGAACTTGGTTGTTCGCCTTGACATTTTGCTTGATTGGGTTCCTCCAGATCCGACCACGAGCAAACTGGATCTTGAGGCACCAAGGTTGGCTGCATTGAAAGGTTATCAAATTCCCCAACTAAACCTAGTTGGTGAGCCCTCCTTATTCGGCCATCTATTACCCCTAACATGCCAAATAAGAACATCGTTTTCACGTCGAGTTCTCTCTGCACAGCAACTTCAAACCATCATAACTTTCAGAATACTGATCCAAATTTCACGTTCTTTAGTTTCCTGAAAGCTACAACAATTATCTACACTTTTCATTATAGTGAGACCTCCAGAAACTCATCTAGATATCAGTTTTGGTCCGATTACTAAAATCTATCAGAATCACACAGATTTGCAGAACAGCAGCGCTACGAAATTCATAACTTTTGATCCGCTCATCCAAACGATATGATCTTGTACTCACGAAAAGGTATCGACGTTGTCTACAACTTTCTAGGAGGCGTCCAGGACAGATTCTTCTTTTAACCTCATCAAAACCGTCGACCAATCCTATCTGCCCTAAACAGATCTAATACCGACATTGCCTAATTATCCAATTGCACAACTAATCGGAGGAGAATTGGGATTACCCTTGAAGAACCTGCTGTTAAACGCGATGAGCACCACCCCAGACCACATCTCTCACTTCCTTTCCTCTTCTTCTTCTCCCTCTTCTTATTGGCCGATCTATCTCCGGTGATCCTCCCGCTCTCCTCGACACCGCAGGAACACCTTCTCCAGCAGAGAAAGGGCTTCAATGGAGGAAGAGGTGCTGGACATGGGGAGGCGCAGGGGAAAGAGGTGGGGTGGGGCGGCCAAGGGGGAGAGGGGAGGTGCCAAGAGGGGAGAGGAGGCGGCTAGGGTTTTGGGGTGGGGCGCTCTCCCATTGGCCGGCCACTACATGGCCTAATGGGCCAAGGCCCAGGCCCAAGTTGCCCTAATAATGCTGCAAACCCTCCTACCTATTTAATTAAGTATTTTCTATTTGATCCTCTCCGGATCAATATCTAAATAGTCTTTTTCATCGAATATTTGGCTCAAATTCTACTGAGTATTACATTCTACCCTCAAAAAGAATTCACCGATTCTAACCACGCTTAATGTCAAAGAATAATCGTAATTGAAACTAACGTTACCACCCACTGTGCCAACAATTCCCCAACTGCCGCGCATGCGAAACTCCATTTCAGTTGTCACTTCCCCCTCGGACTTATATGATCCCACCACCTTGACAGATACCAACGTCTTTCACCTCAATACTAGTCTCGACCCTTACAGGTACACTCAACACACGAACTCAAGGGTAAGATCTTACTTGTTGACCAACAGCTCTAACAAAATCTGAAGCTCTGGTCCTCTCATGTACTCACTTAGCACCAGAATAAACAAGACATTGCGCACTCCACGTAAGTACTCGAGACGGTCCTAGCGATACGCCAATCTATAAATTCTCGTGTCTAAGGAACCCATCCAACGCACCTTTAGTTATACTTCCTTTTGGTACGAGCACAACCCTTTCTCAAACTTTCTTTTAGAATTCAACTTCTCTTAACCATGAGATTCAAAATCATCGATAACACACTAATCCATTTCTTTTAGTTTGGCAACCTCAAAGCTATACTCAAACTGAATACAAAATCCACACTATGCTAGCATAAAATGCTAAGCCCAAAATTTAGTCTCCAAGACCTCTACAACAAACTTCTCATATATCGGATAGGAAATCCTCCGATTAAATCCTAAATTTCCACAATTCCAACGCACTCATTCATTAACATCATCATGAATCACCCACACAACTCATTCATTAACATCATCATGAATCACCCACACAACCTCGAATATTACCCAATTCGTTACTCTATAAAATTGATCAAGATTTCCATACTTCGATAATTCCCAACATTTCAACATGAACTAAGGTTTGAGGATTACACTTTACCATAGGTTCTACTTTGTCATAACACTAATCAGTTTTACTTCAATGACAATCATTCCATTTGAATCAAATTTTCTCCAAGAGTTATAGGTCAAAACCAATTCATCTTCTACTACTCCAATAGCTTGGTACCAAAATCTCACCACTACATTTACTTGACCACCACCAAGCAGGTTGCGGACTACGCTAATAATACTTTGCAACACAAATCCGATGATCCTTTCTCAAAAGGAAGAGACGAACAAGGACAAGTTCGGACACGGAAAACGTGACTCCACACGGGAGCACGAGACCAAACAAAATAATCCAATAGCGATGATCTTAGAGAACAAAAGATGAAATCACAGTTGAGGTACATACACCTCAAAAAAGATTATCAAATCTCAACCAATGAGAATAAGGCATTGCTATTGAAACTCGAGAACTCTTGCACGAAAAAAACAAAGTTTAAGCACGCTTCAATTAAATTGCAAGTTACAAAACTTGTCACCAATCCTCAAATACTCCTACTACTTTCCTTTAACACAGAAAACAATCCTTTGACTACAACAACACTTTGCCACTCAATCAAGATAAGTTCTTAAGACCAAACACATGAACCACTTAAAAACCAATAAAATCTTTCAACGCGTCATTTTGCTAACAGTTTCAACTATCATATGAATCATGAGGTCCAAATGATCACAACCGCAAGACACGAAATATTTTCGTTTATATGATATCACAAAAAAACAGTCAAATTATTCTCTCTTAAAGGAATCGACATCACTCTCACAACCAGATCTTTGTTAATCTTTCTAACATCATATAATGCACTCTGGCATGAACCAACATACCTTACTATACCAACATACCTTACTATACCATCATCAACCTTTCCAAGAGAAACACAACAACTTATTTCATTTTTTCTAACAAGATCCAATACTCAAGTTAGTCAAGAGAATATCTAATGCACAATCCATGATCGAAGTAAACCATCTTTTAACAAGGGCATGCTACCCGAGTTATCCTCAGAAACACACATATATAGATCACCCTTAAATTCCAATCATTAACCTATTAGCAAAGCTCAACATCAATTTAGTGCGACCAATCCAATCTAGCGGCCATCCTAGATATTTAACAATTATTCATCATGGAAGAATTTATGGTCATTTCTCTATTTCCATTCCCACTAGCAAATATAGGATCATCAAGCCCAAATAATGAAAACTTTCAGATTATTATCCACTAAACCAACATCAAATACATCCTTATCTCTCCTTCCTGCATAGTTAAATTAATCCATTGAGATCAGGTAATCCAACAGGTTTAGCAACCTAAACAATTTTAATAATCAACCCTCTCATCAAAACATACTATTATCCTACCACTCCACCTTTATGTAAACATAGATCCCAATTACATCCCATCAGTTCACCTAGGGATGCTCAATACCACTTCGATACATAATTGCACCTAGCAATTACATATGATCGTATATATCCACAAAGATAACTCCAAGTTCAATAGCCATTATGACAATAATCTGACATCTTCTGGACTTAACCATCCTAAAAGGTTAGATTAATCCATTGAGACACGTTAATCTAATTTACCAAGAAAGTTTACCAAAAGCATCACTCTTAATCATCGACTCAATTACATCAATGTTCTACACCTCTTATTAACTCTATTGTTTACAACTAGGTATAATCATACTCTTAATCGCACTCCGAGAACTACTACAAGCACTTTCAAATTAATCACTTTCCTTTCAAGGATCTTTGTTAGGATCGATCATGCACACACTCTGCACCTAATCGATAACCCATATCATATCCATTAATTGCTTTGGTTATAACCTCTCACTTAACCAAGACAACACAACACTAAAAGGTTTAACATCTTCTTTCATAAAGAGATCCATTAATCTTCATTACTCAAAATACACAAAAGAGATACATTGAGTCAAAGCCCCACGTACTAAAGGACTTGTAAAAGAAACTTTCATTAACGAAAAACATCACACGAATGAATGGATCAAATTTTCCAATGAGAAAGACATAACTCCAATTTAAAGGTCAAACTTGACAATCAACTAAGTTCACCAGCCGCAAGAATAACTCATCGGTTGGGGAAACAATGATTGCTTTACAGAACAAATTAAGCCAATAGAAACATAATCCAAAGCAACCCATCAACCGGGATGAACTAAAAGCCCAAGGAAAAACTCATCAATCACCACAAGATAAGAGTTGACCAAATCAAATTTCAAAGGAGAGAACAACTCTTCTATATAAACTCACTATCAACGCCTGTACTACGATCTCCAGTGTGGACACTTCGCTAATCCTATACCACGAACGGTGGTGTATCCTGGTATAGCCCAGGACCACAACCACTACCTCCACCTCTCAACATGGGTTACCCCCACACATAATAACCATAGTATTATACTATAGATATATCAGATCATCTCATAACATGAATCATTAATACAACTCAACATAAGCGTAAATGCAATGCTTGACCCATCCCATCCCCATGCACCAAGCAGTGTCAGTTTATATGTTCATTAACCATTACAAAATTTTAGCAATTTAAGTTGCCTGAGTTGTAATCCAATCACCACGGACCTACTGCCCGCTCTGATACCAACTGTAACACCCCAGCCGCACACGAGCCTGGAATGCTACTAAACTAACACTATAACATTTTAACATTGATACAATTCTCTAAATGCATGAACCTCCTTTGTTTAGTTAAACCGAAGGTCCCAACATTTAAATATAATATAGTTAAATAATCCAACATCCAAGATAATCAAGAGATAACCAAAACTATGCTAATCATCACTATATCATCCATAGCATGCTAAACAACTAAAGCATAAACAAAAGGACATCCATAATCCTCTAATCAACTCATATACAAACCATTCCAAGCATAGGAGTAATCATAAGGAATTCTTTAAGCAAATTACTCAACTACTAAATTATCATTCTATCAGTCCAAATGTGAGTAGTTGCTATTGTGCAACCGCTTTTAATCCCTCCCATGCATGTCGTTCTTGGAAAGGGTACCTAAAAACACAACAATACAAGAGTGAGTCCAAAGACTCAAGAAGTACAATAAATGGCAACAATAACATAAACAACTATAATCATCAACCTCCATATACAATCTCAATTTATAAACATCTCATATGCTCATGCTATGCAAGATGCTCAAGTGCACTTTCTTCTCTTTAACTTTTGCATTTTACTGTAATGCAAAGTATGCAACCGCATTGCATACCCATGCCTTGTAGCGCATTGAGGACCAATTGCCCAATACTCCGCAAGTAAAGGGGACCTCAAGCCCACACTCCACAAGTGTGGGGACCTCAAGCCCGCCATACACGACGGGGACCTCAACAAATACTTGGTCACCACGACCAAGTCCTCCATATCAAAGATGATGCATATGAACAAATCTTAATTCATCATAATCATGCATTCTCAACAACACCACTTATGAATAATCTTATTCATTCTTCTATCATTTAAGTTCATCGACATTCATAATGATCAAGCATTCATGAATAACACTTATTTCCACAACACTAATACTTATGATCATGACAACCATAACACTCTAGCATACAAAATATCGCATATACTCACAATACTAGCAAACCAGATCATACACCATAATCATTTTATCAAACAAGTACTTGCAAGTATTGGGTACTTCAAACTTGTGCATACTTGGTCCTCACAAGACCAAGCCTCAATATGCTATCAATATGCACATGCCCCAACACTATTCATCATCAAAGTACCAAAAGCAATAACAACATTCATGAATAAGGCATAGCCATACTTTGAACATTCACCATTCTTACTATGCACACTTGTTCACAGCCATACAACACTAACATGCATCAACACGCATTCATGTCCAAGCAAATCACAACCAAGGTACAAACGATGCACTTGCCTCAACCGTGCGGGAACGAAAGACGCGAAGAGGGTGCCGCCTCCGGAACCAGTCCCCCACCTAAAATTCATTTGGAGAATGCTAAGACAACAGTAATGGACCAACCAAACCATAAGAGTAAACACGAACTCGCAATAGTTCCTTTAGCGCAACCCAACCCCAATTTCTAAATGTTGCTCTGTCCCTCTGTGGACAGTCATGTTCTAAAATTCGTATCTTTAGCACAGGAGTCCAAATGAGGTGTTCTTAGACTTCATTGAAAGGTTATCAAATTCCCCAACTAAACCTAGTTGGTGAGCCCTCCTTATTCGGCCATCTATTACCCCTAACATGCCAAATAACAGAACATCGTTTTCACGTCAGGTTCTCTGCACAGCAACTTCAAACCATCATAACTTTCAGAATACTGATCCAAATTTCACGTTCTTTAGTTTCCCTGAAAGCTACAACAATTATCTACACTTTTCATTATAGTGAGACCTCCCAGAAACTCATCTAGATATCAGTTTAGGTCCGATTACTAAAATCTATCAGAATCACAGCAGATTTGCACAGCAGCGCTACGAAATTCATAACTTTTGATCCGCTCATCCAAACGATATGATCTTGTACTCTACGAAAGGTATCGACGTTGTCTACAACTTTCTAGGAGGCGCCCAGGACAGATTCTTCTTTAACCTCATCAAAACCGTCGACCAATCCTATCTGCCCTAAACAGATCTAATACCGACATTGCCTAATTATCCAATTGCACAACTAATCGGAGGAGAATTGGGATTACCTTGAAGAACCTGCTGTTAAACGCGATGAGCAACACCCAGCACAATCTCTCACTTCCCCTTCTTCTTCTTCCTCTTCTTATTGCCGATCTATCTCCGGTGATCCTCCCGCTCTCCTCGACACCGGCAGGAACACCTTCTCGGCCAGCAGAAAGGGCTTCAATGGAGGAAGAGGTGCTGCGACATGGGAGGCGAGGGGAAAGAGGTGGGGTGGGGCGGCCGGGGAGAGGAGGGGTGCGGCAAGAGGGGAGAGGAGGCGGCTAGGGTTTTGGGGTGGGCGCTTTCCCTTAATTGGCGGCCACTACATGGCCTAATGGGCCAAGGCCCAGCCCAAGTTGCCCTAATAATGCTGCAAACCCTCCGTTACCTATTTAATTAAGTATTTTCTATTTGATCCTTCTCCGGATCAATATCTAAATAGTCTTTTTCATCGAATATTTGGCTTTCTCTCAAATTCTACTGAGTATTACATTCTACCCCTTAAAATGTAGACCGACCGAATTCTAACCACGCTAATGTCAAAGAATAATCGCAATGAAACTTGCTAACGTTACCACCCACCTGCTGTGAACAACCAGACTCGCCGCGCATGCGAACTCCATTTCATTGTCACTTCCTCGGACTTATATGATCCCACCACCTTGACAGATACCAACGTCTTTCACCTCAATACTAGTCTCGACCCCACAGTACACTCAACACACGAACTCAAGGGTAAGATCTTACTTGTTGACCAACAGACTCTAACAAAATCAAGCTCGGTCCTCATGTACTCACTTAGCACCGAATAAACAAGACATTGCGCACTCCACGTAAGTACTGGACGGTCCTAGCGATACGCCAATCTATAAATTCGTGTCTAAGGAACCCATCCAACGCACCTTTAGTTATACTTCCTTTGTACACGAGTACACAACCCTTTCTCAAACTTTCTTTTAGAATTCAACTTTCTCTTAACCATGAGATTCAAAATCGCATAACACACTAATCCATTTCTTTTAGTTTGGCAACCTCAAAGCTATACTCAAACTGAATACAAAATCCACACTATGCTAGCATAAAATGCTAAGCCCAAAATTTAGTCTCCAAGACCTCTACAACAAACTTCTCATATCGGATAGGAAATCCTCCGATTAAATCCTAAATTTCCACAATTCCAACGTACTCATTCATTAACATCATCATGAATCACCCACACAACTCATTCATTAACATCATCATGAATCACCCACACAACCTCGCAATATTACCCAATTGCGTTACTCTATAAAATTGATCAAGATTTCCATACTTTCGATAATTCCCAACATTTCAACATGAACTAAGGTTTGAGGATTACACTTTACCATAGGTTCTACTTTGTCATAACACTAATCAGTTTTACTTCAATGACAATCATTCCATTTGAATCAAATTTTCTCCAAGAGTTATAGGTCAAAACCAATTCATCTTCTACTACTCAATAGCTTGGTACCAAAATCTCACCACTACATTTACTTGACCACCACCAAACAAGCCTTGCGACTACGCTTTAATAATACTTTGCAACACAAATCCGATGATCCTTTCAAAAGGAAGAGACGAACAAGGACAAGTTCGCACACAGAAACGTGACTCACACAACGGGAGCACGAGACCAACGAAATAATCCAATAGCGATGATCTTAGAGAACAAAAGATGAAATCACAGTTGAGGGTACATACACCTCAAAAAAGATTATCAAATCTCAACCAATGAGAATAAGGCATTGCTATTGAAACTCGAGAACTCTTGCACTAAAAAAAGAAAGTTTAAGCACGCCTCAATTAAATTGCAAGTTACAAAACTTGTCACCAATCCTCAAATACTCCTACTACGCTCTTCTTAATACACGAAAACAATCCTTTGACTACAACAACACTTTGCCACTCAATCAAGATAAGTTCTTAAGACCAAACCACATGAACCACTTAAAACCAATAAAATCTTTCAACGCGTCATTTTGCTCTAACAGTTTCAACTATCATATGAATCATGAGGTCAAATGATCACAACAGCAAGACAATAAATATTTCGTTTATATGATATCACAAAAAAACAGTCAAATTATTCTCCTCAAAGGAATCGACATCACTCTACAACCGTATATCGTTAATCTTTCTAACATCATATAATGCACTCTGGCATGAACCAACATACCTTACTATACCAACATACCTTACTATACCATCATCAACCTTTCCAAGAATCAATTAAAGCGATTAATGAGATAGTCGAACGTTGGATTATTGCCGGGATAGACTTGGACTTAGTAAGTAACTCTCTAAAAGTTAGAATCTTGATAAAGATTATTGGATCGAAGAAATATTTTGTTGATGTCAATGCGCGAGTATGTTTGGATTGTGAGAATTTTAGGCATTTAATTTGAGATTTCCCTATTTTCTATATGAGAAGTTCATGGTAGGAGTCTTGAGTATAGTTTTGGGTTTCGTATTCTTTTGCTAGGACCTTGAGTCTTCCAATGATTATGTGTAGATGAAGTAAAATAAGGGTGGATTCGAACAATGGGATGATCATTGATAGAACCCTTTTGATGAAGTAGATGAATGTGTGTGCTGGAATTTGTTGTTTATTCTAAAAGATTGAGGTGATGTGTTTGCATGTGAGATCTATTTTGAGATACATTGGAAGTCATCACAATTAATTATGTGGTAGAGGAGTTGTTGAGAGAAAGTTTTGAGGCGCGATAGAGCCTTTATACTGAGGTGTGGATGATGTATTTCAACTTGAGCGTAACGTTGGGAATGTCAAGTTAAGAGAGATGAGTTAGTGTGTTTGGATGAACTGAAACCAAAGTTGAGAGAGATTTTATTCTAAAGAGATACTGAAAATTGATACTTCCTCAAAGAAGTGAATCGTTTCCTCGATTCTCGTTTGAGTTTTGTGCTGTTGACCAATGTCTTTCGTAAGATGAGTTTGACTTGATTTTGGTATGTGTGGTTCTTATCGGTTCAGGAAGAATAAAGGAAGTTTTTGATTTGGGCATTTAAAATGATTTCTCCTTTGGTTTTCGTGATGCTTTTCGCAAACCGCCACTTGGAAGGTGGAAAGGTTTTTGATGAAATTCGATTCGGATTTGACTCTTTAGCACCGAAGTGGTAAGGCTTAGTTGCGATGTGAATCTTTCATTTTCAGATGGGTTTTGTTGGTAAAAGAGTTTGCTTAAAGAGAGTTTTTTCGTATGTTTCTGGTTAAAGGAGGTGATCCTTGCTTTAGTGAAGAGTTTAATTGAGAGGGGAACACAAGTTCTATGTTCTATGTGCATGTCGTGTGGTTCAAGATCTAAAATTTCAGCACACTTTATCAAGTCTAACACTATTCAAGAGCAAGGTTATGGCAAAAATAGCGTTAGGTACTTAGCTAACTAGTATCACACCTTACCCTTTTATTCCCACAAGTTTTAGTTGATTATCCTCTCATTTTCTACCCTATTTAGAAACCTTTGAGCTTGCTGTCCGGAACCGAATGATCGCTGTCCGATTTTGCATCCAACCCTCCTAGCCGAAACCTTCAACTCCGAAGCTTCAAAATCTTGTAGAGGGCTAACATTTCAATTTTCCAAACTCATTGGTTCCCAAAACCCAATTAATCGATAACAACTATCTTTGGAGGAAGGAGAGAAAACAACTTTAAAACTCAAATTAGAGCAAGGTGAGATAGAAAGCTAAGATAGGTAAGGAGTAAAATCTGAGAACTTACTTAAGCTTTCATAAACCATTTGATACTTTGAAAATAAGGTTTTCAAAATATCCTAAGGACGACCCAACTTGTTACTATTGGAATGGCTCGATACCAACTTTAGGACCTGGTTTATTCGACATCTTTGTTTAACCATCCCCTTGGTCCCAACAGACAAATCAAATAAACAAGCCTCACATATATATTCCTGCACTGCAGATACACACCCGTTACAAAATCATGCATCAATTCCATTCATACACATAGAGCCGCAAAGCAACAACTCGAAAGACATAGATAATATAAAGAGAGTTATTATAAAAGAGAGGCCGATGCCAAATAACACATAAGTGACTAATTTAAACAATGGAAGCAAATGGCCATAAGATGGCGATAAACAAAAGCCAATCGGTGTGCCTTTACCCACAAGTCAACCAACGGACCGCTAAGCTAATCGTCCCAAACACAAGAACACGCTCACAAAAGTGAGGCCTTTGGGCTCACCTTCTTCCTCTGCAACAATTAATATTAAGTAAAGCGGATGAGTACAAAACTTAGTTTTGTACTGCAAGACCGACGTGAGATAACAGAACTATAATTAACTACATGCAAGCTTTATTTAAGTGGACGAGGCTCGACTTATTTTCAGATAAAGCAAGTTTTCATTTGCAATAAGGTAATAGATTCAAAGCAAGTTTGCAATTAACTTTTATTGTTCAAATAAAAGAGAGACAATTATAACAATAGATAGATGACAACACCAACCTAGAAGTGACTAACCCATAGTCACCACAATAATAGCATGAAGTACCCCTTCATACCACCCATGTCAAGTTTAAGTTTTTAAAAGGTTGTAGTCTAGTTCTTGTGGGAAATAACCAAGCGTGTCCATAACCTAGGACGAGGCTATTCGAATAGTTTTAACCTGCAGTAGGTGTACCAATGTACCCACACGATAGACCGCCCACGACCACGTTAGCACACTTCCTTTGGTATGTGCATGGCTAAGTCTAACAAGACGCTTCCAATGGACGATGCTAATTAAGAGCCGCAACCCACGGAGAAAGACACATTAGACACCCTAACTGCCCTAATGCCTCCAACACCACAACACACACACAGGAACACACCCACCGACCACTCATAATTAACACCTTCCAAAGTACTTAGTCAAGAGAGGTTCCATATCCCCGTGTGGTTAGCACGCACAATTGCTTGGATCAATGGCACAAGTAACTCGGTCCTTAGGGACTTAGGCACCATTCCAATCACACCCAACCGATCACCCAACATACCATTGTGCCCAAGCCAAGATATAATTTTGTTTTCAGTTTTGATTTGCAAAATGGTAAAACACAAGGGTTGGACATAATGGAATAATAATAGCATTTTGTGATCAAGATCACCGACTAAGTCGATGATCGCCCAATACTACCGATACTAGGCATGTCTAAGCAATATTTATTCGAAATCTACTAAGTGACAAGAGCTCATCCAACGAACTCTAATCACAGCAAATAACCTAGGCTCAGGTAGTAGAGGATAAACATTTACCTACAGATTATGCAACTAGAGGATTAACTAATCAATTTAACAACAAAATAGCAATGCATACATAGAAGTTAAACAAAATATTAGACTTTAAAAGTAATGGGATCAAATGGGAAATGATCAAACTGCTTGCCTGCTTGCTGATGCTCAAACTGTTGCATAGGATCGCTCTCAGGCTCAACCCACTCTTCGTCACCTAATCGCATAAGCAAATAACACGACGAAAAGCAAATAACGCAATAAACCCTAATCACAAATATTGAGCAAAAAGCATCCAAATGACACAAAATTTATATACAAGGTAAAATAGGAATAAACCTAGACATAGAAACTGGAAAAACCTAATTTGGATTTGTGGTGCAAAAGATATTCCCTAAAAACCTATTTTCGCCATAATTAGGTACTGTAGCAAAAATATTTTCTCAAAAGATTTTGAAGCTGAAACTTTTATGGTAGCTACCTACTGGTATAGTGATAAGCCATAAAATTTCACGTCATTTGGAGTTATATTGAAAGAGTTATGATTTGTCTAAATTGTTTAGGTATTAAACTAAAATATGATCCTTATGATTTTTAAAACAGTAAAATTTGTGAAACCAATTTTCCTAGCAAATGCACTAGAAGTGGAAGCTAATCCACTGGATTCACAAAAAGGATCTATATATTAAAAGTTATGCATTTTACAAGTTTGCTAAAAGTTCTGAAAAACAGTATTAAGTTCACTTGTTTACTATTTTTGAAACTGGTTTTCCAGGTTTGATCATGGTCTCTAATTATTTTCCATTTAAGCTCCAGTTATAATGAAGCTAACAAAATTAGAATCATCTAATTTGGACTTACAATGAAAAGATATGAAAAGATAAAACACCTACTCACTTCAGTTTTGAGACTTAACCATTTCGAAACTCTGTTGGTTTTCTGAAAATTGATTCTAGTATTGGTTTTCAAATTGATGGTTATTGAAACCTAAGTGTTCAAAGGTTGAAGGCACAATTTGCTAACCATTATATTAACCATGACAATGATCTATTTGCCAAAGCTAAACCTCTATTTTCGATTTTGCCAAGCCATGAACCAAAGATTAATTGCATTCTTGATGTGGGTTAGCACAAGGGTTTTATCGACAATTCAATTTGTCTCCCAATCAACTTCTCTGTTTGTTTTTCCAACCTACAAAGTCATGTTGATTTCCAGATTTTAGTGTGCTAAGAGCTACATGCCAACTGATTAATGGAATTTACAATTCCTAATTGGTTAAGCTTTTAGTTTATCGACAAAACCATTTTGCATCTAATGACTCCTCCGACAAAACATCTTTCAACAGAACTAGCTGGAGATGAAATGTTGTGAACTCAATTCCTTGCAAGATCAAAGTTCAATTTTTGGCATATGCACTAAGTGATTCAACAAGCGAGGAAGTTCTATTAGCAAAAGTATTAAGGCTCCCAAAGGCTTTAACAAAAACACAGAGAGGGGGCTTGACAGAGACGATGAACACGGGGGCTCCTGGTTCATCGCGAGTGAGGAGTGGCATGGAGGCAACAACGGCCAAAATGGGTTGCTAGGGTGCTACCGGGCTAGGGGTGGCATTGGCGCGCGGAGAGGCACCGTGTGCGGCGGGACGAGGTCATGCGGGCGGCCCGTGTGGGTGTGAGGCGGCAGCCGCACGGGTGAGGTTGGGAGGAATTAAGGTGCGCATGAGCACCAGGTGATCTGAGGAACTCACCCGAGTAGTCGGCAGTGGCGGGTGGCGGAGTGGTCCGGCGACGACAACCGCATGCGCGCAAGGTGATCACCGCGAGAGGACCAGGAGAGCAGAGAGCGTGAGATGGGGTTAGGTAGAGGAGGTCCAAGAGTGCTCCGTGCAAAGAATTGAAGAACAAGTCATCGGAGAAGAAGGGGCGTGGGATTGGCGGTGGCGCCGTGGTCGGGAAGAAGGGCGGCGAGGTGCTCCGGCGATTCTTCAAAATGACAGAGGGCCGACTCCTGCGAGGATGACGCGTGACACGGTTAGGAGGGTCACCGAGCGCCGGAGTGCTCGAGGCGCACGCGCACACTCACGGGAAGAAGAGAAAGGCGAGGCGCGGTGGGAGACAAAAGGGTGGTCCAAGGAGGCTCATGGGTCTTTGTAGCCCCGAGGAGGAGGAAGGCTGCTGGAGAGCCGTTGGCGGTGGTTGGCGCGACGCAGCGTGAGCGAGCCACGACGGCGCCAGCAGCAGCGAGGACGCGAGCGTGACACAGGAAGAAGGCAAGCGGCGCGGGTCCACCGGCCGGACGCAACGGTAAGGGTTGGAGTTTTAAACGGCGCGATTTCTGACCGTTGGATCGAGATCGGGGTTGACGGCGATGGGGCAACAGGGCATCCATGCTCCACAAGATCCCAGCCGCGATCCCAAACGAACGGTGGCGATGCGCTAGTGCGTGCGCGAGAAGTTTAGCTAAGCGGCTCGATCGAGTCAAGTCGGGTTGGTCCAGTCGGTGGAATAGTGAAAGGAGGTTTGACTGGTTTTAATTCAAACCTACTTTGACCGAGCTTCAAAATGTAGCAAATAAATTTCAAAATTCTGGAATTTTTCAGGAGGTTCCTGATGACCTAGTGACCAAATAAAATTTTAAATCTCATTGTTCATGAGTTATTTTCTTATTTTAAATTCAAACTTACAATGGGTTATTGGATTAAGTTTGAATTTTATGGACTGAGTTTAACTCCAAAATTTGGGAAAAATTATAGTTATTCATTATAATTATTATAAGATTTAAATAAATTATTTCCATAGTTTTAATTGAAGTAAATTCTTTTCCAAAATTATTTTAAGTGTATGTTCTTGATGTTTGACTAGGGATTTTGAAAACGGCTAAACCTTGGAATGATTTTTAGAGAGAGCAAACTAGCTCCACAAATCATGAAATTTTAACTAGAGGTTGATGACTCTATGATAAACCTTACATAAAATTTCCAGAGATTTTTATGCACTACATGTTTCTCTAAAAATCCAGATTGTTTGAATTTAAGGTTTGACCAATTGAAAAATTGGTTTGACTTGCCTCCAAAAATATTCAATAAATTTCTAAAATTCTGAAATTTTTCAGAGGGTCACACAACATCCTTAGAACATAGGAAAATCATTTCTAGAGGATGAGCACAAGATTTGGCAAGAAGGTTTTGAAGGGTAAGGTTTTGGTCAAAAGGACTTGTAACTTTGTATTTCCATAATTCTTGTACATAAATTGTTTAGAACATACAAGAAATACATGACGTAAGAAAAGTTTTAATTTTCCTCATTTTCTTACATTAGAAACACAGGTTGAAAATTGGGATGTTACAACTCTCCCTCATACAGAAATCTCGTCCGAGATTTGGCTGCTCTGGAAGAAGAGGGGTAGTCCAGATGCACGATTGTCCCGATCCCAAGTAGCTTCATCCTGGAATGATGTAACCACTGATCTTTTAGGATCTTGAGGACACGATTTCTTGATTTTCGCCGCTTTTTAAGGATGCAAACCCTCTTTATGATTCTATATCCATTTACAATATTTTTGTTGTACTTGGATCTATTGTTTTATTGTATTGTTTCTTGTTAGGTTATGATTCACTACCTTCTTACACATCAAGAGTTTCCCACGGAGCTTCCTCGGTTAGAACGAAGGTACTTCCTAATTGGGACACAGGGAACGATCATGTACCCCACCAGTGCAGCAGACAATTCCAACTTATAAGCAACGGCCCATTCCTTTTTGATGATGCAAGGATTCACACATCGAGGAGCTAACCTACCCTTAATAAACGTTGATGGCCCTTTTGGCCCGACCATCGTCGAGGATGGTGTGAACGGAAGAAAGACGAGTTCCCATAGCCTCTTGTAGACTATGCCAAAATCGGAAGGGAACAGAAATGATCCAACACGATCATCTTGGTACATTTTGCTAGCTTACGATCCTTGAGACATAAAGCTCGACCAAGTGACCGATCACGAATCTTGGTTTTGACCGCGAAAATGTGCCACTTTAGTCGACACGGGAAAGCTTACAGTCTAGATATAATCGTGATTGACGGACTAAGAACTCGTTTTGATTCCACGGGTGGCACGGCCGTTGTTAGTTGGGAACGATTTGTCTTGTTAATTCCGAACAATTTGTTGGATTAATTCGGAGCGATATGTCGTTAATTCCACTAACAACGGAATCTCGACCGCTAACCAGACTATACGAGTCATCCTCCAGACTAGGTTCTTAGGAAACCAAGGCCATTCTCTGGTGGAGCAATTTGTCAGTTACTCCACTAACGAACGACTAGCGGTAACTAGCTACGGAGTCATCCTCCGTAGCTAGTTGAGTAGAGGGCTGCGCCGCTTAGGCCAGCGGTAAAGCTCATTCGCGATGGCACGATCGTATAGCTCTTTTGTCCGGTTGTGCCATGCAATCGATCTCGACTTAAGCGAACTTGGTTGTTCGCCTTGACATTTTGCTTGATTGGGTTCCTCCAGATCCGACCACGAGCAAACTGGATCTTGAGGCACCAAGGTTGGCTGCATTGAAAGGTTATCAAATTCCCCAACTAAACCTAGTTGGTGAGCCCTCCTTATTCGGCCATCTATTACCCCTAACATGCCAAATAAGAACATCGTTTTCACGTCGAGTTCTCTCTGCACAGCAACTTCAAACCATCATAACTTTCAGAATACTGATCCAAATTTCACGTTCTTTAGTTTCCTGAAAGCTACAACAATTATCTACACTTTTCATTATAGTGAGACCTCCAGAAACTCATCTAGATATCAGTTTTGGTCCGATTACTAAAATCTATCAGAATCACACAGATTTGCAGAACAGCAGCGCTACGAAATTCATAACTTTTGATCCGCTCATCCAAACGATATGATCTTGTACTCACGAAAAGGTATCGACGTTGTCTACAACTTTCTAGGAGGCGTCCAGGACAGATTCTTCTTTTAACCTCATCAAAACCGTCGACCAATCCTATCTGCCCTAAACAGATCTAATACCGACATTGCCTAATTATCCAATTGCACAACTAATCGGAGGAGAATTGGGATTACCCTTGAAGAACCTGCTGTTAAACGCGATGAGCACCACCCCAGACCACATCTCTCACTTCCTTTCCTCTTCTTCTTCTCCCTCTTCTTATTGGCCGATCTATCTCCGGTGATCCTCCCGCTCTCCTCGACACCGCAGGAACACCTTCTCCAGCAGAGAAAGGGCTTCAATGGAGGAAGAGGTGCTGGACATGGGGAGGCGCAGGGGAAAGAGGTGGGGTGGGGCGGCCAAGGGGGAGAGGGGAGGTGCCAAGAGGGGAGAGGAGGCGGCTAGGGTTTTGGGGTGGGGCGCTCTCCCATTGGCCGGCCACTACATGGCCTAATGGGCCAAGGCCCAGGCCCAAGTTGCCCTAATAATGCTGCAAACCCTCCTACCTATTTAATTAAGTATTTTCTATTTGATCCTCTCCGGATCAATATCTAAATAGTCTTTTTCATCGAATATTTGGCTCAAATTCTACTGAGTATTACATTCTACCCTCAAAAAGAATTCACCGATTCTAACCACGCTTAATGTCAAAGAATAATCGTAATTGAAACTAACGTTACCACCCACTGTGCCAACAATTCCCCAACTGCCGCGCATGCGAAACTCCATTTCAGTTGTCACTTCCCCCTCGGACTTATATGATCCCACCACCTTGACAGATACCAACGTCTTTCACCTCAATACTAGTCTCGACCCTTACAGGTACACTCAACACACGAACTCAAGGGTAAGATCTTACTTGTTGACCAACAGCTCTAACAAAATCTGAAGCTCTGGTCCTCTCATGTACTCACTTAGCACCAGAATAAACAAGACATTGCGCACTCCACGTAAGTACTCGAGACGGTCCTAGCGATACGCCAATCTATAAATTCTCGTGTCTAAGGAACCCATCCAACGCACCTTTAGTTATACTTCCTTTTGGTACGAGCACAACCCTTTCTCAAACTTTCTTTTAGAATTCAACTTCTCTTAACCATGAGATTCAAAATCATCGATAACACACTAATCCATTTCTTTTAGTTTGGCAACCTCAAAGCTATACTCAAACTGAATACAAAATCCACACTATGCTAGCATAAAATGCTAAGCCCAAAATTTAGTCTCCAAGACCTCTACAACAAACTTCTCATATATCGGATAGGAAATCCTCCGATTAAATCCTAAATTTCCACAATTCCAACGCACTCATTCATTAACATCATCATGAATCACCCACACAACTCATTCATTAACATCATCATGAATCACCCACACAACCTCGAATATTACCCAATTCGTTACTCTATAAAATTGATCAAGATTTCCATACTTCGATAATTCCCAACATTTCAACATGAACTAAGGTTTGAGGATTACACTTTACCATAGGTTCTACTTTGTCATAACACTAATCAGTTTTACTTCAATGACAATCATTCCATTTGAATCAAATTTTCTCCAAGAGTTATAGGTCAAAACCAATTCATCTTCTACTACTCCAATAGCTTGGTACCAAAATCTCACCACTACATTTACTTGACCACCACCAAGCAGGTTGCGGACTACGCTAATAATACTTTGCAACACAAATCCGATGATCCTTTCTCAAAAGGAAGAGACGAACAAGGACAAGTTCGGACACGGAAAACGTGACTCCACACGGGAGCACGAGACCAAACAAAATAATCCAATAGCGATGATCTTAGAGAACAAAAGATGAAATCACAGTTGAGGTACATACACCTCAAAAAAGATTATCAAATCTCAACCAATGAGAATAAGGCATTGCTATTGAAACTCGAGAACTCTTGCACGAAAAAAACAAAGTTTAAGCACGCTTCAATTAAATTGCAAGTTACAAAACTTGTCACCAATCCTCAAATACTCCTACTACTTTCCTTTAACACAGAAAACAATCCTTTGACTACAACAACACTTTGCCACTCAATCAAGATAAGTTCTTAAGACCAAACACATGAACCACTTAAAAACCAATAAAATCTTTCAACGCGTCATTTTGCTAACAGTTTCAACTATCATATGAATCATGAGGTCCAAATGATCACAACCGCAAGACACGAAATATTTTCGTTTATATGATATCACAAAAAAACAGTCAAATTATTCTCTCTTAAAGGAATCGACATCACTCTCACAACCAGATCTTTGTTAATCTTTCTAACATCATATAATGCACTCTGGCATGAACCAACATACCTTACTATACCAACATACCTTACTATACCATCATCAACCTTTCCAAGAGAAACACAACAACTTATTTCATTTTTTCTAACAAGATCCAATACTCAAGTTAGTCAAGAGAATATCTAATGCACAATCCATGATCGAAGTAAACCATCTTTTAACAAGGGCATGCTACCCGAGTTATCCTCAGAAACACACATATATAGATCACCCTTAAATTCCAATCATTAACCTATTAGCAAAGCTCAACATCAATTTAGTGCGACCAATCCAATCTAGCGGCCATCCTAGATATTTAACAATTATTCATCATGGAAGAATTTATGGTCATTTCTCTATTTCCATTCCCACTAGCAAATATAGGATCATCAAGCCCAAATAATGAAAACTTTCAGATTATTATCCACTAAACCAACATCAAATACATCCTTATCTCTCCTTCCTGCATAGTTAAATTAATCCATTGAGATCAGGTAATCCAACAGGTTTAGCAACCTAAACAATTTTAATAATCAACCCTCTCATCAAAACATACTATTATCCTACCACTCCACCTTTATGTAAACATAGATCCCAATTACATCCCATCAGTTCACCTAGGGATGCTCAATACCACTTCGATACATAATTGCACCTAGCAATTACATATGATCGTACATATCCACAAAGATAACTCCAAGTTCAATAGCCATTATGACAATAATCTGACATCTTCTGGACTTAACCATCCTAAAAGGTTAGATTAATCCATTGAGACACGTTAATCTAATTTACCAAGAAAGTTTACCAAAAGCATCACTCTTAATCATCGACTCAATTACATCAATGTTCTACACCTCTTATTAACTCTATTGTTTACAACTAGGTATAATCATACTCTTAATCGCACTCCGAGAACTACTACAAGCACTTTCAAATTAATCACTTTCCTTTCAAGGATCTTTGTTAGGATCGATCATGCACACACTCTGCACCTAATCGATAACCCATATCATATCCATTAATTGCTTTGGTTATAACCTCTCACTTAACCAAGACAACACAACACTAAAAGGTTTAACATCTTCTTTCATAAAGAGATCCATTAATCTTCATTACTCAAAATACACAAAAGAGATACATTGAGTCAAAGCCCCACGTACTAAAGGACTTGTAAAAGAAACTTTCATTAACGAAAAACATCACACGAATGAATGGATCAAATTTTCCAATGAGAAAGACATAACTCCAATTTAAATGTCAAACTTGACAATCAACTAAGTTCACCAGCCGCAAGAATAACTCATCGGTTGGGGAAACAATGATTGCTTTACAGAACAAATTAAGCCAATAGAAACATAATCCAAAGCAACCCATCAACCGGGATGAACTAAAAGCCCAAGGAAAAAACTCATCAATCACCACAAGATAAGAGTTGACCAAATCAAATTTCAAAGGAGAGAACAACTCTTCTATATAAACTCACTATCAACGTCTGTACTATGATCTCCAGTGTGGACACTTCGCTAATCCTATACCACGAACGGTGGTGTATCCTGGTATAGCTCAGGACCACAACCACTACCTCCACCTCTCAACATGGGTTACCCCCACACATAATAACCATAGTATTATACTATAGATATATCAGATCATCTCATAACATGAATCATTAATACAACTCAACATAAGCGTAAATGCAATGCTTGTCCCATCCCATCCCTGTGCACCAGTGTGTCAGTTTATATGTTCATTAACCATTACAAAATTTTAGCAATTTAAGTTGCCTGAGTTGTAATCCAATCACCACGGACCTACTGCCCGCTCTGATACCAACTGTAACACCCCAGCCGCACACGAGCCTGGAATGCTACTAAACTAACACTATAACATTTTAACATTGATACAATTCTCTAAATGCATGAACCTCCTTTGTTTAGTTAAACCGAAGGTCCCAACATTTAAATATAATATAGTTAAATAATCCAACATCCAAGATAATCAAGAGATAACCAAAACTATGCTAATCATCACTATATCATCCATAGCATGCTAAACAACTAAAGCATAAACAAAAGGACATCCATAATCCTCTAATCAACTCATATACAAACCATTCCAAGCATAGGAGTAATCATAAGGAATTCTTTAAGCAAATTACTCAACTACTAAATTATCATTCTATCAGTCCAAATGTGAGTAGTTGCTATTGTGCAACCGCTTTTAATCCCTCCCATGCATGTCGTTCTTGGAAAGGGTACCTAAAAACACAACAATACAAGAGTGAGTCCAAAGACTCAAGAAGTA
Organism: Ampelocalamus luodianensis; assembly: GCA_036346255.1. Lineage (NCBI taxonomy): Eukaryota > Viridiplantae > Streptophyta > Magnoliopsida > Poales > Poaceae > Ampelocalamus > Ampelocalamus luodianensis. The sequence goes on along the minus strand of CM070620.1, from coordinate 42,341,071 downwards.
CAATAAATGGCAACAATAACATAAACAACTATAATCATCAACCTCCATATACAATCTCAATTTATAAACATCTCATATGCTCATGCTATGCAAGATGCTCAAGTGCACTTTCTTCTCTTTAACTTTTGCATTTTACTGTAATGCAAAGTATGCAACCGCATTGCATACCCATGCCTTGTAGCGCATTGAGGACCAATTGCCCAATACTCCGCAAGTAAAGGGGACCTCAAGCCCACACTCCACAAGTGTGGGGACCTCAAGCCCGCCATACACGACGGGGACCTCAACAAATACTTGGTCACCACGACCAAGTCCTCCATATCAAAGATGATGCATATGAACAAATCTTAATTCATCATAATCATGCATTCTCAACAACACCACTTATGAATAATCTTATTCATTCTTCTATCATTTAAGTTCATCGACATTCATAATGATCAAGCATTCATGAATAACACTTATTTCCACAACACTAATACTTATGATCATGACAACCATAACACTCTAGCATACAAAATATCGCATATACTCACAATACTAGCAAACCAGATCATACACCATAATCATTTTATCAAACAAGTACTTGCAAGTATTGGGTACTTCAAACTTGTGCATACTTGGTCCTCACAAGACCAAGCCTCAATATGCTATCAATATGCACATGCCCCAACACTATTCATCATCAAAGTACCAAAAGCAATAACAACATTCATGAATAAGGCATAGCCATACTTTGAACATTCACCATTCTTACTATGCACACTTGTTCACAGCCATACAACACTAACATGCATCAACACGCATTCATGTCCAAGCAAATCACAACCAAGGTACAAACGATGCACTTGCCTCAACCGTGCGGGAACGAAAGACGCGAAGAGGGTGCCGCCTCCGGAACCAGTCCCCCACCTAAAATTCATTTGGAGAATGCTAAGACAACAGTAATGGACCAACCAAACCATAAGAGTAAACACGAACTCGCAATAGTTCCTTTAGCGCAACCCAACCCCAATTTCTAAATGTTGCTCTGTCCCTCTGTGGACAGTCATGTTCTAAAATTCGTATCTTTAGCACAGGAGTCCAAATGAGGTGTTCTTAGACTTCATTGAAAGGTTATCAAATTCCCCAACTAAACCTAGTTGGTGAGCCCTCCTTATTCGGCCATCTATTACCCCTAACATGCCAAATAACAGAACATCGTTTTCACGTCAGGTTCTCTGCACAGCAACTTCAAACCATCATAACTTTCAGAATACTGATCCAAATTTCACGTTCTTTAGTTTCCCTGAAAGCTACAACAATTATCTACACTTTTCATTATAGTGAGACCTCCCAGAAACTCATCTAGATATCAGTTTAGGTCCGATTACTAAAATCTATCAGAATCACAGCAGATTTGCACAGCAGCGCTACGAAATTCATAACTTTTGATCCGCTCATCCAAACGATATGATCTTGTACTCTACGAAAGGTATCGACGTTGTCTACAACTTTCTAGGAGGCGCCCAGGACAGATTCTTCTTTAACCTCATCAAAACCGTCGACCAATCCTATCTGCCCTAAACAGATCTAATACCGACATTGCCTAATTATCCAATTGCACAACTAATCGGAGGAGAATTGGGATTACCTTGAAGAACCTGCTGTTAAACGCGATGAGCAACACCCAGCACAATCTCTCACTTCCCCTTCTTCTTCTTCCTCTTCTTATTGCCGATCTATCTCCGGTGATCCTCCCGCTCTCCTCGACACCGGCAGGAACACCTTCTCGGCCAGCAGAAAGGGCTTCAATGGAGGAAGAGGTGCTGCGACATGGGAGGCGAGGGGAAAGAGGTGGGGTGGGGCGGCCGGGGAGAGGAGGGGTGCGGCAAGAGGGGAGAGGAGGCGGCTAGGGTTTTGGGGTGGGCGCTTTCCCTTAATTGGCGGCCACTACATGGCCTAATGGGCCAAGGCCCAGCCCAAGTTGCCCTAATAATGCTGCAAACCCTCCGTTACCTATTTAATTAAGTATTTTCTATTTGATCCTTCTCCGGATCAATATCTAAATAGTCTTTTTCATCGAATATTTGGCTTTCTCTCAAATTCTACTGAGTATTACATTCTACCCCTTAAAATGTAGACCGACCGAATTCTAACCACGCTAATGTCAAAGAATAATCGCAATGAAACTTGCTAACGTTACCACCCACCTGCTGTGAACAACCAGACTCGCCGCGCATGCGAACTCCATTTCATTGTCACTTCCTCGGACTTATATGATCCCACCACCTTGACAGATACCAACGTCTTTCACCTCAATACTAGTCTCGACCCCACAGTACACTCAACACACGAACTCAAGGGTAAGATCTTACTTGTTGACCAACAGACTCTAACAAAATCAAGCTCGGTCCTCATGTACTCACTTAGCACCGAATAAACAAGACATTGCGCACTCCACGTAAGTACTGGACGGTCCTAGCGATACGCCAATCTATAAATTCGTGTCTAAGGAACCCATCCAACGCACCTTTAGTTATACTTCCTTTGTACACGAGTACACAACCCTTTCTCAAACTTTCTTTTAGAATTCAACTTTCTCTTAACCATGAGATTCAAAATCGCATAACACACTAATCCATTTCTTTTAGTTTGGCAACCTCAAAGCTATACTCAAACTGAATACAAAATCCACACTATGCTAGCATAAAATGCTAAGCCCAAAATTTAGTCTCCAAGACCTCTACAACAAACTTCTCATATCGGATAGGAAATCCTCCGATTAAATCCTAAATTTCCACAATTCCAACGTACTCATTCATTAACATCATCATGAATCACCCACACAACTCATTCATTAACATCATCATGAATCACCCACACAACCTCGCAATATTACCCAATTGCGTTACTCTATAAAATTGATCAAGATTTCCATACTTTCGATAATTCCCAACATTTCAACATGAACTAAGGTTTGAGGATTACACTTTACCATAGGTTCTACTTTGTCATAACACTAATCAGTTTTACTTCAATGACAATCATTCCATTTGAATCAAATTTTCTCCAAGAGTTATAGGTCAAAACCAATTCATCTTCTACTACTCAATAGCTTGGTACCAAAATCTCACCACTACATTTACTTGACCACCACCAAACAAGCCTTGCGACTACGCTTTAATAATACTTTGCAACACAAATCCGATGATCCTTTCAAAAGGAAGAGACGAACAAGGACAAGTTCGCACACAGAAACGTGACTCACACAACGGGAGCACGAGACCAACGAAATAATCCAATAGCGATGATCTTAGAGAACAAAAGATGAAATCACAGTTGAGGGTACATACACCTCAAAAAAGATTATCAAATCTCAACCAATGAGAATAAGGCATTGCTATTGAAACTCGAGAACTCTTGCACTAAAAAAAGAAAGTTTAAGCACGCCTCAATTAAATTGCAAGTTACAAAACTTGTCACCAATCCTCAAATACTCCTACTACGCTCTTCTTAATACACGAAAACAATCCTTTGACTACAACAACACTTTGCCACTCAATCAAGATAAGTTCTTAAGACCAAACCACATGAACCACTTAAAACCAATAAAATCTTTCAACGCGTCATTTTGCTCTAACAGTTTCAACTATCATATGAATCATGAGGTCAAATGATCACAACAGCAAGACAATAAATATTTCGTTTATATGATATCACAAAAAAACAGTCAAATTATTCTCCTCAAAGGAATCGACATCACTCTACAACCGTATATCGTTAATCTTTCTAACATCATATAATGCACTCTGGCATGAACCAACATACCTTACTATACCAACATACCTTACTATACCATCATCAACCTTTCCAAGAATCAATTAAAGCGATTAATGAGATAGTCGAACGTTGGATTATTGCCGGGATAGACTTGGACTTAGTAAGTAACTCTCTAAAAGTTAGAATCTTGATAAAGATTATTGGATCGAAGAAATATTTTGTTGATGTCAATGCGCGAGTATGTTTGGATTGTGAGAATTTTAGGCATTTAATTTGAGATTTCCCTATTTTCTATATGAGAAGTTCATGGTAGGAGTCTTGAGTATAGTTTTGGGCTTCGTATTCTTTTGCTAGGACCTTGAGTCTTCCAATGATTATGTGTAGATGAAGTAAAATAAGGGTGGATTCCGAACAATGGGATGATCATTGATAGAACCCTTTTGATGAAGTAGATGAATGTGTGTGCTGGGAATTTCGAGTTGTTTATTCTTAAAAGATTGAGGTGATGTGTTTGCATGTGAGATCTATTTTGAGATACATTGGAAGTCATCTCAAATTAATTATGTCGGTAGAGGAGTTGTTGAGAGAAAGTTTTGAGGGCGTCGATAGAGCCTTTATACGGAGGTGTGGATGATGTATTTCAACTTGAGCGTAACGTTGGGAATGTCAAGTTAAGAGAGATGAGTTAGTGTGTTGCGATGAACTGAAACTCCAAAGTTGAGAGAGATTTTATTCCTAAAAGAGATACTGAAAAATTGATACTTCCTCAAAGAAGTGAATCGTTTCCTCGATTCTCGTTTGAGTTTTGTCTTTGTTGACCAATGTCTTTCGTAAGATGAGTTTGACTTGATTTTGGTATGTGTGGTTCTTATCGGTTCAGGAAGAATAAAGGAAGTTTTTGATTTGGGCATTTAAAATGATTTCTCCTTTGGTTTTCGTGATGCTTTTTCGCAAACCGCCACTTGGAAGGTGGAAAGGTTTTGTGATGAAATTCGATTTCGGATTTGACTCTTTAGCACCGAAGTGGTAAGGCTTAGTTGCGATGTGAATCTTTCATTTTCAGATGGGTTTTGTTGGTAAAAGAGTTTGCTTAAAGAGAGTTTTTCGTATGTTTCGGTTAAAGGAGGTGATCCTTGCTTTAGTGAAGAGTTTAATTGAGAGGGGAACACAAGTTCTATGTTCTATGTGCATGTCGTGTGGTTCAAGTATCATTGGGAAGGTTAACCCAAGGTACATTGGGTTGTTTTGCTAGTTGGCGTATCGCTAGGATGTCTCGAGTCCGTGCGCTGAGTACGTAACATCTTGTATGTTCTTGTGTTAAGTGAGTACCTGGGAGATCCAGAGTTTGAGGTTTCGTTTGCGCCGTTGACCATCGAGTGAGACCTTACCTTTGAGTCTTTTCCGATGAGTGTACCTAGAAGTACCGGGTAGAGTGTTAGTTCAGACGCGTGTTACGTCGTTGTGTTGTGGTATTTTCGACCGAGGAAAGGCTACTTGGGAAGTTGGAGTTTGCGTGCGTGAGCTTTAGCGATGTTGTTCTAGCAGTGCGTGGTTACCATTGTTCGTTCTCGATCGTGGTCGTTCTTTCGCCTAAGCGTGTTTAGAATTGGTCGAATCTTTAAGTGGTAGAATATAATACCCCAAAAGTATTCGAGAATATTCGAAAGAGTATTCGGGAGAGATTATGTGAATTCGGAGAAGGACCAAATATAAAATAGATTTAGCAGCAATTAGATAAAGGGGTTTTCTGTAGTTTTTTGGCAACCTGGGGCTCAGGCCTTGGCCCAAGAGGCCCATGAGGGGCTGGCCACCAATAAAAGAGGGTGGAAACCTAGTTGCTACAGATACTTTGCCCTTGTTACTGTAGCACTGCACTGTAGCAACCCCCCCCCCCCCTCCATGCAAAGCGGAGAAAAGAAGGAGAGAAAGGAAGAAGAAGAAAGCAAGAAGAAGAGAAGGGAGAAGAGAAGGAAGAGGGATCACCATCCGTGGTTCGCGACCTTCAGCGGCATCAAGGATCAGAGGTTTTGGTCTCCTAGAGAATTGTAGGTTATGTCCTTAGCTTTCGTTGGCCGCCAAGATCGCCAAAATCCGATTAACGGTCTAGGAGTTATGAATTTTCTAGTATTGCTGTCCGTTGTTCGTTAGATTCTGGACAGTCTGTAGAAAACTGGTTAGAACTGCTAATTAAATGGAGAATCATGGGACCTCAATATAACGAAAAATGTGGGTAATTTCTGTAACTTTTCATAGAGATAAAGAACGCAAGATTTGGATTCTTGTACCAAAAGTTATGGAGGTTTTAGTGTACTGTCCAGAGAACCCGATGTGAATTCGATGTCGATCGATTGGCTTGCTAGGGCAGTAGATGGTAGAATCAAAAGGGCTCCCAACTAAGTTTATTTATATAATTTAATTACCTTTTCATAAAGTCCAAGAACATCTTATTTGGACACCTGAGCAGAAAGTTATGTATTTTAGAAGTTGACAGTCCACGTGTGCGCCAATCCAATCGCTAGAAATTGGGAGTTGGGAAACACTTGGGAGTTTAGCAAGTTCATTTGTGTTGTTCTTTTTGCTCTTGGTTCAGAATGTTGGTCTTAGATTGGGGTATCTTTATATTCAGGTGGGAGCGTAGTTCTAGAGCAGTACCTCGTCGCGTCCACCGTTCTCTGCTGTTAAGGCAAGTGCATTGTTTGATTCGTGGTTGTGATTGATTGGTCATGTTTGTGTGCTTTTTCGATATGTGATAGCATAGTGAGATTGGTTGCATGATGTTAGTTTAAGATTGGTGGATGCTCCAAATATGTCTATGCTCTATTGTCGTATGATGTTATCGTCTTGTGGTAATTTGATGATGATTAAATGATGAGCATGTGCATATTGAGATCATGTTGAGGCTTGGTCACGTGGTGACCAAGTATGTTTTCCTTTGAGATCCACGTCTTGAATGTGACGGGCCGGGATCCCCACACTCGTGGAGTGTGGGCTTGAGGTCCCCATTACTTGGAGT